>CM065733.1:27631023-27633523 GCA_033310375.1 Conus canariensis | reverse complement strand
ATTGACGCTCTCCTTCTCTGACTGTTAGCTGCTGTGGCGCCGACCATTGATGAAAAGGAACAGTCAGGTAGACACAGAACGCAGTCACACTTTCTAGCTCCACCCCCGCAAAGTCCAACATAACGGGTACTTTCAATGCCCCTTTAAGAGGTCGTGCTGGTCCTCCGGTGGTAGAAACAGATCCTCCCCACCTCCACATCCCTCCCCAACTCTCCTGGGATGCTTAACCACGTCCTGTCATGTCGTGTTTAAAGCTGCGGGCGTTACACCTGAATGAACCAGGGCAGAGAAGGAGACCTCACGTTGACAGCTATCTCTGGACACTGACAGTGACCTCACCCAGCACTGTGGAAGGAGACACAAAGCGCAGCCTGGCTAGGGAAGAGGACCACCTTCAATAGCCTATGATCACTAAGAAGACCACCTTCCATAGCCTGTGATCACTAAGAAGACCACCTTCATAGCCTGTGATCACTAAGAAGACCACCTTCCATAGTCTGTGATCACTAAGAAGACCTAACTATCCAAGGTTCCTGTGATCACTAAGAAGACCACCTTCATAGCCTGTGATCACTCAGAAGACCACCTTCATAGCCTGTGATCACTAAGAAGACCACCTTCCATAGTCTGTGATCACTAAGAAGACCAACTTCCATAGTCTGTGATCACTAAGAAGACCACCTTTCATAGTCTGTGATCACTCAGAAGACCACCTTCCATAGCCTGTGATCACTATGAAGACGACCTTCCATGCTTTGTGATCACTATGAAGACGACCTTCCATGCCCTGTGATCACTATGAAGACGACCTTCCATGCTTTGTGATCACTATGAAGACGACCTTCCATGCTTTGTGATCACTATGAAGACGACCTTCCATAGCCCATCACGACTAAAAGAACCGTCACATTCTGTATGGAAACAGTCATCATTAGGGTCTTCATCTGAAACTCACACACACACACACACACACACACACACACACACACACACCACACACACACACAAAACCTCACTCTCACACTCTCTCTCTGTATACACACACACACACACACACACACACACACACACACACACCACACACACACACACACACACACACACACACACACACAAAACAAGTACAGGTTAACAATTCTCCATCATTATAGTGATGACTTGGCAAAGATTTGAAATTAAAAAAAAAAATTGAAGATGAAATGGGAAAACGTATATTTTAAATATGAAAGCCCTTCACTAGCAGCATGGGGGAACCATCGCAATCCCTCTCGAAGGCATGCATATATATAGCTCTCTCTCTCTCTCTCTCTCTCTCTCTCTCTCTCTCTCTCTCTCTCCAGTCTTTTTTTTTTATTTGGTAATCTCGACATTGTAGAAAAAGTGCACCTCTTTGCCATGAAAAGATTTTTGAATGTGAGCGTCAGAACTCCTAATGTAATGATCTATGGAGAATTAGGTAGGTTTCCTTTGCATGTCAATTTATTTTTTAAAAGTATTAAATACTGGCTGATAATTTTGAAAATGCCACCTCATCGATTGGCATATAAAGTCTACAAAATGTTGTTATATTTTCATGGTACGAATAAGAATACTTGGGCATCTAATGTCTGCTTCTTTCTTCCTAAGTATGGATTGGAAGAAGTTTGGGAGAATCAAGGGGTTGGGAACCAAACGGAGTTTTTGAAAGCGTTGAGAAGTAGATTGATCCAAGACTATAAAATGCAGTGGTCTGTTGAAATAAATCGGAGTGATCGCTTCCAGCTTTACCGGACATTTAAGTCTGATTTAACTTTGGCCACCTATCTACAATCAGTTAGCCATCTAAAGGCTAGAATAAGCCTGATTAGAATGAGGCTAGAGTGTCGCAATTAAATGTACACAAAATGCATTTCAGGAGAAACCTAATGGAACAAGAACTAATGTGCCCGCTTTGTGAAAGCCAAGAAGAAACTGAAGTCCACTTTGTATTGCAATGTCCGGCTTATCAAGAATTAAGGGAACAATACATCCCAGCCAAGTACTACAGTAGTCCCTCCCAGTTTAAGTTGACAATGTTGTTTGCATCTGAACACAAATCTTTGAATGTACGCCTGGCACTTTTTCTAGACAAGGCTTTGAAGATGCGCCACAGTATTTTGAACCAAGGGTGAAATGTTTGAAATTTGAGTGCAACGCTTGTGTTATTCTTGCCATATGCCCAATAGTTCTATTGCTATATATACTTTGTGACAGCCCACTATGACATGGGCCAATGGCCTATTCATTAAAACATTCAGAGTTCAGAGTTCTCTCCAGTCTTTTTCAGTTGCAATTAATAAAAACACCAGAAATCATGTTCCTGGTCACCGAAACATTCTGCTGGGACAAAGAAAGGCGTTCTGCTGATTGGAGGAAATCAAAGTTGGATTGTTTTCACAGGTCACGATATTACGATGGTTACAACGTCGTTTTTTTATTTATCTTTTTTTTCACTGACTTTCTTATGCTTTAAAGGCGTCAA
>CM065733.1:27621023-27626023 GCA_033310375.1 Conus canariensis | reverse complement strand
CATAATTCCTACTATTTATGCCATAACACCTACTACTAATGCTACTGCTGCCTTTGCTGCTGTTACAACTGCCTCTTTCACCACAACCATTGAGTTTCAATTTTCAAGTATGCATCGTAACTTCTTCTGGCACTGCTTCCGAAAAGGGAATCAGGCTGTGAGGAAGGTGCTTGCAGGAAAGTCTACCACACCAACTGCAGGAACAAAATGGAGTCACAGCTTTACTGGGCTAAACTGGAAGAACATTTTCTTAAGACTTCAACAAGAGGGATGCATACTACCGGATGCCCAGATCAGACCAAGTGAAAACTGTGAGACTGAGGACAGGGCACTCCAGACTGAGACATCACATGTCCACAACATTCCACACTGGCGAGGCCTCTGCCATACAGCAGCCTTCGCCAATATCTCCAGGGTTCCTGCCTGAGTAACGAAGAAGAAGAAGACCATCCTATAGTACTGTTGATCTCAAATGGTCATCACCCATCAGTCATTGATTGATTTTTTTTTCAACTCCCCACCCCCCACCACCCCTCCCCCCTCAACCGGCATCATTATACAAATGCCACCACATCATTTCACCTATGATCAAATGATCATCATCCATCAGTGGTTTTTTTTTGTTTTGTTTTTGTAATGTGTATATATGTGTGTGTGAGGATGTGTATGTGTGTACGTGTGTGAAAACGTCCCACAGTTAGTCTCATTATGATCACAATTCACCCATAATACCGTTTAAATGTTTTTTTTTCTCCCCCCCCCCCCCCCCCCCCCCGCCTTGTGTGCGTGCGTGCGTGCTGCGTGCGTGCGTGCGTGCGTGCGTGCGTGCGTGCGTGCGTGCGTGCGTGCGTGCGTGCGTGCGTGGTGTGTGTGTGTGTGTGTGTGTGTTTGTTGTTTTGGGCTGGGTTTCTTTTCAACACATACACCCCATTTCTTATTGATCATTTCTATCTCTTCTCATCCAAAACGATCATATTAATGTCAACACATTATTTCACCTGCTACAATGAACACCATTCCACAGTATTGTTTACTTTTTCAACAACACTATTTACATGAATTCCCCACCCACCCACCCCACGCATACATATGTGTGGGTGGAGAGATATGAGCTCTCCCCCTCTCTGTCTCTCCCCCCCACCCCCCTATTGCCCTATTTCCCCCATCCCCCTTTTTGTATTATTTCTTGCCCCCCCCCCCCCCCCCCCCCCCAAAGAATGCCTTATCACCCATTGATCATTTCCATTCCCTTCCAATCATTATTAGCATTACCCACACACCCACACACAACTACCCACACATAACTACTATCATTACCATCATCACCCATTAAAGTCGTTTATTTATTTATTAATTTACTTATTTATGTTTTATTCTTTACTTTTTCCTTTTTTCATTATTTATTTTTCCTTATTATTTTTTCCTTTTTATTTTCTATTCTTCATTTAATCATTTTCTTTTATTTTTTCATCATTATTATTTATCATTTATTTGATTTTATTTTATTCTTTTTTTTGGCCCTACTAAGCACTATCATCAATCCACCATGATTACTACCGTCACCAACATATCATACTATTCTGCAAAACAAGCTACAAACCCCATTGTTCCATACCCCCTCCCTTTCCTCCCTTCCACCCCCCCCCCCCCCCCTCACTATTTCCTCTCCCATGATGCCCTCCTGGGTGGCCTCGTTTCCGTCCGGCGGCCATTTTGGTCGTGTGCCGAATGTGAGAAGATAAGTGGTTTCTCGTTCTTCGTTTTCACTGTCCTAAATGTTATTTGGTTTTGCCTGAAGAAGACCCAAGAGGTCGAAATGCATTGCGTCTTGTCCTGTACTTTGTTTGTCTATGTCCTTGGCGGTAACTAACCCCCTCTCTTTCTAAATTTTGCTTCATTTTCCGCCCTCAGTCACTCCGTTTTGAAACTTATGTTTTAAGTGTCTAAAGGCCATGGTTCATGTTTAGTACAAATGGCTTCGAACAAACTGCTGCATCGAACTCTTCACAGGTAAATCTTTAGGAATGTGTAACATAACAGACCTCCATGTCAATTCTTTGCAAAGGAAGTAGATGACATTTCTCATTTTTCTGGCACTGCCATATTGTTTAGCGTTTTGGGGTGATCTTTTGATAGTGTTACAAATATCTCCATTTGTGAACATCTTTATCATCTAAAGAGAAATCCATTCTTTTTGGAAAAGTTTGAAATGTTAAAACTGGCAGACCAGTAGATTTAATTTTGTTCTCAGCTATTTTTTTTTTCATTTTTAAATGCAGACTACAGAATGGTTTATGTCAGCTGAAACAGACAAGAAAGGCAAAGGGTACCATATTCTATCAATCGTAGAAAACAGGCACTTGAACAGCGATGGTTACCGTATATATCCTCTTCTTGATTTAAAAATGTGTGTGAGCGCAAACGTGCGCGCACGCACACACGCACGCACGCACGCACGCACGCGCGCTTGTGTGTGTGTTGTGTGTGTGTGTGCGCGCGCGCGCGCGCGCGTTGTCGCCATTGTTAAATACTAATGTCATTCTGATCTTGTGGATGTTTTCAATCATTTATTTCTTCACACTGATCAATTCATGTAATAAGTATTGTTGTACTGCAATGCAGTTACCTTGATTTTGTTCTCTGTTGTACTTTTCATTATGGACAAATGAACCTTCCTTGCAAGGGAAAGAAATATTACTACTGGTGACCATTCTCGTTACAACAATAACTACACTAATAATGTCAATAACAACAATAAAAATAATGAAACAGTAAACTCCGGGGTGGCACTCTGAAACCGAAGGCTCTGAAACATAAGCCTATATGAGTTTAGCCCAAAAAACGCCCATACAATGCTGCCAATCCTGTTTCACTAACCATGCTATAGGACGCGGAGCAACACAATGGACACAGTGAGCCGCACAGGAATACAAGTGACATGCACACAGTTTCTGATGAGCAATGTCCGCCAGATAAATTATCGACACGGAGACAAAGGGACGAGTTACTGACCCGCCGGACGATAGGAGCGACCACATGACGAGATGGGCCATGGCGCCTCCATACCACAGACATAGACACTTGTGCTCCATACCGGGGCCTGCCATGGAGCGACCACATGACGAGATGGGCCATGGCGCCTCCATACCACAGACATAGACACTTGTGCTCCATACCGGGGCCTGCCATGGAGCGACCACATGACGAGATGGGCCATGGCGCCTCCATACCACAGACATAGACACTTGTGCTCCATACCGGGGCCTGCCATGGAGCGACCACATGACGAGATGGGCCATGGCGCCTCCATACCACAGACATAGACACTTGTGCTCCATACCGGGGCCTGCCATGGAGCGACCACATGACGAGATGGGCCATGGCGCCTCCATACCACAGACATAGACACTTGTGCTCCATACCGAGGCCTGCCATGGAGCGACCACATGACGAGATGGGCCATGGCGCCTCCATACCACAGACACAGACACTTGTGCTCCATACCGAGGCCTGCCATGGAGCGACCACATGACGAGATGGGCCATGGCGCCTCCATACCACAGACACAGACACTTGTGCTCCATACCGAGGCCTGCCATGGAGCGACCACATGACGAGATGGGCCATGGCGCCTCCATACCACAGACACAGACACTTGTGCTCCATACCGAGGCCTGCCATGGAGCGACCACATGACGAGATGGGCCATGGCGCCTCCATACCACAGACACAGACACTTGTGCTCCATACCGAGGCCTGCCATGGAGCGACCACATGACGAGATGGGCCATGGCGCCTCCTTACCACAGACACAGACACTTGTGCTCCATACCGAGGCCTGCCATGGAGCGACCACATGACGAGATGGGCCATGGCGCCTCCATACCACAGACACAGACACTTGTGCTCCATACCGAGGCCTGCCATGGAGCGACCACATGACGAGATGGGCCATGGCGCCTCCATACCACAGACATAGACACTTGTGCTCCATACCGAGGCCTGCCATGGAGCGACCACATGACGAGATGGGCCTATGGCGCCTCCATACCACAGACATAGACACTTGTGCTCCATACCGAGGCCTGCCATGGAGCGACCACATGACGAGATGGGCCATGGCGCCTCCATACCACAGACATAGACACTTGTGCTCCATACCGAGGCCTGCCATGGAGCGACCACATGACGAGATGGGCCATGGCGCCTCCATACCACAGACATAGACACTTGTGCTCCATACCGAGGCCTGCCATGGAGCGACCACATGACGAGATGGGCCATGGCGCCTCCATACCACAGACATAGACACTTGTGCTCCATACCGAGGCCTGCCATGGAGCGACCACATGACAAGATGGGCCATGGCGCCTCCATACCACAGACATAGACACTTGTGCTCCATACCGGGGCCTGCCATGGAGCGACCACATGACGAGATGGGACATGGCGCCTCCATACCACAGACATAGACACTTGTGCTCCATACCGGGGCCTGCCATGGGCAAAACAAAGGGAAATGACAGAACTGGTCTGTCCTTTGTTACAACGTTCACCTCCTGGCTCCTCCTCCCCTCCCCGTTCCTTTGCGGTTACTCCGCTTTGGATCTGTATCATTGACAGACTCAAACCAGCAGCGTAATTTCTCTCTCTCTCTCTCTCTCTCTCTCTCTCTCTCTCTCTCTCTCTCTCTCACACACACACACACACACACACACACACACACACACACACACACACACACACATACATGTATACACGCACGCGCGCGCGCGCGCGCGCACACACACACACACACCACACGCACACACACACATGCTCTGTCTCCCCCTCCCCCCTCCCGCCCCCTCCCCCTCCCGCCCCAACACGACGCTAATCCTACTACGGTCCTTAACTAACATGTATATAGAGAGAACAACTAGCCCCGAGTAACACAACATGAAGAATGGTGGAAGGGCAGAGACGAAGTGACGAATTCTTCATAAATGAAAGAGAGGGAG
>CM065733.1:27596023-27616023 GCA_033310375.1 Conus canariensis | reverse complement strand
CACTATGGTGTCATCTCTCTGTGCAGTTATCTCTGTGGTGTCACCTCTCTGTGGCATCATGTACCTGTGGTGTCATCTCTCTGCGGTGTCATCTCTAGATGACGTCATGTCTCTGTGCTGCCATCTCTCTGGTCATCTCTCATCTCTAGGTGACGTCATGTCTCTGTGGAGTCATTTCTCTGTAGTATCATCTCTCTGTGGAGTCATCTCTCGGTGACATCATGTTTCTGTGGAGTCATCTCTGTGGTGTCATCTCTCTGTGGTGTCATCTCTCGGTGACCACACGTCTTGGTGACGTGATATATCTATGGTGTCATCTCTCTGTGGTCATCTCTCTGTGGTGTCATCTCTCGGTGACGTCATGTCTATGTGGAGTCATCTGTCTGTGGTGTCATCTCTCTGTGATGTCATCTCTCGGTGACGTCATGTCTATGTGGAGTCATCATTCTGTGGTGTCATCTCTCTGTGGTGTCATCTCTCGGTGACGTCATGTCTATGTGGAGTCATCTGTCTGTGGTGTCATCTCTCTGTGATGTCATCTCTCGGTGACGTCATGTCTATGTGGAGTCATCTCTCTGTGGTGGGTGTGGAGTCCATCCTGAATGGGACTAACAAACTGTTCTCTGATCAAAAGCAAATGAAACAAACTGCAGCGTTACCGGAACACGACGAAAAAGCGGAAGAGCACACAAAACAAAGTGTGAAGTAAGCAGTTTTAATGCACGACACAAAACAAGACAAGAAATTTTCGGCAATATGCCTTCCTCAGCGACAAAACAATAAAAACAGTACAGACATTAACATGCGCAATACTCCCTTGTGAAGCCAAAGTGGTGAATCAAGTGGTGTTCTCTGATCAGGAGCAAAGCAAAATGGTGTCCACCCTCCTTGCGGGACTTCCCCCTCATAGGAACCAATATGTAACTCATCGATTGGATACCGTTTGACAAGCAGTCAGACCTAAGCAGACTGATTGGCATAGACACAGACAGGGGAGGCAATTGCAACAGAGAGAGAAAGAGAGAAAGAGAGAGACAGAGAGAGAGAGAGAGACAGAGACAGAGACAGAGTCACCCACAGTCCACAAAATCATATATTCAAACGACGTATTTTGTTGATGACATCTTGACTGTTCACACACACACACACACACACAACACACACACACACACACACACACACACACACACACACACACACACACACACACACACACACACACACACACACACAACACACACACACACACACACACAAACACACAGTGCGCACGCACACACACAACACAACACACACACACACACACACACACACACACACACACACGCACACACACACACGCACACACACACACACACACACGTGCGCATGCACACTCACACTCACACACACACACACACACACACACACACGTACACACACACACACATACACACACACAGACGCGCGCGCACACGCGCGCGCGCGCGCGCGCGCACACACACACCACACACACACACACACACATAAACACAAATACACAAGTACGCGCGTGCCGTTTGAAACGCTATCTCTTATCTGAGAATCCTAAACAGATACAGAGATAAACACACCCGTGCAAAACTGAGGGAGTGGTGGTGTGAATATATGTGTGAGCATGTGTGTGAGTGTGTGTGTGTGTGTGTGTGTGTGTGTGTGTGTGTGTGTGTGTGACAGACAGAGAGAGAGAAAGACAGAGAAAAGGAGAGTGAGAGAGACAGACAGACAGAGAGATGGACAGAGAGACAGACAGGCAGACGAACAGACAGAGAGTCAACGTAACATCGTCACAAGCTAACTTCCGCTTTCGCACGGGATGGGGTTGGGGGGGGGGGGGGGGGGGAGATGAGACACTGATGTACTGGAAGAAAATCCTATTTGAAGTGCACCATTGGTAAATTGAAGTTTGAACTTTGCCGTTGGGAAATCTGAAATTCAGAGCCAAGTGTAAGCTCTCTCTCTCTCTCTCTCTCTCTCTCTCTCTCTCTCTCTCTCTCTCTCTCTCTCTCTCTCATAGCTAGACGAACACTCAGGAGAGCGCCCACTTCCGCCAAGGAGGAAGGGATCCTGGACCCTCCATGCCTCCCGGGTGCACATCCAAATCTCCGCCCTCTCCCTTCCTCCTCCCCAAAACGGTGTAACGGTGTGTTGACTGTAAAAATGGAGAACCAAAATAGGTCAGTAGGCTGACCTCTTGAAACTTCTGTGAGAATCAGGAAAATAGTTCAGTCAAGAAAAAAAGATCCTTCTCCACCAGCAGAGGTAATACTAGCTACGGACTGAAAGAGTTTTCACAAAAATACTTTTCATAGATTGGAAACAGAAAACAGGAAATGTCACCGTTTAGATCAGTGATGAGTGTTGACATTCCCCACGTAGCTCTTAAAGGGCAGTCATCCACATAGCTCTTAAAGGCCAAACAGTCATCCACGTAGTTCTTAATGGGCAGTCATCCACGTAGCTCCTAATGGCCAAACAGTCATCCACGTCGCTCTCAATGGCCAAATAGTCATCCACGTAGCTCCCAATGGCCAAACAGTCATACACGTAGCTCTCAATGGCCAAATAGTCATCCACGTAGCTCTCAATGGCCAAACAGTCATCCACGTAGCTCTCAATGGGCAAACAGTCATCCACGTCGTTCTCAATGGGCAAACAGTCATCCACGTAGCTCTCAATGGGCAAACAGTATTCCACGTCGCTCTCAATGGCCAAACAGTCATCCACGTCGCTCTTAATGGCCAAACACTCATCCACGTAGCTCTTAATGGCCAAACAGTCATCCACGTAGCTCTTAATGGCCAAACGGCCATCCACGTAGCTCTCAATGGCCAAACTGTCATCCATGTCGCTCTCAATGGACAAATAGTCATCCACGTCGCTCTCAATGGGCAAACAGTCATCCACGTCGCTCTCAATGGGCAAACAGTCATCCACGTCGCTCTCAATGGCCAAATAGTCATCCACGTCGCTCTCAATGGCCAAACAGTCATCCACGTCGCTCTCAATGGCCAAATAGTCATCCACGTTGCTCTCAATGGCCAAACAGTCATCCATGTCGCTCTCAATGGCCAAACAGTCATCCACGTCGCTCTCAATGGCCAAACAGTCATCCACGTCGCTCTCAATGGCAAACAGTCATCCACGTCGCTCTCAATGGGCAAACAGTCATTCACGTCGCTCTCAATGGCCAAACAGTCATCCACGTCGCCGCTCTCAATGGCCAAACAGTCATCCACGTCGCTCTCAATGAGTAAACAGTCATCCACGTCGCTCTCAATGGCAAACAGTCATCCACATCACTCTCAATGGCCAAACAGTCATCCACATCGCTCTCAATGGGCTAACAGTCCATTCCCGGTGTTCAGGGCCAGTGGGAGATGTGGACTAATGTCGTCGCCCTTTGGTCAGGATCTGGACCACAAATCCGCGCCAACACGTCAGGAATAACGTGCACGTGGCCACCTTGCCTCTGTCCAGGCGTGGCACAGACCCGTACTGTGGTGTTGGCATCATCATGTTGACAGACAGACCCACCAATCCACGGCAGGCGGTGATAACATAGCCTCCCTTCTGGAGATAATCATGTGGAAAAAATTGTCTATGTACAGTGATAAATGTGTGTGTGTGTGTGTGTGTGTTTGTGTTGTGTGTGTGTGTGTGTGTGTTGTGACGAAACGCTTGACAAAACCATCCCATCGGTCCCACTAAAACCCTAAACCAACAAAATAGATTTCAAATCTATGCCCACTCTCCTCTCTCAACCCCCCCCCCCCTCCCCCTTCTCGCTTAGAACAGGGTGAGCCGCCCAGCTGACACGATCTATGACAAAGGAAAAAAACTTGCATCACGGTAAACGCGTGACGCCTTTCGTTCTTGTCCGCCTACCCCCCTCACCCTCTCAACTCTCTTTCCCCACTCTGAGTAGATCCGACGCAGTAAAATTTCAATTGCATTGTGACAATTGCCCGTCCCCCCCCCCCCCCCCCCCCACCCTTTTTATATCTACAGTCCGTGCGCTGGCGGATCGCTCCACGAGAGTATGTGTCTATACGGACGCATAAAGTACACTGGCCACGGATGTCAGGGAGCTGTGCCGATTAGGTTCAAACGGTTTCCGAGGCGACTGGTGATAAGACTAGATCCCTCCCCCTCTCACCCCTGATGGGTGACTGACAGGTTGTCACAACCGACTTCCGCAGTTAGAATACATTTATACTAGCCGCACAGGGTTGCAACTTCACTGACCCCTCAAGACTGCCTGTAGACCAGACCGGTGGAAGGAAAAGAGTCAACTAGAGAAGGCCTGGGAAACTCCTGGTAACCTCGTTGATCTCAAGTCATTCACTGTTCATTCCCAGGAAAAGTGAGTTGGAACTCTGTTTTACCTTTTCGAATCTATGTATTGATTTTTTGTATGCTGTGTGGATTGACATTGTAACTTTGTACAAATGCTTAGCAACATTTATCAAACTGATGAATGATTATTATGTGTAGGAGTTTGCTTATCATCATATGGCAAAAGCTCCCTCCCAGTGGTTATGATTCTTTGTTAACTATCTGACCACTGTTCTTTGTGCTCACCCTGACTTTTGCCAGTAGGCAATTCTGTCTATTAAGAAAATAATTCATTGATTAATTTTTCTCAGGAAAAACAGTATGCATGTGCTAGGTTAAGAACTGCTATTCTGATTTATAAATACTGGTGATTGTTGGAAAGATTTGTAGTGTATGACTTTAAGTCTGCACCACATGTGTACTTGGACTAAGTGTAGTCCAAGTCAGTGTGATTTAATTCATAAGAAACATGGAAGAGTTGTTTGACTGAAACTATGTAACATTGTATTACTGTCTCCTACCCTTTTGTAAGCTTACCTTAGCCTTTAAACAAAAGTGGAGATTAATAGTTAGAGCAAAAACTCTACCATAGAGAAAACTTTGCTGGCTGAGTCTCACACCTGTACTGAAAGTAAACAAGGGTAAATGTGTGCACTCGACAAACCAGTCATCAGATTCTCACCTACAGACCAAGTTCTCTTTATCGCAGAACTGCTATCCTGGTCACGCTACACATTGCGGCTGGACCAGAAGCTGGGACTTCGCCCAACACCAGGGCGACACCAGACAACCAATCTACACCAGTGGGGCAGTCACCAACCACACGAGAGATCAACTACCCTCTCCGAAGCAAAGCTAAGTTAGCTTACCACCTGGACTCAAATCCATCAGACCCTTGCCCTCACTTTATGATGAGACAGGGAGACCCTGTCTATGAGTACCTCTTTGGATACATTCAGTGTAACTTAGACAGACCCCCTGTATGCCAACTTAAGCTTGCTGCACTGAGTGCAAGCGAGTAAAGTAGGAGTGAGGGAGGGCCCCTCATTGTGGTAGTCCAATGAGAACTAAATCCTAGCCTATGAACTTGACATGCCCAAACTTACCTATGTGTAAGCAATAAAAGTTGATGTGTGAAATTGCACTTAACTTGTGTCAGTTCTCTGTTGTTCAATCAAATGTTGAATGTTTGAACTTCTCTCTTCAATTCTGTCTCTCAGAGCTACAAGTACTTATAAGAGTACAGGCCTAAGGAAAACTATCTCAGAGCCACTGTTAAGTATTTTACCCAGTCCCGGAATAAAATAAAAAATTTCTTCGATGACTAGTACCGGAAAGTTGCTCCTTCCACCACTAGTAAGAGAGAGGGTTTAGGTGAAATGTTATGGTAATTCTCATTGAGAAATTATCCCCAGTCCTTCCCCTAGAGGACCTACCTAACACTTACTCATCTCGTCATGTGTGTGTGTGTGTGTGTGTGTGTGTGTGATGGACGTCTTCAAAGCAAAAAGTTTACTCACTGAACAAATGGTACAACTATGCGGACAGGTGTCTAGTACAGGAGATAGTTTTGATGGCACAACGGGCTGCTTGCCCTGCTAATAGAGCATTAGTCTGTGGGGAAACTAAGCTTCAAATTTGTGGTTATGTTCTTCAAATGTCCTTGCTCCTTTACTCTCGGCCATTTTCACTAAATTTCTGTCAGTGTTTTTCTCTATCAGACGATAAATTTAAACCCAGAGTGTAACTCGTACCACGCATATGTGTAACAAATACTGTTACATGTGGGTTGTCCCTGGCAAAATTACGCGCAATACTACACTTTGAAAGATAGTGTGCAGGGGAAATAACCAGCAGCACCAGCAACCACCTGCCAAACAAGGGTGCATGAGGCACGGCAGAAATGAGGCCTTCTTTGCGGCAGGAACGTCGAACAGCCTTCATCTCCCACAGAGACATGCGCTGTGACCAAAAAGTGAGACATCACAACACAGCCTGATCGGACATCAAAGTCGTCAGGATGAATCACGGCGCCAGCAAAATGTCACCCTCCTCCATTTTTACGGGTCAATAGTCTGCCAGCGTAAGGTCATTGCTTTCCGCTGTCCTAGAGAGAGAGAGACAGACAGACAGACAGACAGAGAGAGACAGACAGACAGACAGACTGACTGACGAAGGGGGGTGGAAGAGGAAGGAAACACATGGGAGGTATGAAGGAGAGAGGAAGAAGGGGAGGAGAGAAACGGACAACTAGGCAGACAGTCACAAAAGACTCGGTTACACAGGAAAAGAGAGGAAGAAGGGGAGGATGAAATAACGGAGAGAGAATGGGAGTGAGTGGGGGAGGGAGGGGGTCGTGCAGATAGACAGTCATGAAGCAGATTCAGAGAAGACGCAGGGAGGGAAGGGGGGGGGGGGGGGGGGGGGGGGGGGGGGGGGGGAAGGGGGCTTGAGTGGTCATTGAAGAGCAGACAATGGAAGATGGGAGGTGTGGGTACTTGCGATTTGGGGAGATGAAGGGGGCCGGGGAGAAGGGGAAGGGAGGGGGAGGTGGGAAGGAAGGGAACTGGGGATAAGGGGATCGATCAAATTGCAAACTTATACCGTATAGAAACTGCTTGTTTTTTTTTCCCCGAGAAATTCAAGTTTGTTTTCTGGTGTCATTATGAACAATCCATTTTTTATTTCCATGGAAAACGAGCCGTGGAGTTCTGCTGGACCTAAACAGCAGACGTCGTCCTGTTGTATTGTATTTTGTAATCTGTAGGAAATGGATGTGACGGGCATGATTTAACTCTCCTGAAGCTTGTAGACTTCGTTCTTTACCCTCCACCTTGATTTTTTTTCACCTTTCGCTTCTGTCATTCCTGGTCTGACTGGCAACTCATACGCTCGCTCGCTCTCTCTCTCTCTCTCTCTCTCTCTCTCTCTCTCTGTGCCCGAAAATATCGAGCTGACATTTCTGCACAGAAGTAGGCCAGCTCACGGTACAGAAAGGAGCAGTGACATTCCAGAAAGTTGTACACAACGTACATATGTCATCTGTGTTCGCCCTCCGCTCCTCGTCTGCCGGGCTGTCCCTACCCAACATTGCCTTACAGGCGCTGCGCCACACGGCACCCTCTGCCGTGGCAATAACCGCCAGACTGCTACTCCCCCCTTCTGCCCCCCCCCCCCCCCCCCCCCCCCCCCCTGTCCTCTCATCTTCTGTCTTGCCTGGGGTCTGTGTTCGTTCCAATAGAAATTAAAGAACCTGAGTAGCAAAAAACAACACACACACACACATGCACGCGCGTGTGCGCGCGCACGCACGCACATCTACGCACACCCGAAGCATCCTGGCACTTTTATCCCACAGTTCTCCACAATGTCCTATTGATTTTCCTTGTATTAGGGCCTGGGTCCCTAGTTTATTTCTTTTTTTTTCAAATTTTCACAAACACTGCACTGTCCAGCAAATTAATGGGATTTAATCTTGAATTGTAGATAGATAGATAGATAGATAGATAGATGGACAGATAGATAGATATATAGACAGATGGATAGATAACTGGATAGATAGGCGGATGGATAGATAGATACATGGATATATAGATACATGGATAGACAGATGGGTAGATAGATAGACAGATAGATAGGTAGATAGACGGATAGATAGATGGATGGATGGATGGATAGATAGATAGATAGATAAATACACTGATTGAAACATAGATAGATAGATGCATAGATAGATGGATAGATTGATAGATAGAGAGAGAGAGATAGACTGATGTCACACCTATACACCCCGTTTTTTAGGGGTTTAAACAGGGAAAGGTTTCCACCACATCACGGCAAACCTGCTGCAAAAGTCGACCTGAATTTAACTATACGGATTTTTGTGACCCAGCATTGATCTCGGAACATCCAAAGCGTGAAAACTCGTGTTGATTAATCATCGAGTAAACATGTGTTCTTAACACCCTCGAGCCTAGAACATCACTTAAATGCATGCTCATAAAGGTGCAGTTAAGAATATATATATATATATATATATATATATATATATATATATATATACACACACACACACACACACACACACACGTGTGTGTGTGTACTTCCAGTTGTTAAACCAGACCTGCTTACATTGGTCCGGACAGAGGAGGGGGAGGGGAGGGTGGGTCGGGGCAGATGAACTTTAAAAGGCTACTGTATGCACGCTAACACAACTACGACAAATTCTGTGACCATTTTTCTGTTCAAACTGGTAGGCTTGGGTCTGTCACACTGCACGCTGTGCTGTGAGTTGCGCTGTGGACTGAGGGTGGGCAGGCTGTGGACTGTGGACTCGGCAGGGATAGCAACCCGCTGGTCAGTGCAGAGACAGCCACACTACAGGTGGTCATCAGGGACAGCAACCCGCTGGTCAGTGCAGAGACAGCCACACTACAGGTGGTCATCAGGGACAGCAACCCGCTGGTCAGTGCAGAGACAGCCACACTACAGGTGGTCATCAGGGATAGCAACCCGCTGGTCAGTGCAGAGACAGCCACACTACAGGTGGTCATCAGGGACAGCAACCCGCTGGTCAGTGCAGAGACAGCCACACTACATGTGGTCATCAGGGACAGCAACCCGCTGGTCAGTGCAGAGACAGCCACACTACATGTGGTCATCAGGGACAGCAACCCGCTGGTCAGTGCAGTGACAGTCACACTACAGGTGGTCATCAGGGACAGCAACCCGCTGGTCAGTGCAGTGACAGCCACACTACAGGTGGTCATCAGGGACAGCAACCCGCTGGTCAGTGCAGAGACAGCCACACTACAGGTGGTCATCAGGGACAGCAACCCGCTGGTCAATGCAGTGACAGTCACACTACAGGTGGTCATCAGGGACAGCAACCCGCTGGTCAGTGCAGAGACAGCCACACATACAGGTGGTCATCAGGGACAGCAACCCGCTGGTCAGTGCAGAGACAGCCACACTACAGGTGGTCATCAGGGACAGCAACCCGCTGGTAATGCAGTGACAGCCACACTACAGGTGGTCATCAGGCCAGCAACCCGCTGGTCAGTGCAGAGACAGCCACACTACATGTGGTCATCAGGACAGCAACCCGCTGGTCAGTGTAGAGACAGCCACGCAACATGTGGTCATCAGGGACAGCAACCCGCTGGTCAGTGCAGAGACAGCCACACTATAGGTGGTCATCAGGGACAGCAACCCGCTGGTCAGTGCAGAGACAGCCACGCAACATGTGGTCATCAGGGACAGCAACCGCTGGTCAGTGCAGAGACAGCCACACTACAGGTGTCATCAGGGACAGCAACCCGCTGGTCAGTGCAGAGACAGCCACACTACAGGTGGTCATCAGGGACAGCAACCCGCTGGTCAGTGCAGAGACAGCCACACTATAGGTGGTCATCAGGCGGACTGTGCTAGCGGTAGACACCGGTCAACACTAGCACCACCCATGTGGCAATCGCCCGTGGCTTGGCCGGAGTGGCATATTCCCGGCACTTGTTATGTTTGCGGCACTGGCTAGGCCTATGTTTGCGGCACCAGTTACGTTTGTGGCATATCCGTCATTTTCAGCGAGATCTAGCTGGTTTGGCGCTAACCGTGTGCTGAATTTGTCTTCCTTAGGGCACGTGTACTGAATTTGTCTTCTTAGGGGCACGTGTACTGAATTGGTCTCTGTCTTGTATTTCTTACTTTTCCAATAAAGATGTCATCATGGCGCAGCTCTCACCTCACAGCGTGTCACACCAGGGTATGGCTGTAGCCTGATTATGAACACAATGCATTACCGACCCCCACCTCCACTCCTCTTTCTCCCTTTCCGCACTGACCCACCACCTCCCCCACCAGGCCCTCCCCCATCCCATTACCTCTTGGACAGGATGTTCTGGGAAGCTGGAACGTTTTCTGTTGCTTGACTCAAATTATGAAAATTTAGTGACAGATCTATAACAATCAGACATAGTCTTATTATCTTATCTCAATCTTTGCCGTGTGCACGGGAAAAAGTGCTGTTGGAAATGGTTTGATTCAGCTTTCTGACAGCAAACTGGAAAGCTTTCTGGCGAGCTAAGCGTCTGTTTGTTAAACCGGATATTGTTTCGTTACCACAACTTCACTTCACTCAGAACTTTCTATTTACATGTGTCATCTGAATACACGGAAACGTAGAAGCTTCTATTTATGTGTGGTACATGGCGCGCGCAAACACACACACACACACACACACACACACACACACGCGCGCGCGCGCGCGCGCGCGCACTGATCTATGTGTGATAATCAGATGACACGATCACCCCCCCCCCACACACACACACACACACACACACACACACACACACTGACTGACTGACTGAAACCAATTTATTGTCAGATTAACTCATGGTTGTACTGACATTTAAGAAAACATTATGAACAGAATATCAACGTTTTTCATTCAAAGGAAAGGAGCATAATTAACACACAAAAACACGCGCGCGCACACACGCACACATACACGCGCGCGCACACACACACACACACACACACACAAACGCGCGCGCGCGCACACGCACATACATACACACACATACGCGCGCGCTGCGCACGCGCACACACACACACACAAACACATACATAAATACACACATCTCAATATGAACACACCCATACCCTCACATATACTCAAACTTACTCACACACACAGACATACACACGCCCACACACTCGCACGCGCGCGCGCGCGCGCGCACACACACACACACACACACACACACACACACACACACACACACACCACACCACACCATACTACCCTACACACACATACACACACACACACGCGCGCGCGTGTACACACATGCACTCACTCTCACAAACACACGCATAGACGCACACATACGCACGCGCACGCACACACACACTCACACACATACACACAAACAGAAAAAAACATCAAGAAAAATTAATTTAAAAAAAAATTCTGCCTATTATATATAATCTTGTATCCCTTTGCGCCTTTGCCACCATCTCTCTCTCCCTCTTCAAACATCAAAGGGGGGTCACGTGATTTGACCAGAAGCGACAGTGCGCTATTAATTTCAGCTGCGGTAATTGTTTTCTAATTTCCTGTGACAATGCCAGTTACTGGACTTCCAGCGACTGCGGAGACGGCCCTAAACGCCCTGCTGACTGAAAACTGTGTTTCAAGCTGGAAAATTACTGGAGAAGGCAGCAACACAGTGGTCGTTCTGCGACTGAAGCTGGTCAGCCCAGTGTCAACAACAATGGCGGATCCTGTGCTGAACCGGAGAACGCAAGTTCAGTACTACAGGAAGAAGTCCCCCAGCCAGGTGCGACGGGATCAAGAGAGATTGAAGCAGCAGAACAGACGACATGAACAGGTTGGTGCTGGTCTCGGTACCACTTGTGTCGCGAATGAACTGGCCGTGCCTGACACCGAATCGGATGAACACAGTACACAGCACAGCACGAAGGAACACATCAAGCCGACTCGCGATGATGATGACACGTCGCATATTCAGGATACGCTTCTGTGTTTGCATTCCGATCTGTCGGAGTGTAACAGCAGGGACCCAGAAATCCACCCGTCGGCCATTGACTCAAGTCTGGGGCAAGTTATAGGCAAAATTGTTGCTGGTTTTGACACGGGAGTGGTTAAGGGTTATGTTGCTACTCTGACAGACCGACAGGTGTAGAGACGCCCCCCCCCCCCCCACACACACACACACACCGCGCGCGCGCGCGCGCACGCACACACACTGTTCAATACACACACACACACACACTGTTCAATGTGTGATAATAAGATCACACACACACACACACACACACACACACACACACACACACACACACACACACACACAATCACACGCGTGTGCGTGTGATTTGTAATATATAACCAAACGGGCAGTTTATGTCTGTTCAATGTGATTAATCTCAGTGTAGATAATGCATAAGAAATGTCACACGCGCTCTCTCTCTCTCTCTCCTCTCTCTCTCTCTCTCTCTCTCTCTCTCCTCACACACACATACACACTCACACACACACACACGCACGTAGGCACGCACGCACATACACGCTCGCACGCCCCCCCCCCCCCCCCCCCCACACACACACACACATACACTGTTCCATGGGTTATAATCAGATGACACGACCTCTCTCTCTCTCTCTCTCTCACTCACTCAGACACACACACACACACACACATACACGCGCGCGCGCACACGCACACATACGCGCGCATGTGCGTGTGATTTGTAATATATAACCAAACAGGCATTTTATGTCCTTTCAATGTGATTAATCCGAGTGTAGATAATGCATACGAAATGTTACGCACGCACACACACACACACACGCACGCACGCACATACACGCTCGCACGCCCCCCCCCCCCCCCCCCCCCCCCCCCCCCCCCCCCCCCACACACACACACACAGTTCCATGTATGATAATCAGATAGCTTGTCGTCTCACGACAATCACTGCAGAAAGTCTTATTCTCAGTTTTTGAAAAAATACAAATATTAAGCATAACTGATAAGGGAACGCATTTTCAGACTCCAAGTTCCATATCAGACGATGTTCAACTTGAGGTGGTCAAATATTGACATGAACAGGTCCGTAACATTTGCATAAACTGGCCACACAAGCTTTGGCTGGATTGTTTTAAGGAGAAAAAAAAGAAAAAAAAACGGCATTTGCCGAAACATTTTCTTAGATCTCTCTCTCTCTCTCTCTCCTCTCTCTCTCTCTCTCTTCTCTCTTCTTCATTGTGTGTGTGTGTGTGTGTGTGTGTGGTGTGTGTGTGTGTGCGCGCGCGCGCGCGCGCAAGATTCCGTTTGAGTATAAATTTGTGTGTGTGGTGTGTGTGTGTGAGAGAGAGGAGAGAGAGAGGTGGTGCGTTATTGTGACTTAGACACTGCGCTTCCACACGCGCCATTTCAAAGGCACACACTTCAACATGCTAGCTAAAGAGCTAAGCCATACACGGTGCATGCATGATATAATACGGACCCAAGGTGGAGCAGCGAGAGGTCGATTCTACCTCCACCCTAAAGTCACGATCAAATCAACGTGAACTTGTGATTGTCGACATGACAACACACGACATTCAACCTCAGCTCACAACTGTCGCCTCACACACACACACACACACACACACACACACACACACACACGAGAGGGAGTATAAACTGCTTCCAGAACGATTTGTCAGCGCGATGGTGGCCGAGGATATTATAACAGATTCGGAGAATATCATTTCATCGTTAATTTCTAGTTCAACGCCCACCTTGCGCCCAATGGATGAAGACAGGTGTTTGCTCGTTCATTTTCGTTGTCCTGAGTGTTGTGTAGTTTGCCTGAAGAAGACCTAAGAGGTCTAAATGTGTCGTATTTTGTCTTGTGATTCGTTTGTTTATGTTTTTCGGCGGAGCCCTATAAATAATATAGACTGAAAACAGTAAAGGTTATCTTGTTATATAATCAGACGTATTTTGATGACACTTGACTTGAACAGAACAGTTAGGAAATTCATCGTTCAGTCAGTTGCGGATGAATGGTATCAGTGTCCCTTTTGCTCGCATAACTTTCCCAGCTGACGTAGTGTGCACGGTGGGAGGTTCCTGGTCTCCAGGATTCAGCAGAGATGCCAGCTGCATGTAGAGAAAGTCCGAGTTTCTGAACATTTTCCGCAGACTTTGCAGATGACAACTGAAGTGACTTTCTTAGCTTGTGTTAAACACCTTTTCTCTGGCTGTTGTGGCGGATTTTCCCTTGCTAACAATAGTACCTGTCTGCCTGTAGTCAGTCTGCGAACTATGGGAACCATGGTTGACTGGGCCAATACGGAACTACAATGACTTACTGATCTTCCATTTCTAACCTCTGCAGCATCTTAGAAATCAGACAAAGGTTGGGGGGGGGGGGGAGGAAGAATACAGTCTAGGTAAGACCATGAAGTGTTGAAATCATTCACAACAAAAACACCAGTCTGGACTGTATGCAACATAATCTGAAGAACTGACAATGAATTCTTGAAGCAGAACAAAAAATCAACCTTTGTGTCAACTTTCAGGAGGGCCAGAGCCTGTTTCAGCAGATGACCATAGCATCAAGGTTTATCTTCCACAGTCTTCATCAGCACTCACGATGACCATAGCATCAAGGTTTTATCTTCTACAGTCTTCATCAGCACCCACGATGACATAGCATCAAGGTTTTATCTTCTACAGTCTTCATCAGCACTCACGATGACCATAGCATCAAGGTTTATCTTCTACAGTCTTCATCAGCATTCACGATGACCATAGCATCAAGGTATATCTTCTACAGTCTTCATCAGCATTCACAATGATCATAGCATCAAGGTTTATCTTCTACAGTCTTCATCAGCATTCACGATGACCATAGCATCAAGGTTTATCTTCTACACTCCTTGCATCAGCTACACCACGCATGATCATAGCATCAAGGTTTATCTTCTACATCTTCATCAGCATTCACGATGATCATAGCATCAAGGTTTATCTTCTACATCTTCATCAGCATCACGATGATCATAGCATCAAGGTTTATTTCTACACTCTTCATCAGCACCACAATGATCATAGCATCAAGGTTTATCTTCTACAGCTTCAGTCCAGCATCAGTACTCACGTCTATAGCATTCAATCATAGCATCAAGGTTTTATTTCTACAGTCTTCATCAGCATCCACGATGACATAGCATCAGGTTTTTCTACTTCATCTGCACACGATGATCACGTTTCTTCCCGACACTGCAGCTGTATTCACATATTTCTGTCAACACACAACCCCCTCATGTTTTTTTTTTTTCAGAACAGAAGTAAAGCTTTGTAAATGACGTAACACAAGCGAGAGCTGTGGTATTGCTCACAAATCAGTCTAATATGAATACCCTCTTTATTCAGTGTAACATAAAAACCCTGTTTATCAGTTGCGTAAGACAGCAGCGCAGTCAATCCTGCTTTCAACTCTGATACATTACGGAATTCTTTTCATTCTTCTTCACACCACTGTCCAGCTTGGCTCACGGGAACATCTCCATCCAGTGACTGATGCATCAAAAAGAATTGGCAGATTCAGGTTCCCCGTTGGAGGTGTCCACTAACTTGTATGAGACCCTAATGTTTTGCTCTACCGAAATATTTCTTGTTTAGCTTCACTGCTAAATTGAACAGTTCTTTCACAATCACCTCCATTTTCGCTACGTACAGCAATTTCACTCTCTCCATGCACCTTGTACCACAATGGTCCTTTCATTACTCCATGAAAGCTAACAACAATCATCCCTAGAAGTTTTGCAAGTTCTGTAATTGAGGAACAGCCCCTTGTGAAGAAGTTGTGTGACCTTGGTCGGGAGTCATCCTGTCATGTGTGAGTGTCACTGTCATTGTATCAGGGTTAACAACTGACCCCCGGTATGTCATTTCTTGAGAAGGTACAAGTACAGGCTTGGCTGGACGTATCACACATCTCAGTCTTAGAGACAACTGAAGTGAGGCATGTACATTCTGAACATACTCCAACAAATTTCGGCCAAAGAGCATCTATGAAAATGGTGCAAAGGTATCCTAACTGGTGAAGATTCGTCATAACAGGCTTCATTAGCTTTGTGAGCAACGTTGGACTGCATGCTGGTCCATTTGGAAAATCAGCAAAGTCAGTCAACTTCTTTGCCATTGGAACTTCAAGAAACCTTGTGAGTCTTCATTCACATAGGTAGGATAGTAAGCACCGCTCAGATCAAGAGACGCAAAGAAACCAATTCCCAATGTAAGCGCAATTACCCTGAGTTAGCTTGAAGACTGGATATTATTCGGCCGACTCATCACACGGTCAGTGTTCTTGCACATGTTTGACGAGTCGAGCATCTCCTCGTTTTGTGGCTCATTTATTTATTTATTTTTAGCGCTTTGACGAAAATTCCAAAGGGACAAAAAATAAAAATTTTGTATTTGAAGATTTTATTTCTAAATGGCTCCTATATAAACCAATGTTTGCACACCCAGACCAAATTATGAATGCATGCTGAGCCTGTGCATTGTGTAATTATTGATGTGATCATTGCCCGTTAGAACTATTATCATGTCGCCCAGCATAGCCCTAGCGGAAACTTTGCAGACCCTGTAAAAACCAAAGTATGTCAACTTCATTTCCAACCGGCTTGCCTCTCTCTCTGTCTCTGTCTCTCTCTCTGTGATGATGAATGATTCAACGCCCATATTGCGCCGAATTTAATAAAGTTAAGTGACTGCTCGTTCATTTTCATTCCTGAGTGTTGCGTATCTTGCCTGAAGAAGACCTAAGTTGTCGAAACGCGTCGTGTTTCGTCTTGTGATTCGTATATCTACGTTGTTCGGTGGAGTCATTACCAATACATTTCAAAACTTGTTTAGATTTCCGCCTGCAGTCGCGTCACTTTGCAACTAGATCTAACAATCAAATGCTGAAAATTTAGAGAGAAAAAAAACATGATGAAGTGCAACCGGGTAAGTTTTTTTCCTTTTTTTTCCCCAGGAGTGAACCAGAGAATCTCGGAATTTTTGGAACACAAGAACCGTCTTACTAAAGTAGGCTGGCTTCAGAAAATAGAGTGATGGGCAATATATTCATGATATATGGCTTTGTGGACAATGTAGTGGACAAAACTATACTGAGCACTGCTTTCTAGTATTTTTAAGCTCTTGATAACATCTGGCATGAAGCTCTTTTCGGTGAATCTGAACAAAATAAAAAAACGGGCCAAGTTTTTAGCAGTGGTGAAAGTATGCATTAAATGCACCAGTTTAAGTCAAAAGTTAAGACGAGTCTTCAGAAGAGTTAACTGTATTAAAAAAAAAAAAAAAAAAAAGGGGGGGGGGGGTAGAATGTGGAGAGGTTCATCAAAATAATAAATTCGGTCCCATGCTGTTTAATCAGTGACATTGTTCACTACATTGGATGCAGTGTATCACCACACATGGCGGTAAAAGACAAAAATTCATTGTCTACTCTATGCCATGGCTTCATATCATTTTCAAGAACAAAGAATACTACAAACAAAATTAGACAAATTACAAGACCTCCGCTCAAATCGGAAAGTAGCAATTAAAAATATAAAATTAAACAAAAAATCTCTACTTAACCAATGCCAAAGATCCCAATGTACTTCAAATGCGACGATGGTAAAATTGGAAAGGCAGACCAGTATAAATTTCTTGACGTGATTTTCCACCAGAATGGTCAATCTAAATCTAACCAAGAGCGTTTCTAAAGGCAAGGAACAAGGGCATTCATGCTTTCCAGCGAGCATTTTACTGACAAAATATGAAACCTGATATCACACTGCAGTTGCTCAACAGCATGATAACAGAGTTTTAACATGTCAAGACAGTTTCATCACTGCAGATATATGTGTGGCGTTCATAAAATGGAAGAGATGTTATATTCTTAGGGAGACCCTTGAGCTTTGAGTTAATAAGTCAAATAATAGGTCAAACGTTATATGCAACGTGTTCAATCAAACATATATAGAACATTAATGTATGATTATTTGTACCAGAATAGTGATAATAATCGATGGTTGAACGCTTTAAGAAAATGCTACCGTAGAAAAAGAATTTACATATGGTTTTGAAAAATTAGACCACAGTAAATGTAAAGAGTATAAAGTTTCGTGGTTTAAAAGAAGCCTGAGAATTTGTAGAAGAATTTTGGGATTCTTTAAAAAAAAAAAAAGTTTCTTGTAATTTCATATTCTATGATCTTGTAACAAAAGAACGGGAGACAAAAAAAGACAACTTTATGGACAGTTTCGAACGAGTTCTCATGAGAATGAGACATATTAAAAAGAGAAGAGGACATACCAAGTTAAACCGAAAGAAAACAGAAACACTGGAAGAAAATACATGATGATGCACCTTATACGATTATCTACGACTTTTTTTTTTCTCCTTACATCGAGGATTTTAAAAGGAAAAAGGCCAAGTCGGCTGAGTCATGAAAAAAGATCAACAGGCTCTTGTGCAGAAATATAATTAGGAATGCTTTGATAGAGGAGATCAGGTGGACGTCAAGTTTTTAAGAGTACATTTATGAGTTCATTTTCCGTTACTGCTACATGCTGTCTTTGTGTAAGGCAAGTCTTCATGAGTCTTGTGGTAATTAACATTTCTTTATTCAAACACACACACACACACACACACACACACACGCATACACACACACACACACACACACACACACACGCATACACACACACACACACACACACACACACACACACACACACATACTCTCACACACACGCACGCATGCACGCACGCACATGCACACACACACACACACACACACACACACACACACACACACACACACACACCAATCCTATGCATATATGCACAATGTTATACACAAATGCACAAAAGCAAATATGCACGTACACGTGCATACACACACACACACACACACACACACACACACACACACACACACACACACACGTTACCTGACGTAATTGACAACCACACCATCCACTCTATCACACCTTCCTGTACAAATGTACAAACCTCCCGCCCCCCCTTTTTTTTTCCTCCCCTTCTTCCCCCCACCCTCCTTCTTTCTTTCTCTCTCTCTCTTTGTCTCACACAAGGTAATAATGCTTACACTGCCGTCATCCTCCCCTTCCTTCCCCTCTCAAACCCCTCACCCCCCTCACACTTCCAGAGTCTGTTTGAAGTCACCTGTTCCCCTCCCTTGCTTTCTCCCCTCCTCCCTTCCTCCTCTCTCGTTTATCCCTGCGCAGTTGGGACAAAGGATCGTGCTCTCTCTGCCTTCCCTTTTCACTAAGCGCCATGGCAATCGTGCGTGCGTTCTGCTCGTGAATGCTAATTATGTTAAACAGCGCTTTGTCAATCAGCATGAAGGCACACTAAAAGCAAACCCAACTGCTAAGAAAGAGCGTTTTCGAATCTTCTACACCTTACCTCCCACTATAAGTGGTGGGGGATGACTAACCCTCCCTCCTCCCCTTTTCTTTGTCTTAAGTGACACAAAGCAAACCGGAACAGGAACTGGAATAGGTAGCTTAGCCCACAAACAGGAGACCCTCACTGTGAGCACTCACCAACAGACAGCTGTAGACTGATCACCCACAGTGCAGCCACAAAGACAACAGACGGCTGTAAGACTGATCACCCACAGTGCAGCCACAAAGACAACAGACGGCTGTAAGACTGATCACCCACAGTGCAGTCACAATGACAACAGACGGCTGTAAGACTGATCACCCACAGTGCAGTCACAATGACAACAGACGGCTGTAAGACTGATCACCCACAGTGCAGCCACAAAGACAACAGACGGCTGTAAGACTGATCTCCCACAGTGCAGCCACAAAGACAACAGGGATAAATCAGAGAAGGGAACGATCATTTCCAGATCCTCTGAATCTCATACGTTCTAAGGTTCACTGTTTCCCAGAAGAACTGTATACTGAAATCGTGTTTCTAGGTTTTGAGACTATGCATTGCTTGTATGTATGCCATGTGTTTTGACAGTATACCTTTATGCCAATACTTGATGACATCTATCAAGATGATGAAGGAGTATTCTAATTG
>CM065733.1:27588523-27591023 GCA_033310375.1 Conus canariensis | reverse complement strand
TGACAGGCAGGGGATGGACAGAGTATGATTCAGCGGCCCAGTGCTCTCTTCACTTCGTTTTCTTTCTTCCATTTCCTCTTTCTGTACATTTCCGTTTTTTTTTTCTTCTTTCTTTCTATCTGTATTTTTCTCTTCCCTTCTATCCGTTTCTTTTCTTTCTTTCTTTCTTTCCGTTTGTTCTCATGTCTCGCGTTCTCTGTTCCTGCCTTTTTTCCTGGGTGTGTGTATTCCTCGTTCTTTTCTTACTAGATGTCTTTACTTTTGCCTGTATTTTTTCCCTTTTCTAATGTTTATTTTCCTGTCTTGCTCTTCATGTTTCTTTTTTCTTAAATGATTTCGTTCTTTTTTGCCACTCTGTTTGGGTTCTCTTTTTCGTTGTATCTTTGCCTGGCTTCTTTTAATATTCTGTGCTTTTTCCCTTTTTTTTTTACTTGCATTCCTTCTCTTTTTGCCATCTTCTGCCTGTTTCTGTTCATTTTAGCACGGTGGGCAACAGACTGGATGACACAATGAACACGATGTATGAAGACCTGTGCAGACCCAGACTGATGTCCGCCGCACAGGAATCTGACGGTCAAAGTCCATCTCCAGTACAGTGTCAATATTGTAGAAAGGGAGGCTACTTGCACTCGTTAGTAATTCAACAGTCATCAGTAATCCAACAGTAATAACAGTAATCCAACAGTCAGTAATCATTCAACAGACATCTAACATCCAACAGTTATAACTAAACAGTCATCAGTCACCAATAAGCCAAATAATCACAATCAGTCCAAAAGTTACTCCATTTCCATTTCCTGGGGCCAACCGTTGACTATGGCGGATCAGAACAGGCGGATGTCGTTCTCAAGAAGAGGCTAAGGCGCGGATATTGATCGGCAGACGAGGCAAAAAGCGCAGATATTGATCGGTGCCTCTCATTAAAACATCATCTCCCCAAAGCTGGTCATGTCGGAACCCTGCAGGGGATCATGTCACAAAAAACACCAGCAGCAAACCGGAGCCGAAAAGCGAGACGGGAGGGAAGGTGGGGGGGGGGGGGGGGGAGGGGGGGGGGGGGGGTGGGGGGGCGGGGGGGTGGGAGGGGGGGGGGGGGGGGGGGGGGGGGGGGGGGGGGGGGGGGGGGGGGGGGGGGGGGGGGGGGGGAAAGGGTTGACGGGGGCGTGTGAGGGAAGGCAGCAGGATGACGGGAGCGAAGAGGAGGAGTCAAAGTGAGGAGGGCAATTAAAAAGGAATACGGGGAGGGCAGATGAGGGGGGGCAAGAGTTAAAAAAAAGGGGGGGGGAAAGGTACAGTGGGGACTCAGGGGAAAAGAGGGTGGGAGGAGAGAGAGAAAGAGAGAGGAAAGGAGCTGTGTGGTGGGGTGGGGGTGGTTGGTAGGTGGACAGGGGACAGAAAGAAAGAGATAGACAGAAACAGCACATAACAAAGATAGTGAGAAACGACAGAGATTCTCTCACTCTCTCTCTCTCTCTCTCTCTCTCCTCTCACACACACACACACACACACACACACACACACACACACGCACGCACGCACGCACGCGCGCTTGCACACACACACACACACACACACACACACACACACACACACACACACACACACACACACACACACCCCGAAACTCTAACAGAGACACAGAGAAAGAGGAAAATGGGAAGTGCGGTGGCAAATAAGACACTAATGGAACAATTTCTTCTCAATATTGCGAGAATACAAGTGTGTGCGTGCGCGCGTGCGTGCGTGCGTGCGTGTGTGTGTGTGTGTGTGGCGTGAGAGCGAGAGAAAGAAGGAAGGGGGACAGTGACACAGCGGAAGGGGAGGGAGGGGGATGAGCGTGGGAGATACAGCTAGAGAAATTGCGCAGCAAACTGTGAACTGTCCCCTTAAAAGAAGATCTGTCCATGCAGACACATGCTGGACGAACGGCTCAGGAGAGAACAGTGGCGGCTGGGTTTGAACAGGACCTCATTCAAAAGAAACCTGGAACACTGGGTTGGTTCAATGGAACAGTGCCATGTTGCTAATCGTAAGCTGAGAGATCGAATCCTGCTAGTGCCTTGTGTAAAGATGGCCATTTTCGTTGCCCATGTTACTATGCTGCCATTCTGTGATGTCATTGTACGTTGATGTCCGTCTTTCCTATCACTTTAGTCGGCTGTGGACGTTAAACCTAAAAGTCATTAAAAAAAAAATAATAAAAAAAAGCTGGAAGATGCTCACGGCAGTTTCTTTCCTTTCTGCCGGAATGAATAATCAAGACGGAAACGAAGCTGTCGCGTGGCTTGATGGATGTGAACAGAACGAAATACACGATCATTGCCTCTCATTTTTTGGCTGAGTGAGGAAGTGATGAAGGGGAAAATCATTCCTCTGGAGAGCCACCATTCCTATCTTTACTTGTTCTTGGTTTCTCTCTTTCACTTCACTTCTTTCTCTTTCTTTCTTTTATTTTTCTTCATTTTTGTATGTTTGCTTTGTTTTTTCTATGACTATATTT
>CM065733.1:27571023-27583523 GCA_033310375.1 Conus canariensis | reverse complement strand
ACCAGGTTCTCTTTGTCGCAGATCTGGGATACGGGATCTGTCTACCCAGGGCAAGACTGGTTGTGAAGACACACCACAGCCCAGCAATTCAGCAGAAGGTCTACACAAGTATATCAGTCACCAGCAACAAGAGAGAGATCAATTATCCTCTCCCACATGCACACACACACACACACACACACACACACACACACACACACACACACACACACACACGCACGCACGCACGCACGCACGCACGCACACACACACACAGCATTTCTTCGTTCTATAAGAACTGGGAGTCCAAAAAGAAGGAAAGGGGACAGAAAGGAAGAGAGAGAGACTGAAGGGGGAGGGAGAAACAGACGGGCAGGCAAACAAACAGAGAGACAGGCGAACAGATAGAGAGACAGGCAAACAGATAAAGAGAAGGCAAACAGATAGAGAGACAGGCAAACAGACAGAGAGACAGACAAACAGATAGAGACAGACAGACAGAGGTGAGACAGAGAGCGAGAAGGATGGAAGGTGACAGACAGAGAGATAGCAGTCTGAGGCAAACATACCCATTTTCAACTTCTTGCTCCCCCTCCCCTCCCCACATACACACCCTGCCACTGAATCACTTTGTTCTTCACAGAAGAAGGACAAGGTAAATATTAATAAGCTAACGAACAGTAGAATCTTCCTGTAAAACTAACCTGATGGAAGTGCCTATTTTCACCCACTGAAATAAAAATCAGCTGAAAAGGACAAGAGTGTTGTCGATGTGCGATCTCCGGTAAGGCCCTTGTTGTGTGGGACTACCATCTGCTGCCCATCTGTGGCTACAATCTTCAGCTATCACTAGGTAAGCATCGCCTCAAACGGATGCTTTGAAACGTGAAACATGGACGACGTGTCGCACGTGCCGCCAGTTGTCGGCAACGTTTAGACAATACCGGGAGCGTGATGGGAGGGAGAAGGAAGGGAGGGGAAGGGGGCCATGTCACGCCAAACTGATACCACCAGAAAGACTAGATGCTCTGAGGTGGACAGCCAAAATGCCAATGGCGGTCGTCTGCAGGACATTCGACTTCACAATGTCAAATTGCCAACTCTAACTTAGCTAACCAGGCAGTCTTGACAATGACGTGGCTTCACCACTTGATAGGAATGTCTTTAGGTTACAGCAAAAAAAAATGATCACAAGATTGAAAAAACAAAAACAAAAAACAAAAAAACACCCCAGTGAGACGAACTTCCATACGCGCTTATCTTTCTCGAACTATAAGCAAGATTGAAGACAGAAGAAAGAGCAGGCTTCACTTTAAGGCCAAAGAAATCCTGTAACACTGATTACAGTTGGCGTCAATTTTCTTTTTTCTTTAAATTAAAATATCGGGCTTTTTCGCTGCTATTTCTATTGGCGAATGGGGGCATCCAGACAGTGTTTATTGACTGACAACTCACGTTGGATTTTTGTTTTCATGTCCTCACAGACGTTACGTGGTGTGGATTTATGCAGGCGTGGTTAAATAGAAAAATGAAATAAATAGAATCAACTGTGCGTGCTCGTTTTTCTATGTTCAAAAGCTTACGTGTATTCACTCGTGTGTGTGCGGTAGGCATGATTAGTGGGAAGAAATGAACCGAATGCCCAGCACCTGGTGTTTCCCCTTTCGTGAAACACGGTTCGTCACTAATGAAATGTACTGGAGTGAAAAGTGAGGGCAGTTCTGCCAACATCAACCATCGCGCGGGCGCACAGTGTGTGTGTTGTGTGTGTGTGTGTGTGTGTGTGTGTGTGTGTGTGTGTGTGTGTGTGTGTGTATGTGTGTGTGTGTGTGTGTGTCTGTGTGTGTCTGTGTGTGTGTCTTGCGTGCGCGCGTGGGTATGTGCGCGAGCATGCGTGTGCGCGCGCGCGCGTGCGCGCGCGTGTGTGTGTGTGTGTGTGTGTGTGTGTGTGTGTGTGGTCGCGCGCGCGTGCGCGGGTGTGTGTATATGTGTTTCTTGGTCTACGACTCCACAAAACTACCTAGGTTTTTAAGTCTTAATATTTTCACCTGAGACCTTTCTTTGATGTACGTAAGTCTCTCCATTATCGTTCCCTCATCGCGTGTGTACTGAATAGAGAAGTTAAAAGGATTTGTTTTAATCAACATGAAAAAAGTGCAGAAGCTCTCTCTCTCTCTCTCTCTCTCTCTCTCTCTCTCTCTCTCTCTCTCCTCTCTCTCTCTCTCGCTCGCTCGTTCGCTCGCTCTGTGTGTGTGTGTGTGTGTGTGTGTGTGTGTGTGTGTGTGTGTGTGTGTGTGTGACAACGTATTAATGCACATATGTAAGCGGTGTGACTATGTATATGTACGTGTCTGCGTGAAAGAGAGAGAGAGAGAGAGAGAGAGAGAGAGAGAGAGAGAGAGAGAGAGAGAGGGGGGGTCAACATGAGAAGATTGGAGGTGTGTGTGTGTGTGTGTGTGTGTGTGTGTGTTTGTGTGTGTGTGTGCGCGCGCGCGCGCGCGTGTGTGAGTGCGTGTGTGTCTGTGTGTGTGAGTTGCGCTTGTGCGTGATAGCGTATCAATGCATATATGCCAGCGTCTTTGACTATGTGTGTGTGCTGAGTGCATAAGTGTGTGTGTGTGTGTGTGTGTGTGTGTGTGTGTGTGTGTGTGTGTGTGTGTGTGTGTGTGCGAGAGAGAGAGAGAGAGAGAGAGAGAGAGAGAGAGAGAGAGAGAGAGAGAGAGAGAGAGAGAGAGAGAGAGTCTGAACTTAGGAGCAGCGCTTGAACAGCGGGCGGAATTGGTGTTGCTGACGAACTGTCATCAAGACTTAAACAAATAACGAAAGAAACAAAGAAGAGAAACCAGGACAGAACGAAAAGAGGAATAAGGCTTCCGTTTGCTATACATTAAAATGAGTGTATAAATCGTATATTGAAAATACATGAAACTACGCAAGTTAGTTCGGCCTGAATCGAGGCGTTTTTCTCTTTCTCGCCTGACCCCCCATCCCCACCCCACCCCTCCTCTCCCCGCAGACTCATGAGTTCCTTACAAAACACACGAACGTCATCTCTCAAAGACCCTTAAGGATGAATACGGACAAGATCGGGGAGTAATTCGTTCCTTACCTTCAAGACACAGAATAATACTCCGCGAGTCAGCCAGTCTATGACACTGGGGGATTGCAGCCGAAGTGTCTGGCATTGGCTGGTGGATTAAGGTGCTTTCGCGGAATGTGGCACTGACGTAGTTGTGCGACACCAGTGTTCAGCCAGGACTACTGGAGCACGGAGATCAGTCAGAAGGTCACAGTGTCTGGATTAGCTGCCTTCTGCCTGACTCCGTCAACAAGTCGGTTAGGTAGGTGGTGGAAGTTGCCAGGGCCATCATTTTTCGCTCCGCTCTCCTTCTCTCTTCTTCTTTTTTTTAATCTTTCCTCCAAGCAGTGACTTCCTCCTCTTAAAGGAGGATAACGAGCAATGTAACTGCTGTTTGTCTGTTGTTTTCCAGGGAGGGGGGCGGGTTCCAGCATCCTACTTTTTGTCACTTTAGTTTTCTTTCCGCCCCCCTCCCTCCCTTTTTCTCTCGGGTGGGGTTTCCCACCTCCCGGTCTCACATTGCTTTTCATCCCCTTTCACTTGTTTGTTGGAAAGGCACAAACAGGAGAACAAACAAACAGAAATGGAAACCATACACCGTAACTTGTTTGTATAACACAGTATTTCATGTAAGGACTTTTTGGAGGGGGGGGGGGGGCAGTGTTCGTTAAATGTCAAAAGAATGTTAAAAGGTGTCTGGGATTTTGTTGCTATAATATAATGCATTCTCTTTGCACCTGTCTCACTCCTCCTACTCTGAAAAACTGAAGAAAAACACACATCGTAACAAGAACCAATGCACCACACATCGTAACAAGAACCAATGCACCACACATCGTAACAAGAACCAATGCACCACACATCGTAACAAGAACCAATGCACCACACATCGTAACAAGAACCAATGCACCACACATCGTAACAAGAACCAATGCACCACACATCGTAACAAGAGCCAATGCACCACACATCGTAACAACAAAAACCAATGAACCACACATCGTAACAACAACAACAACAACCAATGAACCAAAGCAAAATATCACACTGAGCCAGAGCAGCTAACACAAATTCGAGTCACTAATACTCAATGCCAATCAATGCTAAGTTCTGGATGCTTGTACGTGTGGAAGATCACGTGAGCAATACATATACAGTGCGTGTTTATGCGTGTGGAGGGCTGTTGGAGAAGGAAGGTCCATCGAGTGCAGTCCAACACTACATGCTTTTTACAACAGTTTGCAAACATTGTTGACAGATAAGAAAAATCTACGTTTCTGCACAGGGTTCGTTTGGAACAATAAATCCATGTTGGGTGGACTTGTTCACAGTGGCAGTAAAACATTCCATGAAATCTCTGTGATCAGAATATGTGCGTTTGTTCGTTTGATTCCCATTCTGATGACAGAAATGGCAGTTGGACAGATGAATATTATCTACGATTTTCAACTGAAGTTACTGTAACTGACTTCTTTTGTGAAATGTTCAAGCCTGGCCCAGTGATCTTCAGGTATTGATTTTTCCATAGTTTAACACAAGAGATTCAGAGATGTTGATATTTGTAAGAGTTATGCGAATGGAATGGGGTGAACTGTTTATTGAACATCACTTGTGATTGTCATCAGTTTGAAATAACGTTGCTGGGTAAGGACTATGTGCTCTGACAGCGGTGCAAACTGCACGGCAGGCAAGGCTTTCCTCGTGTCTTCCTTGCAGTCTCCCTTCTTCACTATAGGGATAGCTTTCCTGGGGAATAGGCCGGTTCGCGAGACGAGCTGTACTCCATCTTCACTACACCTGTGTGTGTGTGTGTGTGTGTGTGTGTGTGTGTGTGTGTGTGTGTGTGTGTGTGTGTGTGTGTGCTTGTTCTTCCCCTTGCTTCTGTCCTTCCTCGTGCACTTCTGGTTCCATCCGTGCACACTTATTTATGTATTTCGTTTCAAGGATGGTTCCCGGGAGGTGTCCGGGCCTTTCTGTCTTTTTTCTTTTCTTTTTCTTTTTTTTTTATTTTTAGATACGGTGTGAAAGTGTCACTACACCAAACACTAGATCAAAAATAAACCCTGATGCTCTGTATCAAACGCCAAAACATTAAAGTCAGCAAGAGAATGTCCATTTATGAGCAATACAACACACAGCCTTTCATGGTGCGTGAGAGTTAGGGATAAAGAAGAGAAAAAAAAAGAAGAAAAAAGGAGACTGATTTTACAACAAAAGAAAAAGAAAAGAAAAAAAAGAGAAAAAGATAAAGGAAAAAAAAGAGAAAAGAAACAAAAAACAACAAAAGAAAAAAAAACATTGGTAAAGGCGGGGGTGCTGGAGGGAAAAAAAACTGCGTGGCATTTCGATAAAGACGTGAGGGCTGTGGACTAACTTACACACTATTTGATCGATGGTAGATTGTTGTCTTCAACCAAGGTCTCTTCTGCGGCGCAAAACAGATTACTTTTTGTCCAGTTAGAAACAAATGAAACTTTGCCTGCGTCCAATATGGACTTGTTATTCCACAACCTGCATCTGATGTTAAGAACTGCTCACTGGAAAGAGGTAGAGACGAGGGTACAATTTGAATGGGTGTATTTTTCTGAATTTTGTACTGTACGAAAAAAAACCTTGTAATGTGTTGTGAATGATAATGTCCAAGATTGAAAGCAGCACACACACACACACACACACACACACACACACACACACACACACACACACCATGCATACACGCGTTAGGTACATTCACAAACACACATCAAATCGTGTAATATCATAAATCAATATTATACATTGGTTCTCTTTCATACTCACCACACTGAATTAATTTGTACTCGTAGTGGAACTCAAAACGTCCAACAATAGACGATACGTCAACATGCCCACTGAACAACATTATAACAGAAGTTACTGTATCTGGCGTTCTAGTGCATAGCGCTCCTTTAACTAGCTAGTGTGATTCCTTCCATTCCGTAAAATGGGCGAAAAAGCCACCAGTCAACAACACAGTGTGAAGACAGAAAAGTCACTTACCTACTCGGTTCTATGCCAGTTGTTTACCTCTACCCTAAGGAACACGATCGATACAACTGCACATCAAGCCGACAGGAAAACTCCTCTTTCCCTTACCCGCATCCTCTTCCACACCCCTCCCTGGCTGTTCTTTACATTGGACAGTACCAAGTGTAAAAGGGATCTGTGTGGTACTGAGAATTTAACCAGGGTGTTGACTGTATTCCGTGACAGTTTAAGATGTTAACTTTTGAGTCGACACCGAGGGTATCTCAGATGGGAAAGGGCGTTTAAAACCAAAATAAAAGATCCCAGATAAAAAAAAAAAAACAACAATGATACGCTGATTCCTGAAACTGAACAGATGGGAGCGGTCAACCATCACCTGGTCAGTCAGGACACAGGACAGACATGTGTGTGTGCTGACCACAGCATCCCTGGCGGTGAACCAGGTCAGAGCCAGTGTGTCACGGCGACTGCAGTCAGCTGGTGACGCCTGACATCAAACTAGTCAGAGCAGTCCGTTAAAACGGTTTGACACGAAGTGAATCATCACACAGTAGGTCTACTAACACCAGGTAGTCTTCGCTTCAAACAGTATGACTGGGTCAGAACAGAATGACCAGAGCACCTCTTCCGTCCATTCTCCTCTGAGCGCCTGTGGGAGACGCATGGGAAGCAGAAGAGTGAAGGGATGAGAGTGGGGAGAAGGGGTTGGGGTGGGTTTCGTCGGGATCGGGGCTTCTAAAACAGAATTTAAGACTACTATTTTTTTTAAAGCCCGTTTTGAGCGTTCATACCTCTTCAAGAAGCTTTCTTTGTGTGACCAGGATTCAACTTGTTTATTGTTGTCGTTTTAAATCAGTTCATTGTGAGGTCAGTTTTGGGGATTAAACCTTCTCACTTGTCATGGTGATATTCCAAAACCTATGGAGACCTCAAAAGAATACTCTGGGTGTGGGAAGTAATGGTGTTGCATCATCAGAATGTTGACACTCCATTAAGTACAAAATCACCGGAATGCGGACTTTCGGACTATGGAGCAACACGGAGATTTCGTAATTCGTCGGCACCAACATGAGTCGGTCTGGGAGCGCTGCGAGTAACACCCCAATATTTCATCTGATACTGACCGTCAAGCTAATGAGAGGAAACAGAAGAAAACAAAGCATAAACAAAAAAAAAACTTCATCTCCATTTTACACTTTGGTCTGTTAATGCCAAAAATGGTCCACAGCCCGGCGCCGCGTGCGGAATCTGAAAAATGGTGCATGTGAATGTTATAGAGCCTACGTTTGTTGGCTGTGTGTCAGAGATGACTGATAGTACTTGTTCTCATGAATCATAATTAAGGTTGCAAAAAAAAACATTTTTGTTAGTTTTGTTTGTTTTTGTTTTTAGATGTTGCTGTTGTTGTCGCTGTTGTTGTTGTTGCTGCGTGTGTATGAGAGAGAGAGAGAGAGAGAGAGAGAGAGAGAGAGAGAGAGAGAGAGAGAGAGAGAGAGAGAGAGAGCACAACCAAACTTATTTTTCATCAACATGAAATAAATAAAATGAACTGAAGTAGAACACAATCGGAAAATCAAGATTCCTTAGTCCTATGAAAGCCGAAGCATACCATGACACTTACCCATGATGTCAATCAAGTTCTTGCACGTAGCTGGTGGTCATGACAGTGCAAGCACAACTGAAAGAGTCAACAAGGCTTCCCCATCATGAACAAAACAACTGCTCTATCACGTCATTCACCACTACGGATATCCTAACCACGCACACTGCTTGCGACCGAGTGTGAAATTCAGCCAGCTCCCAAAACAGTCGCCCATGTGTTTCCAGCCACCGTGCTGCGCATGGGGAAGACGACGAGGAGCCGGGAACAGCCCTAACTAGGTGAGTAGGTCACACGCACAAAACACACACACACCGCCAGTGGCCTGCCGACTACACACGCCGTGCACACACTGAATGGCTCGGATGCCGAAAGTTGCCCAAGTACAGAGCTAGACGGCAACGAATTCCCCGGTTCCAACCTCACAACAAGGCTGCAGTCGCCGGAGGTGTGGAGGTGAAACACAACACGTCATGGACTCCAAGACAGAACACGCAAAAAACTTGTTAAGATCATCCCAATCACTCAGTCGTCTGTCGTCTGCTCTCTCTCCTCTCTACGCCACTTGATTGAATTCGAAGCACTAGCGCGCACGCGCCGTGGAAAACGAGTCAATATCGCACGCCGGTGCTCCATCGAATCGATATGGCAGCGTGAGAGCATTGCAAGACACAGGTTTTCTTTGAAATCATCTGCTATAATTGCCGCCTTGTTACAAATAAGGCCGTTGTAAATATTCCACTCTGACCCAACCTCGCTTTCCTCCCCCCCCCCCCCCCCCCCTCCCCGCCAGCTATTTTTAACTCCGTCAGGAAAGTCAGGTGAAAATGAAAAGGCGTACCGTACCACCTGATGCAAGTCCACGACCAACTGCGAGGAGGTGAGTAAAAGCATCGTGTGTCACGGGAGAGGGATGGGGAAGGGAGGCAGGAAAAGAGAGGGAGGGGCTGGAGGGGGCACACCTCGTGGAGGAGGTATCCCACCCAGTGGCTCTCACGGGAAACGAAAAAGTTCTCCAACCTGATGCACGCGCACGTGCGCGCGTTCAACAAAATCATCTCATATAGACACCGAAGCGACATTAAAGTAAGAGAGAGAGGTGACATGAAAGTATGAGAGAGAGGTGACAAAATGAGAGAGAGAGAGAGAGAGAGAGAGAGAGAGAGAAAGAGAAAAGTTTCGGAGTTGTCGAGTTGGTTGCTGCACCACATTTCATCTCCCCAGATGTCCTATAGTCTGCAACTTGACGGATGCTCATCGCACGTGATTGACAATCTTATTGACTGGCCTTTTCGGACTAGCCTTTCTTTCATCCTATGAGAGAAGGAAGGGTGACGAAGGGAGGAATAGCGAGAGTAGGGGAAGGAGGGTGGCGAGGAAGTTGATGGAGGTGTGTAGACAGGGGTGGAGTAGACGGTGTGACTAAAAACAACGACGGTCATATTCAAAGGTCATGCACTCCAAAACTTCCCAATCTTTTTTCCCCCTTTCTTCTTCTTCTTCTTCAGAACAGTGCTGACGGCTAGGAGGTTGCAGGTACTGTTTCCACCAGCGTCTGTCTTTGGCAATGTGACCAGAAATTACTGAACTGATTTTCACGGAATTACGCAGACGGTTGTTGCTGTTGGTGGTGGTGGTGGTGGTGGTGGTGGTGTGTGTGTGTGTGTGTGTGTGTGTGTGTGTGTGTGTGTGTGTGTGTGTGTGTGTGAATTTTTCGTTCGCTTGGTTGGATTTTGGTGTTTTATTGTTGTTGTGTTGTTATCTAATATGAAAAACATTGACTGAGATGGGCTCAGAACTGACTTCAGTATCATATCACTGAAACGCTTCTGTGCGCGCATGTTTACACACACACACACACACACACACACACACGCACACGCACACGCACACACACACAGCCTAGTCAAGTCCAGTGTGATTCCAGCTCCGCCTTATGATGCAGTCTTGGCACAGTCTGAGCACAGACATTCTGTGAGTCTGGGTATGGGAAAGGATCAATGAGTTGCAAGGCAAGAACAGCTCACTGTGTAAGTTGTGGACTTCTGATCCCTGTGATGCGGGGCCGCTGGGGGAGTGTCCGCACAGAAGCCATCCAGCTGGGGGCCAGTTTTACCGGATATACTATTGATTCTCACTCCATTCCCTGAAAGTTCTCCCAATCCTACTATAAACTGAGTTTCCGTGAAAGGAAATCTTAAGTGAGGCAGGGAACAGTAAACATCAATAACAACGAAGAAGTAGGGTAACTCTAGCCCCCCTGATGAAGTATTTACAGGCCCATAATTCCAAACGAATGCTGCTTACAACACCAAATCGCCTTGCAGAAATGACAGTGCAGAGCACAAACACAAATAAAGAAACATCCCCCACAAACGGATGTTCCAAGCTTGCCCATAATTATACTCAATACGTGACACATCTACACAGCAACAACAACTGGAGAAATGAACCAATACAAATTAACATTCATTCAAGCACAGCCTTTTCCATCTCTAATCAAACGAACAGACGGACGAACAGTGACAAATACAGGTAACTTCGGTTCGATTGGCGTGAAAGGAAATCTTTAACGAGGCAGGAAACAGCAAACAGTAAATGACAACGAAGTAGGGTCACTCTTGCTCTCATGATGAAATATTTTCAGGCCCATAACTCCAAGCGAATGTTGAATTCCGTGTTCCTGACGCTCTGAGATTCCGTGTTTGAACTCACGCATACTCCATCAGCGTGCTTCGGAAGAGTAGACTCCATGAGCCGATGATATGGATGACATGCACACACGTAGCCTGCATCCTGTTGATTGAGCCTTGCACAGGAGAACAGGGAAGAAGACTGTTCATATCAGTGCATGCCTTCGCACATTTTCCCGACGTGGATTTGCCGGAGGAGGGGGAGGGGGAGGGTCGGGGGATCGGATTACTGGCGAATAAGGATAGTGGTAGAAGGAAAGAAAGAGGGTGGGGATGGGAAGGGTTGACAAGTGACTTTCCTGTTTGCAGCCAGTCGTCTTCAGAGCTATCCTGGTCCCACTCCATTCCAACCCGATTCCTCCCCTTACGAAGTAGAAAGAAACTCGTGGAGAGCGTGGCAGCAGAGAGTCCTCAGAAGAGAAGCCCCCTTCAAGCAAGTGTTTCGGCCCTTATCTCCTGACACTCTAGGGGGTTGGGCCACACCCGGTTCATGACTCCGGATGTCTCTCTGCTGCCCCTTTTTTTTCCCATCTTGGGACGAGCCATGGCTGGGATTCGAACCCATGACCCTCTGGACATGCTCATTTTCCACTTAATGACTCGCGCTTTAACCACTGAGCCACAGGGACACCTGATATTTGTAGGGAAATTTAAGCCTTATGAAGTTCACTTTTGTTCCTCCTTGACCAGATCCAGCTTGAACACCTCTCTGCCGCTTCTGCCATTGCTTTCAGGGCCTGGTTTTTTCCTTCCCTGCAACTGAGAGCTGTTTCATGAGGCTGTATGCAGACGTTCCTACAAACCCCCTAGCTCCAATTTCTGCAGTGAGGACTTTGACCTGATAGCCTTCTCTCCTCAGGCTGTTTGCCAGATCAGCATACTTTTCAGTCTTGTAGATTTGAGCTGCCTCCATTCTGTTCTCATATGGCACCGTGAGCTCGATCATGATCAGCTGCTTGGTTGACTTAGAGTGGACTACTATGTCTGGTCTCATGCCACTCTTGCTGATGATCTCTGGGTGACTCTTCCATTCTGGGAGGTCTGCAGTGCACTCCCAGTCATCTGCCCCGTCCAGCAGACTCTGCCTGCATGTTTCGAGTGGCACTGTTGTTCTTGGCCATGATTTGCTGCCTCCTGCCGTGAAGAATGTTGCGGGTGCTTTTGGAGTCCTGATTTTCCCTTTTGTGGTGTTGGTACTAGCCCAGACTACTTGTACAATCTCTTTGAGCACTTGGTTGTGCCTCCATGTGTACCTTCCTTGAGCCAGGGCTACTTTACATGAGCTTAGGACATGCTCCACTGTTTGTTTTTCATGGCAGAGGGGGCATGCAGGATCGTCTGTTTTCCCCCACTTCACCAGATTTGCATTTGAGGGCAGAAGGTCATATGCAGATCTGAGAATGAAGCTGATCCTGAGAGGGGCCATGCGCCAAATGTCATTCCAGGTGAGACTTCTTTGGAGTGCATTCTCCCACGTTGTCCATTGCCCTTGCTGGCTCTGCTGGACTGCTTTTTGGAGTCTTTTTTGGTCTTCTTCTTTTCTCATCTCCTGAATCATCATGTCTCTTTTGGCTTTTCCTTTGGCCTTTGACCACCATTCAGTTTTGGTCACCCCCAGTCCTTGTCTGTTGGTCTGTGTGTGTCCTGTTATTTCTCTGATCTTGAGACTTTCTTTTGCAGAATCCATCGCCTCTTGAACTTTCCATTTTCTGCCTGTCTTCAGCTGGGGCTTGATTGCTTCTACCACCTTGTCTCCGGAGTCCTCCAGCATGCTTTGAAGTCTGATCTTCCCTGCTTTGTATTCCTCCAGGATGGATTTCAGTGGTAGTTTCAGCTTTGCTTGGCGACAGTACAGCGCTATGTCAGTCAGACAGGGTGGGACACCAAGCCATTTCCTTGTGAACTTGTTGATTTTGGCTTCCATTGCCTCCACTATGCTGGTGCAGATGTCGTATATCATAAGAGGCCATAGCAGCTTTGGTATCAGCATGAACTGCAGACACCAGACCTTGTATTTGCCAGGGAGCCCACACTGGTCAATGGTCTCCAAGCCTTCCTCCGCCATCTGCTTGGTTTCTTTTGTTCTTTGTGTGTCGTTCAGCGTATCATCATACCATCTTCCAAGGCTCTTGACTGGTTCTTC
>CM065733.1:27551023-27566023 GCA_033310375.1 Conus canariensis | reverse complement strand
GCCTTCTTGGCAAACATTGACTTGTCAAATCCTGGAGCCAAGGAGATGCTGCAGAGAGGTGCTTTCAGCGTGGCAAGGTCCTTCATTCCTGGCAATCACTGTGCAGTGGACAAGACCATGGAAGAAACGTTCATGAATCACGCCAAAAGCCGAGGAGGAGCTGCTGGAGGTGGCGCTGGTCTCACGGGACTGCTAGTCCCTTTCTGTGAGGAAGCCTCGGTCAAACTCATCGCGCTGTCATCTGGAGCATCTGTCCCAGCCGGCATTCATCATGATGTGTTGAGGGCAGAAAAAGCTGGTAAAGCCGTGAAGGAGGTGTTTATCACGCAGAGACTGATGGCAAATGACAATTTCTTTGAACCAGTCATGCGGCTAAACCTGAAAACGATGGCATCGATGGACAAAAACGTCCACATGAGGACTACCAAGAAGAAGGTTGTGGAATACAAACAACAAGGGAACCTTGCCTTTGAATTCCTTGTAAAGGCACAGGAAGCAGGTGTTCAACTCGATCTGAAACAGTTGATGACATACCACTTACTCCTGTACCTAACAGTATTGCCACTCCTGACGATTTCCTTGCCAAGACCGACAAAGCAAAAGGGTTCAGCTACCTTTCCAAAGATATGGAAGATGCCGCTCTACCTCCCCATGAAGCGACGCTGGTTGTGATCGATGGCAACGCAGTGTTTCACTGTTTGCAACAGCTTCCCTCCATTTTCAGGGAGATCAGCCAGAAGATATTTGACATGCTGCCAAAGGGAACGGAAGTGGTGTTCAGTACAGACATGTACAAAACGGACTCAATCAAAGCGATGGAAAGGAAAAGGAGAGGCACTGGCGATAAGATCATCGTGAAAGGAGAAAGCACCAAGCGTCCTGCAGACTGGAAAACGTTTCTGTCAAACGACGAAAACAAGAAGCAGATCAGCCAAGTATTACTCGACGTTTGGAGCAAAGATGAGAATGCGCCAAAATTCAAGGACAGAAAATTCATGCTGATATGTGAGGGAGAAGCCTTCCTGCTGCTATCGGCAGATGAGCTGACGACAACAAGGACGCCAACCGCAACGCTCAAATCCACACAAGAAGAGCGGATTCCAGAGTTGCCCTCTACTGTGCGTACGCTGAACGGAATGGCTACAGCTTCGTCCGTGTCAAGAGTCCCGACCCGGACATTTTCTTCATTCTCCTGCACTTCGCCCTGCAGCTGAAGGACGTGGTGATTCTGTTCGACACAGGAATGGGGAACAAACAACGGCTCATCTACGTGACCGACATCGCAACAGCATATGGGCAACAGCACTGCACCGCCTTCCTGGCCCTTCATGCTTATACCGGCTGCGACACAACAAGTGCATTCAAGGGCATTGGGAAAATTAAACCCATCAAAGTTCTTCAGCAGAATCCAAGATTTCCGGAAACTATTGCCCGCCTTGGAGGTACATGGGCCATCGATGAAGAAGTCAAAGCCGATCTTCAGACCTTCACCTGTGTCATGTACGGCAGACATTGTTTCACCGGTGTCAATGACCTCCGACACCAGCTACTCAAGGAGAGATGTGGAGATGAGCCATTGAACGCAAGCCACAACGTTGACCTGGCAAGCATGCCTCCGTGCAAACAAACTCTTCAAAAGCACATCAAACTGAGCAACTATCAAGTTGCCATTTGGAAGAGGGCTCTCGAACCATCTCGTCTGATGTTCCAGCAGCAAGCAATGGACATGGATGAATTGATGTTGATGGCACCTTGGAACCAGTGCAGTACGCAGAAGAGGAGGACGTCATCCTGCCCGCAGATATGGTTGACTTCCTTGTGGATTTTCCAGACTCTGACGATGGCGAAGAAGAAGCTGTTATAGCATACGTATCAGAAGAGTCGCTTTCTACTTGTGCCGAGGGAACCGACTCAGAATGATGAGATTGTGGTTGATTTAAATACAGTCTGGCAGATGTCACCATGAAACAGAATGCCTTCTAATGCCAGCATCTGAGAACAATCATCATCATCAACACACACACACCACACACACACGCGCGCGCGCGCACGCACGCACGCACGCACGCACGCACGCACGTACGCACGCACGCACGCACGCACGCACGCACACACGCACGCACGCACGCACACACACACACACACACACACACACACACACACACACACACACACACACGCACACATATGCGTTCACACTTGGAAAGTGCACATTAACTTTTTTTCCAATAAAAAGTCCAATATGAATTTGTAAAGAATAAAATTTGCGTCGAAGCCAAATAGGGGGTAGGGGAGATAACCCGGCAAAAGAGGACATCAGCATAGGCCCATGGTAATGTGGCATAGCTCAAAAGAACCACAAGAGACTGTTCTTTGAAACTGTGGTGTACTTTGTTTCTAATAAGTTGCACAGTTTTCAAGAGAGACAGTTTATTGCAAACACTTTGGCAAATTTACAGTTCACAACGTGTGACGTACAGTGGGTACACACGTAGCTTCACTGCGGTCACCTTATTGCATATATTATCGTTCTGATCATTGCGTATCGTTTAGAAGGCATTACTGTCTACAAAAACATAAAGTAAATTCTCGTAGCTTAAATAACAAAGACACAAGTGATCACCAAACTTATGGAACATTTTGGACCGATGAAAAGCAGCCGCGGCACCTGAGATGGGTACCCTTCAAAATTAAGCCAGAAGGGACAGTGCGTCCCAAGAGTTTTTATGTTAACATGATTTTTTGTGATCTATACACTCTAAGGCACCAAAAAATACATATGACAAATTTATTAGGGGGGGGGGGGGTGAAAGGTGGACCGTTTCTCGTGACGGAGTACTATCCATCGGCTGACTGCTACAGAGGTGTGAGATGGGACTGTGAGGGGAGCGGGGTCAGGACTGGAGCTGTCCAGTTCAGCCATACTACAGCTACAACTACAAGTCTATGTACCACTTTCCACCACTGCCATCAGCACAAGACACCAGCCTTCTCCGTATTCCGCCTCACAATACTACAATCAGACAGACAACATGGGCGACAGGACAACATGGAGAAACACACCATCACACAGTGTGACCGACGTAGTGTCTGACAATGAAGAGGTGAAGGACGGGAATCTTGACTCACATGAAATCTTGAAAGGTGGCGAAAGGGGACAGTCACACAGAGCAACAGACTCAGTGCGTGGCAATGGAAGGGGGGTGGACGGAAATTTTGACACAAACAAAATATTGAAAGAAAACAATTTAGATGAAACCAAAGCTGATGGACAAGGACAGACACTTGACAATGACATGCCCCCACCGCCTGCAGTGGCTGATGTTGCTAAGAGTGATGAGAGTGTCGCAGAAAATGGCACACAGATCAACACTGAGACCACTGAACAAGAAGTCCAACCTGAAGGACCAATCCAGCGACAGAATCCCCCGGACAGCAACGGTCAAAACAAATGACGAACAGAGCGCGGACATTGGAATGACGGACAGCGTTATAAAACCAGTTAACAGAAATACGAATGGCGAGACAGACACGCTAGCTAAACTGTGCGAGAACGGACAATAAACTGACGGGACGACGACGACAAAACTGCCACAGCCCCGACGGAGAGATTAACTCGGACCTGGAGGGACAATTCTGCATGCGGCAGTCCTGTAGCCTAAATCGGCAGAAGAGTGGTTCCATGAATGCCGCTGCTAAACGCCAAGCAACCATCCAGGGAACCACGTGTACAACTACAAAACACAGCGACTTACGGGGATTCGGCCAGACTCATGCCATGCAAAACACAGCGACTTACAGGGATTCGGCCAGACTCATGCCATGCAAAACACAGCGACTTACAGGGATTCGGCCACGCTCACGCCATGCAAAACATTAAGTTAATGACTTGCAACACTGAAGGTCTTTCTGGGATTTACGATCCTATGAGGTACAGTATTACATTGCTGAATTTGACTTTAGTCTCTTTATCAAAACATTAAGTTAATGACTTGCAACACTGAAGGTCTTTCTGGGATTTACGATCCTATGAGGTACAGTATTGCATTGCTGAATTTGACTTTAGTCTCTTTATCAAAACATTTGCTACAAAGTTTCCTGGCCATTTTTCCGACACGCAATGCTTACGTCATACTAGGCGTTAAACAGTCACACGGTGTAACAGCTAAATTATTTTCTATTGTGAGAATTCTTTGATGGAGAAATAAGCAAAGCAGCAGATGGAAAGCAGTGAATATTTTCTGTTGTGAGAATTCTTTGATGGAGAAATAAGCAAAGCAGCAGATGGAAAGCAGTGAGTATTTTCTGTTGTGAGAATTCTTTGATGGAGAAATAAGCAAAGCAGCAGATGGAAAGCAGTGAGTATTTTCTGTTGTGAGAATTCTTTGATGGAGAAATAAGCAAAGCAGCAGATGGAAAGCAGTGAGTATTTTCTGTTGTGAGAATTCTTTGATGGAGAAATAAGCAAAGCAGCAGATGGAAAGCAGTGGGTATTTTCTGTTGTGAGATTCTTTGATGGAGAAATAAGCAAAGCAGCAGATGGAAAGCAGTGGGTATTTTCTATTGTGAGAATTCTTTGATGGAGAAATAAGCAAAGCAGCAGATGGAAAGCAGTGGGTATTTTCTATTGTGAGAATTGTTTGATGGAGAAATAAGCAAAGCAGCAGATGGAAAGCAGTGGGTATTTTCTATTGTGAGAATTGTTTGATGGAGAAATAAGCAAAGCAGCAGATGGAAAGCAGTGGGTATTTTCTATTGTGAGAATTCTTTGATGGAGAGGCGGAGGAAGAGCTGCATGGATCGGAGAGGCGGAAATGCGGAGAAGCAGAGAGCCACAGATGCGTGTGTGTGTGTGTGTGTGTGTGTGTGTGTGTGTGTGTGTGTGTGTGTGTGTGTGTGTGTGTGTGTGTGTACGTGCGTGCGTGCGTGCGTGAGGGTGTGTGTGTGTTGGGGGGGGGGGGGGGTGCGAGGAGGGGGGGGTGAGTGGTTGTGCGGGTGCAGGTGTGCAGGTGCGGGTGTGCGCGTGCGCGGATGTTCGTGTGATTCTATCCAAAAATTGAGGGCTTTATTGTCAGTTTGTTGGCAGATGAGGATTATTTGTCGCCGTCCTGTTTCTAGTATTTCTGTCGTTTCCTTCTTTAATCAGTCTAACAAAGCAAAAGTGCAGACTGAAAACAACGTTCATTTCATTGTACTTAAACGAAAGTAACTGAAGTTGCCATTTGTAGGATTCGTCATCGTGTGGAATTGTTTATAGTTCATGCTGATGCTCTGGCAAAATCAGAGCAGCGGGAATTTTCAAAGTCTATTAACTCCTTCCCCACTGGCGGATATTCTGATTACAATGTTGTCTCCCTTTAAGTGAGTGACTGGGTTTGCGCTCCCTCTCCTCCCCTCTCTCTCTCCTCCCCCCCCCCCCCCCCCCCCCCCCTTCCCTCAAAACGTGTTATCTCCGAGCATGGTGTTACCGAAAAAATACCCACAACCTACTGATTGTGTATCTGATATGAACCCAACCATAAACGGCGTTTTAGTACTGAACAACAAATTGCTGGGATGCCCCTTCCGGGGGACTTTCAGTAGATTTTCCCTTTTTCTCGGAATTCCGAGCTTGTCATTTCTTTTCTCTCACTCTCCTTGAATCTAGTTAATTTCTATGTTCATTAACTCTCGTCAGCTCTTTCTCTACCTTTGTGGTCCATTCATTGTCTTTGTTGCAGAAAGTCTGTACACTTGTTTCCTGTGTAAGACGTCAGCATTGTGTTGTAGAAAGTCTGTACACGTGTTTCCTGGTCAGAATGTGTAAGACGTCAGCTTTGTGTTGTAGTCTGGCCACAGTGAGGTGAGCCTGTAATCACTGGTCCCAGCGGATACCATGCGCACTGTCTGTTTGCCTACCTGACCTACGTCAGGCATCTTTACGGACGCATTATATGTATCACCTGACCTACGTCAGGTATCTTTACGGACGCATTATATGTATCACCTGACCTACGTCAGGCATCTTTACGGACGCATTATATGTATCACCTGACCTACGTCAGGCATCCTTACGGACGCAATTATATGTATCACCTGACCTACGTCAGGCATCTTTACGGACGCAATTATATGTATCACCTGACCCACGTCAGGCATCTTTATGGACGCATTATATGTATCACCTGACCTACGTCAGGCATCTTTACGGACGCATTGTATGTATCACCTGACCTACGTCAGGCATCTTTACGGACGCATTGTATGTATCACCTGACCTACGTCAGGCATCTTCATGGACGCATTATATGTATCACCTGACCTTTATGGACGCATTATATGTATCACCTGATCTACGTCAGGCATCTTCATGGACGCATTATATGTATCACCTGACCTACGTCAGGCATCTTCATGGACGCATTATATGTATCACCTGACCTACGTCAGGCATCTTCATGGGCTCATTATATGTATCACCTGACCTACGTCAGGCATCTTCATGGACGCATTATATGTATCACCTGACCTACGTCAGGCATCTTCATGGACGCATTATATGTATCATCTGACCTACGTCAGGCATCTTCATGGGCTCATTATATGTATCACCTGACCTTTATCGACGCATTATATGTATCACCTGACCTACGTCAGGCATCTTTATGGACGCATTATATGTATCACCTGACCTTTATGGACTCATTATATGTATCACCTGACCTACGTCAGGCATCTTTATGGACGCATTATACGTATCACCTGACCTACGTCAGGCATCTTTATGGACGCATTATATGTATCACCTGACCTTTGTCAGGCATTTTTAAAGGCACCATTGTATTTATCTCCTGGCCTACGTCAGGTAGTTTTACGGCAGCATTATATTCATCACCTGACCTATATCAGGCATCTTTACGGCAGCATTATGTGTATCATCTGGTCTATGTCAGGTAGTTATACAACAGCTTTACATCTATCACCTGACCTATGACAGGCATCTTTACGGCAGCATTATACCTTTCACATGGTCTATGACAGACATCTTTACGGCAGCATTGTATTCATCACCTGGCCTATGACAGGTAACTTTACGGCAGCATTATATCCATCACCTGGCCTATGACAGGCATCTTTACGGCAGCATTATATTCATCACCTGGTCTATGGCAGACATCTTTACGGCAGCACTACATTTATCATCACCTGGCCTCTATCAGGCATTTTTATGGCAGCATTACATTTATATCGTGACTTTTGTCAAGCATTTTACTGGCAGCATTATATTTGTCACCTGGCTTTAGTCAAGCATTTTCCTGGCAGCATTATATTTATCACCTGGCCTTTGTCATGTTTTTATGGCAGCATTATATTTATCAACTGGCCTTTGTCATGTTTTTATGGCAGCATTATATTTATCACCTGGCCTTTGTCATGTTTTTATGGCAGCATTATATTTATCACCTGGCCTTTGTCATGTTTTTATGGCAGCATTATATTTATCAACTGGCCTTTGTCATGTTTTTATGGCAGCATTATATTTATCACCTGGCCTTTGTCATGTTTTTATGACAGCATTATATTTATCACCTGGCCTTTGTCATGTTTTTATGACAGCATTATATTTATCACCTGGCCTTTGTCATGTTTTTATGGCAGCATTATATTTATCACCTGGCCTTTGTCATGTTTTTATGGCAGCATTATATTTATCACCTGGCCTTTGTCATGTTTTTATGGCAGCATTATATTTATCACCTGGCCTTTGTCATGTTTTTATGGCAGCATTATATTTATCACCTGGCCTTTGTCATGTTTTTATGGCAGCATTATATTTATCAACTGGCCTTTGTCATGTTTTTATGGCAGCATTATATTTATCACCTGGCCTTTGTCATGTTTTTATGACAGCATTATATTTATCACCTGGCCTTTGTCATGTTTTTATGGCAGCAATACATTTATTACCTGACCTTTGTCAACTACTTTTACGGCGCCATTATTTCCATTATTAAGATTTGTACTACTTTTTTTTACGGGGATGAAAAATCCAGCGGAATGGCTGTCGCCAACCACACGGCGCCATCCATCACCTGTTAGTCATGAAACACATGCTGCACCTAGGCCTGCTGTGCAATCACAGTTATGTCTTGCTGTACACCTGTTGTATACAGGTCTGTTGTGCAATCATGGTCATGTCTTGTTGTACACCTGTTGCATAGGCCTGCTGTGCACCCACAGTTATGTCTTGCTGTACACCTGTTGTACATCGGTCTATTGTGCACTCACAGTTATGTCTTGCTGTACACCTGTTGTACATCGGTCTGTTGTGCACTCACAGTTATGTCTTCCTGTACACCTGTTGTACATCGGTCTGTTGTACACTCACAGTTATGTCTTGCTGTACACCTGTTGTACATCGGTCTGTTGTGCACTCACAGTTATGTTTTGCTGTACACCTGTTGTACATCGGTCTGTTGTGCACTCACAGTTATGTCTTGCTGTACACCTGTTGTACATCGGTCTGTTGTGCACTCACAGTTATGTCTTGCTGTACACTGTTGTACATCGGTCTGTTGTGCACTCACAGTTATGTCTTGCTGTACACCTGTTGTACATCGGTCTGTTGTACACTCACAGTTATGTCTTGCTGTACACCTGTTGTACATAGGTCTGTTGTGCACTCACAGTTATGTCTTGCTGTACACATGTTATACATTGGTCTGGTGCGTACTCACAGGTCTGATGCGTACTCACATGTACATATGTTGTATGTAGGTCTGTTGTACATTCACAGTTGTACCTTGCTGTACACATGTTGTATGTAGGTCTGTTGTGCATTCACAGTTGTACCTTGCAGTGCATATGTTGTATGTAGGTCTCTTGTGCACTCTCAGTTGTACCTTGCTGTGCACATGTTGTATGTAGATCTGTTGCACAGTTAAGTTGTACCTTGCTGTACACATGTTGTATTTACGCCTGTTTCACAGTTACAGTTGAACCTTGCTGTACACGCGATATATGTAGGTCTGTTTCACAGTTACAGTTGAACCTTGCTGTACACATGTTGTATTTAGGTCTGTTGCACAGTTACAGTTGAACCTTGCTGTACACATGTTGTATGTAGGTCTGTTGCACAGTTACAGTTGGACTTTGCTGTACACATGTTGTATGTAGGTCTGTTGCACAGTTACAGTTGAACCTTGCTGTACACATGTTGTATGTAGGTCTGTTGCACAGTTACAGTTGGACTTTGCTGTACACATGTTGTATGTAGGTCTGTTGCACAGTTACAGTTGAACCTTGCTGTACACATGTTGTATGTAGGTCTGTTGCACAGTTACAGTTGAACCTTGCTGTACACATGTTGTATGTAGGTCTGTTGCACAGTTACAGTTGGACTTTGCTGTACACATGTTGTATGTAGGTCTGTTGCACAGTTACAGTTGTACCTTGCTGTACACATGTTGTATGTAGGTCTGTTGCACAGTTACAGTTGAACCTTGCTGTACACATGTTGTATGTAGGTCTTTTATGCACTCTCAGTTGTACCCTGCTGTGTACATGTTGTATGTAGCTCTCTTGCACGGTTACAGTTGTACCTTGCTGTACACATGTTGTATGTAGGTATGTTGCACAGTTACAGATGTACCTTGCTGTACACATGTTGTGTGTAGGTCTCTTGCACGGTTACAGTTGTACCTTGCTGTGTACATGTTCTATATAGGACTGTTGCACAATTACAGTTGTACCTTGCTGTACACATGTTGTATATAGGTCTGTTGCACAGTTACCGTTGTACCTTGCTGTACACATTCTTGTTGTACATAGGTCTCTGTGGTGCACTTACAGTTATACCTTGCTGCACACATGTTGTATGTAGGTCTGTTGTGCACTTACAGTCGTACCTTGCTGTACACATGTTGTACATAGGTCTGTTGTGCACTAACTGTTATACCTTTCTGTACATGTGTTGTATATAGGTCTGTTGTACACTCACGTTTGTATCTTGCTGTACACATGCTGTACATAGGTCTGGCGTGCAATCCAGGAGCCATGTGTGCCCTGGTATATGATAATAATGACACAATATCTCTCACAGTGGATCAACCAGTCATGTATGTGGTGCAGACAATCAACCAGGAAAATGTGTGATTACGTCAGACAGATAGTATACATGCGGTGCAGTCAGTCCAACAGTTCTGTATGTGTATGGTTTACCAACTAGGTCTGGATGTGATATGGTCAGTCAACCATGTATGTATGTGGTTTGGTCAGTCAGCTAAGTATATACGTGGTATGGCCAGTCAACTAAGTATGTATGTGGTATGGTCAGTCAACTAGGTATGCATGTGGTATGGTCAATCAACTAGGTATGCATGTAATATGGTCAGTCAAGTAGGTATGTATGTGGTATAGTCAGTCAACTACGTAAGCAGTGATATAGTCAGTCAGCTAGATTGTGTGTGGTATGGTCAATTAACTAGTATGCATGTAATATGGTATGTCAAGTAGGTATGTATGTGGTATGGTCAGTCAACTATGTAAGCAGTGATATAGTCAGTCAGCTGTGTGGTGTTGTCAGTCAACTAGGTATGTATGTGGTGTGGTCAGTCAAGTAGGTCTGTATGTAGTATGGTCACTCAAGTAGGTATGTGTGTGGTATGGTCTGTCAACTAGGTATATATGTGGCACAGTTAAACAACGTTATTGATGTGGGACAATCGGTCAACAAGGTATCAATATGGCACAGCTGACCAACATGGTGTGTATATTGAATGATCGGACATCCACGGATATACGTCACACAGTCAATGAAGGAGGTAGGAGAATGACAGAGTCAGTCCAGTAGGTCTGCATCAGGAACGTTACATGGCACTGACTGTCTACATCAGGAACGTTACATGGCACTGACTATCTACATTAGGAACGTTACATGGCACTGACTGTTTACATCAGGAACGTTACATGGCACTGACTGTCTACATCAGGAACGTTACATGGCACTGACAGTCAGGAACGTTACATGGTACTGACTGTCTACATCAGGAACGTTAAATGGCACTGACAGCCTACATCAGGAATGTTACATGGCACTGACAGTCTGCATCAGGAACGTTACATGGCACTGACAGTCAGGAACGATACATGGCACTGACAGTCTACATCAGAACGTTACATGGCACTGACAGTCAGGAACGTTACATGGTACTGACAGTCAGGAACGTTACATGGCACTGACAGTCTACATCGGGAACGTTACATGGCACTGACAGTCAGGAACGTTACATGGCACTGACAGTCAGGAACGTTACATGGCACTGACAGTCTACATCAGGAACGTTACATGGCACTGACAGTCTACATCGGGAACGTTACATGGCACTGGACAGTCTAAATCAGGAACGTTATGGCACTGACAGTCTACATCAGGAACGTTACATGGCACTGACAGCCTACATCAGGAACGTTACATGGCACTGACAGTCTGCATCAGGAACGTTACATGACACTGACAGTCTACATCAGGAACGTTACATGGCACTGACAGTCTACATCAGAACGTTACATGACACTGACAGTCTGCATCAGGAACGTTATGGCACTGACAGTCAGAAACGTTACATGGCACTGACAGTCTACATCAGGAACGTTACATGGCACTGACAGTCTACATCAGGAAACGTTACATGGCACTGACAGTCTAATCAGGAACGTTACTGGCACTGACAGTCTACATCAGGAACGTTACTTGGCACTGACTGTCTACATCAGGAACGTTACATGGCACTGACAGTTGCACGGAACGTTACATGACACTACAGACGTCTACATACAGGAACGTTACATGCACTGACAGTCTACATCAGGAACGTTACTGTATGAGAACACTGACAGTCTCATCAGGAACGTTCAGGCACTGACGTCAGGAACTTACATGGCACTGACAGTCTACATCAGGAACGTTACATGGCACTGACTGTCTACATCAGGAACGTTACATGGCACTGACAGTCTACATCAGGAACGTTACTGGTACTGACAGCTACATCAGGAACGTTACATGGCACTGACTGTCTACATCAGGAACGTTACTGGCACTGACTGTCAGGAACATTACATGGCACTGACAGTCTACATCAGGAACGTTTCATGGCACTGAGACTGTCTACATCAGGAACGTTACTTGGCACTGACTGTCTTCATCAGGAACGTTACATGGCACTGACTGTCAGGAACATTACATGGCACTGACAGTCTACATCAGGAACGTTTCATGGCACTGACTGTCTACATCAGGAACGTTCATGGCACTGACTGTCTACATCGGAACGTTACATGGCACAGACAGTCACATCAGGAACGTTACATGGCACTGACTGTCTACATCGGGAACGTTACATGGCACTGACAGTCCACATCAGAACGTTACATGGCACTGACAGTCAGGAACGTTACATGGCACTGACAGCCTACATCAGGAAAGTTACATGACACTGACATCCTACATCAGGAACGTTACATGGCACTGACAGTCTACACCCGGAACGTTACCTGGCACTGACAGCCTACATCAGGAAGTTACATGACACTGACATCCTACATCAGGAACGTTACATGGCACTGACTGTCTACATCAAGAACGTTACATGGCACTTACAGTCTACATCAGGAACGTTAAATGGCACTGACAGCCTACATCAGAACGTTGCATGGCACTGACTGTCTACATCAGGAACGTTACATGGCACCGACTGTCTACATCAGGAACGTTATCGCACTGACTGTCTACATCAGGAACGTTACATGGCACCGACTGTCTACATCAAAAACGTTATGGTACTGTCTACATCTGGAACGTTACATGGCACTGACAGCCGACATCAGGAACGTTACATTGTACTGATAGTCTACATCAGGAACGTTACACGGAACTGACAGCCTACATCAGGAACGTTACATGGCACTGACAGTCTACATCAGGAACGTTACATGGCACTGACTGTCTACATCAGGAACGTTACATGGCACTGACTGTCTACATCAGGAACGTTACATGGCACTGACTGTCTACATCAGAACGTTACATGGCACCGACTGTCTACATCAGGAACGTTACATGGCACTGACTGTCTACATCAGAACGTTACATGGCACCGACTGTCTACATCAGGAACGTTATCGCACTGACTGTCTACATCAGCAATGTTACCTGGCACTGACTGTCTGCATCAGGAACGTTACATGGCACTGACTGTCTACATCAGGAACGTTATGGCACTGACTGTCTACATCAGGAACGTTATGGCGCTGACAGTCTACATCAGGAACGTTACATGGTACTGACAGTCTACATCAGGAACGTTACATGGCACTAACAGTCTACATCAGGAACGTTACATGGCACTGACAGTCTACATCAGGAACGTTACATGGCACTGACAGTCTACATCAGAAACGTTACGTGTCACTGACAGCCTACATCAGGAATATTACACGGCACTGACAGCGTACATCAGGAACGTTACATATCACTGACTGTCTACATCAGGAACGTTACATGGCACTGACAGCCAGTCAGTCCCTAGTCTGAGAGTCTGCATGACATGTTTCTTCGCCGTGAAGGAAACCTGTCTGACACCAACTGATGGCAATGTATTGGAGATCAAGGAAGTCTCTCAGTCAGCATACCCAAAATACTGACCGGTCATTAAGGATCCCTTATCATTAGTTCAACGTTCATGCTTTTTCCGTGTTGTTTACTCGGAGGGTGGAAGTGTCTAATGATAACAAAACAATAATAATAATAATAATTGTTATTATTATTGTTATTACTATTATTATCATCATCTTTATTATTACTCTTACTATTATTATCATTATTCTTATTATTATCACCATTATTATTGTTATTATCATATTACATTTATCATCATCATCATCATCACCACCACCACCACTACCACCATCATCATCATCATCATTATTATTATCATTATTACTAGTATCGTTATTATCATAAATTAATTCACTGATTCATTTACTCATCTACTTATCTTTATCATGATCATTAATACTATCATTTTTAGTTCATTTATCTATTTATCTTTATTATTGTTATCATTAATGTTATTCTTCTTCTTCTTCCTAAAATACTGGTTCACTCAAAATTGAGTAGATCACCAGCGCGCATGTTAAAAAAAGAAAATGCGACACAGCCTGTTGGCCCCTGGAGCAAAATGTGGCAACAAGCGGTCGCACATGAAATTCAAAAGGTTGAAAGCAATGGCCAGGTTAAGGCCTAGGTAACCATAAAATATTGGGGAAGTTAAAATAGAAGAGTCAATCAATATGGGTTGTCTTATCAATTTGATTTTTAAAAGAGACTGCATTTGTGGCAATCTTGATGGCACCCGGCAGTGAGTTCACAGCCTTACAGAACTGGGATAAAATGAATGTAAATGGCTGTCAATATTTGATGCAGGTATGGTATAAGATTGACCGCCACTCCTGGTGCTACTTTTATTAAAAACTAGTTGTTCCATTGGGATATCAATTAGTTTAGCTCTGCCTTTGAAGAAGGGATTAAGTTTAATAAAGGCTCTTCTCTCTTCTAAGGGTTTCCATTCTAATTTCCTCATGTTCTTCCTAGTATTTCTCTTCTCTCTTCCTAGTATTCCCTTTCTTTCTGATATGGTTCCCTGTTACGAACCGTGCTGCTCTCTTCTGAATCTTTTCGAGGTTATCAATGTCCTTTAGATGGTAAGGATCCCAGACTGAGCAACCATATTCCAGTACTGGTCTAACCAGTGTTTAGTAGCAGTCGTCCTTAACCTTTTGGGGGCAGTCGCTGATGTTCCTGTATAAGAAAGCTAAGATGTTGTTTGCTTTCTTACATACTAAATTGTAATGTTCTTTCCATTTGAGACGACTATCTATAATCACGCCTAAACATTTTGCAGCATTGGTTTCTTTAAGAATAGTATTGTGAATAGAGTATTCTGATCTAGATGGTGAGCG
>CM065733.1:27533523-27546023 GCA_033310375.1 Conus canariensis | reverse complement strand
TTCGTTAAAGAGAAAAAAAAAGAAGTAAAAACAAAATGTTCAGTATGTCAAAATAGGGGAGGCAATCCACGGTATAACAGTACAGTTCAAACACCATATTGTAAACAGGTTCATCTACAATCAATAATCCACACTGACAAATGACGTCAAGAATACTATCAGTGTTACTCATTTAAATGAAAGGCACTTGACTGAAAGATGAACACTGCTTCTTTTCTCATAAAAATATGTCAATAAATAATACTAATAGTAATAATCAGCAACAGCATCATCTTCGTCTCCATCATTGTCGTCATCTTCAACACCAAGTTTACAACAAGCAAAACCAACAAACAAGAAACAGCATCATTACAACGGTGACAGGAAGAACACAGCGCTGGTTTAGTTCGTGACACATGAGCACTAAAAGGGGAACAAAACAGCACACACTGTTCTGATAATGCGTACCCATTGATCGGTGAAGATGCACAGAAGGCTGAGAGCGAAAACTAACGTGACAGATGAGGACTGACATACATGTAGTGTTCAGAAAGGATGAGTGAACAGTGGTGCGAAAGGGAGAGGTAACACTTGGAGAGGGGGGGGGGGGGGGGGGGCGGAAGAGCTATAATAAGGGGTCAGCAGATGGCAGTGCAGACGACATAGGCCCCTATCTAACAGCCGGCAAACAATGACTGACAGAAACATTGACATGCATGATACAGATAGTCTACAATAGTCACTCTCAACAAACTAAAAACTCCAAGATGTATAGCGTCTAAAAGAAAACAAGTTGAAAAAAAATACACGAAAGAGAAAAAAAAAGGAACAAAAGAACGAACCTCTCTCTCTCTCTCTCTCTCTCTCTCTCTCCTCTCTCTCTCTCTCTATATATATATATATATATATATATATATATACATATATATATATATATATATTCTCTCTCTCTCTCTCTCTCTCTCTCTCTCTCTCTCTCTCTATATATATATATATATATATATATATGTGTGTGTGTGTGGTGTGTGTGTGTGTGTGTGTGTGTGTGCTGCGTGCGTGAGTGCGTGCATGCATGCACGCGTGCGTGCATGTGTGTGTGTGTGTGTGTGTGTGTGTGTGTGTGTGTGTGTGTGTGTGTGTGTGTGTGGCATGCGCGCGCCACTGGGACCTAGAAAGTATCGGCCTAAACTGATCAACCAGTCAGCCTGGAGCAATCCTACATCACCCGACGTTATACAAAACATGCTCACCTGGAGCTATCCTCATCACCCTACGTTTTTACAAAAACATGCTCACGCACGTAAATATTCTTCTTCTTACAAGGAACTGAATAAATAAACGAGTAAAACGAGTGAACAATCGAATCAATAAAGAACCAAACAAACAAACGAGCTCAGCAGATATCTTCATCTGACATGTTGAAAAAGTAACCCATCATATGAGCAGTTACCGTGCACACTGACTGTTTGTGCTGACCAAGTGCAGTTCACTGCAGTCTTCAACACATGACAACTCTATGACATTTTGGATAGAGAAACCAGCCAGATGTCTTTTAAAAGAAATTAGTTCCCTTTCAGCTTTGTGAAGCGCACGGACTAATTCACATGTACCCTAAAGCACATCTGTAACACTATTAAAACAAATAAACAAACAAAAACATAACAAAACAAAACGTCCATCTTCAGTACAAAGACTGCTGGTTTTTTTTCTCTTCTTCACCAGACCTTCATTCAGCATATTTGTCTGCGTTTTTGTTTGTTTTGAGCATAGCATTTATTTTTTATAATGTTTTCAGCATAGTACTTCCGTTTGTAATGCGTTCAGCATGGTACTTATTTTTGCGACGCTGTCAGCATTGTATCTCTTTTAGTAATACCTTCCATATAGTACTGGATTTTATAATGCGTTCAACACAGTACACGTTTTTGCAATGTTTAAAGCGTACTGCTTGATTTTGCAATGTTTAAAGCGTACTGCTTGTTTTTGCAATGTTTAAAGCGTAGTGCTTGCTTTTGAAATGCTTAAAACGCAGTGCTTGTTTTTGCAATGTTTACAGCGTAGGCCTACTGCTTGTTTTTGCAATGTTTAAAACGTGGTGCTTGTTTCTGCAATGTTTAAAGCGTAGTGCTCGTTTTTGCAATGTTTAATGCGTAGTACTTGTTTTTCACTTTTTAAAGCGTAGTGCTTGTTTTTGCAATGTTTTCGATGTAGTTCTGATTTTTTAATGCTTTCAGCACAGTTCTTGTTTTTGTAATGCTTCCAGCATAGTTCTTGTTCTGAAATGCTTTCAAAATGTACTTATTTTTGTAATGCTTTCAGCATAGTGTTTATGTTTGTAATGCTTTCAGCATAGTGCTTATGTTATTAATGCTTTCAGCATAGTGCTTAATCTTGTAATGCTTTCAGCATAGTTGTATTGAAATGCTTTCAGAATGTACTGGTTTTTGTAATGCTTTCAGCAGAGTTCCTGTATTGAAATGCTTTCAGAATGCACAACTTTTTGTAATGCTTTCAGCATAGTTCTTGTATTGAAATGCTTTCAAAATGTACTTATTTTTGTAATGCTTTATGCTTATGTTTGTAATGCTTTCAACATAGTGCTTATGACTGTGATGCTTTCAGCATAGTGCTTGTTTTTATCATGTTTTCAGCATAGTTCTTCTTTTTATAATGTGTTCAACATAGTGCTTGTTTTTATGTTTTCAGAATAGTTCTTGTTTTTATAATGTGTTCAGCATAGTTCTTGTTTTTATATTTCCAGAATATATCTTGTTTTCATAATGTGTTCAGCATAGTGTTTGTTTTTATAATGTTTTCAGCATAGTTCTTCTTTTTATAATTTGTTCAGCATAGTTCTTGTTTTTATAATGTTTTCAGCATAGTTCTTTTTATAATGTTTCCAGCATAGATTTTGTTTTCATAATGTCTTCAGCATAGTTCTTGTCTTTATAATGTCTTCAGCATAGTTCTTGTCTTTATAATGTCTTCAGCATAGTTCTTGTTTTTATAATGTGTTCAGCATATTTCCTGTTTTCATAATGTCTTCAGCATAGTTCTGTCTTTATAATGTCTTCAGCATAGTTCTTGTCTTTATAATGTCTTCAGCATAGTTCTTGTTTTTATAATGTGTTCAGCATATTTCCTGTTTTCATAATGTCTTCAGCATAGTTCTTGTCTTTATAATGTGTTCAGCATAGTTCTTGTCTTTATAATGTCTTCAGCATAGTTCTTGTCTTTATAATGTCTTCAGCATAGTTCTTGTCTTTATAATGTCTTCAGCATAGTTCTTGTCTTTATAATGTCTTCAGCATAGTTCTTGTCTTTATAATGTCTTCAGCATAGTTCTTGTCTTTATAATGTGTTCAGCATAGTTCTTGTCTTTATAATGTCTTCAGCATAGTTCTTGTCTTTATAATGTGTTCAGCATAGTTCTTGTCTTTATAATGTGTTCAGCATAGTTCTTGTCTTTATAATGTGTTCAGCATAGTTCTTGTCTTTATAATGTGTTCAGCATAGTTCTTGTCTTTATAATGTGTTCAGCATAGTTCTTGTCTTTATAATGTGTTCAGCATAGTTCTTGTTTTTTATAATGTTTTCAGCATAGTTCTTTTTTTATAATGTTTTCAGCATAGTTCTTGTTTTCATAATGTTTCCAGCATAATTTCTTTTATAATGTTTTCGGCATAGTTCTTGTTCTTATAATGTTTTCAGCATAGTTCTTATTCTTATAATGTTTTCAGCATAGTACTTGTTTTCATAATATTTCAGAATAGTTCTGGTTTTTATAATGTTTTCAGCCTAGTGCTTGTTTTTATAATGTCTTCAGCATAGTTCTTGTTTTTATAATGTTTTCAGCATAGTTCTTGTTTTTATAATGTTTTCAGCCTAGTGCTTGTTTTTATAATGTCTTCAGAATAGTTCTTATTCTCATAATGTTTTCAGCATAGTTCTTGTTTTTATAATGTCTTCAGCATAGTTCTTGTTTTTATAATGTCTTCAGCATAGTTCTTGTTTTTATGTTGTTTTCAGCTTAGTTCTAGTTTTTATAATGTTTTCAGCATAGTGCTTGTTTTTGCATTGCTTTCAGTGTAGTACTTATGATTGTAATGTTTTCAATGTGGTACTTGTTTTGTAATACATTCAACATAGTGCTTGTTTTTGCAATGCTTTCAGTGCAGTGCTTGTTTTTGCAATGCTTTCAGTGCAGTGCTTGTTTTTGCAATGCTTTCAGTGCAGTGCTTGTTTTTGCAATGCTTTCAGTGCAGTGCTGGTTTTTGCAATGCTTTCAGTCCAGTGCTTGTTTTTGCAATGCTTTCAGTCCAGTGCTTGTTTTTGCAATGCTTTCAGTGCAGTGCTTGTCTTTGCAATGCTTTCAGTGCAGTGCTTGTTTTTGCAATGCTTTCAGTCCAGTGCTTGTTTTTGCAATGCTTTCAGTCCAGTGCTTGTTTTTGCAATGCTTTCAGTCCAGTGCTTGTTTTTGCAATGCTTTCTGCATAGTTCTTGTTCTAGCAATGCTTTAGTATATTACTTGTTTTTGTAATGGTTTTAGTATAGTACTTGCTGTAATGCTTTCAGCATAATACCAATCTCCATGCTTTCAGCATTATACTTTAATTTTTTGTGAGGTAGCATTTCACTGATTTTCGTGCATTCAGCATTGTACAAAATGTTTATGCCTTAAGCATATCACTTGTTCTTTGTGCGTTCAGCATTGTACTTAATTTCATGCTTTGTGCATTGTACTTGTTTTCATGCTTTGAGGACAGTTTTTGTTTTTCATGCTTTGAGCAATATACTTTCTTCTGCGTTCAGAATAGTATTTGTTTTAATGCTTTCACAATAGTAGTGCTTGCTTTTGAAATGCTTTCAGCACAGTGTTTTTTATTGTTTCAGCATAGTGATTGTTTTGATGCCTTGACCCTTGTACTTGTTTTTTGTTGTTTTTTTTTAAAATGCTTTCAGCATAATAGTTGTTTTCATGTTTTCGCCTTTGTACTTGCTTTTTATGGTTTCAGTGTAGTGCTTGTTTCTAAGGTTTCAGCATTGTATTTGTGTGTGTGTGTGTGTGTGTGTGTGTGTGTGTGTGTGTGTGTGTGTGTGTGTGTGTGTGTGTGTATGTGTGTGTGTGTGTGCACGTGCGTGTGTGTGTGTGTGCGCGCGCGCGCGCGCGTGTGTGTGTGTATATATGTGTGTGTTTGCAGCACAGCACTGCATCAGGTCATGGCGCACTGCATCAGGTCATGGCGCACTGCATCAGGTCATGCTTCACTGCATCAGCTCATTGCTCTGCCTCACTGCATCAGGTCATGGCTGACTGCATCAGGTCATGGCTCACATCACCAGGTCATGGCTGACTGCATCAGGTCATGGCTCAATGCATCAAGTCATGGCTCACTGCATCAGGTCATGACTCACTGCATCAAGTCATGGCTCAATGGATCAGGTCATGCCTGACTGCACCAGGTCCTGCTTCACTGCATCAGGTCATGGTTCTACCTCACTGCATCAGGTCATGGCTCACTGCATCAGGTCGTGGTTCACTGCACCAGATTATGCTTCACAGCATCAGATAATGGTTCTGCCTCACTGCATCAGGTCATGGCTCACTGCAACAGGTCATGGCTCACTGCATCAGGTCATGCCTCTCTGCATCAGGTCATGGCTCACTGCATGACGTCATGCTTCACTGCATCAGGTCATGGCTCACTGCGTCAGGTCATGCCTCACTGCATCAGGTCATGTCTCGCTGCATCAGGTCATGGCTCACTGCATCAGGTCATGGCTCACTGCATGACGTCATGCTTCACTGCATCAGGTCATGGCTCACTGCGTCTGCCTCACTGCATCATGTCATGACTCGCTGCATCAGGTCATGGCTCACTGCATCAGGTCATGGTTTTGCCTCACTGCATCAGCTGTCCCGTTGTCTGTGCTCTGGTTACGCTCTCTTCACACGGACTATGTAGAAACGGCTTTGGTGTCAAATGTGCAGCATTGTCTAATCGCCTCCTCCCCTCTCAAAAGGTGGATGAGGGGAGGAAAGAATAAAAGAAAAAAGAAGAAGAAGACGGAGAAAACACGGTTGATTTGTCGAAATCACTACAGAACTCATTGTGATGAGCGACAGTATTATGTGTGAGTCAGTCCTCATCCTACTGTAGGTATTTCCAGATGTTCTAAACAGTCCACTAAGGGCCCTGTATTCATCCAGATGTAGAATAAATCCCCAAATGTTACATAGTCTCCGTTGTCGCCCAGTCTACCCGTACAAGAAGATCTTGGAGCTGCGGGTCGTTGCAAAGTCCACCCATACAAAAAGATCTTGGCGCGGTCCACCCATACAAAAAGATCTTGGCGCAGTCCACCCATACAAAAAGATCTTGATGCTGTGGGTCGTTGCACAGTCCACTCATACAAAAAGATTTTTTCACTTTGGATTGTTACACAGTCTATCTAAACAAGAAAATCTTACCGCTGTCACCTGTTGCATAGTCTGCCCATACATGAAGTTTTTGGCGTTTTGAGCTGTTGCAGAGTCAACGTATGAAAGTTTTTGGCGTTTTGAGCTGTTGCAATGCCAACGTATGAAAGTTTTTGGCCTTTTGAGCTGTTGCAATGCCAACGTATGAAAGTTTTTGGCCTTTTGAGCTGTTGCAATGCCAACGTACGCTAGAAGTTGTTGGCGTTTTGAGCTGTTGCAATGCCAACGTACGCTAGAAGTTGTTGGCTTTTGAGCTGTTCATTCTCCAGCATGGTCCACCGGAAACTGTTTGCAGGTTGTGGGTTTATGGGCTGTCCAGTGTCTGTAAACCTTGAGATTGTTGCATAGTGGTTGACGTTTTACGACATATAGAGTATCGCATAATCCGCCTTCGTTGTCTATTGGCTTTTGGGGATTGCATAGTCGTGACAGTGACCGCTTGTCAGCCATTGCCCTGTCCCACAACTTGGAAACATGTATGGGCTTTACGTTCATCGCTGTACAGCCTGTTACATCAGTTTCACTGGATTGAATATCCATGATATCAGAGGCTATGGGTTGGTGCACAGAGTACCAGTTATACATTATCGAACACTGAAGAGGCTTGGATTGTTGCATAATTCATTAAATGCTGTATTCCACAATTCTCCATGCTTTGTGTCGTTGCACAGTCTGTCAGTATCATTGTGAATTTCATAGGTTTGGGGCTGTTGAATACAGTCTAATCAAAGCATATCATCGTAGACACTTCAATTATTTATACAGTCAAAACATCGTATGGTGTCCAAATTGTGCAGAATAACTTTTCGCACACTCAGTTCATCACGTGGTGTTCTGCATTTTGCACATTTTGTACATTGTCCTCGCAGTGTCACGACACATTTCAGCGGCTTTGGGCTGTTGCATGATCAAGTCGTAACGTACAACCCGACCTTTTGAGAGACGTGTTGTCCTGTCGGAGTTCATCCATGTGTGCACAGGCAGGCAAGAGAGTGACACGTCTTATACAAAATCATCACCACGGAAATGGTCGCTGAGTTACACGTCTTCCATAGAACCCTTATCATGGAAGTAGCTACGGAGTCACACGTCTTCCACAAAATCATCACTGTGAAATGGTCACTGAGTTACACGTCTTCCATAAAATCTTTACCATGGAAGCAGCTGCTGTGTCACAGGTCTTTCACAAAATGCTCATCATGGAAGTGGTTACTGAGTAAAAATTCAGCCACAAAATCCTCACGATGGAAGTGGTTACTGAGTCAAGTCTTCCACAACATCCTTACCATGGAAGTGGTTAGTGAGTCACACGTCTTCCACAACATCCTGACCATGGGATTGTTGTGCTGATGTACATTGGAGGCACGTTCCAGGGTCATCAAGGACAGAGTCACAGTCGCATACCCAGTCAGAGCTCCCGAGCAAGGAATCCCGACCTTAATGCCCCCCGGGGGGGGAGCACTGCTGGTAGGACGGCGGGTAGGTGCCCGGGCCGAGGTCAGCGCGGTGGGGCCCACTGGGACCCCCACAGGAGGGGTGGAGCTCTGCCGGGTGCTGCTGGGGAGAACTGTACAGGAGCTGGGGGTCACTCCATCCCGGATAGACCGGTGCCACGCCTCCTGTCCATTTAGGGGCCAGGGTCTGCGAGTCTGGAAACCAGATAGTTGCCATGAATTTCATAGCATTCAGTCTAGAAACGGTGCATCAGTTGCTTGCCAGGTGGGGGCCGGACTAGTGCATTCATTAACATCTTAATCCCCACCTCAAGCACACAGCACATTTACCTACCAACCAACCACACAACCAGCTAAATAATCGACGAATCGACCTCCCGAACTGCGAGTAAAGTAGTCGCCCGTGGAGTTAATCAATAGAGCAGTGAGTTGATTGATCAGTGAGTTAATCAATCGATCTGGGAATTAATCAAACGATCAGCCAAAAATCGGTCACTTAACGGTCGTAATCTTGTTACATAACGATGCTTTTGTTAGTTGAAACAATTGAAGACTGCAAGGATAATTCTGTCGTGGCTGTGTTGCCAAGGTATACCGCCCCCATTCCTACCAGCCACTTCCCTCTCTCTCTCCATCTCTGGCTATATGTGTTGGCCCCTGTCATCTCTTCGTCGTCCCTACTCCTCTCTTAACATCTCTGCATTGGTCTGTCATCTCTTCATTGTTCCTGTCCCTCTCTCCATCTCTGTGTTGGTTTCTGTCATCTCTCCATTGTTCCTGTCCCTCTCTCCATCTCTGTGTTGGTTTCTGTCATCTCTTCATTGTTCCTGTCCCTCTCTCCATCTCTGTGTTGGTTTCTGTCATCTCTCCATTGTTCCTGTCCCTCTCTCCATCTCTGTGTTGGTTTCTGTCATCTCTTCATTGTTCCTGTCCCTCTCTCCATCTCTGTGTAGGTTTCTGTCATCTCTTCATTGTTCCTGTCCCTCTCCCATCTCTGTGTGGTTCTCCGTCATCTCTTCATTGTTCCTGTCCCTCTCCCCATCTCTGTGTAGGTTTCTGTCATCTCTTCATTGTTCCTGTCCCTCTCTCCATCTCTGTTTTGGTTTCTGTCATCTCTCCATTGTTTCTGTCCCTCTCTCCATCTCTGTGTCGGACCCCCGTCATCTCTTCTTGTTCCTGTCCCTCTCTCCATCTCTGTGTAGGTTTCTGTCATCTCTCCATTGTTTCTGTCACTCTCACCATCTCTGTGTCGACCCCCGTCATCTCTTCATTGTTTCCTGTCCCTCTCTCCATCTCTTGTAGGTTTCTGTCATCTCTCCTTTGTTCCCTGTCCCTCTCTTCCATCTCTTGTGTTGGTTTCTGTCATCTCTGCTTGTTGTCCTCGTCACTCTCACCCCATCTCTGTGTATCTCTGTCTGGTCTCTGTCATGTCTTGGTTTTCCTGTCCCTCTCTCCATTCAAGAGTATCTCTGTGTTATCCCTGTTATCTCTTTCTATCCCTGTCCCTCTCTGTCATTTATTTGTATCTCTGTGTTATCCCTGTCGTCTCTGCATTGTTCTCACTCTCTCTCTCTCTCTCTCTCTCTCTCTCTCTCTCTCTCTCTCCCTCTCTCTCTCTCTCTCCCTCTCTCTCTCTCTTCTCTCTCTCCTCTCTCTCTCTCTCTCTCTCCCCATTTCTGTACATCTGTGTTGGTCCCTGTCGTCACTTCATTGACCCTGATCCACTCTCTCCATTTCTCTGTGTCTCTCTGCATTGGTCTCTGTCATCTCGTCATTGTCCCTAACCTGGTCTTTCTCTACCTCTGTGTCTCTCTGCATTGGTCTCTGTCATCTCGTCGTTGTCCCTAACCTGGTCTTTCTCTACCTCTGTGTCTCTCTGCATTGGTCTCTGTCATCTCGTCATTGTCCCTGACCTACTCTTTCTCTACCTCTGTGTCTCTCTGCATTGGTCTCTGTCATCTCGTCATTGTCCCTGACCTATTTCTCTACCTCTGTTCTCTCTGCATTGGTCTCGTCATCTCGTCATGTCCTGACTCTCTTTCTCTACCTTGTCCTCTGCATTGTCTCTGTCATCTCGTCATTGTCCCTAACCTACTCTTTCTCTACCTCTGTGTCTCTCTGCATTGGTCTCTGTCATCTCGTCATTGTCCCTGACCTACTCTTTCTCTACCTCTGTGTCTCTCTGCATTGGTCTCTGTCATCTCGTCATTGTCCCTAACCTACTCTTTCTCTACCCTCTGTGTCTCTCTGCATTGGTCTCTGTCATCTCGTCATTGTCCCTGGCCTACTCTTTCTCTCCCCCTGTGTCTCTCTGCATTGGTCTCTGTCATCTCGTCATTGTCCCTAACCTACTCTTTCTCTCCCTCTGTGTCTCCCTGTATTGGTCTCTGTCATCTCTTCATTGTCCCTATTCCTGGCTCTCCATCTCTGTATCTCTGTAATGGTCTGACATCTATTACTGTCCTTGTCCCTATCTCCATCTCATTGTTGGTCCCTATCAGCTCATCATTGGACCTATCCCTATCTCAATCTCTGTGTTGATCTATGTCATCAATTCCTCTCCATCTCTGCGTATCTCTGTGTTGATCTGTCATCTCTTCATTGTCCCTGTCCCTCTGTCTTCATTTCTGTACATCTCTGTGCTAGTCTCTGTCATCATTTATCGTCCCTATCCCTCTCCGTCTCTGCCCACATCTGTATTGGGCGCTTTCATCTCTTTATTGTCCCTATTTCTCTCTCTCCATCTATGTATATCTCTGTGTATGTCCTTGTCATCTCTTGACTGTCCTTGTCCCTCTCTCTCTCTACATCTGTGTATCTGTGTTTGTCTCCGTTATCTCTTCATTGTCCCTGACCTTATCTCTTCCTGCTATGGCCAGCGTGGTTAGGTGGACTACGAATAGCATGACGTGAGTCTCCCTTCCCCTATCTTCTTTACCTTCACAGAAAAGCATGCAGAAATGCTGACAGAGAGGACAGGAGTAAGGCAGGGAGGGGCCGTAGGCAATTTCTACCCACCACCACTCCCTCCAAGTCAGACACTGAGTCTAGCAGAAAGTGAGAATCCACCTGTCTCCACAATCAGGGCGACGAGTGGAGACAGCAGGCTGACAGTCCGGGAGAGGAGTGGAGACAGCAGGCTGACAGTCAGTCAGGGAGAGGTGTGGAGACAGCAGGCTGACAGTCAGTCAGGGAGAGGTGTGGAGACAGCAGGCTGACAGTCAGGGAGAGGTGTGGAGACAGCAGGCTGACAGTCAGTCAGGGAGAGGTGTGGAGACAGCAGGCTGACAGTCAGGGAGAGGTGTGGAGACAGCAGGCTGACAGTCAGTCAGGGATAGGTGTGGAGACAGCAGGCTGACAGTCAGGGAGAGGTGTGGAGACAGCAGGCTGACAGTCAGTCAGGGAGAGGTGTGGAGACAGCAGGCTGACAGACAGGGAGAAGTGTGGAGACAGCAGGCTGCGAGTCAGTCAGGGATAGGTGTGGAGACAGCAGGCTGACAGTCAGGGAGAGGTGTGGAGACAGCAGGCTGACAGTCAGGGAGAGGTGTGGAGACAGCAGGCTGACAGTCAGTCAGGCAGCGGTTTGGAGACAGCAGGCTGACAGTCAGTCAGGGAGAGGTGTGGAGACAGCAGGCTGACAGTCAGGGAGGGGTGTGCAGACAGCAGGCTGACAGTCAGGGAGAGGTGTGCAGACAGCAGGCTGACAGGGAGAGGTGCGGAGACAGCAGGCTGACAGTCAGGAAGAGGTGTGGAGACAGCAGGCTGACAGTCAGGGAGAGGTGTGCAGACAGCAGGCTTACAGTCAGTCAGGGAGAGGTGTGCAGACAGCAGGCTGACAGTCAGGGAGAGGTGTCCAGACAGCAGGCTTACAGTCCGAGAGAGGTGTGGAGACAGCAGGCTGACAGTCAGGGAGAGTTGTGGAGACAGCAGGCTGACAGTCAGGGAGAGGTGTGGAGACAGCAGGCTGACAGTCAGGGAGAGGTATGGAGACAGCAGGCTGACAGTCAGGGAGAGGTGTGGAGACAGCAGGCTGACAGTCAGGGAGAGGTGTGGAGACAGCAGGCTGACAGTCAGGGAGAGGTGTGGAGACATCAGGCTGACAGTCCAGGAGAGGTGTGGAGATAGCTGACAGTCCGGGAGAGGTGTGGAGATAGCAGGCTGACAGTCAGGGAGAGGTGTGGAGACAGCAGGCTCACAGTCAGGGAGAGGTGTGGAAATGGCAGTCAGTCTGTCCTTGACATTGATCAACACACTTCCACACTGGCATAGAAGTCAGACTATCAGTGTATAAGAATTACAGAAAACGGCCAACCCCCCTCTCCAGTTAAAGCTACAGTCAAACAAACCAATCCAGAATTTAATCCACTAAACATCCTACCACCAACCATCCCACCATGCAACTAATCATTCCACCATGCAAGTGACCGTCCAACTGACCAATAAACCAATATTCCACCATCCAATCTATCGTCCAGCCAGCCCATCAACCAATTAAATCATCACTGAAACAACATCCAACCAGCCAACCGACATACCGTCTGACCAATCAGACACCAACCAACCATCACACCATCCAAACCACCAAC
>CM065733.1:27493523-27528523 GCA_033310375.1 Conus canariensis | reverse complement strand
CCACTCTTCTGTCTCCTTCTAGGCACCTCATCGCAGCTGGTCAGAACATCCAAACATCATCGGTCCCAGGATCGACTCAGCCCAGGTTGACAAACAACGTCGACCAATTGACAGACGCTCCGACAGCCCAGCAACAGATCATGACGCCGTGAGACTCCCTGACACCGTGACTGCCGACACCTGGCACTCACATCATGACGCCATGCCGCCACTCACCATGACGATCAGGCTAGACCGAAAGATTTTGAGGCAGGACTGTGAACAAATGGATGTCATACACTATACATGTAACACGAAGTACTCTTATGGAATCTTACACTCTTATATGCCATCTTTGTATGTATATATTAAGCACAACAACAAAAAAAGGGGAAAAAAAGAAACAGAAAGAAAAGAACGAACGAACGAAAGAAAGAAAAAGAAAAGAAAGAAAGAAAGAAATGCCATGTATGTACACAGCTGTATTCTGTATTTTCCTTTTATATATTTTTGGAAAAGGAAGATTTTCCGTCCCCCCCCCCCCCCCCCCCTCCCTCCACGCGCTCCCTAACGAAACAAAATTTCCTGTCTAAGAAATTGGACAGATTCTGCTTCTCAGCAACAGAAAAAGGTCTGGATTGGTTGCTGTAGTCAATCTTCACATGTACAAATGGAAGACTTGCAAACGTGCGTTCACACGAGAAGGCGGAGGAGTTGGACGGGAAAGGAAACGGGACATCTTCACTTCTCAAAAATAAGAACTGAAGACTTCAAAATGTGTCGTGGATGTCAGGAGAAGGTGTGGAGGATTGTCGTGGATGTCAGGAGAAGGTGTGGAGGACTGTCGTGGATGTCAGGAGATGGTGTGGAGGACTGTCGTGGATGTCAGGAGAAGGTGTGGAGGATTGTCGTGGATGTCAGGAGAAGGTGTGGAGGACTGTCGTGGATGTCAGGAGACGGTGTGGAGGACTATCGTGGATGTCAGGAGACGGTGTGGAGGACTATCGTGGATGTCAGGAGATGGTGTGGAGGACTGTCGTGGATGTCAGGAGACGGTGTGGAGGATTGTCGTGGATGTCAGGAGAAGGTGTGGAGGACTGTCGTGGATGTCAGGAGAAGGTGTGGAGGACTGTCGTGGATGTCAGGAGAAGGTGTGGAGGACACGGGTGGACACTGAGACGGGAAGGGTTTTTCTTTGGGGGAGAGTGAAGGAATGTGTGGGGAGGAGGGGGTCGGCGGTTACAGGGGAAACGGGCGAATGCAGCCCCTTATAGTCAGTATACGCATCTATTAAAACAAAATGACATGAGAAAGTTGCGAACTATTTCGTTGAATAGCGGAGGTTTAAAAAACAAACTTAAACGACTATCAGCTATTTAAAGAAGCACACGTTTAGTTTAATATGCTTAAAAGAAGCGCACATTACGACAGATGACTTACCTATGTGGGAAAAGCGATGGGCAGGGACAATTTGTCACACTGAAGGAACGAATCGAAGCCGAAGGGAGGTCATACTAGGTGCTAAACATTTTTCTGGAGATGTTGAACTGTAAATGGCCCAAGACAAGACAGATGGCTTTGGTGCACTATGACAACATTTAATTTAAGATAGCTAATGCATATGTTGCTAATAATGTGCAACAAGAAAATGTTATTCTTTTAGAAATTGCAACAAGGTCTTGGCAAAAGTAGCGAAAGAGCTTGGCGCTATTCGGCGATTTTAACTACGTGCTCAACAACAAATCTACTAAATTTCAGGACAATATTATCGTGAAGCTGAGGTGAAAGCGCTTATTGACATGATGCAGACTTGACAGTCATGTGAAGAATGTATCATGTCACAGAAAAAGACTTCACCTGGAACAGAATAATCCTGTAATTGCCCAACGCTTAGACTATAGTTTTGTTTCCGGTTCAATGTTGAATTAACGTGTTGTTTGCGAACACCATATACCACCGAATTCAGACCATAAAGCAGAGCTTAAAACAGTAATTTCACTCGCAGAAAAAGCTCTTGTAAGTCTAATGATGGCCCCCTAAAAAACTTATATCTTTATTTTTGAAAAATGAACGAATTCCTAGGCAAACAGTTGAATTATGACAACGACCAACACACTTCTAGTGTATGCAGATAGGTACGTTGCAAATTAGATTTCTGAATTTTTTGCACTGATTGTGGAAAAGCTCTGGCATGCAGGAAACCAAACCAGAAGCATACATTAAAGGTACAGATATCCGAACTACAAAAGCAAATGATTAGGAATCCTTTAAACAATTTTTGGTCAGATGAGCATTTTTTAAAGTTAAGCAAAATCTAGAGCTAACAGAGGTTGATGAAGCTAGGGGCGCCAGGTTAGATCAAGAATAAAGTGGACAGATGAAGGAGAACGCAATACTAAATACTTTTGCTACTTAGAGAAAGCCAAAGGCAAGAGAAAAATTATTACAGCATTGAGCACCTAAACAAAAAAAGTTTTCACTTAGATATAGTACATTGGTAGGTATCTTTTTTGAAACATATGTACAGCCAATCACCAGAGGCAGAAAATGTAAGCAAAGCAACAAACTCTTTTGTACAAAACGAAATATTTGCAGCTTGGATGACCCAGAGGCAGCTAACTGCGAAGGAACGGTTACTTTGAAGGAATCAGCAAAAGCTCTAAAGCAGATGAGGAATGAGGAATGGTTCAGCCCCCAAATGACGGGACTGCAACTGAGTTGTTAACGTGTTCTTGGAATAGAATAGGCAGAGTAATAACGGACTTGTTCAAAGAATCGTTCATTAATGGGGAACTGTCATAGAAACAAGGAATAGTAACTTTAATACACTAGCGTAATGATCTAAACAGAGAAAAGTTAGATAACTGGTGACCTATACTTTTGCTCAATTCTGATTATGAACTTCCAGCACAAACATTATCAGAAGGATAGTGCTCTGTAATGAACACAAAGATCAGGCTGGTTACATTAAAGGCAGAAATATAGTACAAGTATCAGATCAATAGATGATATCATTGATTACCTAAATAAAACAAACGAAGCCGAGTATCTTTTACAATAGATTTCGTTAAAGCATTTGACTCAATATGAAAAGTGCCTTTCACACGTATTTTCCATCTTTGGATTTGGTCCAGATTTCCAGAAATGGGTTTCCATTTTACATAGGGCGAAGTCAGCTCCACAACTCTGCAAACCATGGTAGCTGGATTTCATAGCCAGTTGATGTATTATGCGGTAGTAGACAAAGATGTATTTTTTCACCATCGGCTTTTGTATTAGCCGTATTAGCCATTAAAATAAGAAACAGTCCCATAGAGAAAAGTGAACCTCTTATGAAACAACAGGACAACGGTGCCTTTAAGAGTGAAACAAGTGGCTGACAACACAACCTTGTCCTAAGAGATATGCAGAAATTGAACAAATCTCCAAGTATTCTCACTTTACTGAGAGATCCTCAAGCCTTAATCAAACTGAAATAAATCAACACTTAGAACAGGAAACAAGTAAATGATCCCAGTCTTCATTTCGCCACTGTAGATACAATTAAAATATTAGGAATACCCTTTGAAAACAAAAGAATGGCAAAACACGTTGAAGGTATCTGGACCAGTAGAATCGATAAGATGAACAAGCATATAAAAGGATGAAGAAAATGCGATCTGAGCATTCAAGGTAAAGTCGTAGTTATGAAAACATTTCTACTGATTCAGTTTATGTATATCATGCAATCCACAGGCCTTCCATACAACATCTTAAACAAGATGTGGCGGGGGGGGGGGGGGGGGGGGGGGGGGAACAGAAAAAAGGAAAGGAAAAAAAAACAGAAAAGAAAAAAGCGTTCGAAAAATTAAAAAGAAAGGTAATGAATGGAAAGTAGTACTGAGGACGACAGTTGAATAAGATCAACATGATTCCGTTCCAGACCTGCATATATCTACAAGTGGGTATGGGAACTGTTTGCGGCTCCTGGCAACCCAAACTAGAGTATGATACCAAACAGGCACTTTGATAAACCTGTAAGTAAAATATTCTTTTGATTGAATTGTACAACAAAGGACCTGATCGGTCTGCATGAAATACAAAGTGACTTCTGGAAAGACGTGATCAGCGCGTAATTAGAAAAGATATCTTTAAAAGATCTATCGGATTTTAACTCCCTGAACTATCTCTCTCAGTACAAAAACAACGTCTTGTTCTTCAAATCTTGGCACGGTAATGTAATTGAACAGATTAAGAACTTCATTCCCGAAAGGGAAAAACAGACTGCAGTCAATGAAAGACATAAAGGGAAAAGTCAGACAAAACGGATCCAGCAGTATTACGGAATACGATGTACTTCTAAATGCGATTTCAAAACTATGGCTTAAGTGGATGGAAAATGGTGAAAAATCATACACGCACTCAAAATTGTGATGCTGGTTTGTTTAACGTAAAACCAAGACAGATACACAGAGTCATATCAAAACACAAAGAGGAGACCACCCCAACACCGTACTTCTTCTGGCTTGGAAACTTTGAGATGTCTGTGAACAAAGATACGTGGTCCTGGGCGAGAGATTTAATGAAAGAAGTCAGGTTAAGACAGCTTCGCTGGAAAATAATGCACAATAGTCATACGACAAATATCATTCTAAACGAAATGAAAGTGGGAGTAAACAATAAAGGTACACAGTGCAGGGATAGTGTGGACTTCATTGATCATGTCTTCCATGCCTTTCTGGGAGACGCCTCGAACAAAAAATCCGGTTAGAACCTAACGTTTACCTGAAAAATTCACATGTGACATATTACTTTGTGTTGAAAACTAAACAGAGCTGAAAGGAAATCCTAAACATTTTCAACATCTAACATTTGTCGGCAAAATGTGCATAAGTATTTTGACAAAAACTCTGAGCCTGCTCTATCCCTCCAAGATTCTTTCGAAAAAGAGCTCGGTAGTAGATGCAACCGGTAAGTCATATAAAAACTTTCTTCACCTTCTGTTTTACAATTGTTACAGCCGCTTTATCTACGAATGGCTATCTGTCTTTAAGTAGAGTAAGAAAAGAGAAATCGTTTCCCTATGAGATTAGGCACGTGTGCACAAGACATGTGAGTGTTCAAGAAAGGAAAAGAAAAACGTTTGTACCTGTGCATGTGCGCTGGGGAGAAAGTGTGTGTGGAGGGAAGGTGGGGGGGGGGGGGGGGGAGGGCACGTAAGGAGTTGTGTGTCTGTTTTATTTAAAGTATATATGTGTCGTGAATATAGCAGAAAGATAGCGTCAGTATGCCATGCAATACAATATAAATAAACCCAGACGCTTTGTATTAAACGCCAAAATATTAAAATCAGAAAGCAAATGTCCATCTGTAAGTGAACACACAGACACTGCATAATGAGTGTGAGTCAGTCGTTTACTAAAACCAACCAACCAACTAACAAACCACCAAGCACAAGTAAAACTCTACCCCGTAGAAAATCAAATTCCTGAGAATATATATATATATATATATATATATATATATATATATATATATATATAAGTACTATTTTTCTTTCTTTCATTTAAATCTTTGCCAAGTTATTAATATAATGACGGAAGAATTGTTAGCCTGCACTTGTTTTCCCCCACTACTAAATTGTTCAGCATAATATATACATATTTTTCTTTTAGTTATATACATACATATAGGTAGGTAGATAGATAGATAGATATAGATATATAGATGTATAGATATAGATATATATCCCAAGCATTGAGATCCAGTTATAAATCCACCTTTCTCTGACGGCTAAGTACTCTCCATGTCTAGACACCACTGTATAACTGTTGCTGACATTTATAGTCAAGTAAAGTTCTGATGCTTTTGTAAACAACAACGCTATCAGGTAACGTCAAGTAAAGTTCTGATGCTTTTGTAAACAACAACGCCATCAGGTAACGTCAAGTAAAGTTCTGATGCTTTTGTAAACAACAACGCTATCAGGTAACGTCAAGTAAAGTTCTGATGCTTTTGTAAACAACAACGCTATCAGGTAACGTCAAGTAAAGTTCTGATGCTTTTGTAAACAACAACGCCATCAGGTAACGTCAAGTAAAGTTCTGATGCTTTTGTAAACAACAACGCTATCAGGTAACGTCAAGTAAAGTTCTGATGCTTTTGTAAACAACAACGCCATCAGGTAAAGTCAAGTAAAGTTCTGATGCTTTTGTAAACAACAACGCCATCAGGTAACGTCAAGTAAAGTTCTGATGCTTTTGTAAACAACAACGCTATCAGGTAACGTCAAGTAAAGTTCTGATGCTTTTGTAAACAACAACGCCATCAGGTAAAGTCAAGTAAAGTTCTGATGCTTTTGTAAACAACAACGCTATCAGGTAACAGAACTACATTATCAGCCAGTAGAGATATGACTAATTGGGAGAAAAAAAAAGAATCATCATACGTGAACTGTGCACGACGGATTACTTCCAGTCCGGTTCACTCACAAATAATCATCTGTTAGATTATCCCTCATCGAACTGTTTTTCCTTACAAGACATACTATTGATAAACAGAAGGAGCTCCGACTTTATTCCGTTTTTAAACAACATGCACAGAAAATATGTTTCAGCTGGGGGAGAGAGAGAGAGAGAGAGAGAGAGAGAGAGAGAGAGAGAGAGAGAGAGAGAGAGAGAGAGAGAGAGAGAGAGATCCAACAAAATCGCTACTACAATTGCTACTTCAATTGCTATTTCATCACTACTGGACTATTAGCAATATCAGAACCACCACCATCACCACTAACACCGTCTACCACCACTAATGCCAAAGCTACCGCTGCTGACGTATACAGAAACTGAAAGCTCACGTTTCAGTGTGTCCATTGCACACAGCTCCAGTCGACCTCCAGCAACCTGGCTGCCATAGCCCCATTTATTGACAGGGCGGCGCTGTGTTGTCTTTCTAAACACACACACTGACCAGGTTTCTCGGCGCTCACCATCCCGCGTCTTACCCACAGTCCCATGCTCACCATCCCATGTCCTACCCACAGCCCCATGCTCACCATTCCATGTCCTACCCACAGCTCCATGCTCACCATCCCATGTCCTACCCACAGTCCCATGCTCACCATCCCATGTCCTACCCACAGCCCATGCTCACCATTCCATGTCCTACCCACAGCTCCATGCTCACCATTCCATGTCCTACCACAGCCCATGCTCACCATTCCCATGTCCTACCCACAGTCCCATGCTCACCATCCATGTCCTACCCACAGTCCCATGCTCACCATTCCATGTCCTACCCACAGTCCCATGCTCACCATTCCATGTCCTACCCACAGTCCCATGCTCACCATTCCATGTCCTACCCACAGTCCCATGCTCCACCATTCCCATGTCCTACCCACAGTCCCATGCGCGGCGTTCATCAGGATTTTCGGCCATTGATTGCCTCTGACGTGTTATGTATGACGACGGGGATAGGAAGGGGCGAGAGGAGAGGGGGAGGGGGAGGGGGGTTGTGTGTACGTATGTGCGCATCATGTGTGCATGTGCGTGGTTTTTGTGTGCAGGTATGAGTATGAGCGTGCGTCCGCCCGTAAACCGGTAGTAGAAATGTGTGTACGTGTGTATACGGGTGCGCAAATACGCGCGCGCGCACTTGAGTGCATGCGTGCGCATAAGCACGCGTGTGAGTTTACGCACACGCACGTGTCTGTGTGTGTGTGGGTGTGTGGGTCCATGCGCGCGCTCTCTCTTTGTGTGTGTGTGGTGTGGGGGGGGGGGGGGTCATTTTAAAAGTTTAACACCCGATAATTTCTGTGTTCATTTCATTGTGCCATTCATAACAGCCTCGTCCTTTTGTGCCCTCTCCCAGAGAGATAAAACCTTATAACCGTGCTCCCTTCGTTACTGAGTAAAACACGTGTCACTGTGGAAAAACCAGGTTGTGATTTTTTTTAAAAAGAATGTTCAATACGTTGACGAAGATTATTTTTGCTTTTTAATAAATGCTGTGTAACTTAAGAGGACAGTTTTGTTTTATTAACGAATTCAGCAAATGGCAAGTAAATGTCATCTTCCTTGCGAAAGACTCCGATCTAAGATGTCTTTCAACAAAAGTGTTTTTTAATTACAGTACATTTTTAATGAATTCTGTTATTGAAAATAATAGCGCTGTCAGTTTCAGACGGGCTGGTGGGTTCAAATTCATTGAAAAAGAAAGAAAAAAAACACTAAAATCCAAAAAGGCTGGGCTGAACACACAATCTGGCCCGAGTTTATCTGAATTTTCCACACTCGGGTGCAACGATATTACAATCGATTTCCATTTATGAATCATAATTCTGAGCTTTCTTATCGACCACCCCCCCCCCTCTCTCCCTCTCTCTCCCTCTCTCTCTCTCTCTCTCTCTCTCTCTCTCTCTCTCTCTCTCTCTCTCTCTCTCTCCCTAATTTCAAGGCTTGAGTGAAATAGTTTGATCTGGATATCCGGTTCCTCCTTCACTTACATCTCTTTGCATCTTTTACTGCTAAGTCCGCCTTTATGTGGACACATATAACTGTATGGACGTACAATTATGGGATTGCAGAGCTATGGGGAAGCATTCCTATTGAATTATAGAGCTTTGTGTACATGTAACTGTAAGAAGATAGTACATGAACGTATAAAAGTATATCAAGGGGTATAAAGGTACTGAGGTTTGTGAATATTTGGAACAATAAGATAGAACATTAGGCACGAAAACGCAAAGCTACAGGTACTAAGGTTATAAGTATAGAGCTGTGTGTGTTTGCCGCAACATGGTGCTGTATGTATGGGGCTACAGGTACTTTGAGATGTAAGCACACAGATCAACAGGGGAATAAATCTCTGGGAAACACAAGCCACCAAAAAATAAATAAATAAATAAATAAATAAATAATAATAAGAGCCGTGATGCATGCCGGACCGATATAAATTTGGGGTGAGACAGAGCCGAGGGGACATGACGCTATGGGACCATGGCGTTGTGAGAACAGAGCCCTAACCTCTGAGAACAGCAGGCCTGGCTGTACCCTGAACGCTTCTGGCTTTCACAATGTCTGTCTCGGCACTCCCAAGATCTGTCCATCAGTCATCCGTTAATAGCAAGACGTCTTTTTCAAACAAACCTCTCTCTCTCTCTCTCTCCTCTCTCTCTCTCTCTCTCTCTCTCTCTCTCTCTCTCTCTCTCTCTCTCTCCGCTTTGCTCTTCATCGCCGGTGATTCCCACCTGACATATGGCCGTGAAACAGGACTGACAACCTGTTTGGAGTTTTCTGTAGCAGCTGGTTTGTACGGAATATTAGCTGTTTCAAAATGTATCCCTGTCTAATGTTCTTTTTATTCCATTTTAAAAGGGTAAATGCACAATATAATTTTCAGTTTGTGTTAGTACCTGTATGAATTTCAAAACTCACGTGACTTAATAAGAATTGTCATCGAAAGAGTGATTAAGACTGCAGTGCATGTATATGGCACATTGTTGAGAGACTGAGCTGTTCAAGGAAGCAAATAGTTGCCATAATTCTTGGTATCAACACAAATTTCATGCATTTTGTTCCATAAATACCAACTGTGTAAACAGCACTTAAAATTGTTAATCTGACAGGAATATGTCACCATAGGTTACAATCATCGATATCACTGGAACATTTCATTTGTGGAGAGTAATCATCCTTTTCTAGATGATAATGACTATTTCCATGAAGCAAATTATCAAGGCAGACCTTTCGACAGTTGCAATCTCCCATATATTTATCCAGCTTGTCGGCTAGTGTAGCCTCCCTTTATTTTGCTGCACACCTTCCTCGTGTTTGAGCAGTCAGCAAACGACAGTTACGGGCTTGGCGCTGACCGCTGACGGGTGGATCACAGTGAATTTGGAACTGCTGGCTCCACTGACTGACTCCTCCTCTCCGCTGTTAGATCTTGTTCCAGATTCCTGCTCCTGACACCTTAATTCCATTCCACTGAGGGGCCCCGCCGACCGACCACCTCCGCTCCAGACTGTAGAACTCTGCAGCCATGATGGGAAAACTAGGATCGGGGATTGTAGCGGGACGGGCACTTGTCAAGCGTGCGGGCGGTCCTTTGGCTTGAGGAGCGCCAACCATCAGTTAATTGCCTGGCTCTCCGGCGGTTTGGCAGGCGACGATAAGATCAGCCTGGAAACTGGAGCTCTGATTTCATTATGATCTGTCCTTGATTTTTTTTTTCCATTCATTTCTTTTTAAACAACCAAAGGTTGAAATCCCGCTCCAGAGAGGGATTACAGTCAGGTTTCTAATACTGTAAGTTTCGTCGGCGCTTTTTTTTCTGTCAAATTATCAGAACCATGCGGTTAATCCCTTAATGGACTTGTTTTGTTCAGTATTCTCTCTCTTCATTAGAGAGAAAGAAAAGCTGTCCAGATCTCTCTCTCTCTCTCTCTCTCTCTCTCTCTCTCTCTCTCTCTCCGTTTTTTTTTTGTTGTTGTTTTTTAATTTACTCTCTTCCTGTCGGGAGGAAGTGAGCAGGTCATCCATTTGGTCTGGCTCAGTGTTCCCCCCAGTCACGGAAAAGAAAGACAGTTATTCTGTTTCCTTTCAGACCTCCATTAGATCAGTCTCCTCTTTTTCGTCCTAACTTAAGAGGGAACCGATGATTTATGCATCATATAACATACCATAACATAATAATACAAATGAATAATAAATGTCTTTGAAGATTTTCAGAAGATTTAAAAAAAAAAAAAAAGGAAAACAGAACAAACATCGACAACGTTTCGGTCATAGACCGTCTTCAGGACTTGTGACATAAAAGAAAAACAAATAAATAAAAATGGTATTTATGTGTTTTTCTTTTTATGTCACAACTCCTGAAGACGGTCTATGACCGAAACGTTGTCGATGTTTGTTCTGTTTTCCTTTTTTTTAAATCTGAAGAAAATCCTCAGAGACGTTTATTATTCATTTTTACTTGAAGATCTGCGGTCAAAAATCTGCTTTATAATAATACAAGGTATGATCTGATATGATGTACTATAATGTGACATAAAACGATATAAAATAAAGCTGTTTGAAGACGGTCACAAATAGAAGTTGGTGTGTCCGATCAAACAGTAAGCCCTACGTAGCGCGTACCATGTTTGGTCCGATGGCAGACATTAGGTGGTGGAGCGTGAAGCTGGTCTTGGATCAATGTTCACAACACGGTTTGAGACAGAGAATCACGGAAGCACTATGTAATGTACAGAACGATACAAATGAGTGTTTCAACTGTCCAGTCACAGGATTAAAACTTATCACCAGGCATAGAGCCCTGCTGTTCTCTCTCTCTCTCTCTCTCTCTCTCTCTCTCTCTCTCTCTCTCCTCTCTCTCTCTCTCTCTCTCTCTTCTCTCTCTCTCTCTCTCTCTCTGCGTTGATTAGGTGGTCTTTATGTTGTGGTGTGTGTGTGTGTGTGTGTGTGTGTGTGTGTGTGTGTGTGTGCGTGCGTGCGTGCGTGCGTGCGTGCGTGCGTGCGTGTGTGTGTGTGTGTGTGTGTGTGTGTGTGTGTGTGTGTCTGTGTCTGTGTGTGTGTGTGTGATCGGTCCTTGAAGGAAATGGAGAACAGAAAGACAGACAGATTCGAGATGGCAGGAAAGAGACAGCGCGAGAGAGATAGAGGGGGTGAGATACAGGCAGGGACAAAGATAAATCTATTAGAAGTTGCCAGATAGGAGAGGGGAGAGAAAGACAGACAGAACGCCAGAGTGGAGCGCAGCAGCCGTGGCGACAGCATCCCTCGGCACCATTGGCGCGCGACACCCCATACGGTTCAACAACTCTGGCACCCTGCAGTGGCCAAGGAAGGCAGGATCAGGGGGGTCTGGAAGAGATGGGGCGGCGGGAGCAGGAAGGGGAGGGAGGAGGAGAGAAGGGGAGACCTCCTCTTCCTTTTCCTCGTCTTTCCCCTCACATTCCCTCAGGCTGTGCTAAGATCTGAGAAGGCCTAGGGAGAGAAGTTGGCCCGGCCTGTCGGTATGACGCAAGACCTAGAGAGGCTGCCGGGTTTTTTGTCGAGTTGTGTTTGTGTTTGTTTTCTTGTGACTGAGCGTTAATAAACATAAATAAATTCATTATCATCCTTGACGAAGGGAAATGCGGCTAAACACACCGTCATCCTTGATGAATAAAAAAAAATGTAGCTGAATTCATAGTGATCTCTGACGAAAGAAGACGTGACCATGTTGGAAAAGACAATGTGTATTAACACTTACAGTCGGTTCTTTGCAGTCGAGTTTCGCCACTAAATGGCACCAGCCATGATGTTCTAATCGTTCAACCAGCACAGCACAACTCTTTGACACTAAATGGCACCAGCCATGAAGTTCTAATCGTTCAACCAGCACAGCACAACTCTTTGACACTAAATGGCACCAGCCATGAGGTTCTAATCGTTCAACCAGCACAGCACAACTCTTTGACACTAAATGGCACCAGCCATGAAGTTCTAATCGTTCAAAACATCTACAAATGCAGCAGACACGCAACCAGCAGCACAACTCTTTGACACTAAATGGCACCAGCCATGAAGTTCTAATCGTTCAACCAGCACAGCACAACTCTTTGACACTAAATGGCACCAGCCATGAAGTTCTAATCGTTCAACCAGCACAGCACAACTCTTTGACACTAAATGGCACCAGCCATGAAGTTCTAATCGTTCAACCAGCACAGCACAACTCTTTGACACTAAATGGCACCAGCCATGAAGTTCTAATCGTTCAACCAGCACAGCACAACTCTTTGACACTAAATGGCACCAGCCATGAAGTTCTAATCGTTCAACCAGCACAGCACAACTCTTTGACACTAAATGGCACCAGCCATGAAGTTCTAATCGTTCAACCAGCACAGCACAACTCTTTGACACTAAATGGCACCAGCCATGAAGTTCTAATCGTTCAACCAGCACAGCACAACTCTTTGACACTAAATGGCACCAGCCATGAAGTTCTAATCGTTCAACCAGCACAGCACAACTCTTTGACACTAAATGGCACCAGCCATGAAGTTCTAATCGTTCAACCAGCACAGCACAACTCTTTGACACTAAATGGCACCAGCCATGAAGTTCTAATCGTTCAACCAGCACAGCACAACTCTTTGACACTAAATGGCACCAGCCATGAAGTTCTAATCGTTCAACCAGCACAGCACAACTCTTTGACACTAAATGGCACCAGCCATGAAGTTCTAATCGTTCAACCAGCACAGCACAACTCTTTGACACTAAATGGCACCAGCCATGAAGTTCTAATCGTTCAACCAGCACAGCACAACTCGTTGATACTTATCTCTACCATGCACTGTCTTCAATACGTGTCAACCGTCAGTCAAGCTGTACGTTGTCCTGCCTGAAACTTCAGTCGGCAGTACGTTGTCCTGCCTGATAACTTCAGTCAGCAGTACGTTGTCCTGCCTGATAACTTCAGTCAGCAGTACGTTGTCCTGCCTGATAACTTCAGTCAGCAGTACGTTGTCCTGCCTGATAACTTCAGTCAGCAGTACGTTGTCCTGCCTGATAACTTCAGTCAGCAGTACGTTGTCCTGCCTGATAACTTCAGTCAGCAGTACGTTGTCCTGCCTGACAACTTCAGTCAGCAGTACGTTGTCCTGCCTGATAACTTCAGTCAGCAGTACGTTGTCCTGCCTGATAACTTCAGTCAGCAGTACGTTGTCCTGCCTGATAACTTCAGTCAGCAGTACGTTGTCCTGCCTGATAACTTCAGTCAGCAGTACGTTGTCCTGCCTGATAACTTCAGTCAGCAGTACGTTGTCCTGCCTGATAACTACCTTTTGCTGCTTTTCAATGCATGCGTTGCCGAGCCAGCATGATTGAACTCTGCCTGATCATGTTTTTTAACTGTATGTATCTCTAGTAGTTCTACTCCCTGATAACTTTTCCCACCTGTTACGTGTGCCATGTTTGGAGAAGTGTTGCTGTGATAGTCCATCACAAAACGGCGGAGAGAGCCCCTGCCAGAGATTGGTTCGTGCTCTTCATGGCCTGTCTGCTGACACAGCTGTCGCAGTCACGCCTAAACCGACCCATTGTCCAGAGACGAGATTTCAAGACCACCCCCACCCCGCCTCCCCATTCACTCCAGTCCAGGACTGTGATGGGACAGCCAACATCCTCTCCTTTTCTTCTTTACGTTTTCCCGTCCTTAAAGAGGACCAGGTCCATAGACAGCTGGGTGGACTGGGGTGGAGTGTTGAAGAGGACCTGACAGCTGGGTGGACTGGGGTGGAGTGTTGAAGAGGACCTGACAGCTGGGTGGACTGGGGTGGAGTGTTGAAGAGGATTAGGTCCCATAGACAGCTGGGTAGACTGGCGTGGGATGTTGAAGAGGACCTGACAGCTAGATGGACTTGGGTGGGGTGTTGAAGAGGACAATTGACACTGGGTGGACTGGGGTGGGGTGTTGAAGAGGACTTGACAGCTGGGTGCATTGGGATGGGGTGTTGAAGACGACCAGGTCCCACTGAGAACTGGGTGGACTGAGGTGGGGTGTGAAGAGGACCATTGACAGCTGGGTGGACTGGGATGGGGTGTTAAAGAGGACCAGGTCTCATAGACAGTTGGGTAGACTTGGGTGGGGTGTTGAAGATGACCAGGCCCCATAGACAGCTTGGTGGACTGGGTGGGGTGTTGAAGAGAACCATTGACAGCTGGACGGACTGGGGTGGGGTGTTGAAGAGGACCATTGAAAGCTGGGTGGACTGGTGTGGAATATTGAAGAGGACCAGGTCCCACTGACAGCTGTGTGGACTGGGGTGGGGTGTTGAAGAGGACCTGACAGCTGGGTGGACTGGGGTGGGGTGTTGAAGAGGACCATTGACAGCTGGGTGGACTGGTGTGGGGTGTTGAAGAGGACTAGGTCCCATAGACAGCTGGGTGGACTGGAGTGGGGTGTTGAAGAGGACCAGGTCCCCATAGACAGCTGGGTAGACTGGGGTGGGATGTTGAAGAGGGCCTGACAGCTGGGTGGACTGGGGTGGGGTGCTGAAGAGGACCTGACAGCTGGGTGGACTGGGGTGGGGTGTTGAAGAGGACCTGACAGCTTGGTGGACTGGGGTGGGGTGTTGAAGAGGACCATTGACAGCTGGGTGGACTGAGGTGGGGTGTTGGGGAGGACCAAGTCCCACTGACGGCTGGGTGGACTGGCGTGGGGTGTTGAAGAGGACCATTGACAGCTGGGTGGACTTGGGTGGGATGTTGAAGAGTAGCAGGTCCCACAGACAGCTGGGTGGACTGGGGTGGGGTGTTGAAGAGGACTAGGTCCCATAGACAGCTGGGTGGACTGGGTGGGGTGCTGAAGAGGACTAGGTCCCATAGACAGCTGGGTGGACTTGGGTGGGGTGTTGAAGAGGACTAGGTCCCATAGACAGCTGGGTGGACTGGGGTGGGGTGTTGAAGAGGATTAGGTCCCATAGACAGCTGGGTGGACTTGGGTGGGGTGTTGACGAGGACTAGGTCCCATAGACAGCTGGGTGGACTGGGGTGGGGTGTTGAAGAAGACTAGGTCCCATAGACAGCTGGGTGGACTGGGGTGGGGTGTTGAAGAGGACTTGACACTAGGTGGACTTAGATGGGATGTTGAAGAGACCAGGTCCCATAGACCGCTGGGTGGACCGGGGTGGGGTGTTGAAGAGGACTTGACACTGGATGGACTTGGGTGGGGTGTTAAAGAGGACCAGGTCCCCCATAGACAGCTGGGTGGACTGGAGTGGTGTGTTAAAGAGGACCAGGTCCCCGTAGACAGCTGGGTGGACTGGGGTGGGGTGTTAAAGAGGGCCAGGTCCCCATAGACAGCTGGGTGGACATGGGGTGGGGTGTTAAAGAGGACCAGGTCCCCCATAGACAGCTGGGTGGACTGGGGTGGGGTGTTGAAGAGGACCAGGTCCCCATAGAGAGCTGGGTGGACTGGCGTGGGGTGTTGAAGAGGACCAGGTGCCCGTGGTCCCCACTGCACTACGCCGTCCCTTGGCAATCAAAACTCAGGAGGGGAACAAGTAGTGCTGAGTGGACACAAAGTGATCAGGAAGTCAAAGGGCTTAACAGCATAACTGGTTCCATTCCTCGCTGTGACGCTGTGATGAAATGAAGGTGGGTTTGTGTAGTCACTGCCACACGCTCTTTTTAGCTCTGTAGCATCATTTTTCCTCTAGTTTCTCTTCCTTTCCTCGTTTTCTTCCAAATGCACGTGCCAAGTTTGCTTTGTGTTCGCGTGACATAAAGGACACTTTGTGATACCTGAATGCAGGAACCAAATGTGGAGTCTCCCTGTGTCAGTCCTAATCACACCTCCATTTGCCATGCCCCGCATAAAAGAAAAAACAAATAAACGAACAAACGAAGAAGGAATTCGGCAAAACGAGTTATTGTAAATCATAATTTGTGCTCTCTCTCTCTCTCTCTCTCTCTCTCTCTCTCTCTCTCTCCTCTCTCTCCCTCGATAGATAGATAGATAGATAGATAGATAGATAGATAGATAGATAGATAAATAGATAAATAGATAGATGAGATAGATAGATAGATAGATGAGAGAGAGAGAGACAGACAGACAGACAGACAGACAGACAGACAGACAGACAGACCGACCGACCGACCGACCGACCCGATCGATCGATCGATCGATCGATCGATAGATAGATAGACAGACAGACAGACAGACAGACAGACCGACCGACCGACCGACCGACCGATAGATAGATAGATAGATAGATAGATAGATAGATAGATAGATAGATAGATAGATAGATAGTAGGAAGCGTCTTCAGGGACAGTCACTTACTAGTTCAAAACATCGTGCTGTAAAAAAAAAAATCAGTCTCCCTGCCTCTGGTTGTCTTTGGATTTATATGTAATTCACCATTTTACTATTATATGATGTAACATTTCATTAATTTATATGTAATTCACCATTTTACTATTATATGATGTAACATTTCATTAATTTATATGTAATTCACCATTTTACTATTATATGATGTAACATTTCATTAATTTATATGTAATTCACCATTTTACTATTATACGATGTAACATTTCATTAATTTATATGTAATTCACCATTATGATGTAACATTTCATTAATCACACTTTTACTCCTTGAGAACGAGTAATGTCAATCCAAGTATGTAGTATTGGTTTTTCATATTTATATTTTTTTTAAGTGTGAGCATACACTTGGCCATGTGAAAGCATTACCATTATCAATTTAAAAACAAGATACTTTAATCTGAACGCCTCTCTCTCTCTCTCTCTCTCTCTCTCTCTCTCTCTCTGTGTGTTGTGTGTGTGTGTGTGTGTGTGTGTGTGTGTGTGTGTGTGTGTGTGTGTGTGTGTGTGTGTTGTTGTTCCCCCTTGCCAATTCATCTAAAGGTGGGATGAATGTACTCACGTGCACACCTATACATTTTTTCGTTCATTAGCCACAGAATTGTATCAAACTTTTTATCTAGCCTCTGTTGAAATCATTCCCCTTCTCTCCTATTCCCCTCAAGCACATCTCTCTCTCTCTCTCTCTCTCTCTCTCTCTCTCTCTCCCCTCTCTCTCTCTCCTCTCTCTCTCTCTCTCTCTCTCTCTCTCTCTCTCCTCCCCTTAAACAATCTTCACTTTCTCTATCTTTTCTCTCCCATCCCCAGTCTCCCCCCCCCCCCTCCTCTCTCTCTCCTCCCAACCGTCTTCTCCACTTTGGGCAGCCCTCCCCCCCCCCCCCCCCCCCCCCCCCCCCCCCCCCCCCCCCCGCCAGTGCCTGGCGACGTGTATGTCTGTGTCCCTTGGTTGGAGAACAAAATGAAAGCTGTTAAGATAGTTGCCAACACATGAAAAACTTGGCGGCCATAATCTGCTTCATTATGCAACATCAGACATGCGCACCAGGGAACACCAATCAAATCGCCGCAGAGAACAGATTGCATGCTGGGAAGGCATGGCACTCTCCGGAGAAAGAAATAAAATGTGGCGCCAAACGGGTGACGGAAGGCGCGCGCGCGACTAGTCGTCTGCCACTTTTTCTCTCTTTTCTTGCCGTTTTTTTCTTCTTCTGTCTTTAAGTGTGTGTGAAGTGGAAGGGAGTCGTCTTCATCAAATCATCTTGTTGTTTTCTCCTTCTCTTGTGCCTCTTCTTCCTCCATCCTCCCTCTCCGGCGATGTCTTCCACCACTATCCATTATAATCCTCTTTTCTCGGCGTTTCCCTCACAGATAGAAAATAACATCGCAGTACAAAACCACCTTTTGATGGATCAAATGTAGTATTTTGCATCTTTGCCCGCCAGACTCACTTAAAAGCGCTCTCACGCTCTCAGCAAGACATTTTCACCAAACGCGCTTTTCCAAAGAGGCAACGCCAATGAACTGTTTATCAACTGGTTACAACAGCTCCAAACAGTGACCTACTGCCGATAAAGACTTTGTGACAAACGGGAACTGGTCTTTACCAGAGTTCAGTGTCTTCGGCCCGAAGAGCTTATACCAGAGAGAGAGAGGACAGCCAGCTGATAGTCAGGACTGGGCAGGAACTGACCGCGGGCAGGGGTGGAATTAGAGGGAGTGAGAATGGAACACTGAGGTCACCGTGAGGGCCGCATCATCTGAATACTGGTTCTCTGTGTTGGTCGTTGAGGACAAGATGAATGATAATGCCGTGCAGATCCTTTTGGTCCAGAGACGGCATGCAAGGGCTGTGTTCCAGGTTTCTTTTCTTACAACAGCTTTCTCGGTGAATAACTCATCTGAAAATATATAGTTCTGTGTTCCTTAATTTTCACATTTTGTTTGTAAATGCTGCTCTTGTTTGACTGTATTTTCTTATTCCGTTCCCTAACAGGCGAAGGAAGCATACTTAATGTCACAGAGGCTTGTCTCAAACCCTCATAAATAAAGATGTTCTTCTTGTCTTTTCTCCTCCTCGAAATGTCCCTCGTTTCATGGTCACCGTCGTCGAAGCAAAAAAAAATAAATAAATAACAAAGGAGAGACAAAGAGAGGGTGGGGTGGGAGTGAGGGATGGGAGGGGGAAGAAGGGAAGGAGTGGTGGAGAGAAGAGGGGGGGGGGGGGGGGCTCAAGTATCCACAGAAATGGCAGTAAAGCAGCTCGAGAGAATTGCTGACAGGAAGGCATGTAGACAGAGAGTAAAGCATACAGGTAGACAGGAAGGCATGTAGACAGAGAGTAAAGCATACAGGTAGACAGGAAGGCATGTAGACAGAGAGTAAAGCATACAGGTAGACAGGAAGGCATGTAGACAGAGAGTAAAGCATACAGGTAGACAGGAAGGCATGTAGACAGACAGTAAAGTATACAGGTAGACAGGAAGGCATGTGAAGACAGTAAAGCATACAGGTAGACAGGAAGGCATGTAGACAGACAGTAAAGCATACAGGTAGACAGGAAGGCATGTAGACAGACAGTAAAGCATACAGGTAGACAGGAAGGCATGTAGACAGACAGTAAGCATACAGGTAGACAGGAAGGCATGTAGGCAGACAGTAAGATAGTAACAAAGCATAACACAGGTAGACAGGAAGGCATGTAGACAGACAGTAAAGCATACAGGTAGACAGGAAGGCATGTAGCAGACAGTAAAGCATACAGGTAGACAGGAAGGCATGTAGACAGACAGTAAAGCATACAGGTAGACAGGAAGGCATGTAGACAGACAGTAAAGCATACAGGTAGACAGGAAGGCATGTAGACAGACAGTAAAGCATACAGGTAGACAGGAAGGCATGTAGGCAGACAGTAAAGCATACAGGTAGACAGGAAGGCATGTAGGACGAAGACAGTAAAGCATTACAGGTAGACAGGAAGGCATGTAGGCAGACAGTAAAGCATACAGGTAGACAGGAAGGCATGTAGACAGAGAGTAAAGCATACAGGTAGACAGGAAGGCATGTAGACAGACAGTAAAGCATACAGGTAGACAGGAAGGCATGTAGACAGAAGCAGGTAAAGCATTACAGGTAGACAGAAGAAGGCATGTAGACAAGACAGTAAAATGTAAACTAAAAACAGGTAGACAGGAAGGCATGTAGACAGAGAGGTAAAGCATACAGGTAGACAGGAAGGCATGTAGACAGACAGTGAAGCGTACAGGTAGACAGGAAGGCATGTAGACAGAGAGTAAAGCATACAGGTAGACAGGAAGGCATGTGGACAGACAGTAAAGCACACAGGTAGACAGGAAGGCATGTAGACAGACAGTAAAGCACACAGGTAGACAGGAAGGCATGTAGACAGAGAGTAAAGCATACAGGTAGACAGCAAGGTATGTAGACAGAGAGTAAAGCATACAGGTAGACAGGAAGGCATGTAGACAGAGAGAGGGACACAGACAGACAGGGAGACACAAATGGACTGGGAGACAGACAGGGAGACACAAATGGACTGGGAGACAGACAGGGAGACACAGGGCTGGGAGACAGACAGGGAGGCATACAGTCACACAGGAAAGACACGAATAGAAAGGGAGAGAAAGAAGTAGGCAGGAGAACATACAGACAGGGAGACATACAGAAGGGAGAGAGAGATGAATTCATACAGACAGGAACACAGACATGGAGGCATACAGACAGGCAGGGAGACAGGGGCACAGCTTGCGGACAGGAACAGAGGGAGGCATAAAGATAGGCAGGTAGTCATACAGACTGACAGAGAGACACAGACAGAGGCACAGCCTACGGGCAGACAGACAGATAGGGAGTCATACAGACTGACAGGGAGACACTTACAGACGGGGACACAGCCTACGGGCAGAGAGACAGACAGGAAAGCATTCAGTCACACAGGGAAGCACACGTACAGACAGGGTGAGAAATAACCAGACAGGGGACATACAGACAGGAAGACACACAGACAGGCAGTCATGGAGACCTCAGACAGGGAGATAGAGTGATATGAAGACAGGCAAGGACTCATACAGACAAGGAGACAGATAGGGAGACATACAGACAGGGTGACAGATAGGAAGACATACAGGACATGGTGACAGATAGGGAGACATACAGACAGGGTGACAGATAGGATAGACATACAGACATGGTGGTGACAGATAGGGAGACATACAGACAGGGTGACAGATAGGAAGACATACAGACAGGGAGATAAACAGACAGGGAAAACAGACAGATAGGGAGGCATACAGACAGGGAGGACAGACAGATAGGGAGGCATACAGACATGGAGACAATTACAGGCGAGAAGAAGAAAATGCAGACAGGGAAAGAGACAAATACAGACAGGCAGGATCCCGGCCAAAAACGTCCAGACAGGGAGATGTGCAGACAGGCAGGGAGACATACAGACAGGCAGTCAAGGAAATGTCCAGACAGGGAGATATGCAGACAGGCAGGGAGACGTACAGACAGGAAGATAGACAGACAGGGAGACATGCAGACAGGGAGACATAGAGACAGGGAGACTTACAGACATATTAGCGGGCGAGATGGAGTGAGAGAGGATGGAAAAAGGACAGAAGAGAGATCAGGTTTTATTACTTTTATTTAAAATCATTGTTATCTGATTGCTAGTCAACGGGTTTTAAACCTTTTTATGTTATTTTTCAATCAGTCAGTGTTCTTTTCGGAGGAAAGGCGGGGTTAATTCTTTGAAAGGGAAATCATCCAGATGTGTGGCGAAACTCTCTTCACAAATACTGCTCTGCAGCAACCGTCAATGTTGGAAATTGCTTGCTGAAACAGAATTGAAATTTCAAACTTCATCCGTCTTTCAAAAGCAAACAACACAAGACAGAATGAATCTCAGCGGACAAAGCAGTGAAAACCAGTTAGATCGAAGTGATAGGTTTATGGCAAAAGACGTAGATATTCTTTTCCAGGAATCTGTACACATGATATCAGTTATGCTTGTCTGTCTGTCTGTCTGTCTGTCTGTCTGTCTGTCTGTCTGTCTGTCTGCAAGATAACCCGAAAGTGTTGGGACGATCGTCCTTCAGTGGACTATTGGAAGCCTATCCCTTTGGAAGAACCCCAACGTGGGACAGTCCACATAACACTCACTGGATCGCCAAGGAAAACCCACCCTCGTTTCGCGGTGATTTTTCATGTGTGCAGGGCACAGGGTCAGGGTTTACGTCCGAATGTTTTCTCATGTTTTTGCCTGGTTGTACACATACATGGTTTCGTTTGAATGATTGTGTATATACGTTTGGTATTGTGCGACAGATGATTTCACATCTTCGTTTGTAAACAGATGGCTGTGTTTTGTTGTGTGTTATGTTGACAGACGGGTTTACTTGACAATGTCTATTGTATGCAGAGGGTTTTGAATGGTATTGTGTCATGGTGTACAGACGGTTTGTTCTGTATTATACTATGCTGTACAGGCGGTTTGTTCTGTATTATGCTATGGTGTGCAAACGGTTTGTTCTGTAGTGTGCTATGGTGTGCAAACGGTTTGTTCTGTAGTGTGCTATGGTGTGCAAACGGTTTGTTCTGTATTGTGCTATGGCGTACAGACAATTTGTTCTGTACTGTGCTATGGCGTACAGACGATTTGTTCTGTATTGTGCAATGGCGTACAGGCGGTTTGTTCTGTATTATGCTATGGTGTGCAAACGGTTTGTTCTGTATCGTGCTATGGTGTGCAAACGGTTTGTTCTGTATCGTGCTATGGTGTGCAAACGGTTTGTTCTGTATCGTGCTATGGTGTGCAAACGGTTTGTTCTGTATTATGCTATGGTGTGCAGACGGTTTGTTCTGTATTGTGCTATGGTGTACAGACAATTTGTTCTGTATTGTGCTATGGTGTACAGACGATTTGTTCTGTATTGTGCAATGGCGTACAGACGGTTTGTGCTGTATTGTGCAATGGTGTACAGACAGTTTGTTCTGTATTATGCTATGGTGTGCAGACAGTTTGTTCTGTATTGTGCTATGGTGTACAGACGGTTTGTTCTGTATTGTGCTATGGTGTACAGACAATTTGTTCTGTATTGTGCTATGGCGTACAGACGATTTGTTCTGTATTGTGCTATGGCGTACAGACGGTTTGTTCTGTATTGTGCTATGGTGTACAGACAGTTTGTTCTTTATTATGCTATGGTGTGCAGACAGTTTGTTCTGTATTGTGCTATGGTGTACAGACGGTTTGTTCTGTATTGTGCTATGGTGTGCAGATGGTTTCTTCTATATTGTATTATGATATTGCTCTGTATTGTGTCATGATGTACAGACGGTTTGTTCTATATTGTGTCATGCTGTACAGACGGTTTGTTCTGTATTGTGTTATGATGTTGTTCTGTATTGTGTCATGATATACAGACAGTTTGCTCTGTATTCGGTTATGGTGTACAGACGGTTTGTTCTGTATTGGGTTATGGTGTACAGACGGTTTGTTCAGTATTGTGCTGTAGTGTACAGACGGTCTATTCTGTACTATGCTATGCTGTACGGACGATTTGTTCTGCATTGTGCTATGGTGTACAAACGGTTTGTTCTGTATTGTGTCATTATGTACAGGCGGTTTGTTCTGTTGTGTATTATGGTGTACAGACGGTTTGTTCCGTATTGTACTATGGTGTACAGATGGTTTGTTCTGTATTGTGCTATGGTGTACAGATGGTTTGTTCTGTATTGTGCTGTAGTGTTCTGTTTTGTATTATGGTGTGCAGACGGTTTGTTCACCATTGTGCCATGTGTTACAATTGGTGATCTTCAGTGTCGTGCTGTTACACTGATAGCTTTGTTTAGTGTTGTGTTACGTGAACGGGTGGCATTGTCTTAAGTACTGTGTTATGGTCTACAGTTGCTCAGTACTATGTTATAGTAAACAGATAGTGTTACTTGTCTGTTTGTGTCTTGGTTACGTTTAAAGTGTTTTCAGCCTTGGCTGTCTAGGTAGTGGGTTAGCTGTAAACAGCAGAAACCTGAACAGGTGGACAGCTTAAATCATGTTACCCAAGAAGGAAGTCGAACCGAGTCGAACATTGCACCTGTGATTAGTCAGAATGTGTAGAAATGAGGAGAGGAAATAAGGTGGGATGGTTACTCAAACATCAACAGTCATGTTCATATACTGCTTATTTCAAATTTCAATGGTCGGTCGAATCCAACATTCCTTTTGTGATAATGTTCATTATTTTCTCTGTTTATCCCTCTCTTTCTCCTCACTTCCTTTCTGTCTCTGCCTCTCTGTCTCTGTATTTTTGTCTGTCTCTGTTTCTGTTTATCTGTCTGTCTGTCTGTCTGTCTGTCTGTCTGTCTTCTCTCTCTCTCTCTCTCTCTCTCTCTCTCTCTCTCTCTCTCTCTCTCTCTCATCAACAATCATGCAGGCACTTCCCCTCTTTCCTACACCTCTCCCTCTTTCAATCTTTGTTCCTCTGACTTTTTCACCCATCCCTCCTGGCACTTATCTCTCTTTGTCTCTCTAAATTCTCCTCTCTTGCCATCAGCTGTAAAATTACCACTTAGCCCCCCCCCCCCCTCCCCCCCCCTTCATTCTTCACACACGTTCACCTCTGTCTGTATGTTCGCCTGTCTCTCCTCCTCCCTCCCTCCCTCCTCTCTCTCTCTCTCTCTCTCTCTCTCTTTCTTTCTCTGTCTGTCTCTGACTCTCTCTTTCTGTCTCTGTCTGTCTCTCTCTCTCTGTCTCTCTGTCTGTCTCCCTCTACCTTTGTGTCTCTGTCTCTCTCTGTCTGTCTGTCTGCCTCTCTCTCTCTCTCTCTCTCTCTCTCTCTCTCTGTCTCTGACTCTCTCTTTCTGTCTCTGTCTCTCTCTCTCTCTCTGTCTCTCTGTCTGTCTCCCTCTACCTTTGTGTCTCTGTCTCTCTCTGTCTCTCTCTGTCTCTCTCTCTCTCTCTCTCTCTCTCTCTCTCTCTCTCTTCTCTCCCGTTAACGACCCCCACTTCCAACCCTCCAAACTCCTCCTATCGGCCTTCCAAGGAAGAAAAGAATGAGAAAAGCCCAGAAAAGAAAGAAAGAAAGAAAGAAAGAAAACATTAAAGAAAAAAGACAACTTCTCAGCACCATGGCGGTGGCGGCGCCACCAGAAAGGGGAAAAAAAAAAGGACGGGAGGGCACTCTGCTGATGCCGCCTGTCTGACGCCGAGTCCCTGAGAGTTGTACGCCTTGAGGCGCGCTGTCATACGGACGAAGCCCTTAATGAAATTACTGCTAATTAAACACGCTGCAATGGCTGCCTTATGCTGTAGAAAATGGCACAGGAGGAGAGGAAGAGGGGTAACGGAGATCGTGGAGGGGAAGAGAAGGATGGAAGCGGAGTAGGGAGGAGAAAGTACGAGGAAGGTGAAGGGGAGTGCGGGCGAAGGACTGAGAGTGGCATCGCAATTTCGGGACATGTGTGTGTGTGTGTGTGCGTGCGTGCGTGCGTGCGTCTGCGTGCGTGCGTGCGTGCGTTGTGTGTGTGTGTGTGTGTGTGTGTGTGTGTGTGTGTGTGTGTGTGTGTGTGTGTGTGGTGAATGTTTAGACGTGAGTAAACGGATGTGATGCAGCCGCGGAAAGGAGGAGAGGTGAGAGAACCGGAGCTGGAAGGGAGAAGAGAGGAGGGGTAGTGATGTGAAGGGGAGGGGGGGGATGCTGGAAGATGCGGAAGATGGCAACGGGATAAGAAATACCTGTGTTCATAAAACTGTTATCGACGGGTCAAAGAATCCCGTCAACTGTTGTTTGCATGGACATCATTGTCTCCATAAACACCGCCCCCTCCCCCTGCCTCTTTCCCTTCGCTTAGTTCTTCCCCTCGCTCCATTGTTTCATCATCTTATTCATCTCTCTCCTTATTTGTCCTTATTCATTTTTGAACAGATTTGTTAATCATCCAATCACAATGCTGATCTCTGTCTGTCAAAATCAGTCAAAACTAAACCAATCGCCCACGCCAACCTTGCGCTGAATATATCTAAGCTAAGTGACAAACTCGTCCATTTTCATTGTCCTATTTGTTTGTGTCTTGCCTGAAGAAGACCTAAGAGGTCGTAACGCGTCGTGTTTTGTCTTGTGACTCGTTTGTCCACGTTTCTCTGGGCGGTTTGCTGACATTTATTTAAGATTTGTTTAGATTTCCGCCTGCAGTCGTCTCACTTTGCAACTAAACCAATCGATCGACCAGTCAATACTGATAATTCCTGCCGATGATAATCTGCTACTACTGTGTCTGCTGCTGTCGCTGAGGGATCAGCTGCCTTTGGTGCCCCGACAGCGGTAGCAATAGCAGCAGTGTAACAACAAAATGTGATACTCTTGATAAAAATGGTACCAATAGCTAGGTGTTAAAAGTGGAGAGAAAACCAATATTATTCCTAATAATGGAGATCTTTATATACGTTTATCTCCTGAGCAGTCCACTTGCTCAAGGTCTTTACAAAACGGAGGAAAATAGAGATGGAAAAAAGCTGGATCAAAATTCAAACCGTAAGCCTCCCTTTCTCCATTCACACCACACACACACACACACACACACACACACACACACGCGCGCGCGCGCGCGCGCGCGCGCGCACGCACGCACGCACGCACGCACGCACGAACACACACACAACACACACACACACACACACACACACACACACACACACACACACACACACACACGACGACTACGACGATGATGAAGGCGACGACGACATATTAAGGCCTATTAGAACAGATTATTCAGACTCTCTTCATCTCTTACAGGGAATATCAAGCAAAAGACTATGTCAGACAGTCAGTACAGCTCTGCACTCTGTCAGACAAGTTAACACAGTTCTGTACTATGTCAGACAAATCAATATAGTTTATTGTTGCGTCAGGCAATACAGTTCTGTACTGTGTCAGGCAACACCTCAGTACAGTTCTGTACTGTGTCAGGCAACACCCCAGTACAGTTCTGTACTGTGTCAGGCAACACCTCAGTACAGTTCTGTGCTGTGTCAGGCAACACCTCAGTACAGCTCCATGCTATGTCAGGCAACAAATTAATAATATCTGTGGTGTGTTTGGCAACAAGTCAGTTATGCTGATATGATTCTCCGTCCAAAGACCACTGTTCACAGCACAGTGGAGGTCACACTGAACACGTCTTGGGTGGACAAAGAACTGCACGGGTCTCATGACCTCTAACCTGTCGCACATGACTAAGGACAGGGAGCTGTGGAGGTTCCTGGTTGCCCGATCGTCAGTCACGGCACACCTACACGGACATGATGGGAAGATGATAATAATTGGAAGATGATGATGGCAATGACTGGAAATAACCACAATAGAAACGTTAGTGATTTTTTTTTCCTGCACAGCCTCGGAAAAAGAGCGCCTGGGGAGAAAAATGGGAAGAGAATTCATGGACCATCACCCGGCCAATGCGCGGGATCGCCAAGTTACTGGAGGCCACAAATAGAAAGTAAGCATGATGCTTAACAAGGAGACTCAGTCCCATAGTCTTGTCAACAGCTGTCACGATGACACTCATACCCTGATGACAATGTCACATTGATTAGAAGGGTACTCGGGAGAACGCAGACCCCTAGCGAGGTCGAAGGGATCGTGGATGTGCTCCTTAATCCGGGACTGTGCACCAGGATCCACACCAAGACGGAATGGGTTGGTCCCTGGTCATACTGCATCTGTCCACCACGCTTTTAGCACAACTGGCTCAGCAGTTGGTGCCTCATCTTGCTGAATATGTCCAGGGCCCCATGTGATGCAGATCCACTCCAAAGTGAAAAGGAAAGTTCTGTGGGCCACACTGCTCTGTCCCCCAAGTGTCGTCAGCATCAGTGTGGTAGTCAGTGTCTCACCTCCCGCAGACAGACCGACCAGCCGATGCCGGTGAAAACATGTCTTCCTTGATGGAGATACTAGTAGTGCCAGCCGTTGGCGCCCACTGCCCCAGATCAGGGACATGACAGACATCTTGCATTGCAGCTCATACACAGGAAGGCTGTCTGCAACTGGCAGGGGCTGTTCCCCCCCCCCTCCCTTCCCACTTCCCTTCTTCCTCTCATTTCTTTACTGGGATCCCAGCCATTTCAATGAGACTCAGTCATGCTGGCCCCTGGCTGTGTGTCATGTCTGTTACAGAGATACTTGACGGACGCTCACCGTCTTCAGTGCTACGCAACAAGACAGAGGTCCCATGCTGTCCATCGAGGATTTCTTGTCCATTCGGCACGGTAGGATGGTCATCGGACAGGGAGTCAACATAGAATGTCGCATCAGAACAACTATTACTTCTAGTATAGAAAAATGAGATAAAATTAGTAAGAAAAGAATAAAATAAGTAAAACAACGAGTCATCGTACATCTTCTACGTGTTAGTCTTTTGGCTAATGTAACGACGCGACCAATCTGAAATACGAATGCACACATATTTATGTATGAAACACAGAGAATTGTGCGAGACTGAAACTGGCTAGCCACGAGCCAGAAAAGCACACGGGGAAAAAAAGCCACAGCGAAAACATGGGCGACAATTATTGTGGGTCTAATTCGATTAGACGAGCCACTAGCGGCAGTTCTTCCATCATAATGCCAAGTTGTTTGGAGGCGGAAAATTACATTACGCCTGCCCCTTGACCGTGCCACTGCGGAACTGGCAGCAGACCCTAGTCAGCCAATCACAGCCCGAGGTGCGGACGCAGCAGGGGTTCTGTATCGGTTGCTGGGGCGTCTTTGATGATGTGGGAGCCAGTCTTTACCTCGGAGCCCCCTAGACTTTTCGTGGGGCGTTAGGCATGCCAGAGCTTTCTGCAGGAATCTTCTTCTCTTTCTTTTTCCTCTGTACTTTTTCATCTTCCCTAGTTCCCATTCCCTCCCTTTTTTCTCTATCCTCATCAAAACATGGTCAAGCCATATCTGTATTTGTGTTCCCTCTCCTCCCTTTTCCTGTATCCTTCTTGAAATAGTTTCTTCTCCCATAACTCCGTGAACAGCCAATGGGACGCTGCACTGAATAACTGTTCACGACGTTCCTCCAGCTCTGAGTAGATTAGAATATTCTCTTCTTCCTCTCCCTTAACTTTGTGAAGAACGTTAGAGCGTCACACTGAAGAAAAGTTCATCAGGTTTCTCCCATTCTCTTGCGTACAGAGGCGTGGGTCTCTGATTTTCAGGATGACTTTGCTGGCACGGTTGATCGAACTGATAGTGCGGTAGCTCTGGCAGAGTCAGAGATTTCCTTTCTTGGGAAGAGTGGCGATAAGTGATGAGTCCGTGGTGTGAGCTGCTCGATAGTGTGCCAGATGTTGTTGCAGACAGCTGTTACAATTTGATGACGGTCTCTCCATTATGTTTCAACAGTTCTGCAGGGATGTTGTCGATGTCTGCAGCCTTCCCACAGTTCAGAGTTTTTATGGCTACCGCGATTTCCTCAGGAACCATTGGAGAGTCATCCTCATTTGATGATTGATATACTGTTATACGCTTGGATCTCATTTGCTCTATTTGTCGAAGAGTTCGGCGCGATATTCTGTCCACTTGTTTATGTCCTCCTCCTGTGTGAAACACTTGCCATCTTTATCCTGAAAAGTGCTGACTCTGTTTTTCTTCTCTTTGGCCCAGACTTTCACAATGTTTAAAGTTTTCTTAGTGTCGTTGTTGGATTGGTTTTTCTCTGTGTCCTCACACTCTATCCAGCTTTCTTTTCTGTTTTTTGTTTTGTTTTTGAGGTTCATCTTGACCAGGTCGTGGTCAGGACCAAGGTCAGCTCCTGGAAATGACTGTGTTTAGGTCTGTTGATGCCGGTCCTTTTAAAGTCCATCTGGCTGTGCTACTAACCGTTTGGGGAGTACCATGTCCATCCTCAGGATGCTTTAGGCTCGCCGAGTGTGTTGGCAAGAACCAAGCCATTATGACTGGCAAGTTCTAGAAGACGTAGTCCTCTACAGTGGGTGGTGTCATTGCAGTAGGTGCTGTAGAGATCCCCCAGTCTGTGGACGTCTATCCCACTGCAGACATATCAGTCACTCTGAACGGCGAAGACGGCTTTGTTGTCAGCCTTGTTAATAATACTTCAGTCTAGCCATCATCATAGTCTAATTACATCATGGTCAAGGCATATGGTAATATTTGCTCACATTGTCTCCCCTTCTTCAATGTTTCTTCATTAAAGAATGTCAAGTCATATTTGTGCCCCCTGGCCCACACCCCCTACACCCCCATCCCTATTCCACTGTTTTCTTATTAAAGCAGGGTTCAGTCAAATCTGTACCATTGTTCTGATTACAGGATCAGAGAAGGAAGAGGTTGTATAAATGGAAAATACCCTGAATTTGTCGAGTTGTTGGTTGGCTTGTTGTGTCTGTGATTGCGTTTCTTTTTTTTTCTTATTGTTCCAAGACTCCTCTTTAATGGAACATTTTCTGCGTCTTTCAATACACACAGCCAGACTCTGTTTTCATTCCTCTGCCTGTGCCACACGGTCCAGGATGGAGCTGTCTGTGCACATCATTGTTTCTAAAGAAGAGAAACGAAAAGCCGCAAAAGAAAGAAAGCAAATGAAGACATGTTGAAAGATAAGCGAGAAAGACAAAAAAAGAAAAAAGAAAAAGACAGAAACAAAGAAACAAAGAAGGAGACATTGCAAAACAAAGGAAGAAAGTTTTTTGTTTCCTTTTTTTTTTTCACAAGTTCATTGAATTCCCTTCTGCTTTCTTTCTTTCTTTTTTCTTCGTTCTGTTCCTTGTTTGTATGCATCTGTCATTTTGTCTTAGTTTTCTTTCTTTATTGTCGTGTTTATTGTCATGATTGTTTTGTTTCTGTATTCAATTTATTCCTTTTCTTTCGGAAACACTTTTAGGATCCCTCTTCAATTAAATTAAACTTTATATTTTATTCTGCCCCCTTCTCAGACCAAATGAACATGTAGATTTCATTCTGCACACTTCTCCAACAAAACCACAGATTTCATTTTACACCCTTCTCCAACAGGATAAAATCATTGATTTCATTCTGCACCCTTCTTCAACAGCATAAAACTACAGATTTCATTCTACACCCTTCTCAAACAACATAAAACTACAGATTTCATTCTACACCCTTCTCAAACAACATAAAACTGTAGATTTCATTCTACACCCTTCTCAAACAACATAAAACTATAGATTTCATTCTTAATCCTTCTCAAACAACATAAAACTATAGATTTCATTCTACACCCTTCTCAAACAACATAAAACTATAGATTTCATTCTTAATCCTTCTCAAACAACATAAAACTATAGATTTCATTCTACACCCTTCTCAAACAACATAAAACTATAGATTTCATTCTTAATCCTTCTCAAACAGTATAAAACTATAGATTTCATTCTTAATCCTTCTCAAACAGTATAAAACTATAGATTTCATTCTACACCTTCTCAAACAGTATAAAACTATAGATTTCATTCTTAACCTTCTCAAACAGTATAAAACTATAGATTTCATTCTACACCCTTCTCAAACAGTATAAAACTATAGATTTCATTCTTAATCCTTCTCAAACAGTATAAAACTACAGATTTCATTCTACACCCTTCTCAATCAGTATAAAACTACAGATTTCATTCTACACCCTTCTCCAACAGGGTAAAACCATGCATTTTCATCCGCGCCTTTCCCAAACTGGATAAACAGGATAAAACCATAGATTCCATGTTGCCCCCTTTTCAAACATGATAAAAACTACAGATTCCATTTCCATCCTGTACCCGTCTGCAACAAGATAAAACCATAGATTTCATTGTGCGCCTTTCTCCAATAAGGAAAATCATAGATTTTATTCTGCACTCTTCTTCAAAAGGAAAAACAATCATCTTCTCCTCATTTCTGCGGCACTGTTTTCAGATACAGTAAAACCGCACATGTGATTCCGTGTCTTTCTCACCGCACATGTGATTCCGTGTCTTTCTCCTAACGAATGAAACCATGGATTCCATTCTGCATCTTTCTTCTGCATCTTTCTCCAGTAAGGTAATTCTCCATTCTCATGAAGTATAGAATTACCGGTTTCATCCTCCTTCGTTCTGCAGTAGAATAAAACAAAAAAGTTTCATGCTGCATCCTTCTCCAATAGGATAAAGCCATGGAGTGTATTCTGCATTCCCAGAGAGGGATAGAATCACGGGTTTTATCACGTATCCTTCTCCAGCTGACAATGTCGCAAGTTTCATTCTCTTGAATGTGATATACTGTATTATGATCTGGGATTTTTCAACGAATCAATCACGGATGAAGATACAGAACTGTCCATTCACAAACTAAACGAGAAAGAAAAGCTTGTGGTGATGAAATGTTTTCAAAGGATTACAGTAGTGTATCTTTGCCTCCTTACAATACCCGATTGTAAACTTATCAATGCATTATGATCTGGGATTTTCAACGAATCAATCACGGATGAAGATACAGAACTGTCCATTAACTGACAAAAAGAGATAAAGACGTGCATTCAGTGGCCTTACTGAAGCGTAGTGACTGACCTGCCGTTCAAATCTGTCAGTCAACTGGACATCGGTTTAACGTCTCATCCAACAGACTAGTCCTCACTGATCGGACAGACCGTTTCGAATCCCTTCGTTTGCACTTCAGAGTCCTTTTTTAATTGATACACTCTTTGCAGAACACGAACAATGGAGTGCAACACATCAAACGTTCTATACTCGCTGAATAACTGACTGGGGGTATGAATCCTTAGTCTTGTGACTTGAAAAAGGTATCCAAACGAACGAAACTTTGTCTTTTGTTTTGAAATACACCTCTTAAAAGTTTTGATATATATATATTTCCAAAATGACTAAGTAGCCAAGTGGTTTAAGAAATAAATTCCCTACAAATCTAACTCACTCATGAAGGTAAATAACCGAGAGATAGACTGGACAACACAAACAACAACTGCAACCACAATCACAACAAACTTTGTATTATTATTACTGGAAAAGGGTGATTTGAAAATCACATGCGTTAGTAATTCGTGACATTTGACTGTTCTGAACATGAAGCTAAACTGTGTAGGTGTTTGTTTCTTTGTCTTAATTCAATACACTGTGAGTCGTAACTGTGCCGTGAAATGGGTCATTTGCAGAAAAGACACACGTCACTGTTTATTGTTTTTATAGACACTGTCTCTCGTGAGAATATTTTTGCATCACCTTTACTCACTTATGGTTTGTTTGTTTTATTAATCATTCTGGCGTATTAAACTCTCCCCATGGACCAAACATCACTGTCATGTTACGGCGACACACTGTGAACATTCCGCATATCTATGCACCAAACAGAGGACGTGCATTTAGGTGAACTGAAAAAATAGGAGTGATGTATGACTGTTTATGGCACTTAAGAATACAACAATGCTCTTAATTAGGAAAACAAAGTAAACTACAACATCGTACCTTTTAGTCACTTTGACGTAACTTTAGCGAGATGGACTAAGGACTGGCGATTTCAGTTCAACTGTCAAAAGTGTCAGATAGTTTATGTTGATGGGAGTTAGCCCCAGCTACACACACACACACACACACACACACACACACACACAACACACACACACACACACACACACACAACACACACCACACACCATCCACACAGACGATCTGGCACACACAGACGTCGGAACACATTCAGGGCTCAAGGCTGATAAAAAAAAATGTCCATGTTAACACTCATATTACTTCAAACAATAACAACGCAAACAGAATTTCTGGAATGAAATAAAACTCATTTCAGTTTAAAACACAAGACATGATGGTACCATTCTTCATACTTTTAGTTAGACCAGTTTAAGAACATGGCCGTGCGGTCTGCCTCCAGTGTCGAAGTATATTACATTAGCTGAAATTGTACAAGGAGATATGCTGAGCTAACTAGTGGATAAAGTCTTGGATTATGAACAAAAGGTTGAAATTTTGTAGGTTACTCAGTCAGGAACATCGAAGATCAAGGGATAATCTGACACTACAAACTATAAGTAATCAAAGCAGATGATATCCAACTTCCAAAGGGAAGAACATTTTTGAAAACATGAAATTGCCAAACACTCTGCACAATATATTTCGGCCACATGGCCTTCGTCAGGGAGACAACAAAAAGAACGGAAAAGCTAGATAAAATCCATGGTTGGTAAAGTCGGAGAATGACGTCTACAATATTGACGTGATCATTACGTTTTCTCTTAGTTAAGAGAATCGTGGTTGCATTGCATAAAAGGGAACAATCAGAACGTTCTGTTGCAGCACTGTTTTTATCGTTGGCACCATCAGGAACAGTGCAATCAGCCAAACTGAGCCACAAAACAGTAAGAGAGCGTTCTACTACTGTCTTTCACGCCACCTGGTTGTGTGGTAAGGGGAGTGGGGGGAGGGAGGTTGGTGGGGAAAAAGGGGGTGGGGGTGGGGGAAAAAGGGGTGGGGGAAAGTGGGGGGGGGGATGTGGGGGGGGGGGTTGGGGTGGGGATTTGTTCGGGGAGGGGGGGGTGGTGAGGGTGGTGATGGGGGTGGGGGGTTGTTGGGGTGATGGGGTGGGGTGGGTTTGTTGGGGGTGGGGGTGAAGGGTAGGTGGTGGGGCTGGTGTGTTGGGCGGGGAAGGAGGGGGGGGGTGCGGCGGTGGAGACCCGTAAGAAGGGGAGCAAAGGGAAGGGGCCCTGCAGTGAACCAATGTCCGACCGTGGGGGAGGAGGGGGGAATGTGGGGGTGTTGTTTGGGGGTGTTTGGGGGGTGGGGTGGGTGTAGGGGTTTGTTTGGGGTGGGGGGTGTTTGTCGGGGATGGGGGTGGGTGGTGAGGGTGGGAGTGGGGGTGGGGGTGGGAGTGTGTTTATAATAAAAAAAACAAAGGACAGAGAGAGAGAGAGAGAGAGAGAGAGAGAGAGAGAGAGAGAGAGGTGTATGTCAGCCGTTAAATCATGTTCACAAGATAAGTAATCAATTTCCACGGAATAACTCTGACAATAGAAGTTGTCCTACGAAATTGAATTAACCATCTGTTAAAATTAATTTCTTTGAACAGTTTTACTTGCTTTTCTACATAAACATTGAGAAAAAAATAGAACACACACACACAC
>CM065733.1:27481023-27491023 GCA_033310375.1 Conus canariensis | reverse complement strand
GATTGAGTGATTCATTCATTCTTTCTTTCATTCATTCATTCGTTCATTCGTTCATTCATTCATTCTTGTGCCTTTTTTCTTTTGGATATATATATATATATATATATATATATATATATATATATATATATATATATATATATAATGTTGCTCCCCAAGGGGTTGAGCACTCTCAAAATCGTTTTAGGAATTTTAATCACATTGATCTATATATATATATATAGATGATGGTGGCAAGTGCCAACAGAGATTTTAAAAAAATGCTCAACCGCACTGGGAGCAACATTTGTTAAAAGGAAAGGTTTAAAATTTTACCTACAACGTTGTTTCATGCGGTTGCAATCGTCAGGATGTGGTGGGTCTGTGCTGCCGGTGTTTTATAACTGCTTGTGTTGTCTGTCATCACGTGCTGTCTGTGTTTTTCGTGTGTTTCTGATTCTTGTTCACTGATAGGAATTTCCACTTGTGCCTGCAGTTGTTAACCATTTCTATCCTGGTGTTTAAAGTTGCCATTTGTGGTTTGCATAGTATTATGTATTTTTCTGTTGAGCATAGGTTACATCTTTTTGAAATATTGTTATATGGTGTTGCTCTTTTTATGATTTTCCAGGATATATTGTAGTCTATTTTTTTCTCTTTGAGCTTCCAGATGTATTTACTCAATTCTGTTTGGTTTTTGTATCTTTCTTTGTTAAATGACTGTTTGTGGTTTGCATATCTAGTTTTAAATTGGTTTTCAGTAATACCTATATATGTTTCTTCTGCGTTCTCTGATGTTACAGTGGCTTGGTACACAATGTTGTTGTAGAGGCATTTGTTGCTCAGAGGGCACTGTTCTTTCTTGATGCAGTTGCAAGATTTCCTTTCGTCACCCTCGTTTTTCTCTATACTGCTTTTCATTTTGTTGGTTGAATCAATGATGTTTTTAAGGTTGGGCATACATGAGTATGATAATTTGATGTTACTTTTGTTAAATATCTTGGATAATTTGTGCTCTTTTGGAAATGATGATGTTAGGATTCTAAAGAATTCTTTCCCTATATTTGTTTTTACTCTTCCGTCATATGGGGGGTTGAACCATATGATCTTCCTTTTCCTGTTCTTCTTGTGTCTGCTCATGTCATTATCTGGATCATATTGTAGTTTGTAGTTGTAGCCACTTTTGTGTAACGCTTCTTGATATTCAGCTGCAGCGTTATTGAATGCTGTTTCATTACATGACAGGTTAGATAATCTCTTATTTATGCCTCTGGGTATTGTTTTTAGTATGGAAGGTGGATGGTTACTTTTGATATTTACATAGACAGGTATGTCATTTGGTTTTTTGTATGGTTTATATATGTGCTGGTTGAGGTCTAACGTTATATCTAGGTAGTTCACTATCTTTTTATTTGCTTCAATAGTGATTTTTAGATTTTGGTTTTGGAAGATTTTACACAGTTCTTTTTTCTTATTTTCAATGTTTCTAGGGCTGTCGCTCAGCGCAGCGAGGCCGTCATCTCTGTAGAGTCCGACTTGTTTTCCAAGTTTTTTTTGGATGTAAGATAGTATGAATAGTCCGACAAGTTCGCAAGTTTCGGCGCCATCATACGATCCCATTGTAACGTCAAAAGTTGAATTCTTGCTTGCGCTCTTGGTCCAGATTTCATTTTTGCTGTGTAGTAGAGTTTTCTTTGTATGGAAAATGATTTCCATTTCTGACCCTGGTATTTCAGTATATTTGTTGGCAAATTTTATAGCTTTGGTGAGTAGATCTTCATCTATAGATGGATAGAAGTCTACTATGTCAAATGTTATAAAAACTGTATTTCCTTGCTTGTTGAGTTTTTTGAACCATTGTATGACTTCGTATGTGTTTTTCCAGAGGTTGAGTTCAGTGTTCTCTCTTATGTTTTTTATGGCTTTTTCTAAGATTTTTTTGCTGATTTTTCCTAATTCAGATTTGGATGGATTTATCAATCTGCATGTTGGGTTATTCAGAAAGTTGGGTTTGTGGTCTTTAAGTGTTATAAAAGCTTCTCTTGCTGCTGTTGTCTCCACTCTATCGCTTAAGTCCATTTGGTGCACAAGCTCCTTTTCTTTTTTTCTAATGTACTCGTATGTAGTTTTATCAGCTTTTTTATAATTTTTTTGGATGTTTTTATCGAGAAGCTGTGAGTACTCTTCAGTTTCCATTTTGTAGAAGTTGCTGGTTTTGTCTGCTTTCACAAATATTTTTTTGTCATTTTGGATTTGTTTGATTTCGTTTTTTAACGATGTTTGGAATTCGTTATTTAATTTTTTGAATTCTATATTAGCTATCATCCTTTTCATTTCCCAGTGCGGTTGAGCATTTTTTTAAAATCTCTGTTGGCACTTGCCACCATCATCTTAATAGCTCCTCACGTTGAGCGCTTTAAACCAACAGATTTTAAAATGGACAAAATCAATTTTAAACAATCTACTAAAAACATACCTTTTGCCAAACCTCAGTGCTATATGAAAAGAATGATAGAACAGACAGAAAAGTTTATCAAAAACATGAGATGGAAGGCATTTTTCTTTTTGAACCCTAATGCCAAGAAAGAAGATAAAAACACATACGACTTCAAAACATGGCGAGCTCCACCAGCCATTGAAGAAATGAAGACATTTGAGGATAAAATGAAAAGGATGATAGCTAATATAGAATTCAAAAAATTAAATAACGAATTCCAAACATCGTTAAAAAACGAAATCAAACAAATCCAAAATGACAAAAAAATATTTGTGAAAGCAGACAAAACCAGCAACTTCTACAAAATGGAAACTGAAGAGTACTCACAGCTTCTCGATAAAAACATCCAAAAAAATTATAAAAAAGCTGATAAAACTACATACGAGTACATTAGAAAAAAAGAAAAGGAGCTTGTGCACCAAATGGACTTAAGCGATAGAGTGGAGACAACAGCAGCAAGAGAAGCTTTTATAACACTTAAAGACCACAAACCCAACTTTCTGAATAACCCAACATGCAGATTGATAAATCCATCCAAATCTGAATTAGGAAAAATCAGCAAAAAAATCTTAGAAAAAGCCATAAAAAACATAAGAGAGAACACTGAACTCAACCTCTGGAAAAACACATACGAAGTCATACAATGGTTCAAAAAACTCAACAAGCAAGGAAATACAGTTTTTATAACATTTGACATAGTAGACTTCTATCCATCTATAGATGAAGATCTACTCACCAAAGCTATAAAATTTGCCAACAAATATACTGAAATACCAGGGTCAGAAATGGAAATCATTTTCCATACAAAGAAAACTCTACTACACAGCAAAAATGAAATCTGGACCAAGAGCGCAAGCAAGAATTCAACTTTTGACGTTACAATGGGATCGTATGATGGCGCCGAAACTTGCGAACTTGTCGGACTATTCATACTATCTTACATCCAAAAAAAACTTGGAAAACAAGTCGGACTCTACAGAGATGACGGCCTCGCTGCGCTGAGCGACAGCCCTAGAAACATTGAAAATAAGAAAAAAGAACTGTGTAAAATCTTCCAAAACCAAAATCTAAAAATCACTATTGAAGCAAATAAAAAGATAGTGAACTACCTAGATATAACGTTAGACCTCAACCAGCACATATATAAACCATACAAAAAACCAAATGACATACCTGTCTATGTAAATATCAAAAGTAACCATCCACCTTCCATACTAAAAACAATACCCAGAGGCATAAATAAGAGATTATCTAACCTGTCATGTAATGAAACAGCATTCAATAACGCTGCAGCTGAATATCAAGAAGCGTTACACAAAAGTGGCTACAACTACAAACTACAATATGATCCAGATAATGACATGAGCAGACACAAGAAGAACAGGAAAAGGAAGATCATATGGTTCAACCCCCATATGACGGAAGAGTAAAAACAAATATAGGGAAAGAATTCTTTAGAATCCTAACATCATCATTTCCAAAAGAGCACAAATTATCCAAGATATTTAACAAAAGTAACATCAAATTATCATACTCATGTATGCCCAACCTTAAAAACATCATTGATTCAACCAACAAAATGAAAAGCAGTATAGAGAAAAACGAGGGTGACGAAAGGAAATCTTGCAACTGCATCAAGAAAGAACAGTGCCCTCTGAGCAACAAATGCCTCTACAACAACATTGTGTACCAAGCCACTGTAACATCAGAGAACGCAGAAGAAACATATATAGGTATTACTGAAAACCAATTTAAAACTAGATATGCAAACCACAAACAGTCATTTAACAAAGAAAGATACAAAAACCAAACAGAATTGAGTAAATACATCTGGAAGCTCAAAGAGAAAAAAATAGACTACAATATATCCTGGAAAATCATAAAAAGAGCAACACCATATAACAATATTTCAAAAAGATGTAACCTATGCTCAACAGAAAAATACATAATACTATGCAAACCACAAATGGCAACTTTAAACACCAGGATAGAAATGGTTAACAACTGCAGGCACAAGTGGAAATTCCTATCAGTGAACAAGAATCAGAAACACACGAAAAACACAGACAGCACGTGATGACAGACAACACAAGCAGTTATAAAACACCGGCAGCACAGACCCACCACATCCTGACGATTGCAACCGCATGAAACAACGTTGTAGGTAAAATTTTAAACCTTTCCTTTTAACAAATATATATATATATATATATATATATATATATACATATATATATATATATATATATATATATACAGAGACAGAGAGAGAGAGAGAGGGGAGAGAGAGAGATAAAGTCAGCAAAATCTTTGTTTTTCATCTCTTGCCTCTTTATTTATCATGCCAAATTTTTGTTCTTAAGAGCTTCTCCAAGGCAGCTCTGTCCGTTTGCACTGACCAAATGCACAATCACAGCTTTGAAATACGCCATCAACTTCAAGATAATCGTCATTCTCATTTCAAACTGTGCAAAAGAAGAACACATCAGCAGAGAAAATTGTAGATCAGAAATCTTGAAATTGACCGGGGACCAGAGGCGTTACAAACATTCTCTCTCTCTCTCTCTCTCTCTCTCTATATATATATATATATATATATATATATATATGTGTGTGTGTGTGTGTGTGTGTGTGTGTGTGTGTGTGTGTGTGTGTGTGTGTGTGTGGATACATTCATACATACATACATACATGCATACATACATATATACACTCATACGTACATACATACATTGATTGATTGAGTGATTGAGTGATTGACTGAGTGATTCATTCATTCTTTCTTTCATTCATTCATTCGTTCATTCATTCATTCATTTGTTCATTCACTGACAACGTTTTGAGGTCAGTCCAGCCCAAGCCAAACACTGGCAGAAAATGCAAGGTTCGGGAAGCATAGATGTGGCAAAGGAAAACCAGACTGGGGTAATACAAAGTCACACATAGACCAACAGACTGGGGCAATACAAAGTCACGCATAGACCAACAGATTGGGGCAATACAAAGTCACGCATAGACCAACAGATTGGGGCAATACAAAGTCTCACATAGACCAACAGATTGGGGCAATACAAAGTCACACATAGACCAACAGACTGGGGCAATACAAAGTCACACATAGACCAACAGACTGGGGCAATACAAAGTCACACATAGACCAACAGTCAGGGGAAATACAAAGTCACACATAGACAAACAGACTGGGGCAATACAAAGTCACGCACAGACCAACAGACCGGGGCAATACAAAGTCACACACAGACCAACAGATTGGGGCAATACAAAGTCACACACAGACCAACAGACTGGGGCAATACAAAGTCCACACATAGACCAACAGATTGGGGCAATACAAAGTCACACATAGACCAACAAACTGGGGCAGTAGTCAAACATAGACCAACAGATTGGGGCAATACAAAGTCACACATAGACCAACAGATTGAAGCAATACAAAGTCACATATAGACCAACAGACTGGGGCAATACAAAGTCACACAGAGACCAACAGATTGGGGCAATACAAAGTCACACATAGACCAACAGACTGGGGCAATAGTCACACATAGACCGACAGATTGGGGCAATACAAAGTCACACACAGACCAACAGATTGGGGCGATACAAAGTCACACATAGACCAACAGACTGGGGCAATACAAAGTCACACATAGACCAACAGACTGGGGCAATACAAAGTCACACGTAGACCAACAGACTGGGGCAATAGTCACACATAGACCGACAGATTGGGGCAATACAAAGTCACACACAGACCAACAGATTGGAGCAATACAAAGTCACACATAGACCAACAGACTGGGGCAATACAAAGTCACACATAGACCAACAGACTGGGGCAATACAAAGTCACACATAGACCAACAGACTGGGGCAATACAAAGTCACACAAAGACCAACAGACCGGGGCAATACAAAGTCACATATAGACCAAAAGACGGGGGTTAGGGTCAAGAGAAATGAAGTGCTGGTCAAAAGCTAAAAAAGGAAAGCAAAGAGAGACACGGTTATAGAAGGCCTGAAAAGAGAAGAGGCGCCAAGAGAACGCTAAAGGCAGTCTAGCGACGCCAACAAGGACGCCGAACGCGCCACACAAAAGTCCCATCTACAATGACTTACGGCAAGTGACATCTCTCACAGCCAGCTTCATCTTCACATCTGTATGTGACGTCCTACCCTCGCACTCAAACCTGGTGAAATGTAGAGAGTACGGCGGGAGGGGGGGGGAGGGGAGGGGGAGGGGACAGATGACCCTACGTGTCTACTCTGCCAATGGCAAACAGACAGTAGCAACATGTCCTGAGTTCATAATAAAGCAGCGTTAATCCAGGGAAGATGTACATAGAAGCACAACCAAGTGCTCAAGGAGATCGCACATGCGGTAAGAAATGCCTGAGGAATCACTCCGCCAACAAAAGCTCCAGCAACGGCATTCTACACAATAGGAGGCCGCAAATCATAGTCTGGAACAGTATGAAGAGCATGGAAGAAGCATTTACTGGATGGAGTGGAAGACTGGAAAAGCACAGAGACCCCCCAGAATGGGAAAACCACACAGAGATCATCAGGAAGAAGGGCATAAGACTGGATATTGATAGTGTTCCCCACTTAGGCTCATTTAAGCGAAAGCAGAATAGAGCAAGCTGACATCTAAAAGATTAAGAGATATGTCAGTCTAGCCAGCAGTTAGAGGGAATCTGGCTTCCGGGCCAAAGTATCGTAGAGGTTGGAGCGCGGGGGGAGAGGGGGGGGGGGGGGGGTCACTGGCTCATCAGCCTATGATCTCATAAGACAGGTCATACTTTCTGGTGAAGGGAGGACCAGGATCCCGAAGGCAATGGCAGAGGCAGCTGAACACCATTCCAGCTGGATTAGGTCAAGAAGGAACAACAGTGAAGTTCACGAGGCTTAAATTTCTCAACTGAGAACAAGTGTCCGATAGCGATGTGGGTAAGACATCCGTCTAAAAAGGCAACGCCTTGAGACATCCACCCACCCAACACTTGCGGGCTCGAATTCCGGCGGCGCCAGAAAAAAAAAAAAGTGCTAGTAGAAAGGCATCTGGGAGTCATGACCTGGATGCGGTCCGGCCCCCTTAGAGTGTAAGGAGTTTAGGACCGAAACACTTCTCTGAAGGGGGGTTCTTTTATAAAGCGTTTATATATATATGCACAACCAAGTGCTCAAAGAAATTGTACAAGTAGTCTGGGCTAGTACCAACACCACAAAAGGGAAAATCAGGACTCCAAAAGCACCCGCAACATTCTTCACGGCAGGAGGCAGCAAATCATGGCCAAGAACAACAGTGCCACTCGAAACATGCAGGCAGAGTCTGCTGGACGGGGCAGATGACTGGGAGTGCACTGCAGACCTCCCAGAATGGAAGAGTCACCCAGAGATCATCAGCAAGAGTGGCATGAGACCAGACATAGTAGTCCACTCTAAGTCAACCAAGCAGCTGATCATGATCGAGCTCACGGTGCCATATGAGAACAGAATGGAGGCAGCTCAAATCTACAAGACTGAAAAGTATGCTGATCTGGCAAACAGCCTGGGGAGAGAAGGCTATCAGGTCAAAGTCCTCACTGCAGAAATTGGAGCTAGGGGGTTTGTAGGAACGTCTGCATACAGCCTCATGAAACAGCTCTCAGTTGCAGGGAAGGAAAAAACCAGAGCCCTGAAAGCAATGGCAGAAGCGGCAGAGGGGTGTTCAAGCTGGATCTGGTCAAGGAGGAACAAAAGTGAACTTCATAAGGCTTAATTTCCCTACAAATATCAGGTGTCCCTGTGGCTCAGTGGTTAAAGCGCGAGTCATTAAGTGGAAAATGAGCATGTCCAGAGGGTCATGGGTTCGAATCCCAGCCATGGCTCGTCCCAAGATGGGAAAAAAAGGGGCAGCAGAGGGACATCCGGAGTCATGAACCGGGTGTGGCCCAACCCCCCTAGAGTGTCAGGAGATAAGGGCCGAAACACTTGCTTGAAGGGGGCTTCTCTTCTGAGGACTCTCTGCTGCCACGCTCTCCACGAGTTTCTTTCTACATATAGAGAGAGAGAGAGAGAGAGAGAGAGAGAGAGATTAAGCTGAACAATTTAGGAGTAGGCTGTGGATTTGGCGGCCTGTACCTGTCACATCGTCAAGGCGGCTATGCTGTGGATTTGGCGGCCTGTACCTGTCACATCGTCAAGGCGGCTATGCTGTGGATTTGGCGGTCTGTACCTGTCACATCGTCAAGGCGGCTATGCTGTGGATTTGGCGGCCTGTACCTGTCACATCGTCATGGCGGCTATGCTGTGGATTTGGCGGTCTGTGCCTGTCACATCGTCAAGGCGGCTATGCTGTGGATTTGGCGGCCTGTACCTGTCACATCGTCATGGCGGCTATGCTGTGGATTTGGCGGCCTGTACCTGTCACATCGTCAAGGCGGCTATGCTGTGGATTTGGCGGCCTGTACCTGTCACATCGTCATGGCGGCTATGCTGTGGATTTGGCGGCCTGTACCTGTCACATCGTCAAGGCGGCTATGCTGTGGATTTGGCGGCCTGTACCTGTCACATCGTCATGGCGGCTATGCTGTGGATTTGGCGGCCTGTACCTGTCACATCGTCAAGGCGGCTATGCTGTGGATTTGGCGGCCTGTACCTGTCACATCGTCAAGGCGGCGAGTGAAGAAGACAATGCAACTGTAGAAAGCAAACATAGGGACGTTGTTGACTGAGAGCGTAGACATGCCCTGTCTCGCCCACTTTTAATTTTTCAAGATTCTAAGACTGAATAAATCAAAGCAGGAGGGGATGTCTCCCTCGTTTGTTCTGTGAGCACTGTGTTGTCATGTCTGCTAGGGGATTCGGTGTCGTAAGCAGCATTCGTTGGGAGTTGTGGGCGTCCGTTTATTTCATCATGAGAGCAAGAGTTCCCTACTTGTTCGTTAAAAATGAAAACAGAGAGAAAAAAGAAAGGATGGAAAGAAAGACAGAAAGGAAAACCAAGGAAGGCAGGAAAGAGAGATAAAAAAGGGGAAGGAAAGGAAAAGGAAAGTAGGGCGCTGTGCTGTGTTGTGTTATCAGTCCCCATCGGCCGCCGCCCCACAAAGTATGCTGCCAGGTGAGAACTTTTTGAAGTGGTAACCAGACTCTCTTCAAAGTCAAAGAGAAGACAGTATGGAAAGTAATGTTTTAAGATATCAGAGAAGCGATACCTCCCTTCTCTCCCTACCATCACACACACACACACACACACACACGCGCGCGCGCGGGCACGCACGCATGCACACGCACAGAGAGAGAGACAGAGAGAGACACAGAGAGAGACACACAGACAGAGAGAGAGACAGAGAGAGAGAGAGAGAGAGAGAGAGAGAGAGAGAGAGAGAGAGAGAGAGAGGAGAGAGAGAGAATGGGTTCTATAACTCACAGAAACTATCAGCAGTAAAATGCAGATAATATGACCAGTATAATGCAGATAACGAACAATTAAATTGTGATAACTAACAATCAAAATGCAGA
>CM065733.1:27466023-27476023 GCA_033310375.1 Conus canariensis | reverse complement strand
CCCGGGCCGTTCGTCCTGGGTGGTGGCTGATACAGACGGCGATACGTGGCGGCTGTCTGGGCGCCCCGGGGAGTGCCTTCCGCTGGCGACAACTTCGCCCTGCCCCTATCTAGATTGCAGTGGGGGAGGAAAAAGGAGAAGGAGAAGAAAGAATGGGTAGGACCACCGCCACCCCTCCCCCCCCTCCCCCCACCCGCCCGCCCACCCCTCAACTATCATTATTTTTAAAAGGAGGCAGGCTGGGTAATGGTGGGTACACTTGAGACAATAACAGAGATTAATTGAGTGGAATGAGGATGAACACAATCTGTGCAACCAGTGAACAGATCAGTGACACCTGGCAGGGCTGAAGGTCTGAAAGAAACGAGTTGGGATTTTTGAACATAGATTATAAGGTAGGACAGAAAGGGGGAGTTAGGGGGATGCGGGATGGGGTGGCCATAGACATCTCAGAGAGAGAGAGAGAGAGAGAGAGAGAGAGAGAGAGAGGAGAGAGAGAGAGAGAACGGTTTTTTTCTTTAATGAGGAAAAAGAATAAGCACGGTGAAGGTTGTTTTGTTTTTTAGCTTTTTTTTTTAACATCTTGCTTTCAATGAAGTGTCATCGGGGAAAACAAGAGGATAACACTATGCGAGTTCAAACGTGAACGATCTATCTAAGTACTGAAAAGAACACTACACTGAAATGCAAATCGCGATCCAAACATAACGCAAGCAACTTTTCACACACAAAAAAACTTTGCATTTTTTTTTAAATTGAAAATGGAATGACATCAATGAAACGTGGAAAGGTGAACAGTACGTCGTCGGAAGAGACAGAGAAGGGGGAAGGAAGGAACACAAAATAATACTCACACACATTTCAAGATTACTCCGTACACATAATTTATGAAATGCATGAAAGTCATGTAATGATAATTTTTGTCAACACTGTTCAGAAAGTTTAGCTAATATATGAGAAGTGATGTCTTTTGAAAACATTTAGACTGTTATTTATATTAAATGAAGACAATAGGTCATTCCACAAACAACCACCAGAATAAATGAGGCTAAATTTTAAAAGATCAATCCTTGGTAGGAGTACCTTAATCTTGCTGACATTGTGAATCAGATTCATTTCAAATGTATTTTTCAGAGTCGGTGGGGCATGATTGGACATTATCTTAAACATGAAGATTGCTTTGTTATAAGTAAGTTTGCATTTTAGAGGCAATATGTCTAAGCGTTCAAAATCAGAGGGAGTTACAGCATGAATATTTCAGAAGCATTATTTTAACACCCCGTCTTTGAAGACTGAAGAGCGGTTTTAGAACGTTATAAATGGCCGAATCCCATAATACAGAGATTCAATCCACTAAGTAAAAAAGAAAAAACAGCTTACGACAATGTTGGTCTGTTTTAGTTTTGAAACCTGGTGAATCTTGCAAGACAGAAGTTTGCATAGCGCTGTGCCATGAAAAGACCATGACAAAGTATTGTCTACAATAACATCAAGAATTTCATGATGATCAACTTCCTCAACTACCTCATTCTTTACACAAAGAGAAAGGGAATTATAAGAAAGATTTTGACGCTTTTGCCTGGTGGTTATTATCAAGTATTTCGTTTTCTGAGGATGGAGAGAGAGAGAGAGAGAGAGAGAGAGAGAGAGAGAGAGAGAGAGAGGAGAGAGAGAGATGTGTGTATGTGTGTGTGTGTGTGTCTGTGTGAGTCTCTGTGTGTGTGTGTGTGCGCGCGCGCGCACGCGCGCGTGCGTTCGTGCTCTTCTCCTCGAGCACAATTTTTCAGTCTGTCATTTAAGGCAATTATTTCATGGCAGCTCTTTCTGTCTGGCATCAGAAGACAACAGGACCCATATTTATCATCACTTGTGTGTGTGTGTGAGTGAGAGAGAGAGAGAGAGAGAGAGAGAGAGAGAGAGAGAGAGAAGACAGACAGACGACAGACAGACAGACAGACAGACAGACAGACAGACAGACAGAGAGCAGACTCCATAAAAACCTTGTTCAGAGATGACCTACCTGCTGTGATCTTTGAATTTATGAAAAATGTGAACATTTTTCATTTGATCTGTGAGTTGACTTCGACGCGGTGACAGCAGTGATATGGCCCTTTGCGGTCAGCCGGGCTTTTAGCGACAGACAGACAGAGAGAGAGAGAGAGAGAGAGAGAGAGAGAGAGAGGGAGGGAGGGAGGGAGGGAGGGAGAGGGAGGGAGGGAGGGAGGGAGAGAGAGAGAGAAGGAGGTCAAAACACTGTCAGTTTACATTTGCTCGCTTTTGTTTAGGATCATAGTTTCCACCGCCTGAGTCATGCAGTGAGCTCCTCTGGCTTGCGGAGAGAGGGACGGGAGATGTTCACTGTCGTTTACAGGAACCGGCTTTTTCCCCAAACATTTTGGTCATCCTAATGAATTTTGTCCCTCGCTACTGGCCCTCGAAGGCTGTCTTTTTTTATTTCCATCTTTGGGATTTGGAAGGAAAGTTTCCAATTCCATTCCAAATTGACACCTTTCCCTTACCTGTCGTCTCATGGGGTCATACGCGACCCATTTCCCATGGGCAGTACTATCTCCCCGATCTCGTAGACATTCTTTTTACCTCATATGAAAGTGCTGCTGTCATTTAGGGCCATACTTTTTTTTTTTTTTTTTTTTTTTTTTTTTTTACCAGGACAGTATTCATATTTACTCCACAACACTCCAATGAAAACTGAAGGCAATGAGGGGAAGCATGAAAGAAAAACCAGCACAAAACAGCGGGAGGAGACAAAGTGACAAAGCTTAAACAGAAAGCAAGACATTCGAAGTTACTATTTTCACACTGTACCGCCATTTCACCATAACATTTCGCGTAGTAAATGCACTTCACGACGTGAACCATTGTGTTTGTGGTCATGACTGGCAGTTTACAAAACAAACTATTCCACGTACATCTTAATTCAATTAAACGGACTGTGTATTTCGGTATGTTTTATAAAAGAATGTCATTAATCAAATAAACAAAATCGTTGTTTTCAATCATGACATTTTCGGATTGAAATCACTGTCAACGGAAAGGGGACACGACTGAGCAGATGTTGGCTGAGTTTTCGCTTGGTATGACGTGAAAGGCGGGAAAGACTTCAACCTCTCTTGAAGTTGATACTGAATTAATCTGTATGCCCTGCCAGTTCAACGGAGCCAGCACATGGTCCTGGTTCAGATTAAAGCCTTCTCATCGACGTGGAATGCCAGAGAGACTTGGAATGCAACGTAAGAAAATTGTCATATTTTCCTTCTAATTTCTCTTACACTGTGGAATCGACTCTTCTACAAATCATACAATAAGGTCAGTCAGTCGATGGCTTTTAGAGAATTCTGACATTAAATTACTCAACGGATCCAACATGCTGTCATTAATGAGACAAAGGAATAAATCATTGCTTCGTTCCGGCTGGATATGATCAGTCTGAAACACTATCCGCTCTATGATGGGCATGTATGTCTGGGTTGTTTGCCAGTGTTATCCCATTCTGACTGGCAGTCTGGGGCTGTTTGCCAGTGTTGTCCCATTCTGACCTAACAGTCTGGGGCTGTTTGCCAGTGTTGTCCCATTCTGACCTAGCAGTCTGGGGCTGTTTGCCAGTGTTGTCCCATTCTGACTGGCAGTCTGGGGCTGTTTGCCAGTGTTGTCCCATTCTGACTGGCAGTCTGGGGCTGTTTGCCAGTGTTGTCCCATTCTGACCTAGCAGTCTGGGGCTGTTTGCCAGTGTTGTCCCATTCTGACTGGCAGTCTGGGGCTGTTTGCCAGTGTTGTCCCATTCTGACCTAACAGTCTGGGCTGTTTGCCAGTGTTGTCCCATTCTGACCTAGCAGTCTGGGGCTGTTTGCCAGTGTTGTCCCATTCTGACTGGCAGTCTGGGGCTGTTTGTCAGTGTTGTCCCATTCTGACCTAGCAGTCTGGGGCTGTTTGCCAGTGTTGTCCCATTCTGACCTAGCAGTCTGGGGCTGTTTGCCAGTGTTGTCCCATTCTGACCTAGCAGTCTGGGGCTGTTTGCCAGTGTTGTCCCATTCTGACTGGCAGTCTGGGGCTGTTTGCCAGTGTTGTCCCATTCTGACCTAGCAGTCTGGGCTGTTTGCCAGTGTTGTCCCATTCTGACCTAGCAGTCTGGGGCTGTTTGCCAGTGTTGTCCCATTCTGACTGGCAGTCTGGGGCTGTTTGTCAGTGTTGTCCCATTCTGACCTAGCAGTCTGGGCTGTTTGCCAGTGTGTCCCATTCTGACCTAGCAGTCTGGGGCTGTTTGCCAGTGTTGTCCCATTCTGACCTAGCAGTCTGGGGCTGTTTGCCAGTGTTGTCCATCTGACTGGCAGTCTGGGGCTGTTTGCCAGTGTTGTCCCATTCTGACCTAGCAGTCTGGGGCTGTTTGCCAGTGTTATCCATTCTGACCTAGCAGTCTGGGCTGTTTGCCAGTGTTGTCCCATTCTGACTGGCAGTCTGGGGCTGTTTGCCAGTGTTGTCCCATTCTGACCTAGCAGTCTGGGGCTGTTTGCCAGTGTTGTCCCATTCTGACTGACAGTCTGGGCTGTTTGCCAGTGTTGTCCCATTCTGACCTAGCAGTCTGGGGCTGTTTGCCAGTGTTGTCCCATTCTGACCTAGCAGTCTGGGGCTGTTTGTCAGTGTTGTCCATCCTGACCTAGCAGTCTGGGGCTGTTTGCCAGTGTTGTCCCATTCTGACCTAGCAGTCTGGGGCTGTTTGTCAGTGTTGTCCCATTCTGACCTAGCAGTCTGGGGCTGTTTGTCAGTGTTGTCCCATTCTGACTGGTCAATGGTTGCGTTGATTTTTTTGTGGAGTTTGTTGTCGAGAAAAAAAGCTGTCAGAACAGATTGAAACATTAAATGCTGGGCAATACAGCTGGCATAATTATGGGTTTGAAAGGAGAGTTTCAAAATACAGACGCTGCAGCGTGAATTAACGACAGTGGCAGGGAAGGAAGGGGGTAAAGGAGACGGAGGACATTTTGAGGGAAAGAAGATGTTGGAGGAAACGAACTTCATGAATGGATACAGGAGGTGGGGGGGGGGGGGGGGGGGGGGGGGGGGGATAAAGGGAGGCTCGGGTTAAAACTAAGTCACAAAAGAATATGAAGATGAACCTGATGTTTTTTTTGCTGTTGCTGTGATTATCAGTCTCAAGACTTTGTAGAACACAATTTAAGATCAAACCTCATTCAATAATCCTGGGATGGGAGTTGGGGGAGGGGCGAGTTATTGCGTTGTCATGTATTTTGTAAAGAAACACATATTCAAGTACTTTGACAAACTGTTAGTGGTGGCGCATGTTATGGAAATACACTGAAATAGTAATAATCGCGGTTATTTTAGTGTTCTTAAATTTCATCGTGTTTAACATGTAATAACATTATGCATCCTGCAGATTTGACAAAGCAATGATGTACAAATCATCCTGTGGCTGTTTGCCAGGAAAACAGCTAGAATCCTTCAAGACAACGGGGTTAAGGTGTTCTCCCTGAGAATCACCATTGGTTTCCTTACCATAAAGCTGCTTTTCCTGCTTTCTGTAACGATTACAAGTGTTTTCCCTATCCCCCCCCCCTCCCCCCACCTCAAAAAAAAGTTATTATCGGCGTCATCTCTAAAGATCGCAACTGTGTTCCCTATTTTCTAGGGAAACACAGTTATCATCCCTAAAAAAAAATAAAATAAAATAAAAAATAAAAAAAAAAAAAGAACATAGAAGAACTGTTGAATTCCTTGGGATCACGGTATTTCTCCTGTTATACCGACCCCAGTGCGATGATAGCTGCTTTTTTCAGGCAGACAAAAGGAGGACAGTCATTCCAAGGAAAATAGGAAAAGAACTGTGATCCTGAGAGAAAGCAGTTCTGATCTCAAGGGGAACAGTTGGGATCCTATGATGAGACCTATTTCCCCTCTGTTGGCCAGTTTTCTCAAGGACCATAACTCATTTCCTGGAAAAAAAAAAAAAGCAGCTACTACAGTCTGTAGACGCCTGTATGCTCCCTCCCTCCCTCTCTCTCTCTCTCTCTCTCTCTCTCTCTCTCTCTCTCTCTTCTCTCTCTCTTATGCACATGCACGCACGCACTCACATACACATACGCGCACGCGCATTTTAGAGGAAAGAGACAGACAGATAGAAACAGACTTGAGAGCTCCAACAACAAACGGCAACCTGAAACAGACCACTTCAAAACATGTTCGGACTCTTTCCTTTCGCGAAGAATCTCTTCCGCGCCGACGACTCCAATAAAGCAGCATGACCGCCCCTTTCCTGCCGTCACTTCTCACGCTGCTGCCAGACAGGCCAGCCAGTGAAGAGAGACGCCGGGGTCCAGGATGCAGCCTTCTACTCTCTGATGCCAAAGATGCGGCTCCATAAAAACAGGGAGATGACAGGAAGTGAGCTGTGGTGCCGAGACCTTGGCCCTCCAAAACCCGGACATGCGCACCGAAGCTAGAGAGGAATTTCATGGTTTCTGAGCTGTAAAGTGGGGCTGACAAAAGGGAGGAATCCAGGGCTGGAGAGTGGTTAGTGATTTTCATGGGCATAAAAAAGTTCTTTTTTAATATATCAGACACCTACACATGGGGTTGAGGTAAACTACGACAGTCACGTCTTTTTTCATTTAATGTATGTGTATCGTTAAGGTTGTTGTTTTTGTTGTTGTTGTTGTTGCGTGTGTGTGTGTGTGTGTGTGTGTGTGTGTGTGTGTGTGTGTGTGTGTGTGTGTGTGTGCTGGGTTTTGTTTTTTTTTTTTTTTTTTTTTTTTTTTTTGTATCCGGGAACAAACATTGCACCAAAACGTTGGTTTGAACAGAAGTGCATTCCGTTATGTTCCGTTTGACTCAACAGAAGGTCATATTGAGGCACTTAACGAAACAACGACAGTAAAATACAACCATGCATATTTGAAGCTTACATTGGGCGACGATAACATTCCTTCATGTTCAGTAATGACACTCTGTGACAAGAAGCGTTTACGCTTATGCTTCTTTTTAAACTCATGACTTTCAAACGCGTGAAGGAAACAAACAAGCTCGCACAGAGAACGAAGAAAGACATATAAAAAGGAAAAGGATAGCAAAAGAAGAAAAGGGAAGTGGGGGGGGGGGGGGAGGGGGGAAGGAGGGAGAGTGGACTGGAAGAAAAGGAAGAGGAGGAGGGAGAATGAATAGACGAATTAAAAAAGAGAGAAAGAGGAGAAGGGAAAAGACAATATAAAGAGCGACAGGAACAAGAGGATGAAAAAAAAAAAGAAAAAAAAAGAAGAGAAGTGGAGAAATGGCCCGTGGTGGGAATAATCATCCCTGACCAGCTCCTGACTCTCTGATGCCCAGTGTACTGAGGACTCTCTGATGCCCAGTGTACTGAGGACTCTCTGATGCCCAGTGTACTGACTCAGATGGGAAGACCGGAAACCGCACTGTTCTCCAATTAACTAGAGGCGTATCTGAGAGTGACCCACCCCCCCCCCCCCCCTTTTTTTTTTTTTTTTTTTAAACAGCACTGCAGATGGCCACATTTCTGGGGCCTGACTGCTATCTTGTGAAGAATTCAGATAACATTCCCCCTGAAGAATCAATAAGTCCACCCTCCATGTCTAATCACAAACAATCAGCTATACAAATGGCCTGTGAAAAGTCGATAAATGAACACATGATGATTCATGTTAGTCACATGAATTTTCCACCACTTCAGTGTGTATGAAGGGTATATAGACGATGTATTAAGTCTACAGATATTGTGATTTTTCCGCCATCTTTCTCCTCGTAAGTGTCTCTGTGCCTTGTTGTGTCTGGAGCGGGCGATAGAGGCGGACCGGCATCACGTAATATGGCAGAACTGGCCGCGTCATAGCGTCTGCATATGCATTACGTACAGTCGTTGCCCTTGAAAGCGTGAAACTACCTAGGCTGAATAGATCTATGCACAGACATAGCTCCCCCGCCAACAGCTGGCTGCCATTTGCAACATGAAGCTTCTTTACCTTCTGGTTACGAGAAGCCTCGCAAGGGCAATGACTCGTGTAAAATTGACCACAGAGTGAGAACGACCATGCCGAGCGATACGTCAGCTGCCCCTGGAACTGTGCTCCCTCTCCGCATTGCACACTGCTGTTGTGCTTCACTTCAACTTCTGACCTCGGCACCACGCCGTGCTGTTCCCATCCATAGGATTTAGGGAGCAAATCTGCGCATTATGATTTACATAGAATATCTGTGTGCAATATCGTTCCTAGAGAAAATGTATGTTTTATTCATGTGTTATGATTTATTGAGCAAACTTTTGTTTTATCATTTGAAAAGCAAATAATTATGTGGATGAGGATTTATAGGGCAAAGCTGTGCGTTATGAGTTATAGGACAAGTGTGTGCATTATGTTTCATGGGCAAGTCTACGTAGTATGATTCATACGCCAAAATTGTGTTTGACAAGTACAATAAACCTACGTTTTATGATTTACAAAACAAATTTGACTACATTATGTATAAAATAAAACTGTCTACGTGATTTATACAGCAAACAAATCTATGCTTTGCGATTAATACAGCAAATCCATGCATTGTGATGTATGCAGCAAATCTGTGACAGCCTCCCACAAAATGATGGATAAGTCGCGCAGGGCTAATCGCCGCTGCGGGCAACAAAGAGTGGTGAGGGTCATTTTGGGGTAAAATGAGATTTTTGCACCAACACATAGGAAAACCATTAAAGCATATTACGTTTCACTGATTTTACCTAAATTAAGCTAGAAATGTGATTAAATTAATTTTGTTCACTCCATGCCATCAATTTTAAGCAGTACTGATTGCGAAAAGTTACTCATTTTCAACGGATAATCGAGTGCACATCCCTCACAGAGCCCCTGGCATGCCGCACATCATTCGAAAGCTCAGTGTGTGTATTTTAAGAATCTGTACACAATCTTTTTAAATAAACCAATCAGAAGGCCTCTACGAGGCATTCAAAGTCGTACACATAAGAAAGCCTTCCAACCAATCAGCAATCAAATACCGAAATGGCCTTAGTAACTCAGCTGTTAACAGCAGAGACGCTGCCTTTCATTGGTCACAGCTCAATGGAATCCATTGCGTTTTGCCTTTGTTGTCGGTTCACTCGAAAAATCACCATCATAGATCGACGTATTGTAACGCTGTTAAATTCATCAAAATCAGAAAATACTTTCGATTATGAAGGCCAGGGAATTAGTGGCCTTATAAACGAATATTTCGCCACCAGCGATAGCAATGAAAAGGAATATTTTGATTTCGATTCCAACGAAGAAACTGACAGCAAAGCTGACGATGGGATTTCCCCATCGACTTCGACCGGCGTGTCGTCAGTCTCAGCCTGTTGACTCGAAATCGAAGATGAAAAAGAAAATGAGGAGCCAGTTGTACGAATTAAAGAAAGTGCAGATCTGTCAGGTATAATGCTGTCGCGATAATGCCAAAACTTTGCTGACGGCGACGTATGCAACTGATACAGGTATGAACTGCAGTGGGCAGCCTCAGCCAGATCTACAAATGGCAGAACAGTTTTCCTGTAACTGCATGCAGATCAAAATGATCATTTAATGCATTCCAGCTGCTGATGGCCAACATATTATGTGTGTGTGCATGTTTGTGGAGAGGAGAGGGGAGCACAGGTTTTGATCGTCGGGATATAGTGTATGTGTGTGTGTGTGTGTGTGTGTGTGTGTGTGTGTGTGTTGTGTGTGTGTGTGTGTGTGTGTGTGTGTGTGTGCGAGAGGACAAGAGAGATTCCACCCAGGCAACTGAAAAGGAAGAAGAAAGAATAATGCACAAGCATTTGCTACCGATAAGGTATGTTGTGTTAATTATGAGTGTATGCTGTTTTTATCATAGGGTGTCATGAATTGAGAGTCTGGTATGTGTTGACGCACAGTGCAAGAGAGTTACCCTTTTTCCCTCCAAGAACCCACTTTTTTTTTTTGAAACGCTGGACAAAATGAAAACT
>CM065733.1:27436023-27461023 GCA_033310375.1 Conus canariensis | reverse complement strand
CACATTCTCCACACATTTCCTCTTCTAAAGAGAGAAAAAAAAAGAGGGAAAATACATGGGAAGGGGCGAAGAGAGAGGCCGACAAACCGCTAACGGGTGGCCTGTTGACTCGATTTCAAGGTCGCAAGAGCAATATTGACCAATGGTTAATCACGATTTAAACGGGTAAGTGTTCACGTAGACTCTCTCTCTCTCTCTCTCTCTTTCTCTCTCTCTCTCTCTCTCTCTCTCTCTCTCTCTCTCTCTGGCAGGGGGTAGGGTGAGATTTACACACTATGTCGATCGGTGTGACAATTCTTTTTTTTTTCTCAAACTGGACACTTCTTTTTTTTCTTTTCTTTCTTCTTTTTTAACAGGCTGTTATGTGTCAGTGCGACAGGTTATTCCTTGCTACTTGTTGAATGAACATTAAATTTTGATTGTCAGTTGTTTGTTTGACTGACTTATCGTTATTTCCGCCTGCAGTCGTCTCACTTTGCAACTTGACTTATCGGTAGCTAGTTCATTCATAGTCTCCTTTTACGAAATGTAACAGGATTTATCTTTGATTGATTAACAGACTGGATCACTTGTACAGTTGATTGGGACCGCAGTACTTTGGGTTGTGAGTGTGTGTGTGTGTGTGTGTGTGTGTGTGTGTGTGTGTGTGTGTGTGTGTGTGTGTGAGTGAGTGAGTGAGTGAGTGTGTGTGTGTGTGTGTGTGTGTGTGTGTGTTGTTGTCTGTCTGTCTGTCTGTCTGTGCGTACGTGCGCGCGCGCGTGTGTGTGTGTGTGTGTGTATGTGTGTGTGTGTGTGTGCGTGTGTGTGTGCGTGTGTGTGTGTGTGGTGTGTGTGCGCACGTGCGTGTGCGTGTGTGTGTGTGTGTGTGTGTGTGCGCGTGCATGTGCGTGTATGCGTGCGTGTTTGCGTGCGTGCGTGTATGTGTGTGTGGTTTCTCATGTGTTTACTAACTTATGTCACTAGCCAATGAAACGCTTAATGAATTTTGGAAATCGGGTTGAACCTTTTTTCTATGGTATTGCCCACATATTATCGTTTCTATGTATGTACATGTTATTTGATTTTTAGAGGAAGACTCTTTACTGTATTAGCATGCTCTCATCATACCATTCAGTTCTCCATGTCAAACTGTTGTAGAAGAATGTCCACGATCAGCACAGAAAGCCTGCCTTTTTGTGAGAGTTACCATCTACTCACAGATGGAACGCTTTGGATGTTTTCGATTACTGTAAATTGTAAATATTTTGAACATGAAGTTTGTAAGGATCTGAGCGCAATGACATGACTCCTGTCATAGAGACGCTTCTTCTGCCGCGCATTAACGATCATCACCGGTCCCTGAAATTTTCTGTCCTTGCTCCTTTTTTCCCCTCAGAATTATTTCACCTTTTGTCATGTCTATCAGTGTGTTTTATGGCGAAACATGCATCTTGAAAACGACCAGCAACGTTTGTGGAAGAAACTTGTTTCTTTTGTTTTTAGTTAGTGAATTTTTTCAAGTCGTAACATTTTCTGCTACTGTTCCTAATTACTGGAGCCTGTTACAAACAAATTGTGGAAACCTGGACACTCATTATTCCATTTTTGTCTTGATTGTTGTATTTGCAGCTGTTCAAGTAGAAGGTGTCACCAACCATGGATAGTATCACGACTTCGTCCCTGAATTGTCAAGGACTGGGAGACATGCACAAACAGAACAGGTACTCTCTTTTATCTCCAAGATACCCATTTCAACAATAACTTGGAAAAATATGTAAAATCTGAACGGGGATTTCAATGTTTCTTTGCCTCCTTGCGATCCAATGCAAGAGGGGTCGCTGTGTTTCTTTCAAACAACTTCGAATTTAAAATAAGAAATATCTACCGTGATGAGAACGGTATTTTCATAATTTTATCATTCTCTACAATTGAGAAGGAAACACTTTTAGCTAATGTTTATGGTCCGAATAGAGACGATCAATTGTTTTATAAAGTGTTAACAGATAAAAACAAGAGTTTTGTTGTTGTTGTTGTTGTTGTAGTTTTTCCTCAAACCTCCATTTCATTTTCCTTTTTCCCCTTTTTGTCTTGTTTTTTCTTTCTTTCTTTTGTTTTTTAAGTGGGACCTCCAACCTCCAATTTTTCCCCACTGCCTTTTTCTTTCATTAACTCACGCTCACCATGCTACATCTGTGTGTACATTGCTGATGGACATTTGCTTGATGGTTTTAGTGTGTAGGCTACAAAATGTCTGGATTTGTTTATGTACTGATGTGTGGTGTGCTGACACTTTCATTCTGCTGTGATGACTTCATTCTAACAAATGGATACGATTAAATCAGTATAAAGGTATTACAGTATTCATAGAATTAAAAGCAAAATAAGTGTGCGTACGTGCACTCGCGCGACTTCATGTGTGTGTGTGTGTGTGTGTGTGTGTGTACTTGCGTGAGTGTATATGCTTGTCGGTGTGCCTTTTTTTCAATGATACTAATTTGTGTGTGTGTGTGTGTGTGTGTGTGGTGTGTGTGTGTGTGTGTGTGTGTACTCTTGCGTGAGTGCATATGCTTGTGGGTGTGCCTTTTTTGTTAACGAAACTAACACTATATTTTTATTCTCAATTATTATGTATCAATCATGTCATTTATAACAGCATCATTATCCTGTGACGCTGGCAATTGTCTTTATTTAACATATTTCAATGAGAATATAAGAACGGTATATATACTTCTTTCTCAGTTGCAACTGGTGTTCAAATATAACTTGTAAAGCAGGCAGCGTTTTCGTTTTTCGCGCTATAGTAATGCACTTTTTAGCTATTAAATAATATGATTAAGTGCTGCTCTTTCGATCTTACTGATTTTTTTTTTTAATTTGGACACCAAACATTACATCAATCAATGACAATTTTAGCGTTTTTCTAACCATAGTTGAAATGAAAATTTCTAATTCTCCCCACAGTCTATACAAGGGTGGGCAATAAAAGAAATGTTCCATAAAGTCAATGTCATTGACACAGTTATCGCATTTATTGGTTTCTGTTCATTTCATTTTCTGAAGAATATTTGTGGGATAGATGTGATTTATCTTCCACTGTAACTCATATAGTCTGGTTTTCTTTGTGGATTCTCTTGGAATCAGGCATACGTTTTTATCTAATTGAACACCCAGCTTTCTGCGCCAGAAGTCATTAATGAGGTAATGTTTTCGTGGTATTATTCCTTTCCATTTTATATGTATCTCTTTGGGTTTTACATTAAACAAACTGGCTTCGCAAGAAACTGTCTCCTGAGTATCTAGAGAGATCCTGTTTGTTCGTATTCATTCCAGCCACAGTGTTGGGATGGCGTTGCATAGGGCATTATATTCAAATGATGTGTCTGCACTTTTATATCCTAACAGTGTTTCCAACTCTTCTAAACGCAGCAATCTACATTCGTTGACATGAATAAGATTTCTTACATATTCTATTCCCTTTTCTTTCCACCTCTGGAAGATCACCACCTTTCCATTTCACTTGATTAAATCATTATTGAATAATAACTGATCACACACATTGGATGGTTTTACTTATTCGATTTTTTTTCTCTTTCTTAATATCTAGATATGTAATAATCACCACTCTCCAGAATTCATTTTCCAAATGGTCTATGCGATGTACATGTTTCAATTCACACTTAATCATGAATATACTATCATTGTTTAGTGTTTTATTCTAGTGCCATTTCGGCATGATGCTCCAGTTCTGCTCTACTGAGGAGAATAGATTTCCAGCCCATTGCAAATTGAAACAATTTTGGAGATCAATAAGGTTAACCATGTTCAAACCAGCCTTTCCATATTCGGATTCCATCACTTTTCTTTTCACTTTTTCGAAAGCCTTACGATTGCTATAGTTTCGTTGTCAAACGAATTCATACAACATTTAAAACATTTTCTGGAATACTAATTGATTGCATAACATACGTCAATTGACTGATTAAAAATGTTTTAATTACCAGAACTTTCCCATGAATACTAATATCTCTTTTACTCCAGTCTCGGATCATTCTTTGAATGTACGCAGCTTTCTGCTTCCTTTTTTTTCAATATATTTAGCCATCTTATCTCTGAAAATATACCCCTAAAATTTCAATTTCATCAACCATTGAAAAAGGAATATTGTGTTCGTCTATCTGTCTGCCCATCCTTAATATTTAGATTTTATCGATGTTCACTTTGAGACCGGGGAAGTTTTCAAACGATTTCAAGATACCGTAGGACCTAATCAAATCTTCTCCATTTTTAAGAAAGGACAGCCTTGTCTAATGCCATAGTTTACATCAAACGGCTCATACAGCCATCCACCATAATCAGTGCAGCTTTGGCTATTGTTCGTCAACACATGTATCCATCTTTGAAAATCAACACCAAAATCAAACATGTCAAATGAGTGTAAAAGACATGTTTTAGAAATAGAATCAAAAGCTTTGTAGTAGTCTAATGCTAGTACGTAACCTGTTTCTCCTGTTTTATTTTGGTAATTCATTGCAATGCAGGTATCTGCTACGGCAAACTGTTCGCTATATAATGAAGTAAGAGACTCTCTTGAACATTCTTTCTGGAGTTGTAAATATATTAGATGTTTTTGGACCTCTTTGGAAAAAATGTTCAATGAAAAATGTGAAAATGCTTGTAATGTAAAGATTTCACGTGAACTGGTACTTTTTAATGTGGATAACCATATAAATACAGACAATATTTTCGACTTTATCATAATGTTTGCCAAACAATGTATATATGAATGTCTGTTAGAGAAATGTCCACCTAACTTAAGTGTCTTTCAGAAGCAGCTGAGTAAAAGATACAAGATAGAGCAATATGGTGCAAATATTAATGATAAAGTGTCTGAGTTTACTACAGAACGGAACTTGTATACGCCTTTGCTTGTCATTGTATAATAGACACATATATCAAATCATACATTGTAAAGAGTAAGTCGAAATGTTTTATACTCCATGCCCATTTGCACATACTTATTCCCCCACCTTTATTTTCTCCTTTAAACTTGATAGACATGTTGTTATTGTCATTGTTGTACGTATTGTTGCTATTGTTGTGTTGCTATTATTATTATTATTGTTATCATCGTCATCATTATTATTATTATTGTTACTATTATTATTATTATCATTATTGTTGATGTTACTGTTATTTTCAGGGATATGATAATCTTAGATTCTCCCCTTCCCTATGTGTCCCCCCCTCCTTTCCCCCCATCCACTCCCTCTTCCCTTCTCCCCTTTTTTCCTTTTCTTCTTCATGAATGTGCATGTGTTGTGATTTACTTTTTTATGCAATGAAATGTTTATTAAAAAAGTGTCTCCATTAGAACATTCTGAGCGTTAGTAACGCGACTGAAATACTTCCTGGTCTGCTGCCACATGAGCTGAGGCGTCAGAGAGCTGCCTGGTGTCTGCCTGCCTGTCTGCCAGGATGTATTTTCATCATCTTAGGCCACAGCAGGTAGACAGTGACTACGACGGGTAGTTCTCTTGGGGGCCCAAATTTTACAAGCATCTATGAGTGAAAATGGCGGCTTCGTTGGGCTATCGCTTGTGATTCTGATTGAACGGTGGCTTTCCCGTGCTGACATGTTTCCATGCAGCCATAGCAGCATGTAACGTTCTGGAGCTAGAGACATGCAGCCATAGCAGCATGTGAGCTGTAAGGTTCTGGAGCTAGAGACATGCAGCCATAGCAGCATGTGAGCTGTAAGGTTCTGGAGCTAGAGACATGCAGCCATAGCAGCATGTGAGCTGTAACGTTCTGGAGATAGAGACATGCAGCCATAGCAGCATGTGAGCTGTAACGTTCTGGGGCTAGAGACAGGCAGCCATAGCAGCATGTGAGCTGTAACGTCCTGGAGCTAGAGACAGGCAGCCATAGCAGCATGTGAGCTGTAACGTTCTGGAGCTAGAGACATGCAGCCATAGCAGCATGTGAGCTGTAAGGTTCTGGAATTTGAGACAGGCAGCCATAGCAGCATGTGAGCTGTAACGTTCTGGAGCTGGAGACAGGCAGCCATAGCAGCATGTGAGCTGTAAGGTACTGGAGCTAGAGACATGCAGTCATAGCAGCATGTGAGCTGTAAGGTACTGGAGCTAGAGACAGGCAGCCATAGCAGTATGTGAGCTGTAAGGTTCTGGGGCTAGAGACAGGCAGCCATAGCAGCATGTGAGCTGTAACGTCCTGGAGCTAGAGACATGCAGTCATAGCAGCATGTGAACTGTATAGTTCTGGAGCTAGAGAGCGGCAGCCATAGCAGCATGTGAGCTGTAACGTCCTGGAGCTAGAGACATGCAGTCATAGCAGCATGTGAACTGTATAGTTCTGGAGCTAGAGACAGGCAGCCATAGCAGCATGTGAGCTGTAATGTTCTGGAGCTAGAGACAGGCAGTCATAGCAGCATGTGAGCTGTATGGTGCTGGAGCTAGAGACAGGCAGCCATAGCAGCATGTGAGCTGTAACGTCCTGGAGCTAGAGACAGGCAGCCATAGCAGCATGTGAGCTGTATGGTTCTGGAGCTAGAGACAGGCAGTCGTAGCAGCATGTGAGCTCTAACGTCCTGGAGCTAGAGACAGGCAGCCATAGCAGCATGTGAGCTGTAAGGTTCTGGAATTTGAGACAGGCAGCCATAGCAGCATGTGAGCTGTAACGTTCTGGAGCTAGAGACAGGCAGCCATAGCAGCATGTGAGCTGTTAGGTTCTGGAGCTAGAGACAGGCAGCCATAGTAGCATGTGAGCTGTATGGTTCTGGAGCTAGAGACAGGCAGTCAGCAGCATGTGAGCTGTAACGTTCTGGAGATAGAGACAGGCAGCCATAGCAGTATGTGAGCTGTAAGGTTCTGGAGCTAGAGACAGGCAGTCATAGCAGCATGTGAGCTGTAACGTCCTGGAGCTAGAGACAGGCAGCCATAGCAGCATGTGAGCTGTAACGTTCTGGAGCTAGAGACAGGCAGCCATAGCAGCATGTGAGCTGTATGGTTCTGGAGCTAGAGACAGGCAGCCATAGCAGCATGTGAGCTGTTAGGTTCTGGAGCTAGAGACAGAGGTGGTGATGGTGTTGTTGAAGATGATGCTGACAAGATGAGGGTGACCATATCAGATCATTATTAACAATAAGAACAGACAGTATACCAACAGCACATATCTATTAATGTCAGTTACGCCAAGACTTAACATGAAAATCGACCTTGGGGAAGATTTCACAATACTTTCGAAAGACATGTTACACGCATCAGTAGACAAATTACCTTGGCCTACTATCCCATTATAAATTCGGTTAGTGTTTCAATGAGAATGACATTGTAGAGGCTTACTGGGGAAGAATGTGGGTAGGTGAATTAAGTGTGTGTGTGCTGATAAACTTTAGTGTACTTCCACAGGCAACTTAAGCATCAATAAACAAATAAAAGGAGCGCACTCGGTTACCTTAGCCACTCTCTCTTTTCTCTCTCTCCTTCTCTTCCCTCCCCATCACCTTTCTTTTTTTTTCCTATCGCGGCACAGATATAACCCTTTAACCCTCGCCACGTACGTAGCCAGCTGTTAGCAGCAAAGGGGTGAAACATTCTAATTTTCGTATTAAAATAATTGAATTAAGCCAACAGAGCCAAAGCAGTTAGCCATGGCGTCGCCAACACTTTAGCGTCTTTCCAAACTGCAGTGTTCTCACCAAGTGCCGCCGAAGTGTGGGGAAGAATCCTGTGTGCCCCACTCTGACACAGACACACGCAGCACACTTCTGAGTCACCAGGTTCCCGGATACAGCAGAGGTCGGGGAAAATAACAGCAATTTGAAGTCTTCGCCTGGTTTGTTTCCTGTGTTGCAGAGATTAGTTGTCAAAGTCTGCTGAAGAAGAAGAAGAAAGAAAGAAGAAGAAGCGATCTCTTGTCCGGTTCTGCCCATTGATATCTTTAACGGTCAAATTCAGTCTTCCCCAATCATGCTTTTTAGTTGAACCTGAAACTATTACTATCAACAGCTTCTTTCTCTTTTTTTCTTTCTTGTCTTCTTTCTTTCTATCTTTCTTTCTCTCTTCAGCATTTCAGAAAAAAGTTAGTCTAGCTTTAAGCAGATCAGAAAGAAGTGGGTTGAATTCGCACATTTATAGTTTGTTTGTTTTTTCTGGAGCGAACTAGATGGGTCTTTGTTCTTAGTTCTTGTCCATCAGGAAAAAGGAAACTGGACTCTGAAAGAGGCGACGACAATGGCGGAAAGAAAGAGGTGAGGGTGGAGGGTGGGGGGTGGGGGTGGGGGGTGGCGGGGTTGAGAACACATACAGGACGTGTACGTCTGCTCTACAAATCAAACAACATTACTACAAGAAAATTCCCTTTTCTACAGCTGGCAGTGCAATTACAACAATGTCAACAGGGACTTTTTTTTTAATGATATACTGACTACGTGATAAAACGAAGGGTTTCTAACCGTCACGTCTTTAAAGTACAGACGGTAACCAAGGAGTTCTCAGCAATGTCAGTGGTCCACAGACTATGCCGCCTTCTTCTTCTAGTCTTTTCAGGAGAACCATAGCGACGCCTGTTTCTAGCCCTCAGAGGGCGGTCCGTGATGTCCATGATGTCTGTGATGTCCGTTATATCCGTGATGTCTGTGATGTCCGTTATGTCTGTGATGTCGTTATATCCGTGATGTCTGTGATGCCCGCAGAGGGAGTGGGAGTGGAAAGAAGTCAGGGCTGAAAACAGAAACTTGACTTTCTGCCCCTGGCCCTCCCACACCACATTCACCGCTTAGTTCTGGAGGGGAGGTGGACATGACATGGAAAGAAGCTGAATGAAACACTACATATTGTGTGTTACATCTTGATTCATCACTTCTGTCTCTTTCACACACGAATATTAATCTGTGTGTCGAACTCTGTGTTATGTTGTGTTGTCAGCACTTCCCTGTGATTGGCAGACAGTCGTGGGAAGTCGTCCGTTGCCGTCGACAGCACTGTGTGCTGCGTGGGTCACCCGCAGTGAAGGCGTGGGAGAAACTGTGGGGGAGGCAGAGGTGAATGAAGTGGGGGAGGGGGAGGGGTCGTCAGAGAGCCGGAGGAGGAGGAGGAGGCCCTGCACTTCCGTGCTGTACGTGCCTTCATGAAATCAATTTGGTCGACAAAGTGCTTATTCCATGGGGAAAAGAACCACTTCTTCTCACTCACCCTTTTCCCGCTCCCCAACCTTACCCCCCCCCCCCCCCCCGCCTTCCCCCTCCTCCCCCATTCCACTCCTCTCTCCCACCTAACAGTGCCCGCTTTTCCCATCTCTCTCTCTCTCTCTCTCTCTCTGTCTGTCTGTCTGTCTGGTGTGTGTGTGTGTGTGTGTGCGCGCGCGCGCGCGCGCGCGTGTATGACAAGATTATAGAGTCGGAGACACCCCAAAACGTGAGATTAGGAGATTGTAGAGTCGGAGACACCCCAAAACGTGAGATTAGGAGATTGTAGAATCGGGGACACCCCAAAACGTGAGATTAGGAGATTATAGCGTCGGGAACACCCAAAAACGTGAGACTGGGAGATTATAGAGTCGGGGACACCCCAAAACGTGAGACTCGGAGATTATAGAGTCAGAGACACCCCAAAACGTGAGATTAGGAGATTGTAGATTTGGGGACACCCCAAAACGTGAGATTAGGAGACTGTAGAGTTAGGGACACCCCAAAACGTGAGATTTGGAGATTGTAAGATCGGGAACACCTAAAAGCGTGAGACTGGGAGATTATAGAGTCGGAGACATCCTAAAACTTGAGATTATGAGATTGTAGGTCGGGGACACCCCAAAACGTGAGATTAGGAAATAGTAGGGTCCGGGACACCCCAAAACTTGAGATTAGGAGATTGTAGGGGTGTGGACACCCCAAAACGTGAGATTAGGATATTGTAGGGTGGGGACACCCTAAAACGTGAGATTTGGAGACTGTTCGGGTGGGGACACCCTAAAACGTGATATTTTAGGAGATTGTAGGGGTGGGGACAAGCTAAAACCCTTACCAAACCCATTGGACCATTCGCGTGAGAAAAAAAAATTAGCCTAGCACTTCCCTCGTCACCCCCCCCCCCCCCCCCCCCCCCCCATCCCCCAACCTCCTCACACCCTCTCCTCCATTCAACGTTTGCGTGTGTAATCTGATTATTTCCCCACTCAGTAACTCGGCACTGGATTATTATTATTATCATTATCATTATTCTTATTACTATAATAATAATAGTAATAATATAGCAATAATAATAGTAATAATAATAATAATTATTATTATTATTGTGTTGTTGTTATTATTATTGATATTATTATCATCATCATCATCACCATTATCAACATCATTATTATCATCATCATCAACATCACAATTATCATCATCATCATTATTACTATTATTGTTATCATTATTACTATTATTATTATTGTTGTTAATAGTATCATTGTTGTTATTATTATTATCGTTGTTTTTGTTGTTGTTAATTGTAATTATCATCATTCTTATTACTTGCTATCATCATGATGATTATCATTACAGCGAGATCTTTTTGTTTTCTTTAACTTTATGGAGAGAAACCGCGCTTTGTGTCCGGCCAAACAAGCGTTCACCTGTACTACCCATTGACTGGTTCACCACCCGGTGACTGGTTCACCACCCAGTGACTGGTTCACTACCCAGTGACTGGTTCACTACCCAGTGACTGGTTCACACCCAATGACTGGTTCACTACCCAAATGACTGGTTCACCACCCAGTGACTGGTTCACCACCCAGTTGACTGGTTCACTACCCATGACTGGTTCACTACCCAGTGACTGGTTCACTACCCAGTGACTGGTTCACCACCCATTGACTGGTTCACCCATTGACTGGTTCACCACCCATTGACTGGTTCACCACCCAGTGACTGGTTCACTACCCATTGACTGGTTCACCACCCAGTGACTGGTTCACCACCCAGTGACTGGTTCACTACCCAGTGGACTGGTTCACTACCCTGGTTCACTACCCAGTGACTGGTTCACTACCCTGGTTCACTACCCAGTGACTGGTTCGCTACCCTGGTTCACTACCCAGTGACTGGTTCACTACCGAATGACTGGTTCACCACCCAGTGACTGGTTCAGGTCCATGGCAGACCTGCCCATCATTCCTCAACCTGTAGCACGTGGTATTTTCATTGTCGTTGTTACTGTTGCTGCTGTTGATGTTGCTGCTGTTGCCGTTGATGTAATGTAATTTTACACCAGAGCAACGGATGACCGGATCGTATACTGTTGTTTTCTAGTTTTGCATTAAATACATATCAGTATACGTGTCGAAATGTCCTGCATGTAGTTTTTCTGAATTCTCTCTCTCTCTCTCTCCTCTCTCTCTCTCTCTCTCTCTCTCTCTCTCTTCTGTGTGTGTGTGTGTGTGTGTGTGTGTGTGTGTGTGTTGTGTGTGTGCGTGTGGTGTGTGTGTGTGTGTGTGCGTGTGCGTGGTAGCGTTGTGTTGGGGTGGTGGTGGGGGGGGGGAGGGGGGGGGGGAGTTGGGGTTGTGTGTGGTTTTTGCGTTAGCGTGATGTGGTTCTGTTGTAAAGACCTTGTTGTCACATGTTACTGTCATTAATGTAATCCTCTTTTCTATTGTAAAGATATAATATACTATTATTATTATTATTATCACTAGCAGCAGCAGCAGCTTCGTTGTGTTCTCAGATCAGGGGGTGAAGGAAAGCTGTGTACGACTGACTGACGGTGCAGATATGTGGGCTGTGAAAGGCGTATTCAGTGATGGGGGAACCTTGAGGCTTCCTCCGCCGTCCTCATCTTGACCGACAGCTCCGGGGAAGACAGTTATCCACGCCCACCCTACAGGATCGCAAGTGTCGGATTGCACGTGCTCAGTGTCACCGCGTTTCGTTGTGTCGTTTACCTGAACTCTTGGTCTTTGATTTGAAAGATCGGTGCACGTGTACCAATAAGTGAAAGTCTGTCTTGTGCAATCAGGTAACATCACAGGCGCCTGAAAAAAGATGTCCGAAGGTTCCCCTGTTCCTCCTCAAACCAGTATACTGCAATTGATCGATTGGCGCTTGACGCAGATGCAGCATGGTTTACTCATGCATTCAGCAACTATAAAGTCAAATATTGATGAAAGATTTTGTTCCCTGGAGAACAGCATTGAACGGTTTTTTACAGAAGTTAATAAACTGAAAGATACCGTTGTCAAAAGCACTGAAGAAATCAGTGAACTAAAAGAAGACAGTGCGACCATTTTGGACAGACTAGAGCATCTGGAAAGAAAGCTGGAATCCGCCGAACAGGACGCAAAGGCATGCAATTTGCGATTCATCAATGTCAAAGAAACAGGCTGGGAGGACGAATACATAACTTCACAAACAGTAATCAATTTGTTGAACGACCATGCACGTTCACCTGTCTGGCGGCAAGATGATATTGTCAGAGCCTTCCGTGTTGGCAGACCTCGTCCACACAGTAGTGATCCTCGGCCCATTCTTGTCCAGTTCTGTCGATGGTCGGACAAGATGGCGGTGCTTGGTGACAAAGACCTCAGAGACAACCTGAGAGAAAGTGGCATACGAGTGGCCTCCGACCTGACAACACGGCAAAGGGAGATGGTAGAGTTCCATCGTGGACTCGGCAAGATCGCCTACATTCACAACGGCAAACTACACGTTAAGGACATACGGCACGATTCTTCCTCTAGGGACGTCAGACATGAATGGCGCCATACTTCTGATCCAAGAGGAACTGAGGAAGATTGTCCCCTCATGCAAAACAGCTACAGAAATGGCTACAGCAGAAACAGCGAAGGCACGCATCACAGGTTCCAGTCTTCGTTTAATCAGCAAGATTCCTACGAAAGCAAAGACGTCAAGGATCACCGCTCAGGCATCAGACGTTCCGGCAACAGATGGAGTGGCAGTCCGAGAGGAGAGAAGAACTCTCGACTCCGGAATCCAGATACACATACCTCCATTCCAGTCGTTCCAGGAACACGGTCCTACAGTGATGTTACAAAACAGTATAGACCACGACATGAAGGCCAAACTTTAGAACACAAAAGGACTGTTATGGTGAAAGACTACTCCAAAAGATCTAAAACTTCAAGACCGACTTCATCAGAACTGTGTGAAGAGGGGTCCAGTGATGGCAAAAGTCAGCTGACGTCTGTGATGGACAAAGTTTCAACAGACTCTAATGTGTGTGTGGAAAACAGGCCCACAGACGTGATTCACATTACTGAAAACAACATTCAGGAAACGCTGACTGGCCAGGACAGTGTCAGGGTGACGGAAAAGCGACGTAGTCTTGGCGATATTAGTCTTGACAGGATTATTACAGAAACTAATGACAAAACTGACGGTGGCACAGGTACGGATATGGATGCTGTACATGACTCCAAACAGACGACAGCTGAAAAAGAGGTGTGCACCCATTGCCCGACGCAGGATGACGCACCAAGGGGAAGTAATACAATGGATAATTTTGCGCAAATTGTTCGCCAGCCGGATGTGGATACTGACAGTGTTAGACAAGACGTGATTGACATTACAGGCAACGAGAATATACTCAGACAAGATACGACTACCGACACACCACCTGACAAACAAGACAGCAGACACGTTGATGATACAGTCAACGAAGTAACGAGCAAAGACAAACAGATACAACCTCCAGCTCGTGATGTGCGTTCAAAACGAAATGCTTCTGCCTCAAGAGTAGGCAGCAATACTACCAAAACGACTCTAGAGAGATCCAACAGTCAAAGTAGCATTGTGGATTCTTTTAAAAAAGTTCAGTCAGGTGACCAGACAAAAATCAAAGACAGGCCTTCGCGGGCTAAATCAAAGACCAAAGTCGGTGCAGAAACATCAGGTGCACAACAATAGGGATCCGGCCAGGCCACAATACCAGTTACACAATCATCAAAGACTCAGGGACATAGTGTCACAGGTGCTGCAAATCGAACACATGGTGCACTATTAAGTCCCAGCACAAGTTCTTTTGTAAATAGGGTAGATAACGCAGAAGTTAAATTCCTAAATTATAATGTTAATGGGCTTTTACAAAAATTGGACAACACCCATTTAATTAATTTCATTATTTCCCATGATTTCGTCTGCTTAACTGAGACTTTTATAGCTACTGACTTTGAATCATCTCTTTTCAAGGACTTTATTGTATTCACATCCAAAGCTCAAAAATTGTCACACCAAGGGAGATACTCGGGAGGTGTTATTGTTATGATCAAGAAATGTTTTGCTGATTCTGTTGAAAGGATAGAAGTGAAAGTCAAAAACACAGTTGTTGTGAAGTTAAAGAAGGACTTGTTTTCTACAGAAAAAGATATCATGTTAATATGTTCTTATATATCCCCGAATGATTCACCATACTGGAAATTTCAACAGGACGGATACGGCATGGAATTGTTAGAGGAATGTATAACTGATTTGCATGAATCTTGTGGTGACTTTTCTATGTTTGTAACTGGAGATTTGAATGCAAGAACTTCATCCCAAAATTACAGTTTTCATGGTGATGACAATGACTTCGATGAGACAGAATTTCCTGATGACAACAGCTTTCCAAGGCGGTCTCAGGATAAACAAATGAATTCTTTTGGAGAGCAATTAATTGAGTTATGTAATATGTTTAAATGTATCATTTTAAATGGACTTGACCATAAAGACTTTGACGATAGTTGCACATATATTGGATCTTCTGGAGTAAGTACGGTCGATTATTTTATTGTATCCTACGACTTATTTTCGTCCGTCAATATTGTATCTCTAGATGTTGAAAGCCTAACTGAATCTGACCATCTCCCAGTGGTTGTGAAGATGAAGAGGGATAATAACATTCACGAGAATACTGAAAATTCCAAACCAAATCACCGTATAATTTCAGAAAAAATTATTTGGAATGAAAAATGCGAGGATGATTTTATAAAACTGTTGGCAACTTATGACATTCAAAGCCGACTTATGCTGACTATGCAAACCTTGGATGTAGACATAGACAGCGCTCTTGATATTTTTGTGAAGTGTTTAAAAGATGCCAGTCAATGCATGCTAAAATCGTTCACGGTCAATCGAAATAAAAGGTCAGAATGGTTTGATGAAGAATGTAAGGCAGCGAAAAAGGAAAGTAGGAGTAAATTAAACTATTTCAGAAGAACTCGAAAAGAAAAAGACAGAATACCGTACGTAAAAGCAAGGAAGAGTTACAGATACTTACTAAAAGTAAAAAGACAAGCGTTTAGAAAGCAGCAAGCAGATATGTTAGCGAATGAAACTGGCAACTCATCGCAATTTTGGAGAAATTTAAGGAAAATGGGATGCGGGCAGAATGATAAAAATGATAGCAATATTAGCATAGATGACTGGTTCAAGCATTTCAAGAGTGTTTTTCAAAACAGCGGCGAAGAATACGATGAGCAGTTTGATATTGAAATCGATCTGTCCGAAGAATCGGACCATGTTTTGAATCAGTTTATTTCAGAGGATGAAGTAATTCAAGCTATTTCTAAACTTAAGAAAAATAAAGCCAGCGGAATAGACGATGTTTCCGCAGAAATGTTAAAATCTGGAGGTTCAACTGTAACTAAATTTCTGACAAATCTATTTAATACCGTTTTTGATAAAGGAGTTTATCCTCGTGAGTGGACGAAATCTATTATCATACCAGTATTTAAGAAAGGTAATCCCGATAATGCTGATAATTATAGAGGAGTATCTTTGCTGAGCATCATATCAAAGTGTTATACATCAATATTAAACACAAGACTGTACACCTGGTTAGAAAACAATAACTTTATTTCAGAAAATCAGGCAGGATTTCGAAGAGACCATTCTACTGTTGATCATATTTTTACAGTGTATGCTGCTATCCAGAAGTGTATGAATAAGAAAGGTACAAAACTATATGTTGCTTTCGTTGATTTTAGAAAGGCTTTCGACTTTGTGCGCCATCACAAACTTTTGGAATGTATAAAAAAACAAAATGTGAAAGGGAAATTTTTGGCGTCTCTCAAAGCAATGTACAATTCATTACTGTCGTGTGTTCGATCAAACCATGAATTTTCTGAGATGTTTGATTGCCCAATAGGAGTAAGACAAGGATGTGTTTTGAGCCCCACATTATTTTCAATGTTTATAAACCAGTTGGCAACTCACATAGAAGAGAAGGGTAAACATGGTGTGCAGCTGTTACCGGGTATCATGGAGTTATTCATATTATTGTTCGCAGATGATGTTGTACTGCTGTCAACTTCCCCAAATGGTCTACAGAATCAACTGAATATTTTGCACACATGTTGCAACAACATGAGGTTATACGTAAACATCGAAAAAACAAAAGTTATGGTATTCAGAAAAGGGGGATTCCTGGGAAGGCATGAAAAATGGTTCTATGATGGTACAAGACTAGAGGTGGTAAATAGTTATTGTTATTTAGGGTTTAATTTCACAACTATGATTAGTGCTAGAAAAGGTACAATGCATTTGGCAACCAAAGGAAAGAAAGCCGTTTTACAGCTGTGCAGGGTTTTTCAAAAGTATAAGGAAATGAGTTCAATTACCTTCTTTAAAATTTTTGATGTAAAGATTCAGCCAATACTATTTTACTCATCAGAAGTGTGGGGGTTAAATAGATTGGATCATATAGAAAAAGTACATATAATGGCATGTAAAAGGTTTATGGGTGTTCCAGGCAGAACTCCTAATAAGATGATATATGGAGATCTGGGAAGATACCCTCTGTATGTTAATTCTTACGTTGCATGTTTAAGATTTTGGTTCAAACTGTTGCATATGGATGCTGAAAGACTGCCATATAAAGCTTACATGATGTTGCTTGAATTAGACAGAGCTGGCAAAAACTGTTGGGTTTCAAAGGTAAGAGAAACTTTGTGTGAAACGGGGTTCAGTATTGTTTGGTTGCAACAAGGAGTTGGTGATGTTAAACAGTTTTTGAATTTGTTTAAACAAAGAATTGTCGATTTCTTTATTCAAGAATGGAACGCAACTGTCAGAGATCGGGACAGATACGGCACTTACAGAACATTTAAAACTGTTTTTGAAAAAGAGAGGTACGTTTGTGACACGGATATGTATTGCTTTCGTGTAGCCTTTTCTCAGTTAAGATTTAACGTGCTTCCTCTGAATAATAATGTGCATCGGTACAGTGAATCTGTCGAAGACAAAAATTGCTTATTTTGTGTGGGTCAAGTTGAAAATGAGCATCATTCCTTATTTGACTGTTGCCTGTATATAGACCTTCGAGCTAAATTTCTAAGAGAATCAATGAAAGTGCCTGTAAATGTTCTGTTGAAAACAACAAATATGAATCATAGGCACAATGTTTCAAGATATGTGTTCCATGCGATTAACAAACGAAATAAGGTTATATTTTAGACGAAAATGACTGGCTGATTATAACGGCTCAGCAACTTTGAGATTTAATCTTGTGCTGCATGCTATATAGATCTTCATCATTCACTCCTGTAGCGTAGCTTTGTTTGCTAAGATACGTTCATTTAGAATTCCTGCTACACATTTATATTTAGAAGAGATTGTCAAGATTGTGAAGTGTGAAACTGTGGAATATATTTATCTTTTTCACCTCCTCCCTTCACCGCCCCCCCCCCCCCCCCCCCCCCCCCCTCATTCCTGGCTCGCCCCCATCTCCTTAACTCCCTTCCCCAGCCCCACCACTCCCATTTCCATTTGGTACCTCCATGTATTGTGGCCAAAGGCCGACGTACATTAAAATTCTGAGTTCTGAGTTCTCTCTCTCTCTCTCTCTCTCTCTCTCTCTCTCTCTCTCTGTGTGTGTGTGTGTGTGTGTGTGTGTGTGTGTGTGTGTGTGTGTGTGTGTGTGTGTGTGTGTGCGTGCTTGCGTGTGTATGTGTATGTGTGTGTGTCTGTAAGTGCGTGCGTGAGCGTGTGTTTTTTTTGGGGGGGAGGGGAGGGGGAGTTTTGTGTGTGTTTGCGTTAGCGTGATGTGGTTCTGTTGTAAAGACCTTGTTGTCACATGTTACTGTCATTAATGTAATCATCTTTTCTATTGTAAAGATATAATATACTATTATTATTATTATTATCACTAGCAGCAGCAGCAGCTTCGTTGTCATAGTTTTCATCCATTATCGCATCGGTCAGCGAACAAAGTTACTATAACTGAACAGAATCGCACTGTTCCGGTGCATAAAATCTGTGATTTATTCTTTTTATAGAGAAAAAGGACACTGTGTGCGTGCGTGCGTGCGTGCCTCTGTGTATGTGTGTGTGTGTGTGTGTGTGTGTGTGTGTGTGTGTGTGTGTGTGTGTGTGTGTGTGTGTGCATACGAGCGTGAGTGCGTGCGTGCGTGCGTGTGTGTGTGTGTGTGTGTGTGTGTGTGTGTGCGTGTGTGTGTGTGTGTGTGTGTGTGCGTGTGTGTGTGTGTGTGTGGTGTGTGTGTGTGTGTGTGTGTGTGTGTGTGTGTGTGCTCTGGTAGGCCCCCACTTGTTTAAAAAGAATTCAAAACCAATTTCGCTCCATGAGATTAATGTCTCATTATATACGGTGATTTAGACAGACGTGTTTTTATGCCTACTTTAAAAAAAAAAAACAGAGAGAGAGAGAGTACAGATGTGTGTGTGTGTGTGTGTGTGTGTGTGTGTGTGTGTGGTGTGTGTGTGTGTGTGGAGAGAGAGAGAGAGAGAGAGAGAGAGAGAGAGAGAATATTATATTGTTTTTCAAAATAGACTGACTTAGAGATATATGTTTACAAAACATTGACTGATGACTAGCACACAGGTTTACAGGGCGAGAAAAAAAAACCTGCAATGCGCCTGCTGTACACACAACTACTCTCTCTCTCTCTCTCTCTCTCTCTCTCTCTCTCTCTCTCTCACACACACACACACACACACACACACACACACACACACACACACACACACACACACACCACACACACACACACACACACACACATCGACAAGGCTGTTTTCACAAGAGATTGAATGATGACCACAGCACCGGATGGTCCACCTTGCTGAGAATCCTACAGAACATATTGAAGCTGACTATGTCTGGAATTTCAATCTCTTTCTTGTTTCCTTAAATCTGTGAGCGGGGGTTGGGGGGGGAGGGGGAGTCAAACAATAGGCAGTGATCAGAAATAGCACTGGAACAAATGCAACTTACGTTTTCGAGTGACTATTTTCTATTCCAAGTATTTACATGTGATGAAAAAAAGATAATTCCAGTGTTTCTGAAGCAAGTCAGTCTTTCGAACCTCTCTTTCAAAATGTCAAGGAGACAAAGAAAGCACAGCATCAGTGCGCAGTGGCTTGACAAGATACAGGATGACTTCAACAGACACAGGGTCAGCCGGCCAGTGAGCTCCTCACAGACACGCTGCGTTTCTTGTTCAGCTGAAGAGGCTGGTTACTAGCTAGGTCACAATGTGACCCCCCACCTCCACCCTCGAAACGTACAATACCCATGGACGTTAACAAAAAACACTTTCTTTATACATCTGTATAGTTTACTTACATAATATTTGTGTAAAAAGACATTTGACTTGATTTTTTTTTGGATGCTTCTTGTCTTGGTCAGTGGGTTTGTCGTCACACACTGTGCGGCAGGGCAATGCCGGCAGTCCACGTCCAGCAGGTTTCCTGGCTTCAGACAAACCGTGAAAGTCTACATACTGCGTCATGGGTGTCTGTTCCACTGCCACGTACTGGGACTTTGAAAATAATCTACTTCTTGATCGTCAGTTAATATTTAGCATAAAGCCGTAAAACAGCCGGATGTATCAATGTATTGGCACCGCCAATGTGTGACTGAGAGCTTGCAGTCTCCAGAAAATGTAATTTTTTTTTTCTGATATGTAAATTCCTACCCAGCTTCTGGACAGATGTACCCCTGAGGTTATATTTCACTTCGTGTTTGCACTGAAGCGTTGAAAGTGGAAGTGTTCTTATATCCCCTCCGTTATCAAATATTTCTGTTTTCTGATGATTCAAATCCGTCTTCTTGTGTACGATTATGTAGGACTACATTTCAGCATAACTGAATGTAGCTAGCTGCTGCAATCTCTCTCTCTCATTCATTTAACTCCCTGATATACTTATATACATAATCTTCCTGTCCTTCTCCATGAGTCTCCGCGGCACACACACCCTGCCCCTCCGGACACTACACGCTCCAAGCACTGACTTCACACAATGAAGATGCTGATGGAGACAATGGCTTCCAGGCCAGCTCCCACCAGGGGTTCCACACCTGCTGTGTCTGCTTTAGTGGTTGCCTGCCGTGTTGTCCAGGCAGGCTGACGTCACAGGTGGGGAGGCGGGTCCAGGCTGGCGGGAGGAGGGAGGGCCTTCAGGGACCTGTGTTAATCACGTCATTAGCACGTCCTCAGGCAGCAGCCCCTGGTGGTCTCCCCTGCCCTCAGTCAGGCCCATAGCTGGCTGAACCCTGCTCCCTTCAGGACACCACCAACACCGGGGAGAGACTAGAGGGCGAATGGGGGGGGGGGGGGGGGAGAGAAAAAAGCTTGCGGTAAGAGAGAGGTGGGGGGAGGAGAAGAAGGGGGTAGGGTGAGATAAGAATGGAGAGTGAAAAGAAAAGGGATGGGGGGGAGAACGAGAGAGAGATAGAGGGGAGAAAGAGAGAGAGACAGACAGACAGACAGACAGACAAGACAGACAGAGAGAGAGAGAGAGTAACAAGCGAAAGGGAGGCGGTGTGGTCAAGAAAAGAACCCAGGGATAGAATAGTAAGAAATGTAAGGGTAGTCCTGGGTTAGAGAGAGAGAGAGGAGAGAGAGAGAGAGAGAGAGAGTAAAGGCAGAGAAGCCGGGGCGCTCAGCATGGAGAGCCCGGACTGCAGGCAGTTAACGGCAGGGGAGATGCGGAAGGCCGGGGCTCTAAAGCCCTCAGCTGACGTTACGTCGACAACAGTCTGACGGGATCACTTCAAGCCGGTAACCACTGACAAGCTAATGACTCGGAAAGCTATGGTGACCGATAAGAGTCACACAGGAGATTAGTTCAGCTAGAGAGGAGATTCCTGTTCCAACTCATGCACGCTCACACACGCCTGTGCACACATATTCACACAGACACCTAAACACACAATTATACATGCATTTCTTTCTTTCTTTCTTTCTTTCTGTCTGTCTGTCTGCCTGCCTATCTATCTATCTATCTATCTATCTATCCGTCTGTCTGTCTGTCTCTCTCTCTCTCTCTCTCTCTCTCTCTCTCTCTCTGTGTGCGTGCGTGCGTGCGTGCGTGCGTGCGTGCGTGCGTGCGTGGTGTGTGTGTGTGTGTGTGTGTGTGTGTGTGTGTGTGTGTGTGTGTGTGTGTGTGTGTGCTGACAAATCAATAGTGGGGCGAAACCAGGCCAACAGTCCTTCGTTTCACTCGTCTTGAAGACAACAATTCACCAGACTTTTTTTTTTTTTTTTTTTTAAAGAAAAGTGAGATAGAACCACACACACATGTGTAACATTGTCTGTGCGTATAAGTGTACATGACTGAGTGTGTTCGATTGAGCGCGCGCGCGCGTGTGTATGTGTGTGTGTGTGTGTGTGTGTGCGCGCGCGCGCGCGCGCGCACGCACGCACGCGCCCGTGCCTTTTGAGAGAGAGGCAGAGACAGACAGACAGACAGGTCGGGTCCACAATAGCTCTTTTAGCAGAACGCCGGATTCGTGATGCAGATGATCCTGGTGTTTTGTTCCGAATGTCCGTCCGCCTGCCCGTTTCGTGTAGGTGGGGGTACTCTCGGAGCTGACTTTGGTTCTGACTCCATTTTTGCGAAAAGCCCTTCGAACAGAAGTTCCGTGTAATCTTTGTCACGTAAAATCCCATTTCAAACTTTCGGGAGAGTTGGCCGGTTCGGCCGTTGGTATGGATGACACGTATATACAATGCATACTTCTGTGAAAAATGAGTGACTAATATTCCACTGAATGACTCACGAAACGAATGCGTGTAGCGCCAGCAGGCAGCTCTTCAGTCAGATCTACCCAGATAGGCAGCCCGTTGTGTAAACGAGTGTGTATTGTACAGCGCTTAGAACGTGGTCTCTAACCGAGAATAGATGCTAAGTAATACTCTCGATAACACTAAGAGAGAGAGAGAGAGAGAGAGAGAGAGAGAGAGAGAGAGAGAGAGAGAGAGAGAGAGAGATGTAGATGTTTATTCGTAAAGGCTATAGCCCCTTAGAAGGGGGATACATATGAAAGAACTTTGCATAATCCATTCCTGATCAGGAGTGCAAACAAACCAAGACATTACAGAATTTCTTCGTTTAAAACCCTCTGCAAAAATACACAGCAAGCTGCTTCACTATTTCATCATTTGTCGATGACATTAACAAAATTAATTTGAAGAGTGAAGGATGCACATAGTATTTGGGTGGAATACACTGTTGTCTAAGATCACTTAGTTCTGGACATGAAAGAACAAAATGAACTTCATTTTCTTGAGATTCCTGACATAATGGACAAATAGTCATACGATCGTTTAAATGTCTGTAACGCTGAGAATGTGCATAGATATCCGATATACCAAATCTGATCTTGGTTATGATATGTTTCAAATGTGTGTCAATAACCATTGACAAATACCTCGGAACACAATGCATAGGATTTAGCATTCTATAAATATCAAATCTATTGCTGTCTTCAATATGAGACTTCCTCCTCTGCTTATTACAATCAATCAGTGGTTGCCGAAAAACACGGATAGAAGCGTTTATATCGCCAGCACCCTGATTTTCCCATACAAAACCAAATCCATATTCATACAACTTTAGCCTTACATTCGAGATCCAGTTTTTCTTACCCCTTGCATCTAACTCCACGAGCATCGTATAGACTTTATAAGGTAATCTGTGTGGTTCCATTTGTATTATCCTTAACCAGTAACGAATACGTTTAACCACTGATATTAAATAGATAGGATATCGGAGAGAGAGAGAGAGAAGAGAGAGAGAGAGAGAGAGGAGAGAGAGAGAGAGAGAGATTGCAGCAGCTAGCTGCATTCAGTTATGCTGAAATGTAGTCCTACATTCCCGTCCAATTCAAGAGAAAATTATAATGAATAAATCAATAAACAAAAACCTGATTAACCCTACTGTTTCCGTCGACCCAAAACTTTTTTTTCCTGGATGGTTACGAGGAAGAAAAAAAAAAAACGCCCTCCGACTGATTTTACCGTAAAAGCCAACGCCTGAGAGGTGAGGGAATAATCATGCGATCTCCGTTCCTTGTACCAGTGGCTTCCCTTCCTTATAATAATAATAATAATAATGGTTTCTTATATAGCGCCTAATCAAAAGAATTCTCTAAACGCTTTACAAAATCATACTACATTCACCCTTCTCATATACAATAGTAAACCTTACACCCAACTACAAATACTATAACTACAAAAACTAACAAATCCTATGAGTACGACATTCACTTATTTTCAAGTATTGCTACAAAAACTAAATCCTATAACGTTCAATTATACAACAAATACATGTAATAGTGAACATACTTTAAAGCAATATGACCAGTAGCTTCCCTTCCTTGTACCAGTAGCTTCCCTTCCTTGTACCAGTGGCTTCCCTTCCTTGTACCAGTGGCTTCCCTTCCTTGTACCAGCAAAAATGGCGTCTGGTGCGCCAGGATTCCTTTGATTCTGATCTTTAACTCGGACATGGGACGCTGGAAGGACTGCTCTTGAAAATGACCTAAACGTTTTTAATGCGCCCCGGTGAATTTTGTTTTCGCGAAGTCAGATTCGGCAGCCGGTGTTTATGGCCAAACTGCGGCTAGTGAAGGGTTTCTCATATTTATAATATATTCCCCCCATTTTCTTCATCCATTTTTTTTTTTTTTTTCTAAAAGTTCAAATCTTTGCCAAGTCATTACTATAATGACTGAAGAATTGTTAGCCTGCACTTGTTTTCCCCCACTACTTAATTGTTCAGCATTATATATATATATATTTGTGTGTGTGTGATAACTTCCAAACACTGCTGAAATGATTTCATGCACGCATCCAGCTTATCACTCGTTTTGAATGTTTACTTCAGCAATGTCAAACCTACTTGCCGTTCAAGGGAACTAACTCCGACGATGTATTTCAAAGCATGCCGCCCAAGGAAACCAGCCGCACTGTCTGCTGACTGTCGGACCGCTGTGTGTGGCCAGGCGGCAGTGACAGGGGTCCAAACCCAGGCTTCCCGCTGCTACAGCGCTGGCATGAACGGGACAGCCACTGGTTGTGCATGGCAGCCGTACCCGAAAACTAATATTTCACGCGAAAGATTCGAAAAAATCATTATAAAGCAAGGAAGGGGGGGGGGGGGGGGGGGGGGGGAGAGGAGAGACAAAGAAAGGACACTTATGGCGACATGTACGATAGGAAACTGACGAACACACTCATGGCAAAACTGACAGACGAAGCACATGTCTTACACTTCAGCATCAGTGGCTGAAGATCAGAGAGAAGTGGCAGATTCACCACTCCACGTGCAAGAACATCGCCACACCGGAAATCATTTTCAAGCAGTCCGCGCATTCAGCCATGACGAACGACACTTAAACCACTAGGGATGTGACTGTTGCAGTGCCATCTGTTGCAGATCAGTTGCACGTGCATGCCGGAATGTACGGATGAGCGTGCGTGTACGTGTATCTGAGTGTGGGTGATTTTTAATGCTTTTTTTTTTTTAATCTATGTGTTCTAAGTTAATGGTTGTTTATTGTGATTGTGATTATGTAGTGTTTATAATGAATCTGTAAAGTCACTGATGAATTTCTATGTGGATCAATAAAATAATAATAATAATGTATAATACTTATATAGCGCATTTCTTGTTGTACAACTCAATGCGCTTACATCCACCATTTGCACTTATACAATATTCATGCACACAGCAAAAAGAAAATACACAATGGCAGACGCACCTACATGCATAAACTGTCTC
>CM065733.1:27423523-27426023 GCA_033310375.1 Conus canariensis | reverse complement strand
TCATCACCACAGCCATCAACACAGCCATCATCACCACAGCCATCATCACCACAGCCATCACCACCACAGCCATCATCACCACAGCCATCATCACCATAGCCATCACCACCACAGCCATCATCAACATAGCCATCATCACCACAGCCTTCATCACTACAGCCATCACCACAGCCATCATCACCACAGCCATCATCACCACAACCATTATCACCACAGCCATCATCACCACAACCATTATCACCACAGCCATCATCACCACAACCATTATCACCACAGCCATCATCACCACAGCCATCATCACCACAGCCATCACCACCACAGCCATCATCATCACAGCCATCATCACCACAGCCATCATCACCACAGCCATCATTACCACAGCCTTCATCACCATAGCCATCAACACAGCCATCATCACCACAGCCATCACCACCACAGCCATCACCACCACAGCCATCATCAACATAGCCATCATCACCACAGCCTTCATCACTACAGCCATCACCACAGCCATCATCACCACAGCCATCATCACCACAACCATTATCACCACAGCCATCATCACCACAACCATTATCACCACAGCCATCATCACCACAGCCATCATCACCACAGTCAAAATTACCACAGCCATCATCACCACAGCCATCATCACCACAGCCATCATGACCACAGCCATCACCACAGCCATCATCAAAGCCATCACCACAGCAATCACCACTACAGCCATCATCACCACAGCCATCATCACCACAGCCATCATCATCACAGCCATCACCACCACAGCCATCATCAACATAGCCATCATCACCACAGCCTTCATCACTACAGCCATCACCACAGCCATCATCACCAAAGCCATTATCACAATCATCATCACCACAGCCATCATCACCACAGCCATCATCACCACAGCCATCATCACAACAGCCATCACCACAGCCATCATCACCACAGCCATCATCACAGCCATCATCAAAGCCATCACCACAGCAATCACCACCACAGCCACCATCACAACAGCCATCACCACAGCCATCATCACCACAGCCATCACCACAGCCATCATCAAAGCCATCACCACAGCAATCACCACCACAGCCATCATCACCACTGCCATCACTACAGCCATCATCACCACAGCCATCACCACAGCCATCATCAAAGCCATCACCACAGCCATCATCACCACAGCCATCATCACCACAGCCATCACCACATCCATCATCAAAGCCATCACCACAGCAATCACCACCACAGCCATCATCACCACTGCCATCACTACAGCCATCATCACCACAGCAAACACCACCATAGCCATCACCACCCCAGCCATCATCACCACAGCCATCATCACCACAGCCCTCATGATCACAGCCATCATCACCAAGCCATCATCACAGCCATCACCACAACCATCATTACAGCCATTATCACTACAGCCATCATCACAACTATCACCACAGCCATTACCACGGCTATCATCACAGCCATCATCCCTACAGTAATCAACACCAGAGCCATCATCACCACAGCCATCACCACAGCCCTCATCACAGCCATCATCACAGCCATCACCACAGCCATCATCACAGCCATCATCACAGCCATCATCACCACAGCCATCATCACAATATCACCACAGCCATCATCATCATAGCCATCGTCACATCTATAACCACAGCCATCATCATCAAAGCCATCATCACCACAGCCATCAACATCACAGCCATCATCACCACAGCCATCTTCACCACAGCCATCATCACCACAGCCATCATCACACACCATCATCACCACAGCCATTATCATCACAGCCATCATATCATACGGCCATCATCACAGCCATCACCACAGCCATCATTACAGCCATCACCACCACAGCCATCATCACAGCCATCACCACAGCCATCATCACAGCCATCACCACAGCCATCATTAAAGCCATCATCATCGTCATACAGCCATAATCACAGCCATCATACAGCCATCATCACAGTCATCACACAGCCATCATCACCACAGCCATCATCACCACAGCCATCATCACCACAGCCATCATCACAGCCATCATCACCACAGCCATCATCACCACAGCCATTACCACCACAACCATCATCGTCACAGCCATTATCACCACAGCCATCATCACCACAGCCATCATCATCACAGCAATCATCATTACCACAGCCATCATCATCACAGCAATCATCATTACCACAGCCATCATCACAGCCATTATTACCACAGCCATCATCACCACAGCCATCATCATCACAGCCATCATCATTACCACAGCCATCATCATTACCATAGCAATCATCACAGCCATCACCACCACAGCCATCATCACCATAGCCATCATCATCACAGCCATCATCATTACCACAGCCATCATCATTACCATAGCCATCATCACAGCCATCATCACCACAGCCATAACCACCACAGCCCTCGTCATCACAGCCATCATCATTACCACAGCCATCATCATCACAGC
>CM065733.1:27408523-27418523 GCA_033310375.1 Conus canariensis | reverse complement strand
TGTGTGTGTGTGTGTGGTGTGCATGCATTTATATCTATATATTTATATATATATAATGCTGAACAATAAAGTAGTGAGGGAAAACAAGTGTAGGTTATATATATATATATATATATATATATATATAGATATAGATATATATATAAGGAGAGAGAGAGAGAGAGAGAGAGAGAGAGAGAGAGAGAGAGAGAGAGAATAAGAGATGTTACTTGTTGATGTGCAGTTGGAACTATTCAACAAAACGTTCTGAAGTCTGGTGTCCACAGGCCGCCCATCAAAAATTAATGCGCCAAGGCCTTGCTTAAGAAGTCGAATATTTCTAGACAAACACAATTGTTTTGAGAATTTTCATCGTGTCTAAAAATTGATTTACCGTCTTTTCTTTCATGTGTTTATCAAGGTATATGCCAGGTGGTTCCAAGCAGACAGATTAAAATGAAAGGAGTGGAACAATTTTTCAGAAACCACCTGGCGCAAAGATAGGGTCACGTGTGAGTGCGAAAGCCTGATATTTGACGTCAGGTAAGGGGTAGTTCATATACTTCTATATTGTGAATGATTTCACCGGGAGAAATCCCTGAATACAAGTGAGATGATTGAAGGGGGGGGGGGGGATTCATTTGATCTGTTATCAGATAAAAATGATTTTTTGGCTCACATTTATGCTACACCTCAGAACGCTTACATGGATTATATAATGATTTAGTATAAAATCCTGTTTTGGGCGTGTGGCCACAGCTGTGTGACTTGGCTAACAAACCCAAAACTCCGATTTTATAACGAAGACTCAACACTTCAAACCCCACATGGTTTGGGTGGAATTAGGACACTTTCCATTAAACTTACAGACAAAATATGTTATTAATCATTTGGGGGGCGGGGGGGGGGGGGGGGCAAGTTAAATAACGTGGAAGGAAAAAAGTTATAATGAACGGCCGGTGTATAAATTTCTATACTCTCTTCACGAATCTGGCTCTGTCGTTCTCTCTGGTTCCTACAAATCTCTTTATCTGAACGTTTTGAAAAATGACTGAACGAAGCAGAATTTTAATGCTTCTGGGAAGACCAGTTGAACATTGATGACTGCCAGCTGACTGCAGTCACGTAGAGGTCAGGGGAAGGCTGCCAGATCAGAACAGAGACAGCAGTTTATCAAAGTTAATGAGCATCAAGCCACACAATGCTTCCAGAAAAATCCATTCAGTTCCAACAGTATTTGTCCATTTTACCTGAATTATCCAGTGCTTTGTTAAAAGACAGAACTTTGACTGGCAGGCCTTGAGTCCAGTGTGGTCGCATGCTGGCTTCAAAAAGAGGGTAGAACATGGGACTGCAGTCATTTAGCTGACATATTTCATAACTCTTTTACTTTTTCTCATTTTAATGAGAGTCCTAAATAATTATGTAAACCACATCATTATATTTAGTTCTAACCAAAATAATCAACACTATGTAAAGTAGCTAACTTGGTTCAAACTGTAAAGCTTAATGTGTAAATCATCATGAATTCGGAAATGAAATGAGGCAGGGAACAGTAAACGATAAACAGTAAACAAGTGGGGTATTTTTTGCTCCCATAAGAAAACCTAACACAGAGTAACTCTTATTCAAGACTGGCACAGCCTTTTAAACTTGAATAAAGTCAGACAAATACATAGAAGAGTTTTCATATCTGTAACATATTTTCTTAATTTCATGTTCCCAGTTTCTCCATCTCAAACCCCCCCCCCCCCCCCCCCCTCCTTAAGTCCAAATCTTTGCCAAGTCATTACTATGAAGAAAGTTCAGTTGTTGGCCTGCGCTTGTTTTTTCCCCCACTATTAGATTGTTCGTCCATGTATTTGTCTGACTTTATTCAAGTTTAAAAGCTGTGCCAATCTTGAATAAGAGTTACTCTGTGTTAGGTTTTCATTATGAATTCGCTAGTCAGTACAGATATTGTGGGTTGTGTTCATATTATCGCCACCAAGTGTCGCCATTGTTAACAACAGTACCTCGTTTTACACGATTCATTCCTTATTGAAGTTTCCTTCCCACGGGAACTTACACGGCCACTCGTTTTACACCTTTCTTATCTTTTAAAAGGTGATGAAGCTCCGTGGTGCATTCCGTGTCATGTTCCACTCACAGTGAAACATATTCTTTTAGATTGTTGGGACTTGCACGATGTGAGACATAAACACTTTACAGCAGACTCCATGAAAACCCTGTTCAGAGATGTCCCACCTGATGCGCTCATTGAGTTTCTGAAAGAGATTAACATTTTTCATCTGATCTAAGATTTTACGGAAGAAAAAATTTTAACGAAGTTTCTGGTACGCTTTTTGAAGGTGTATTTTAAAGAGATGTGTGAAAGTTTTTGTTTTTTTTTAATGACTTGTGAGTTGATTTTAACGTAGTGACAGCCCTGATATGGCCCTTTGCGGTCGGCTGGGCAACAAGCAACATTTCCTTACCTTACCTTACCTTACCTTACCTTACCTTACCTTACCTTACCTTCCCTTCCCTTCCCACGATTAGAGCGTGAGTGTGTATGACCATGAAAGATTCATTGTTTACTGTGTAGTATTTACATTTAGTTACAAATGTGTATTGTTCTAGAAACCCTATGAGGTTTCCCCGATTGAAATCTTTGACTTGATTTTGACAGACAAAAGTTACTCCATAAAGAAACGAAACAACAATATACATAAATGTGCGCTCGCTCACAGAGAGAGAGAGAGAGAGAGAGAGAGAGAGAGAGAGAGAGAGAGCGAGCGCAAAGAATAGTATGTCTTACAGTACCTTGGGATTAAGTGCTACTGTTAGCGTTTTTCGCCATAAAATGTGCATGATACAGAGTTTTGAAAGTAACCTAGCTTATTTGCAAATCAAATATTCCATAACAGAAGACAACCACCAGACTATAACAAACTCATCGGACGGGGACTCTTCGTTATAAATATGGCGAATTATTTTTGTTCGAGACAGACTGGCAAAATCAGGCATGATCTGAAGTAGCAAAAGGCATGTGATTCGTCAGGTTCTCTCGGCAGGACACGGTTCCTGAAGGTTTAGGGTCAGGACGAGGAACACAGAACTTCAGAAGGAGCCCTTGAACAGCCATGAATGAAGAGTATACAGCTTTATGATGTGTTGAAAGGCTGAGTGGCCGTTGATGGAGGCCAGCTAGCCAACTACTTTGGGGGTTGACACTTTATCGTGCCATGATTGATCATCATCGGTGACACCGACATTCTTAGGACGTTCAACGTTTTCAATAAGCAAAACAGAACTCACGGAATCGAGAATTTGTATTGTAAGCCTACAGATCCGTTTCCGTTCTACATGTTATGAGCCTTTCTGAGGTATTCTCATGATGATGTTTGACGGTAATACTTTACAACACACGGTGAGATCAACCCTAGACGCAAACCTTCATCTGAGGCGTTTGTTTGCAGAGTCAACTTGCAACGACAAATATCGTGGAGCATCACCTTATCGAGTTGCCAAACGTTTGCATGAAGTACATCATGCTGGTTCCATGAAACTACCTGTAAGAGTTTCTGATCAAAGTACATCATCGGCACGAAAACGAGTGCAGATTTCTGTCACCCCATCCCTTCCACCCCCTCCTCACCTTCGTCCCGCCCCTTCTCCCATCCGCCCCTGATACATGTTAGACTTTACCATCACGTCATTCCGATTTAACGGCAACGTTGTACTAGCGGCATGCAGGCATGCAATCAGTGTCCTGGGGTGGAAGAGAGTGCCACAACCTCTCCAACCTGTACACTCCAAACTTGAAAACTTATCTAAATGTCTAATTGTTGAAGCGAATCTCTCCAGGTCTCACCCATGGTGTCTACGTGTAAGGAGCAAACTCTGACAGCCTTTCTCGCCGATCCCTTCTCAGCGTTGTCAGCGGTGGCGGCTGGCGAGTGGCGGGTGGAGGGGGGGGGGGGGGGGTGAGGGGGTGAAATGTCTGTGGCCGGCACTGTGACCTGACACTGACCTGGCCGTCCTGCAAGAATGCTGAAAAACCACTCCTCGGCAGCCAGTCCTCCACCACCACCACCACCACCACCCCACCCCACCACTCACCATGGCAAACATGAGGAAGGGAGGGGCAGAGAGAGAGACAGACAGAGAGAGAGAGAGAGAGAGGGGATGGGGGGTTGGTGGGAACGAATCAACTGCCATTTTCGCCGGACATCTGAACTTTCAACCCCGAAGAATTTCTTAAAGAAATGTCTCCACACCCATCTTCCCTGCTCTCTCCTTTCCACTCTCTCTCCTCCTCCCCACTTTTTTTTTTTTTTTTTTTTTTTTGTAATCGGAGTTACGTTCATCCCCGCCAGTCCATGAGGGTAACGAGCGTCCAGAAGGCGCGCGGCACGGCAAGAGTGTGTTCCGCATGTCATGAAATCTGATTACATACCTAAATGTCAGGCAAGTGTTCCTAGTGCCGTGAAGTCTTATTATATGCCTAAACGTCAGGCAAGTGCTCCGCGTGATGTGACGTCTGATTACATGCCTAAACATCAGACAAGAGTTCCGCGTGACATGAAGTCTGATTACATTGCTTAACGTCAGGCAAGTGTTAAGCGTGACATGAAATCTGATTACATTGTTTAACGTCAGACAAGCGTTCCCCGGGATGTGAAGTCTGATTACATTGTTTAACGTCAGGCAAGTGTTCCCCGTGATGTGAAGTCTGATCACATTGTTTAACGTCAGGCAAGTGTTCCCCGGGATGTGAAGTATGATCACATTGTTTAACGTCAGGCAAGTGTTCCCCGGGATGTGAAGTTTGATTACATTGTTTAACGTCAGGCAAGTGTTCCCCGTGATGTGAAGTCTGATCACATTGTTTAACGTCAGACAAGCGTTCCCCGTGATGTGAAGTCTGATCACATTGTTTAACGTCAGACAAGCGTTCCCCGGGATGTGAAGTCTGATCACATTGTTTAACGTCAGGCAAGTGTTCCGCGTGACATGCCCAAGCCTACGGCAAGTGTTCTGAATTATCTGAAAACGGGAAACTGAAAATCACAGCTTCAAAACAAAACAAAAAACACACACAAAACAAACAAGAAAAGAAGAAAAAGAATAAAAGAAAAAGAAGGCAGAAAAGAAAAAAGAGAAGAAAACTATATATAAAAAATTGATTTTGTGGATAATTGCTTTACTGTTGTTGTGTTGTTGTTGTGTTGTGTTGTTGTTGATGTCGTTGTTGTTGTAATGGTTGCTTTAAACAAGAACTCTGCAGTGCTTAGCTGACATTTTGAATCCATTTCGATCTCTGCCATTGAGCGGGCTGTAGGTTGAGGACACCATGAACACAGACTGGCATGCACAGCTATCTAACAGCCCACAGACTGGCATGCCAGCACAGCTATCTCACAGCCCATAGACTGGCATGCCAGCCAGCACAGCTATCTGACAGCCCATAGACTGGCATGCCAGCCAGCACAGCTATCTAACAGCCCACAGACTGGCATGCCAGCACAGCTATCTGACAGCCCACAGACTGGCATGCACAGCTATCTAACAGCCCACAGACTGGCATGCCAGCACAGCTATCTGACAGTCCACAGACTGGCATGCCAGCCAGCACAGCTATCTGACAGCCCACAGACTGACATGCCAGCACAGCTATCTGACAGCCCACAGACTGGCATGCCAGCACAGCTATCTGACAGCCCACAGACTGGCATGCCAGCCAGCACAGCTATCTGACAGCCGACAGACTGACATGCCAGCACAGCTATCTGACAGCCCACAGACTGGCATGCCAGCACAGCTAACTGACAGCCCACAGACTGACATGCCAGCACAGCTATCTGACAGCCCACAGACTGGCATGCCAGCACAGCTATCTGACAGCCCACAGACTGGCATGCCAGCACAGGTATCTGACAGCCAGGAGTTCTTTGTTCATTCTCATTCTCATATTCACGAAGCTGGATTTCAATGGCTACTTGTTGCAGATTCTAAAAATGAGCCACAGTTTTTCTTCCCTTTAGAGTAAATGCACCTTAAACGAATAAAAAGCAAAAACAGAAGTCTGTTTAACAAGTTGAAGGAAACAGTATTGAGTGTTTGCTCCGTCCGTTCACAGACTGTTTAACGGAAACAAACAGACCCCACATAGCCTGCACAAGTCCGCCGATGGTGGGTTTCTTTTCTTTTCTTTTTCTTTTCTCTGTCTGCCAAACATCGCACTATTGGAATCAGTTTGAGCCGGGAGAATGAGAATTGTCCGTGAAAAAACAAATCACTGACTGCATGTCCTTGTAACTCTTACATCTTCGCTTTGACACTGAAAACATCAGATGATGAAATAGCAGCTTCCTAGTCCGAGTGCATACAGTTTTCTGACGTTTCTTTTTTCATGATTTTTTTTTACTGTCTGCTCTAGAACCTGGAACAAAGAGGAACAGCCAGAAAAATTTCGAGCTGAAATTTCCTGATGTAAAATATTCTTGGCGAAAATGTCTAATATCAGTAGGTAGATATGATGCAGAATGCTTTTCAACTGACAAACAGCAAACACAGTTTTCCATTCCTACACAACAGAGGCAGCAGTAACAGTGTTTGTTTCTGCTGTGATGTTGAACGAGGTCCTATGCAACATGACGAATATCCTCTTCCCTCATCTGTGCTTTTCTTTCTCACCAACCGTCAACTCCCATTCGACATCTTTTCCAACCGTTCAGTTGAGAAGGGAAAGACAAAAAACAGATGACCTGAAGCTTGCAGGACAACAAGACATTTTAATAAAATGATAGAGAAATGAAAATAGCTCTAAAGAACGCGTCGCTAAACAGCGTCCGGAACAAAGGAGGATCACGCTTTACATCCTGTTTGCCCAGGACAAAGGAGGGACAAAGTGTACATCCTGTTTGCCCAGGACAAAGGAGGGACAAAGTGTACATCCTGTTTGTCCAGGACAAAGGAGGGACAAAGTGTACATCCTGTTTGTCCAGGACAAAGGAGGGACAAAGTGTACATCCTGTTTGTCCAGGACAAAGGAGGGACAAAGTGTACATCCTGTTTGTCCAGGACAAAGGAGGGACAAAGTGTACATCCTGTTTGTCCAGGACAAAGTAGAGACACACTGTACAATCTATTTGTCCATGACAAAGGAAAGACACACAGTACATCCTATTTGTCCAGGACAAAGGAGAGGCATGCTGTACATCCTATTTGTCCAGGACAAAGGAGGAACTGTAAATGCGATTGCTCATCAGCAAGTGGGGATCAGGTCAAACTTTTTTTGTTTGTTTTACCCCATTCTTCTGACTGATCACTCTAGAGCTGGTAATAGTTGATGGGACTTCTGGAAAGGACTCTGCATGACAGTATTTTCTGTCGGTTCTTTGCAATTGTTGATCAGGCAACAAAAGACAAGCAGTGTTCGCTATAAACTAATCCTGCACAGTTTGGCAACATCTGCCATGCCTGTAGTGGTTGTGTATTTTACAGTGGGCAACATATTAAAGTAGGCAACCAGAAAGCCCTAGTAAGGAAAAGGCCTGCTTGGTTTCAGAGTGGACACCTGTTTTTGTTTTCAGCAGGCAGTGTTACTTTGAAACCGTCCAAGCTTTGTCTGGGGTGTACTAAATCCAGGCACCTTTAAAAGGCTCAGACTTGGCGGTATGAAATGCATACAGCTTTACATGAAAACTGAAACAGCCAAAATTTGGAGTGCATTAAAACGAGAAATGCCACTTCTTAACATATCAAGTGTTATCTTGATTAGCCTTATATACTGGTACTGCTTTTTTTTTTTTTATTAGACTGATCCATCCTTACTTTGGACTGTATTAAATGCAGTTAGTGTTATTCTTAAACTGATAAAGCCTCAATTTGGTGCGTATTAAAAGCGGGTACTGTTATTCTTAAACTGATAAAACCTCAATTTGATGTGTATTAAATGCAGGCAGTGTCATTTTTAAACTGATAAAACCTTCATTTGGCCTATTTTGAATCCAGGTAGTGTTATTCTTAGATTGATAAAACCTTAGTTTGGCGCATCAAATGCAGTTAGTGTTATTCTTAAACTGCTAAACATTTAGTTTGGCGTGAATTAAATGCAGTTACTTTTATTCTTAATATAAAATGCAGTTAGTGTTATTCTTAAGCTGATAAAACATTAGTTTAGCGTGTATAAAATGCAGGCAGTGTCATTCTTAGACTGATAAAATGCAGGTAATGTGATAAAATATTAGTTTCACGTATATTAAATATAGATAGTGTTATTCTTAAATTGAAAAAGGAACTTAGTCTGGTGTGTAGCAAACGCATATAGTGTTATTCTTAAACTGATAAGACCTTAGTTTGGCGTGTATTAAATGCGGGTGGTGTTATTCGTAAACATGTAAAACTTAAGTTTGGCGTGTGTTAAATGCAGGTAGTGCCATTCTTAAACTGATAAAACCTTAGTTTGGTGTGTATTCAATGCAGGTAGTGTTATTCTTAAACTGACTAAGCCACAAGTTGGTGTGTATGAAATGCAGGTAGCGTTATTCTTAAACTGGTGAAACCTTAGTTTGGTGCTTATTAAATGCAGGTAGTGTTGTTCTTAAACTGATAAAACCTTAGTTTGATGCGTATCAAATGCAGGTAGTGTTATTCTTAAATGATAAAACCTTAGTTTGGTGTGTATGAAATGCAGGTAGTGTTATTCTTAAACTGATAAAACCTTAGTTCGGTGTGTATGAAATGCAGGTAGCATCATCCTCAAGGTGCTCAGCATGTACTGTCAGTGCAGGTGTTGTGATACCTTTAAAGTGATCAGCATGTACTGTCAGTGCAGGTGTTGTGATACCTTTAAAGTGATCAGCATGTACTGTCAGTGCAGGTGTTGTGATACCTTTAAAGTGATCAGCATGTACTGCCAGTGCAGGTGTTGTGATACCTTTAAAGTGATCAGCATGTACTGTCAGTGCGGGTGCAGGTGTTGTGATACCTTTAAAGTGATCAGCATGTACTGTCAGTGCAGGTGCAGGTGATATTACCTTTGAAATGGGCAGGGCGTCGTGCCGGTGGTGGGGCGGTGCCCAGGATGCCTTCGATGCTGTGCTGGTTGTAGCCGTTGACCCTGTGCCCTGACTCCGCCCCCCGAGACGTCGGGCTCAGCAGGTCGTGGGGGGACAGGGAGGGGTAGTGAGGGTGGAGGGACCCTCCGTGGGACAGCAGGGCGTGTGTCCCGTGCGGCGGGGGATAGGGGGCGAAGAGAGTGTCCGACTTGCCGCAGTGGACAGGACTGACGCTCATAGTGGTGACTGGCACTGGATGGCACACCGGCTGGCACAGTGTCTGGCACTAGATGGCACACCGGTTGGCACAGTGTCTGGCACTAGATGGCACACCGGTTGGCACAGTGTCTGGCACTAGATGGCACACCGGCTGGCACAGTGTCTGGCACTGGATGGCACACCGGTTGGCACAGTGTCTGGCACTGGATGGCACACCGGCTGGCACAGTGTCTGGCACTGGATGGCACACCGGCTGGCACAGTGTCTGGCACTAGATGGCACACCGGCTGGCACAGTGTCTGGCAGAGTGGATGGGACGGCGGCTGGCTTTGTGTTCACCAAGCTGGATGACTGATACACTGGCTGACGCACTGAATGAGGCACTGGCTGGTATAATGATGAGACACTGAATGATGCACTGGTTTGTGCAATGAGTAAGACACTGATTGATGCACGAGCTGGTGCAAGGAGATACTGACCGATATACTGAATGGTGTTAAAGTTAATGACACACTGCCTCACTCTCTGAATGATTCACTGGATGAGACCGTGAGTGACGCACCAATGATTTGGGTACGAGTATCAGATACTTCAGAGACAGCTACGGAGCTCCAGTGTTCACACATCCATACAGTTCATCATGATGATTGTAGGTTACTGGATCCGGTAGAGTGGGTACGGCCACGACGTTGAATCCATATTTAGTTTAGAAGTCGTGGTGCGATTAATTGCAAAGTTATGTCAGTGTTGTGACA
>CM065733.1:27391023-27403523 GCA_033310375.1 Conus canariensis | reverse complement strand
GTTATCATTAAGTATCCTGACACAGAACAGCGTTATCATTAAAGTATCCTGACACAGAACAACGTTATCATTAAAGTATCCTGACACAGAAAGCGTTATCATTAAAGTATCCTGACACAGAACAGCGTTATCGTTAAAGTATCCTGACACAGAACAGCGTTATCATTACTCAAGTATGACACAGACTACGGCTATCGTAAAAAAAATATTCTGATTCAAAACAGTGCTATCATTAACATAAGTCTCCTAACACAGGACAGCGCTATCATTTTAATTAAAGTACCATGACACACAACAACGCTATCATGTTAATTAAAGTACCATGACACACAACAACGCTATCATTTTAATTAAAGTACCATGACACACAACAGTGCTATCGTTTTAATTAAAGTACCATGACACACAACAACGCTATCATGTTAATTAAAGTACCATGACATACAACAACGCTATCATTTTAATTAAAGTACCATGACACACAACAGTGCTATCGTTTTAATTAAAGTACCATGACACGCAACACCGCTATTGTTTTATTAAAGTACCATTACCGCACAACACCGCTGTTATTTTAATTAAGTACCATTACCACACAACAACACTGTCATTTTAATTAAAGTACCATTACCACACAAAAACGCTATCATTTTAATTAAAGTACCATTACCACACAACAACGCTATCATTTTAATTAAAGTATCATAGCACACAACAGCGCTATCATTTTAATTAAATTATCATGACACCGGACAGCGCTGTCATTTTAATTAAATATCATGACACACAATAGCGCTATCATTTTAATTAAAGTATCATGACACAGAACAACGCTATCATTTTAATTAAAGTACCCTGACACAGAACAGCACTATCATTTTGATTAAAGTATCATGACACACAACAACGCTATCATTTTAATTAAAGTACCATGACACAGAACAGCGGTATCATTTTAATTAAAGTATCATGACACACAACAGTGCTATCATTTTAATTACAGTACCATGACACAGAACAGTACTATTATTTTAATTAAAGTATCATGACACACAACAGCGCTATCATTTTAATTAAAGTATTATGACTCAGAGCAGCGCTATCATTTTAATTAAAGTATTATGACACACAACAGCGCTATCATTTTTATTAAAGTGTCATTACCACACAACAGCGCTATGATTTTAATTAAAGTATTATGACACAGTACAGTGCTATCATTTCAAAGTATCAAAACACACAAGAGAGGTATAATAACGCATCCTGACACAAAACAGTGCTATCATTAATAAAAAATAAAATGATAATAATAATAATAAGACACTACAGTGCTATAACAAATAAAGTATACAACATTCCTATCATTAGTAAAGTATCCTAACACTCAATAGTGCTATAATTGATAAAGAATTCTGACACAGAACAGTGCTAACATTAATAACATTTTTTAACACAGAACAGTGCTAACATTAATAACATTTTTTAACACAGAACAGTGCTAACATTAATAACATTTTTTTAACACAGAACAGTGCTAACATTAATAACATTTTTTTAACACAGAACAGTGCTAACATTAATAACATTTTTTAACACAGAACAGTGCTAACATTAATAACATTTTTTTAACACAGAACAGTGCTGTCAGTAATAAAGAATCCCGACACAGAACAGTGATATTATTGATACAATCTTATGACACAAAACCGTGCTATCATTACGAAATATTATAAAGAACAGTGCTATCATTAATAAAGTATGTTGACACAGAACAGCGCTATCATTACTAATGTACGCTGACAGAACAGCGCTATCATTAATAAAGTATGTTGAGACAGTAAAGTATGCTGACACAAAACAGCGCTATCATTAATAAAGTTTGTTAACACAAAACAGCGCTATCATTAATAAAGATTGTTAACACAGAACAGCGCTATCATAAATAAAGTATGTTGACATAGAACAGTGCTAACATTAATAAAGTGTGGTGACACAGAACAGTGCTATCATTAATAAAGTATCCTGACACAAAACAGTGCTATTATCAATAACTATCATGACAGAAAATAGAGCTACTATCAATAACTATCATGACAGAAAACAGAGCTATTATCAATAACTATCATGACACAGAACAGAGCTATTATCAATAACTATCATGACACAGAACAGAGCTATTATCAATAACTATCATGACACAACAAGAATAAACAGAGACACAGTTTATCAATAACTATCATGACACAAAACAGATGCTATTATCAATAACTATCATGACAGAAAACAGAGCTATTATCAATAACTATCATGACAGAAAACAGAGCTATTATCAATAACTATCATGACAGAAAACAGAGCTATTATCAATAACTATCATGACAGAAAACAGAGCTATTATCAATAACTATCATGACAGAAAACAGAGCTATTATCAATAACTATCATGACAAGAAACAGAGCTATTATCAATAACTATCATGACACAGAAGACTACTACATGGAACAGAGCTATTCCCAATAACTATCATGACACAAAATAGTACTATTATTGGTAAAGGATCATGACACAGAACACTGCTATCAATAATAAAGTTTCCTGACACAAAACAGTGCTATCATTCATAAAGTACCCTGACACATATTGAATATAATAATCATTAATAAAGTAACCCTGATGAATATAATTAATCTTGAAGTATCTTGGGGGCCGGAATAGCTCGGTTTGTAGAGCACCGGACTCGTAATCTTGGTGATCCTGGGGTTGCGGGTTCGAATCTCCGCCGGGCCGTTTCGGTACAGGGGGATTTTTTTCCTCGGAGTTAACACTGCTTCTGATTCCATTTCCAAACAGTCCTTCGAGTGAGACTGTAAACCGAGGTTCCGTGTGTGAATGCACGCATAACATCTTGTTTGCACACACATAAAATCCCATCACCAACTTTTGGAAGCGAAGGCCAGTTTGGCCGTTAGTATGGGTGTTACGTTACACATAGCATGCACTCTGCGTGAAAAATTGAAAGAATAAAAGAGTTAAATTGAATGAACGATATTGAATGAATAACACGGGAAATGACTGGATGAAGCGCCAACAGGCAGCTCTTCAGTCAGTTCTACCCAGGTAGGCAGCCCGTTGTGTAAACGAGAATGCAGATTGTAAAGCGCTTAGAGCTTGGACTTTGGCCGGGGATAGGTGCTATATAAGTACTCTCTTTAAAAAAAAAAAAAAAAAAAAAAAAAGATCATGGCAAAGAACAGTCATTATTAATCTCGAAGTATCCTAATACAAATCAGCGCCATCACTGATCTGGATGCATGACAGGGCACAGAACGGGGCCCATCAAGGTGTGTTGTCACTGACATGTGTTGGACATCAGCGGGAGACAGGGTCTAGTTGTTAGACAACTTACTTTGGAAAAGCAGGAAACCCCGCCAAACCATGATGCCAGCCTCTCAGGGAACTTGTATCTTTCCTTCTCCACTACTGTCTGAGAGGAGAGCTGGGCGCAAGACCTTCAGAGGACACGATGGCCCGGGGTCTGTGGTCACACACAGGTAGTGCAGGTAAAAGAACCTATAGCAGCAAGTTCTGTTCTGGCAAAATTGTGGGGGGAAATCCGCTGCGATCCATTAATTCACATGCACACAGACAAAAACAAAACAAAACAGTGGCATCATACATTGACGGAGGAAGCAGACCAACCGTCCAATTTTAACAGTAACATAACAGAGGACAAGACATGTATACACTACAATGACATTACAATGCACAACACAACAAAACGTAACACAATGCAATGCATCAAACAATGATGAACACTTACATGCGCCCTATCTCTACCGAGCTCAGGGCCCTTACAAAAAGCAAAGCCGTAACAAAACGAAATGGAATGTTCAAAACACCTGTCTACAAGCACTTGCACCAAAGGAACATGCTTACGCTCACCAACAAATCACCATTTCATATCCCCGCCCACCTCACCATATCAACCCTACACACACACACACACACACACACACACACACACACACCACACACAACACACAGACCAAAAGAAGACAACACAAGATTAACTGTTAAGAGGGAAGAAGAAAGCATTGGATATTAAACGAAAAGGGTTATTTGAAAGGGAAGAAGTAAAAGCACTGGATACTCAGAAACGGAAGTTTTCACCAGGTTACGAAAGAGCACAGTAAAGACGAAATGTTGACTGGCTCGAAATGGTTTTTGCAAAGAAAGGTTCACGTAAAGGAAAAGAATGGAGACTAAAGACCTGACAATGTTTTGGAGACAACTGACAGGCTGTCACAAGAATGAAATACGTGACAGGCTGCACAGATGAATGGAGACAACGTGACAGGCTGCACAGATGAATGGAGACAACGTAAACAGGCTGCACAGATGAATGGAGACAACGTGACAGGCTGCACAGATGAATGGAGACAACGTGACAGGCTGCACAGATGAATGGGGACAACGTGACAGGCTGCACAGATGAATGGAGACAACGTGACAGGCTGCACAGATGAATGGGGACAACGTGACAGGCTGCACAGATGAATGGAGACAACGTGACAGGCTGCACAGATGAATGGGGACAACGTGACAGGCTGCACAGATGAATGGGGACAACGTGACAGGCTGCACAGATGAATGGAGACAACGTGACAGGCTGCACAGATGAATGGGGACAACGTGACAGGCTGCACAGATGAATAGGAACAACGTGTCGGGGTGTTCAATGAATGAAGAGAACGTGTTGAGATGGACAGCTGAACAAGTTCAGACAAGTTAATTTTAAAAATAGTATAAAGAGAGCCAGAGATGTGATCAGAATTGTTGAATGTCTGTGAAATGTATAGATCCGGTGTCTGTGAAAGGTAAAGATCCAGTGTCTGTGAAACGTAAAAATCCTGTATCTGTGAAACGTAAAGATCCTGTGTCTGTGAAACGTAAAGATCCTGTGTCTGTGGAACGTAAAGATCCAGTGTATGTGAAACGTAAAGATCCAGAGTCAGTGAAACGTAAAGTTCCAGTGGAGCCAATCCTTCGGACCTCAGCGCAGGTAGTTTGGCATAATTTACTGACCTGGACACTCATTATGAGGGTTTCATCAGACATTACACCCCCATGTTTGGCTGTCTTTGTCAAAGAGATTATCGTCAGACCAGTCTGTTCTGAGTCCGGAAGAGTAATGGCTCCAGCAGAAACTTTGATCAGAACAGCTTCTTTTAATACAATACAATAGCCTGCAACACAACTCAGCTCTTAACCAAACAATGCAAGGCGCAGACTGTAGCTCGTTGATTACCCAGCGGATTCCGTGCATGGCAAACTCTTCAGAACACGGACAGCGTGAAGTGTGTGTACAATGACTCGCCACTCAGCGACGCTTCTATAGTGCACAATGACTCGCCACTCAGCGACGCTTCTATAGTGCACAATGACTCGCCACTCAGCGACGCTTCTATATACCAGCGCATGAAAAACAAACACAAACACAACAAACAAAAACGTCGGGAAGTGGCGGGAGGGGGGGGGGGGGATAACACAATCAGAAAAGATTCCTTTATGACAGTGTTAACAGACAACATGTATGTTACCTACATAGAAAAAGAAAGGGATAATAAACGGGGAAAGCGGAATCACAGCCAAGGTTGTGACCACCGTGACGTGGTCTGCACCTCCCTCCTTTCTGTGTCGCCTTCCGTGACTGGCCCAGGTCAGTCACCGTCCTTCTGGTCACTGGCATTCCACAGCGCATTGATCTGTGACTGGACCAGCAGCAGTCCTCTTACTGAATGGCTAGCGTTGCGGACTGGGATCCTAGCTGGGATAGACTGTCCGGGGCCAGTGACCGCCAGGTGGACACGCCAACCCCGCCAGTGGTCATCCTGTCACTGACAGCTCTGGACACTGTCCACACAGCACAGGAAGTGGGGAGTCCAGCCAACTGGGTTAAATATTTTTAAAGCTGTTTTTAAGCGGTAAGTGAAGGTGTGAAGTGCGAACCACTCCAAAGGGTCACTTAGAACAGACCAATGAACGCCAATGAACACAGAAATAGGGCAGTCACAATGAATGAGTCATGGTGTTGATATCCTTCCTCCCATAAAGGTGACAGCATAATATTAGACGACAACCGATGCCACAGACACAGAACAGTGATGACTATAGGACACCAGAACAGTGATGACTAAAGGACACCAGAACAGTGATGACCATAGGACACCAGCATCTTAACGCTTCAAACCATTGCCCCTCTAAATGACAAACATCGAACACCTGCTGAGAAATCCAAGACACGTTCTCGCCTCACCTGGGTAAGTCAGGAGGCCCGTGTGATCAGTCAGAATTGTGGATTTCTGCCTACGCAGACCGTACAGCATGAAGAACTAACTGGAGCCATGGAATCACATGCCATCATCGGACAGACACATGCACACACATATACAGACACACTGCGCTGGAAGCGGAGAATGGGGGCCACTGGCACACTCTCACTCAGCATCACAAGCCATCTGAAGGCGAGAACAGCGAAATGGGGGGAACAGCACTGACAGATCAACATCAGACCCATCAACAGTTCCTGTCGGCATTGGTCCCGTCCCCTTCCTCTCTCATCCTCCTCTCCTTCACTCTCTCCCAGACTCCCCCCTGCCTGAAACCACGCCCCTCGCCTTGGCGCCAAGCTTCTCCATTGGCCCAATCGTGCGACTTGTGGAATTCGACAGAGCGTGCCAAAACCTCTCCCAGCTAACTTCATTAGCTACACTGGCACCACCGGCCATTCTTTTCCTAATTTTTTTTTTTAGAAGAGCAGGGGATTGGGGGTGGGAAGGGGGTAGGAGGAGAGGTAGCTCCTCCCAAATGACAGTGGATGCTGTATGTGTCAAAGACTCCACAAACTATAGCAGGGAGAGCGGAACCACGCGAGAGCGTCGGAGCCCGGATAAACGGCGCCTTCCTGTCAGTTTCCGCGAAGCGAAAACGGCGTTTGGGGTGGTGGTGTTTTCGGTAACTTAATTCCCATTATTCAAATGGCTAATCTTTCTTAATTTGTTTTGAAAAACAAAACGGGCTGTAGGGGACGAAGGCTGGCATGAAGAGTGCTGAGGGCTGTGGCCATCATTGCAGCTTACATGTTGGGGGGCTGAGATCTGTTGATACTGGGTCGTTATATCTGCTGAAGGGAGACTGATGTTCATGACTGATGTTCATCACGATCAGCTAGAGCGTGAGATGGTTGCACCGTGCAGCCTGTTGCATAATGCCATTGTGCTGGGCTGACCTTGCCCCTTCTCATCTGCATTGTACTCTGCTGAGTTGTACAATACTGTACTGTGCTGAGTTGTGCAGTACTGTATTGTGCTGAGTTGTGCAGTACTGTACTGTGCTGAGTTGTGCAGTACTGTACTGTGCTGAGTTGTGCAGTACTTCACTGTGTTGAGTTGTGCAGTACTGCACTGTGTTGAGTAGTGCAGTACTGTACTGTGCTGAGTTGTGCAGTACTGCACTGTGTTGAGTTGTGCAGTACTGTACTGTGCTGAGTTGTGCAGTACTGTCCTGTGTTGAGTTGTGCAGTACTGCACTGTGCTGAGTTGTGCAGCACAGTACTGTACTGTGCTGAGTTGTGCAGTACTGTACTGTGCTGAGTTGTGCAGTACTTTTCTGTACTGAGTCGAGCAGGACTTTACAGTGCTGTGATGTGCAGTATTGTACTGTGCTGAGTTGTACAGTACTGTACTGTGCTGAGTTGTGCAGTACTGTACTGTGCTGAGTTGTGCAGTACTATACTGTACTGAGTCGAGCAGGACTTTACAGTGCTGTGATGTGCAGTATTGTACTGTGCTGAGTTGTTGTGCATACTGTACTGTCCTGTGCTGAGTGGTGCAGTGCTGTGATGTGCTGAGTTGTGCAGTATGGTACTGTGCTGAGTTGTTGTGCATACTGTGCTGCGCTGTGCTGAGTTGTGCAGTGCTGTGATGTGCTGAGTTGTGCAGTATTGTACTGTGCTTAGCTCTGCAGCACTGCACTGTACTGTGTTGTATTGTTCCGAGTTGTGCAGCACTTTACTGTACTGTTCAGTGTTGTGCAGCACTGCACTGTACTGTGTTGCATTGTTCCGAGTTGTGCAGCGCTTTACTGTACTATGCAAGCTTAGGCAATACTGCACTGTACTGTGGTGTACTGTTCTGAGCTGTGCAGCACTGTACTATGTACTGTGTTATTCTAGTTTGATAGGTAAACCTGAGGAACACAACAGGTAAACTTTCCTAGCATTTATGACCCTCCTCTATCCCCCACACCACCCCAGAAAATCACTTTATCAGGTAACGTTGACGAGAAAATCACTTTATCAGGTAATGTTGACGAACATGTACAGCAGAAAAAATCACTTTAAGACTAGAGTAAACTGGACAAACATGTAGCGCAAAATAAATCACTTTTACATGTGAACTTGCCAAACATGTACAGCAACACACAACAAACACACACACACACACACACACACACACACACACACACACACACACAAAAATATATATATATATATATATATATATATATCACACACACACACACACGCACGCACGCACGCACGCACGCACACACACAAACTTGAAAAACACTGACAGCAAAAAAGAAAATCATTTAACATGTAAATGACAAACATTTATAGCTATAGACACACACCTCTCCCCAATCGCTTTATCAGGTAAACTTGCCAAACATGTGCAGCTAAAATGGTAAACTGGACAAACGGTGTACAACAGGAGAAAAAATATTTTAAGTTTACCAAATATGTAGAGCAAAAAAAAACAAAAAAACTTTCAGGGGTTAAAGTTGAAAATCACTTTATTAGGTAAAGCTGACAAACTTCAAAAATCATTTTAAACTTGTCTAGTAAGTAGACAAAAAAATACTTTAAGGGGTGAAGTTGAAAATTATTTTATTAGGTAAAGTTGACAAACATATACAACAAAATAAAGTTACTGTAAGACGCAAACTTGACGAACATTAGTAACAACAAAAATTACTTCAACTGATAAAGTTGACAAACATTTACAGAATAAAAAATCACTTTAAATGGGTACACACGTACACCACAAATATCCGTTTTCACAATTGAATTGGACAAGCATGCACAGATGAAAAAAGTCACTTAACTGGTAAACTTTACAGACATGTATTGCAGAAGAAAAAAAAACTTCATAGTGAAACTTGACAAACATCTATAACAGAAAAAACATCTATTTTGGCAGGTAGGTTAACTTGACAGACATGTAGAGAACAACCTACTTTGACAGGTAAATATGATATACATTAACAACAACAACATAGCAGCTCTGAATTCTGCACTCCATGAACAACTATGAAAGAGTAGCCATGCAATCCTGGAAATCCGCACAAAGAAATCAGTTGTATGCCATAATATATGCTACAAAAAAATATTTCAGTATACTACAATACAGCACAGTGCAAAATACCACAAGAAAGCAGAGTGCCATAGACACAATAAAGCACTCATAAATAAACTACAATACAGTACAGTACAATACAATACAATACAATACAATACAATACAATACAATTACCCAAAGTGCAACATAATACAACAAAGAACATTGCAATGAATTACAACAAAGCGTAATACAATTTACCGCAATAAAGTCGAGTAGAATATATTACAAAAAAGCACAAATCAACATACAACGGTAAAGCATAGTGCAATCTTCTCTAAAAGACATCGCAATATACTGCAATAAAGCAGTATGTAACATACTACAATGCTGTGAATACTGAACAGTGTAATGTATTACAATAAGCACAATACAGCACAACTGATGTAATAGATGTAACTCAGCACAGAGCTACAAAGTCCATGGAGTTCAATGCGGTACATTAACAGAACAATGCTGTGCATTGCGATAAAGCAAGGTAGAGTAAATGACAATAAAGCACATAGCAGCGTATTAGAATACAGCACAATTCAACATACAACAATCGTGTCTGGCCTTAGTATAAACGAACATACTGGGAGACAAGTAAGTGCAAAGTCATATAGCTGCAATGTACAGGTGACTAAAACTTCTTGTGGTGCGCCGTCCTATGAAGGTGTATGCTCTTTACAACAGGTCACCACTGATGCCATACACCAGTGACTACAACATACATCTTCCTGTGGCTCACCGTCATGTAAAGGTGTATGCATCACATAACATTTCACTTCACTACAGAGGGTCAATGTAGTATAATGCAATATTCCAGTGTGTTACCAACTGCCTGTTTGGTTGGGAGTCGGCATGCAGGGACAAGTCATTGGTCAGCAAGAGGAAAGAATACTAACAGTAATCTCACTGGGCACCACCCAGTCTACAGAAAGCGAGACGCATGACAGCACAAATTCCACGTAGAATGTAAATCAAACCTTTTCAAGTAACCTGTTGCTCTGACAACACGCGGAGAACGGCATAAAACAGGGACTCATAAGACTGAATACCCCAAAAGGTGCTGACACAGCTTACAATTCAGACATAGCTTAGAATTCAGACATAGCTTAGAATTCAGACATAGCTTACAATTCAGACATAGCTTACAATTCAGACATAGCTTACAATTCAGACATAGCTTACAATTCAGACATAGCTTACAATTCAAAGGGGGACACAAACTGAACTGCTTCTGAGGAAGCTTTACAACTATTGAGAAATCACGCCCCACGCACAGGGGAGCTCTCTATTGCACTCCTCAAAGTACAGTACAGTCACACAACACTTCAAACGTTTCAAGAGAAAAAGGCTTCCAAAGGAAAAGAAAACAACTGATGTCTCCATGCTCTTCAGTTTCTGAAATTCCCCCGTCGAGAGGTGTCACAAAGGATAAACTAATCAAGGGGGAAACAGCCTCCTAGGTCGGAATCCTTCCACAGTCAAACGTCAGCCTCTTGGGCTCACGTGCAGCTTCCCACAACGACCTTTCACAAGAGAAAAAAATTAACCCGGAGAACTTTTGCTCGAAGATCAGTCGTTAGGAAGCCACAGTTGTGGCTTAAGAATTCACTTACAAAATTCACATTTTCTTTCACTACACACAAAAGAAGTCTCTTTCTTCCAATACAGTCTTTGGGGGGGGGGGGGGGAGGGCAAGCTCCCCACTCACCATGCATTTTTGATTCTGTAGCGTGGCGGCAAGTTACAGGCTTCATTCTCCAGCCGCTGTAGGTCATCTGGCCGAAGGAGAGGGGACAGACAGAACTCCTCCCGCAGAGGCACCACTCCCGCCGCTGACATGACATGACATGACCAGGACAGGACACGACAGCAGGGCTGGGGGAAAATGTCCCGGTCCAAGTCCTTTTTCATTTGTACAGAGTATAATTTTTTTCCCCGAAGGAAGGAGGGAAAGAGGGGTGAGGATCAGTTGCTTAACGATATTATAAGAGAATAAGATTCTTGGGATAGATAATTTTGACACTTTGGAAAGGAAAGGATCAAAACATAAAATAACGCGGAATTTTTAAACTGGCTTTTTTTTTTTTTTTAAAACATGATAGTCCATTCCCCATACACCAAGAACTCACCTTAATCCGCAGTACAAGGTGACTGCCGGGGAGTGCAGGCGCTGGGCCCTCGTGCAACTCACATACAACAGTGCCAGAGCTGACAGTCGCCGGTAAAGGGGGGGGGGGGGGGGGCGAAGAGGGGGGTCCTAGTGAACCCTTCTCTTCACGGATCAAAAGGGGTCACAGCCCAGTTGGTTTGATTTAAAGAAGAAACTCATAAAAAAGGACAAGCCAAAAGGGGGCGACAACCGATGGCTGACACAGAAGCTGAACACAGACCTTTGTGTGGCGCACCGTCATATGTAATGTACGACAGTTCACATCACTATGGGGGTCAGTGTAGTGTAATGCAATATACCAGTGACTACAACATAACCCTCTGGTGCACCGTCATATGAAGGTGTATGTATTGCTTAACAGTTAAGGTCACTACAGTAATGAATCCGTTGATCTCCTTGACAGAGCGTGTCTAAATCGAAGCTCCCCCTCCCCTCCACCTCCCCCACCTCCAGTGTGTATTTTTTATTTTTCCATGTGTGCTTAGTGTGTTGTAATTTCTCCCCCCCCCCCCCTCCCCCCTCAATGTGGATTTTTTCCGTAGCTGTGTACAATGGACGATTGCCGTGTTTTCGTACCTTCTTTACAGCTGTAAAAAATGCATATTTCACACCGCCCTCCCTCTTCCCCCAAAGTGCCATCCTCACAGCATGCTGTGCTACTGTTTAAGCACTGTTTACTACCATCTCCCTTCCACCACCACCCCCTCTCGCTCTCCTTCTGTTCCCTCACTCCTCCTTCCCCTTCCACTCCACCCCATCCCCCATCCCCCATCCCCCGTCCCCTCCTGCTGACCTTCTGTTCAGAGACCAGCGGGTGCACACAGTCTGACATTCTGACCCACAGCGCCACATGTCCTCCCCATGGACGGCTGCTGCC
>CM065733.1:27376023-27386023 GCA_033310375.1 Conus canariensis | reverse complement strand
GATCTTAATATTCAAGATAAATTTGCTGAACTTAAAAGACAGTTCTGATGTTAATATTCAAGACAAATTTGCTGAAATGAAATCACTATACAAAACATGGCTAAAGAGAGAAAGTACATCACTGGGAAGAATGTAGTCCTTAAATTCTTGATCTTATCGGAAATGATCTATCTCTGAATACTGTTGCCCAGTCCCCAGACAAAGTAATAGAAACGATGTAAATATCTGTGTTTTAGTTTGTCCAGAACAGAAAAAGAAATAGAACAGATAGAAAAACAGCGCAGAAAATATCAACGAGAGAAGGCTTGGGATACCCATTATAAAAAAAAAAACTCACAATAGCCCCGTTCGGATACTAAGATTTGAGATCAGTAATCATGAATGGAAAAGACTTATCTTAGCGATATATCCACACGTTGCATTGTTACATTCATTGGGTCCCGGCTCATCTACTCACAATTACAAACTGAAGAAATTCTGGGTAAGTGTCCTTGAATCATACGGAGGATTATGACAAAGATTAAAAGTGGAGACTTCAAGTGATCTACCAGTAGAGCCATTTTCTATCACGATGATATGAAAGTAAGTCAGAGAACTATTCACTGTTAAACATGGACGAGCTTAGGTAATCATTGCAATAAAGATTTGCTACAGACAGGTAATGCGTTCATGATACCGGAGCAATTTAAAAACAAGCATAATATAAACAGGGTTTTTATTTCCTACACTAGATGTGTAAGAGCCGCACAGTTTATGTATGTAAATAGCAATTGCGATTTGCACCGGGCCAACCAAGAATTGGATACTGCACCGGTGCAATTTCAAACCGCACCGGTGCAAAATTTTTTTAATGACAGTTGTGACAATCGTTAGTTGTCCTAAACACTTTGAAACGAAGTAGTCGTTTATATGTGTGTGTGTGGGGGGGGGGGGGGGTGCGCGCGCGCGGTGTGTGTGTGTGTGTGTGTGTGTGTGTGGTGTGTGTGTGTGTGTAGTGGGTGCGACAAGTGTCGGTTACCTCAACAATTGTAAAACGAACTAACTACTGACGTGCGTGCCCGAACGTGCGCGCTTTTTTGTGAATTTATGTTCACTATTTTGTGATTGCCTGTGGTGATTGAACTAAGGAAAATCCCACTGAATTATATTCACGTGCCTCGGTGTCACTTTCGCTCTGTCTGCGTGAAAATGATGAAGGTCTTTATTCCACCAGCGGTTTATTGTGGCTATTCAGTGGATTATTTGCCGGGACAAAAAGCAAGTGTAATTTAAGAAACAACGGTGAACGTTGCAGCTCTGTCTTAGGATTACTATTCACTCAATTGATGCTTCGATACCAGCAACTACAAGGAAAACTCCACAGAGCTCGTGTTTCGGCAAGTACCAAGGGGACCTTATTCTGCCCTGGAAATGCTTGCAGAATAAAAAATGCTCAGCGATGAAACTTTTGCTGGATGATGTTTTAGGGGAAGAGTCTCTTTTAGAACAAGGCTAAGCTATATTGATAACTGAACAACCAATGAAACCAACTGCAAAATCCAGTTGTACTAATCTACGTTTTTGTTGGACACAGATCAGTGTATACCACTACAGACCCAACAGCATCCACAGGATTTTTTTGTGTGTTGCTGTAAGATGGTCTTTCTTCGGTTCAGGGCCAACTTAACACTAAGACAGGACCAGCCTCTGTTGCTATTGGACCACCCTGCGTCACGACAGAACTATGCTACATCACAGCAGTGCCAGCCTCTGTCAATAGGGCATCAGCCAAATTCACCACAGGAGCAGAGTTTGATACTGCAGGACTGACAGTTCTGGACAGGCCAGTGTCACCACAGGAGCAGTGTGTACTACTGCAGGACTGACAGTTCTGGACAGGCCAGTGTCAACACAGGAGCAGTGTGTACTACTGCAGGACTGACAGTTCTGGACAGGCCAGTGTCACCACAGGAGCAGTGTGTAATACTGCAGGACTGACAGTTCTGCACAGGCCAGTGTCACCACAGGAGCAGTGTGTAATACTGCAGGACTGACAGTTCTGGACAGGCCAGTGTCACCACAGGAGCAGTGTGTACTACTGCAGGACTGACAGTTCTGGACAGGCCAGTGTCACCACAGGAGCAGTGTGTACTACTGCAGGACTGACAGTTCTGGACAGGCCAGTGTCACCACAGGAGCAGTGTGTAATACTGCAGGACTGACAGTTCTGGACAGGCCAGTGTCACCGCTCCACCAGCCGACGTCTGCACGTAAGTCAAGTTACTTATTTAGGCAACATTTCTTTTCCGCCCCCACTCCCGCAGCCCCCTTCCGCCTCATTTATTCATAAACTCTATTGCTCTTTGAGAATTGCGTTGAACTCTTTGATTCATGTTGTTTTTCTCAACCACTCTTGAACCTGAATTATCTTTCACCTAGAAAGGACGCGCGTGAGCGCGCGTATGTTGTGTGTGGTGGGTGGGTGGTGCGCGCGCGTGCGCGGCGTGTGTGTGGTGTGTGTGTGTGTGTGGTGTGTGTGTGTGTCGTGCGTGCGTGCGTGCGTGTGTGCGTGTGCGTGCGTGTGTGTGTGTGTGTGTGTGTGTGTGTGTGTGTGTGTGTGTGTGTGTGTAAGCGTTTTCTAATCAGTTTCTAATTTTAATTATAACTTTTCACCAAATCTTCTGTGCTAACAGTGTGGCACTGTCATTGTAACCACTAGGGTTATCTTCATCACCATATGTGTCACAACAAACGTCTCCATCCTGTTTAGATTTTGTTTCTAGTAAAGTAAGATGATTTGTTCACCCTGCAGGGTGCATTTTTCACATTTTATTCTTAAGTCCAAAGGCTGCAGAATGATGGCCGTCATCCTCAGGCTTCCAAGGACGAAGACACACGTGCACACCATCTTCACTTCAAGGATTTCTAATCGGGACACCTACCGAGACAACTGCCCACACCAAAAGAACAGTCACAGCAAGACATCCTGTCCACAATTCCCCCCATCCCCTAGGAGAGTCCCAGCAGGACATCTTGGCCAAGTTTCCACCTCTCCCATCTCCTCCTCCCCTTCATCTTCCCCCACTCTCCTTCCTTCGTCAGTCAGTCTTCCCCTTCCCCCCAGAGAGGTGGTTGGAGTAGAAAGGAAAAAAATAAACATGCAGCAAGCAGAAGTGAAGGGGATGGACACGTGAAAGAGGAGAAGGCGGAGGGGAGAGGCAGACAGGCGTGTGAAGGAGCGGAAAGGGATAGGTGGAAGGTGGGTGAGGGCCAAGGGTGAGCAGTGCGGCGAATGGCCAAAGGAAAAAGAAGTCGCGCTGGAACCGCTGTCCTTCCTAGCGGCACCTTCAGCTGTGCATTCGTGCCGCTGTCCAGCACTGGCTGCCTCACTGACATCACTCAACTCCTCACTCTAGTCCTCACTCAACTCTTCACTCAACTCCTCACTCAACTCCTCACTCAACTCTTCACTCAACTCCTCACTCAACTCCTTTCCAGAGGAGGCGAGCTGGAACCTGTCGTCTGGGCCCAACTTCTGGGCTTCCCCATTCTTACCTTACTGCGTTCTCCTTGTTTTTTGTTTGTTTTTGTTTTGTTTTGTTTTGTTTTCTTTGTTTGTTTGTTTGTTTTTCCTTTCTTTTTCTGACACGGCAGAGCAGGATAAGTTGTTTTCAACGGCATCGCCTGCCGAGGGCATGTCTCCACGGGCCTGTCTGCACGGAACACAGAAAGGGGTCGGGCACTGGCACATCAGCACACACGACAGATGCGGAAATACCCAACAGGCTATACTCGGAGTTCGCATCCTTGGCCCTCCGAATGCAAGTCTCAAACACTATGCACTCGTCCATAACTATCGGAGCTTTGGGACTTGCAGATGTGTGTATTCTTCAACGACACGAGGAACAGTTTTTCAACATTGACAAATCTGGACAAAGCTGATATTGAAAAGAAATCTGGACAAAGCTGATATTGAAAAGAAATTTGGACAAAGCTGATATTGAAAAGAAATCTGGACAAAGCTGATATTGAAAAGAAATCTGGACAAAGCTGATATTGAAAAGAAATTTGGACAAAGCTGATATTGAAAAGAAATCTGGACAAAGCTGATAACGAAAAGAAATCTGGACTACTCTCGGACTGGAAACAAACGTGGAATATTCCAATACTGAGACAAAATTGAAAAATTCCAATCCTAAATGTAACAAAAAGGCCTGGAACACTCCCACACTGAACATTAATCTGGAATACTCCATTACTGAAAAAAAAAAAACTGAATAAGAGAACACACGACACTCTATGATGATCATCGGCTTCAACGTAAAAACATGAATATAAGAGGTCGATTGGTTGGTCACGTTTATCCCCATTGAAGATTTACGTTTCTTTGTGAGTCAACACGGCCTCTGAGTCTTTCTTTCGAGTTTTTGCTTCTGTCAAGTTTCTCCGAGTCTCTGTTTCTACTTAAAGAGTTTGTGCTTATCGTCAACACTTTTTGTTTGTTTGTTTTCTACCTATAAATTGGTCTGATTGTATAAAGAGGGTGAAGACGGTTCGTGTATTCTCGTCGACAAAGTAGAAAGAAACTCGTGGAGAGCGTGGCAGCAGAGAGTCCTCAGAAGAGAAGCCCCCTTCAAGCAAGTGTTTCGGCCCTTATCTCCTGACACTCTAGGGGGGTTGGGCCACACCCGGTTCATGACTCCGGATGTCCCTCTGCTGCCCCTTTTTTTCCCATCTTGGGACGAGCCATGGCTGGGATTCGAACCCATGACCCTCTGGACATGCTCATTTTCCACTTAATGACTCGCGCTTTAACCACTGAGCCACAGGGACACCTGATATTTGTAGGAAAATTAAGCCTTATGAAGTTCACTTTTGTTCCTCCTTGACCAGATCCAGCTTGAACACCTCTCTGCCGCTTCTGCCATTGCTTTCAGGGCTCTGGTTTTTTCCTTCCCTGCAACTGAGAGCTGTTTCATGAGGCTGTATGCAGACGTTCCTACAAACCCCCTAGCTCCAATTTCTGCAGTGAGGACTTTGACCTGATAGCCTTCTCTCCTCAGGCTGTTTGCCAGATCAGCATACTTTTCAGTCTTGTAGATTTGAGCTGCCTCCATTCTGTTCTCATATGGCACCGTGAGCTCGACCATGATCAGCTGCTTGGTTGACTTAGAGTGGACTACTATGTCTGGTCTCATGCCACTCTTGCTGATGATCTCTGGGTGACTCTTCCATTGTGGGAGGTCTGCAGTGCACTCCCAGTCATCTGCCCCGTCCAGCAGACTCTGCCTGCATGTTTCGAGTGGCACTGTTGTTCTTGGCCATGATTTGCTGCCTCCTGCCGTGAAGAATGTTGCGGGTGCTTTTGGAGTCCTGATTTTCCCTTTTGTGGTGTTGGTACTAGCCCAGACTACTTGTACAATTTCTTTGAGCACTTGGTTGTGCCTCCATGTGTACCTTCCTTGAGCCAGGGCTACTTTACATGAGCTTAGGACATGCTCCACTGTTTGTTTTTCATGGCAGAGGGGGCATGCAGGATCGTCTGTTTTCCCCCACTTCACCAGGTTTGCATTTGAGGGCAGAAGGTCATATGCAGATCTGAGAATGAAGCTGATCCTGAGAGGGGCCATGTGCCAAATGTCATTCCAAGTGAGACTTCTTTGGAGTGCATTCTCCCACGTTGTCCATTGCCCTTGCTGGCTCTGCTGGACTGCTTTTTGGAGTCTTTTTTGGTCTTCTTCTTTTCTCATCTCCTGAATCATCATGTCTCTTTTGGCTTTTCCTTTGGCCTTTGACCACCATTCAGTTTTGGTCACCCCCAGTCCCTGTCTGTTGGTCTGTGTGTGTCCTGTTATTTCTCTGATCTTGAGACTTTCTTTTGCAGAATCCATCGCCTCTTGAACTTTCCATTTTCTGCCTGTCTTCAGCTGGGGCTTAATTGCTTCTATCACCTTGTCTCCTGAGTCCTCCAGCATGCTTTGAAGTCTGATCTTCCCTGCTTTGTATTCCTCCAGGATGGATTTCAGGGGTAGTTTCAGCTTTGCTTGGCGACAGTACAGCGCTATGTCAGTCAGACAGGGTGGGACACCAAGCCATTTCCTTGTGAACTTGTTGATTTTGGCTTCCATTGCCTCCACTATGCTGGTGCAGATGTCGTATATCATCAGAGGCCATAGCAGCTTTGGTATCAGCATGAACTGCAGACACCAGACCTTGTATTTGCCAGGGAGCCCACACTGGTCAATGGTCTCCAAGCCTTCCTCCGCCATCTGCTTGGTTTCTTTTGCTCTTTGTGTGTCTTTCAGCGTATCATCATACCATCTTCCAAGGCTCTTGACTGGTTCTTCTGTGACTGTTGGAATGGCCTGGTTGGCAACACTGAAGACCACAGATCCGGCCACTTTTCCTTTCCTCAGTGAGAGACTCCGTGATTTCTTTGGCTTGAACTTCATTCTGGATGAGGCAACTATGTCGTCCAGCCTCTCCAGCACATGACGTGTCTCGTCTTCTCTGGATGAAATCACTGTAGTGTCATCCATGAAGGCCTTGAGAGGAGGCATCTTGTATCCATCGCCAAGGTCTGTTTGTCTCGCGTTGTTTGTTGCTGCTTTCAAGATGAGTTCCATTGCCAGCACGAACAGTATTGGGGAAATTGCACAGCCCATTGCAATACCCACTTCCAAGTTGATCCAGTCTGTTGTGTACTCCTTGGTAGAGAACCGCATTGAGAAGCCATTGAAGTACTTCTTGAGCATGTCGCGGATGTTCTTTGGCACATGGTACATCTCAAGAGCCAACTGTATCATCTCATGGGGCACAGATCCATATGCGTTTGCCAGATCAAGCCACACTACGTCCAGGTCTCTCTTTTCTGCTTTTGCTTTTTGGATTGCGTCCCAGATCATTGTGGCGTGTTCTACACAGCCCGCCACGCCTGGGATGCCACCTTTCTGGACTGACACATCCAAGTACTTGTTTTCCATCAGGTACTTGGTCAGCCTTGCTGCCATGACAGAGAAGAAGATTTTCCCTTCGACGTTCAGTAGTGATATTGGCCTGAACTGGCTAATGTCACTTGAGTTTTGCTCTTTGGGGATGTACACACCATCTGCCGTCATCCACTGGCCGCTGATCTTCTGGTTTCTCCAAGCCGATCGCAGCAGCCTGTGGAGCCACTCCAGCACCTTGGGACATTTCTTGTAAAGCTGGTAAGGTATTCGGTTTGGCCCTGGTGATGATTTGGCTCTGGCTTTGTCGACCACCTTCTTGATTTCCGCCAACGTTGGAGGCTTGCCATTGAACTGTTCCTCAGGGTTGGTTGGCCACACCAGACCTTGAATGTCGAGTGGTGCTTTGCTCTGTGGGTCAGAGTATGTTTTCCTCAGATGCTGCTCAAGAACTCCTTTGTCCACACTTAGGGTCCCAGATTTTGGCTGCTCAAACAGTGTTCTGGCAAACTGGAAGGGGTCTCTGAAGAAGCGCTCTTGTGTCTTCTTCTTTTTGCTCTTCCTCTTCCTCGCAGATTCCGCTTTGCTGAGGGCACTGTGTTTTTCTTTCAGGTCTTTCCACAGTTTTTCCAAGCCTTGTTTTTCAGCTGGCAGTGCGGTCTTCATTTGCATCTTGAGGTTTTTCTTTTGGACCCTGATCTTGTCCATCTTTTCTTGGCGTCTGGATTTCTTTGGAGGTGTTTTCTCTTTGGGTAGTTTTGCTCCATAGGCGTCTCTACATGTGGCATACACAATGTCCCCATATGTGGCTAGTTTGTGTTCCAGGGTGCTTTTCCCTATCAGTGCATCGAGTCTTTGGACGATTTTTGCATCCAGTTTCTCCCAATCTTCAGTTTCGTTTGCTCGTGGCAGGTTGAGTTTCAGGCGCCTGGCATCGAGGGCCTGTGCAAATTCCTCATCCGAACCAACAGCGTGGATGTCCTTGGCACTGTGGTTTAAATCCTGGCCTTGGTCTTCCGACGTCTTATCTGCTGATGCAGTGCGCTGCTGCTCATTCAGATGAGTCTTCACACATCCCATCTTTGTTCTGTGGATCTTCATGCCACGGGTGGTAGCGAAACGCTTTCCACAGACACATGGATATTCCATTTGGTCCATGTTCATAGTCCGTTTGGGATTTGCAGTCATGATTGGTTGAGCACCGATGGATTCATCATTCTCTCCCCCTTTCGGTGAATCCTGGGAGCATCTTTTCCTTTTATTTTTAGTAGCCACATGTTTAAGGCAAAGTGGGGAGCCAGCCCACAGAGCCCTTGGTTCTGGTCTTTCCCAGTGTCCTCCGGTCTTTCCCGGACGTCCTCCGGCCTATTCCCGGAAGTCAATGGTTTACCCATGCATCAGTAGAAAGAAACTCGTGGAGAGCGTGGCAGCAGAGAGTCCTCAGAAGAGAAGCCCCCTTCAAGCAAGTGTTTCGGCCCTTATCTCCTGACACTCTAGGGGGGTTGGGCCACACCCGGTTCATGACTCCGGATGTCCCTCTGCTGCCCCTTTTTTTCCCATCTTGGGACGAGCCATGGCTGGGATTCGAACCCATGACCCTCTGGACATGCTCATTTTCCACTTAATGACTCGCGCTTTAACCACTGAGCCACAGGGACACCTGATATTTGTAGGGAAATTAAGCCTTATGAAGTTCACTTTTGTAAGTTGTAAGTACAACTAAATTTTTACTTCATATCTCTGTACAGCAATTAGAAGTTTTGTTGATTTTATGGAATGTCATTTCCTTCTTATATTCTAATCAACTGAGAAAAAAATGGAATTACTGGTTTATGCGTGCATGCCTGCGTGCGCGCGAGCGTATGCGTGCGTGTGTGTGTGTGTGTGTGTGTGTGTGTGTGTGTGTGTGTGTGTGTGTGTGGTGTGTGTGTGTGTCTGTCTGTCTGTCTGTCTGTCTGTCTTTGTGCGCGCGCATTCCTGTCTGCGTGCGTGCGTGCGTGCGTGCGTGGGTGCGTGTGTGTGTGTGATTGTGTGTGTGTGTGTGTGTGTGTGTGTGTGTGTGTGTGTGTGTGTGTGTGTGTGTGTGTGTGTGTGATTGTGTGTGTGTGTGTGTGTGTGTGTGTGTGTGTGTGATTGTGTGTGTGTGTGTGATTGTGTGTGTATGTGTATGTGTGTGTGTGTGTGTGTGTGTGTGTGTGTGTGTGGTGTGTGTGTGTGTGTGTGTGTGTGTGTGTGTGTGTGTGTGTGTGGTGTGTGTGTGTGTGTGTGTGTCATCAAAAGATATCGTCCAGGAAAACAACATCAATATTCGTTGACATCAAGATTAAAAACATCAACTCCTGATCCTTTCGGCAACGAATGGAATAGTGCAATGCTATGTGGGTCAGGTGAGGTTAGAATGGAATAACACAGTACTATGTGATTCAGGTGAGGTTAGAATGGAATAACACAATGCTATGTGGTTCAGGTGAGGTTAGAATGGAATAACACAGTACCATGTGGGTCAGGTGAGGTTAGAATGGAATAACACATTACTATGTGTGTCAGGTGAGGTTAGAATGGAATAGCGCAATGCTATGTGGCTCAGATGAGGTTAGAATGGAATAACACAGTACTATGTGGGTCAGGTGAGGTTAGAATGGAATAACACAGTACTATGTGGGTCAGGTGAGGTTAGAATGGAATAACACAATGCTATGTGTGTCAGGTGAGGTTAGAATGGAATAACACAATGCTATGTGGGTCAGGTGAGGTTAGAATGGAATAGCGCACCAGCCGCCGTGGCGAAGTGGTTAGCGTCGCGGACTCCCGGCTGGGAGGTCGTGGGTTCGAATCCCATCAGAGTCATGTGGGTTTTTCTGCCCCGACCGGCTCCTACCCAGAGTTGAGTTTGCTGCGGACTCAGTTGGGAAGACTGGGACCACACAGTCGAGTTTCATCCACTTAAAGGATGCGTTTCTGAGAGTGTTGCTCAAATTTCCTGACCAACACTGCAGGTGCCTGTATCTCTCGGGCCTGGTTGACGCCGAGATATATTATGAAAGGAAGCGTAGAGTACAGCCCTGTCATGTAGT
>CM065733.1:27353523-27371023 GCA_033310375.1 Conus canariensis | reverse complement strand
TTCTGATAACTAGAATCCTAGAGCATGGCGTATTGTTTGTTGACTGAGAAGGAAACAGACATGTTCTGCTGATATCAGGAGATTCATTGCCTTTTTTGTGGTGGCTCAGAGGGTTCTTGCAAAATTGTGTAACTTTTTTCGGAGGGATACTTGGGATAGGTTTCGTTGGAAAATGATGGAAATAATAGAGGTTGCTATTGTTGTGATCTGCCGTTGAGCGCCCTAAGTTGATATTGGTGCGATCAGTATATCACAGAGATGAGATATCGCATCTGATTTCAACGTTTTACCTTTACTTTTCCTTCTCAGGGTATGGAGAGTTTGTTCTCTGTCTTTGATAGATGCTCTTGTGCACTTGTGCACTTGTGAATTGACCATTTCGGAAAATGATGACATCAAGATATTTGTACGATGTGACGAGAGTTGGGTGTGGGTCGATGTGTCTTGTAGGGGAAGGACCTACAGTGCTTTCTCCATTAGAGTTACACTAACAGGTCACCTCCACTGGCTATGGAAGGAGCAGCTTTCTGGTGCTAGTCATCAAAAGACAATTGTATTTTTCTCAGGACTGTTAGAATACTCCAGAGTGGCTCCAGAGTAATACCCATTGGGCTTGTACATTTGAAAGTGTCTTCGTAGCTCAGAGAGACAGAATCAGAGATGAGTTCAAACATTCAATACTGAATAAACAACAAAGAACAGACACAAGTTAAGTGTACTTTCACACATCAACTTTACTTGTTTATACAAGGGTGAATTGTTCAAATCAATTTCACTAATCCAGTTCTGGTTGACTTTTGTCCCCACTCTTTCTGTCATCATTAAGAGTGGGAAAGTTCTAGATGAGTTGAGTTGGAGTCCACTTGGAATATGAGATATTATCTGATGTTGGAGAGGATTGTTGATCTCTCTCTCTCTCTCTCTCTCTCTCTAGTTGCTGTTTAACATAACTGCATCATGCACGGACGGAACGCACGCACGATTGCCATGGCGCGTGGTGAAAAGGAAGGGAGAGGGGGGGGGGGGGGCGACTTGCTCTCAAAGTGACGTCACTTTTATTCGTGTCATTGCTGCTGAAGCCGGGCTGTTTCTGGGGTCGGCCACTTCAAAGAAACCCGGCATAATGTGGGGAGTTATATCTGGCGTGACGTCTCTCTCTCCCTCTCTCTCTCTCTCTCTCTCTCTCTCTCCTACCCACCCACTTATACACACACACACACACACACACACACACACATGTGTGCCCGCATACACGGAAATAATCAAGCTCGTTTTCTAGGCTGTTACATACTGGAATAAAAGGAAATGATTCTTTAAGAACATTGTGTCCAAACTATGGCTGTAACCTCATGTAAACAGATCACAGAGGCCTATATTACAATTTGAAGGCCTGTAAGTCGATAATAAGTAAAACGGGTGAATGAAAAAATCACTGTATTATTCTGAAGACTTCAGAAGAAAAGATTGTCAGAAGGAATTACACAGTGCCACGATTTGAAGGTGGGAGGGGGAAAGGGGAGTTTCTACACAGTTCGTTGACTGTTTCACACTGTTATGTCATTGGAGTTGGAGTGTGCCCTGGCATGGAAAGAAACTCTTAAGTAGTTGATTTTAAAATGCACGCATTCTGCCATACTAGAGAGAATGTTTTTGTGCTTGTCACAACTTGACAAGAAATCACAATAACAGAAAGTGATTAGTGTCTTAGTAAGGTCTTGAATTTTACTTTTGTCCATTATTGCAACGAAAGTCACAGATGTGTTATTATTTGTTAGTGTATACAACCAAGAGTTCTCTACTATTAGCAGAGATCAACGAGCACATAGCCATGCTCCACAAGACCTACAAAGACCTCAGGGACAAGACCCGAGAGAAGAAGAAACAGCAGAAGTGCCAGCAAGCCAGGCAGCTCATCCAACAGAAGCTTCGGCAGGTGAAGAACGATTGGTGGAGAAAGAAAGCAGAAAGTCTGCAAGCTGCGACTGATATCAACGACATGAAGACATTTCATGCGGGCCTTCGCACCATCTATGGACCAAAGACTACTGGATCAACACCCAATCAGCTTCTGACCACAGCACACTGCTGACAGATAAGACTGACATCCTTGCTCGCTGGGCTGAGCACTTCAATGCTGTCTTGAATAGAGACTCGTCAGTGTCTGAAGAAGCAATCGCAGCGCTCCTCCAACTGCCAGTGAAGGAATCTCTGGCAGACTCACCCTCCAGTGCAGAGACTGCGAAGGTTCTGAAGCAGACCACGTCCAGGTAAGCACCGGGAGCAGATGGGATTCCAGCTGACATCTACAAGAATGGAGGCAAGGTACTCCTGTGGAAAATCTAACTAAACTCTTCTAGTCCATATGGGAAAAGGGAGAAGTGCCCCAAGACCACATAGACGCCTTTATTGTACACTTCTACAAGAGGAGGGATGATAATGCGTCCAGTGACAATCATTGTGAGATTTGCCTCTTGTGCATCGCAGGAAAGATTCTTGCCAGGGTCATCTTGAACAGACTCGTCACCCACATAACAGACTCCATCATCCCTGAATCACAGTGTGGGTTTCGCGCAGCAGGGGCACAACCGACATGGTATTTGCTGTTCGCCAACTACAGGAGAAGTGTCGTGAGCAGAATTAGGAACTCCACATGGTGCCTGTTGATCTCACCAAGGCCATCGACACCGTTAATCAGACTGGCTTGTGGAAGATCCTTCACAAGTTTGGTTGCCCGGAAAAGCTCATCTCACTGATAGTTTCATTCCATGATAGCATGCAGGCTATGGTTCAAGAAAACGGAGATACCTCTGACCCATTCCCAGTGGAAAACGGAGTGAAGCAGGGATGCGTTTTAGCTCCCACCCTCTTTTTCATTCTGTTCGCTACAATGCTGATTGATGCATTCCGGTACTGTGACAAGGGGGGTTACATCCGGTTTCGTTCAGATGGCAAACTCTTTAACCTTCGACGACTTCAGGCCAATGCTAAAGTATCTGATGCCCTTCTGAGAGAGTTGCACGTTGATGACTGTGCACTGGCCGCACACTCCCATGAAGACATCCAGTGCATCACAGATCGTTTTGCAAGGGCCTGTCTATGCTTTAGCCTTACAGTCAGTCTTGGTGAGACCGAGGCCATGTTCCAGCATTCACTGCCCGGAGCTGGCAGTGCTCCACCACCACCTGTCGCCATCAACAACACAGAGATAAAAAAAAATGTGGACAAGTTCTGCTACTTGAGCAACACTGTTAGAAGCTACGGATATCTGGATGCAGAAATGATGCTGCGCATCGCAAAGGCCAGCTCTGCCTTTGGCAGACTCTCAAAGAGTCTATAGCAAGACCATGGCATCAAATTTCGCACAAAGGTTGCCGCGTACAGAGCTGTGGTTCTAAGTGCTCTTCTCTATTGTTGTGACACTTGGACCACGTACCGCCAATATATCTAACAACTCAAACACTTCCATCAACGATGCTTACACACGATCTGCAGCATCAAATAGCAAGACAGAGTCTCCAACCTACAGGTCCAGAAGAAGTGTGACCTACCCGGCATTGAGTGTATGCTAACCAAAAGCCAGCTCCGATGGACAGGGCACGTTGTCCGTATGGAGAACAGCAGAACTTCAAAGATGCTGCTCTATGAACAACTGAAGGAAGGACAATGTGAGCAAGGAAGGCCTCTCAATAGATACAAAGACACCTTTAAGGCCAACCTCAGAAGCTGCAACCTTCACACTGCTTCATGGGAAGATATTGCAGTTGACAGAAAACAGTGGAAGTAATGGTGTACCCAGGGCTCAGTGACATGCAAGCGCAACAAACCAGCTGCCATCCAGGAAAAAAGGGATCGAAGAAAACAGGCCCCATACTTGCAGGACTCCATTCCAAGCAGGGTCTGTGGACAACTTTGTGCCTCAGGAATTGGTCTTCATTCCCACATGAGGACCCATATTAGCAGATGACCTGCCTGCCTACTCATCCGTCGGACACGACGGAGAATGGTTGTTGCCACACTGAACAGAAAAAATCCCTCAAATTCTCTCATTCTGTGAAACAACATAAAAGGTTGATTGTTGCCACATTGGGGGAAAAATCCCTCAAATGTTACCCTCCTTGCCAGAACAGATGAAGTTGATTGTTGCCACAGCTGGACGAGAAAAAAAAATCAAAACTCAACTATGAACAGTGAAAAGAAAGATCTCAAACGGAAAATAATTTTATTTTTCATCCTCGTAACACAGCAGTCCACATGAGTACACAAAGGCACCAAGTACATGTCCGTGCGGCAGTTCTGTCAAACTTCTCGTTTGATTCTCTCCGATCGGTACTTAAAAACGAGTTCTGGGATGCTGCGGTGTCCTCACTTCCAAAATACTGACTTTTATACTTCTCTTTGGAAGCCAGAATGATTGCCAGTGTTGACGGTGACTTTTATACTTCTCTTTGGAAGCCAGAATGATTGCCAGTGTTGACGGTGACTTTTATACTTCTCTTTGGAAGCCAGAATGATTGCCAGTGTTGACGGTGCAGTTTCATATTCCTCCATTATTTCTTCACCTGTGTTGCTGGATTTCTTTCAGTTTCCTAATTTTTTTTTTTTTGCTTAAGCGACAGAACTTTGCAACGTACAGACGCCATGATGAAATGGCCTATTAAATCAAAGCCTGACACACTGACACCTTCCTTCCCCTTCACCCCACCCTCGTCCCTTCAGCATCTCTCCTCCATCTACAGTCACTGGACTTGACCACACATGAGTCGACTGCTCTGCTTCGACAATCGCAGGCACTCACATAACAGGACATTAAAATACAATTTCATTTCCAGACGTGACCTTTACCGTACAACAAACATACCGTAAAAATATTGTGTACTTTCAATCTACCTATGTGAAGCTGTTTAAGAAAATGAAACAAGCTTAGGTTATGCAGCTAGACAAACACATGTACAAACGTGTGATTTCTATTTAGAGCAACGCATAAAAAGCTTTACGTTTCATGTGCTGTGCGGATACTCCTCCATCTCCCTGGAATATTATGCTACAGTATGAAGCAATATACATCGCAGCGAACTAACCAACCATTTCCGAGAAATGGTTCCCAAATACAAAAGCAACCACTTCGTTATATCCGGCTTAAACTCTTCACAGGGCCTAACATATTATTCGCTATAGGCAGCCGGTTGTTATGACCGGCGTGATCGCCCGCTGGGGACCCCAAAACCATTTCGTTATAAGCGGCATTTGGTTACATCCGACTTCGTTACATCCGACTTCGTTACATCCGACGTATTCTTAGTCATTTAAAAAGGATTTTTGCCGGGACCAACCTTTTCGCTTCGTTACATCCAGCATTCGTTATATCCGACTTCGTTATAAGCGGCTTCGACTGTATATTGCCGTTTGTGAGATAAAGGGAGAGAGAGAAAGAAAAAGAGGGGTAGGGGGGGGGGGGTGGGAGAAGGGAGAGTCGAATGGGGGACCCCGGGTTAGTACAGGATGGTGGGGGTGGGTCAATTGTCATGTCACAGTACCGGCTTGCAATCTGTATTATGCATGTGTGTGTGTGTGTGTGTGTGTGTGTGTGTGTGTGTGTGTGTGTGTGTGTGCGCGCGCGCGTGCGCGCGCGCGTGCGCGCGCGCGCGCGTGTGTGTGTGTGTGCGATTGTGTATCCGTGACATATGACTGAATGAACGAATCTTCTGTTTAACGTGTTTTCACCATAATTAGTAATATTGCACAGACTGTCACATGTATGTTTGGAGCGGCATATGTATGTACGTGGTTAACTTTTATGCTTTCTTCTACTTCACGATACAACATTGCAATGTGTGTGTGTGTGTGTGTGTGTGTGTGTGTGTGTGTGTGTGTGTGTGTGTGTGTGTGTGTGTGTGATAAAGAGAAAGAAGGGGGGTGGGGGGGGGGAGTTATTTGCAACAGAAGAGGTGCTGTGTTTTGTTGGTTTGGGTTGTTACCATTTAGCCTGTTTATTGAGAAGACTTAGTATTGATGTAGCGATGAGGATCTAAATGACATTAATCATGTTCAAGAGAACTCATCTAAATCACCATGAGTTACTGACCACCAGCTTCTGTCTGGCACTGCTGCCAGTCTTAACACTGACAGGGGCCACCCTCATCACCCACCACCCTCTGTCTGGCACTGCCGCCAGTCTTAACACTGACAGTGGCCACCCTCATCACCCACCACCCTCTGTCTGGCACTGCTGCCAGTCTTAACGCTGACAGTGGCCACCCTCATCACCCACCACCCTCTGTCTGGCACTGCAGCCAGTCTTAACGCTGAGAGTGGCCACCCTCATCACCCACCACCCTCTGTCTGGCACTGCCGCCAGTCTTAACACTGACAGGGGCCACCCTCATCACCCACCACCCTCTGTCTGGCACTGCAGCCAGTCTTAACGCTGAGAGTGGCCACCCTCATCACTCACCACCCTCTGTCTGGCACTGCCGCCAGTCTTAACACTGACAGGGGCCACCCTCATCACCCACCACCCTCTGTCTGGCACTGCCGCCAGTCTTAACGCTGACAGGGGCCACCCTCATCACCCACCACCCTCTGTCTGGCACTGCCGCCAGTCTTAACACTGACAGTGGCCACCCTCATCACCCACCACCCTCTGTCTGGCACTGCTGTCAGTCTTAACACTGACAGTGGCCACCTTCACCCACCACCCTCTGTCTGGCACTGCCGCCAGTCTTAACACTGACAGTGGCCACCCTCATCATCCACCACCCTCTGTCTGGCACTGCAGCCAGTTTAACACTGACAGTGGCCACCCTCATCACCCACCACCCTCTGTCTGGCACTGCTGCCAGTCTTAACACTGACAGTGGCCACCCTCATCATCCACCACCCTCTGTCTGGCACTGCTGCCAGTCTTAACACTGACAGTGGCCCCCTCATCACCCACCACCCTCTGTCTGGCACTGCTGCAGTCTTACACTGCTGCCACACATCAGTGGCCACCCTCATCACCCACCACCCTGGCATTGCCGCCAGTCTTAACTACTGACACTGCCACCTCACCCCACCACTCGTCTGGCACTGCAGCTAGACTTTGGTCTTTCATTGTCCTGATAGTTCGGTCAACATTTAAACTGAAAAATTTAGAAAGAGAGGGTGTTAGTTACCGCCAATGACATTGAAACAAAGCACATGACAAGACACTACCGCCAATGACATTGACAAACAAAGCACATGACAAGACACTACCGCCAATGTCTTGTCAGTGTTTGTCAATGTCATTGGCGGTAACTAACACCCTCTCTTTCTAAATTTTGCTTCGTTCTCCGCCGTCAGTGACTCCATTTTGAAAATTTAAACTGAAAGTGAAACACAGCCACCACGCCTCAACGCCTTCTTCCTTGCGCTGAACCCTGCAAAGTGATCTGAAGCGATCAGTGAATTTTCGTTGTTTTATTCGTTTATGTCTCACCTGATGAAGACCTAAAAGGTCGAAACGCGTTGTGTTTCGTCTTGTGACTCGTTTGTCCACGTTCTCTGGGCGGTTCGCTAACATTTATTTAAGATAATGTCTTTAGTTTTTCAGCAACTTTTTTCCTCCCCACACTTTCGTTTGGTTTCATTTATTACTCTTCGCTGGCTGCTTTGGGGGTGCTATTGGATTCTTTTTTGCACCCTTGGTGGTGAGAACACCACAGTATTATGGACTGTGGTGTGTCTCTATTTGACGCCAGGAGCGCAGACACAACCAGCCGTGTCTCCCTGATGGGTTCCGACCCAGCGGACGAAAGGCCTCGGAGCAGGCAATGCAAATATATCTGCCTTCAAAAGGGATTGCGACGGTTCCCTTATGCAGCTAGTGAAGATTTTTCATATCTGTAATATATTTTCTTAATTTCATGTTCCCAGTTTCTCCATCTTCAAACTCTCTCTCCCCCCCCCCCCCCCCTCCTCCTCCTCCTTAAGTCCAAATCTTTGCCAAGTCATTACTATGAAGACAGTTCAGTTGTTGGCCTGCGCTTGTTTTTTCCCCCACTATTAGATTGTTCGTCTATGTATTTGTCTGACTTTATTCAAGTTTAAAAGGCTGTGCCAGTCTTGAATAAAGTTACTCTGTGTTAGGTTTTCTTATGGGAGCAAAAAATACCCCACTTGTTTACTGTTTATCGTTTACTGTTCCCTGCCTCATTTCATTTCCGAGTTCGAAGCGCTCGTTGTGAACGGTTGGGGTGCCTTGTACAGCGCAGACCTCCACATCTTGAGGAGATCAACTCTGTGCATGATGCACGCTTCCCTATTTGTATGTCCGCGTCTTGGTCATCAGCATGCATGCTTTGCCGTTTGCTTTTCTGGTAAGAACTGCATGCTTTACAAAATCTATTTTCTTTAAATAGAAGTCAGCCGGAACTTTCGGTTGAGTCATGGAGCACATAAAGAACGTTTTAGGTGATAACTTCAAGACGTCTCCCCCTCCCCCCGCGAGCGAGCGCGCTCTCTCGTGCATGCACTGCGCGCATTCTAGACCAACTGCGGCGTGTTGTGTTGTTTTCCTAAAGCAACATTAAAAAGTAGCTGTTCAAATCGACGCCAACGTTTGCAGTGCTGTGTCACAGGACTAAACATTTCAGGGCCTCTGTCCGCATTGCATCTCTCCAGCAAATTTCTTGGCAATCCTATTGGTTATTTTTCTTCTTCTTTTGCGTAAACTTGCCCACAGCAAACAGCAGACCCAGAGAACGGAAACTGGGCCTATGTGTAGTAAAAGCTGAAGGGGGGAAAAAAAGTGCATTGCACGGCATTTTTTTAAACTTTATTTTGTTTGCTGAGGAGCTGCCATTTTTGTATTTGGCGGAAACTCACTGATGCCTCCATCGCTTGAGACTGTGTTCGTTAGAGTTGTTTAAATATCGCGAACATTGCCGTGAACCTGAACTGTACGTGGGCCACTCCTCCGCAGTCTTCCAACACGTCAGATGAGGAGTGTAGCAGCAAGCAGCTGCCGCGCCATGGACCTCTCTAGTTTCTGAAGGAAGAGGAGTGTATGAAAGATGAGGTGGGGAAGGAGGGGGTAGGGAGAGAGATGGGGGTGGGGGAGGGGGAGCGAGAGAAGTTACAGGGGCAGTCGGGTGAAGAAAGTTCAGAGGCAAGACCCTCAACTCGGACCCACGCTGCTCTCCTCAAATTACCACCAGCACATGTTACGTCCTCGCCGCTTAGTTACAGGTCCGAGAAAGTCCACTTTCCCAGCACTGAACGGCTGCCCGAAGGGAGAAGGAAGGGAAAAGAGAGAGAAAGGGGGGGAGGGGGGGTTGGGGGGGGGAGTTGGAGGGGGGAGAGGCGGGGGTGGAGGAGTGTGTGTGTGTGTGTGTGTGGAGAGAGAGAGAGAGAGAGAGAGAGAGAGAGAGAGACAGACAGACAGACAGACAGACAGACAGACAAAGAGACAGAGAGAGAAAGAGAGAGGGCGAGAATAAAGACAGGATGAGTGTCATTCGACTGGGGATATATGACACATTGATTATGTCCGATCTAAGTAATATTGTTGATGTGTTTGCTTTTGAGAGGCTGTGGAGAATGTTGGTTTTTTAACGACCATCCCTCTGCACTAGGCGATCTGGGTGCCATGACGGATGCTCAAATGACAAATGCCCAGTAATGCCCCAGTGATGATGCTCAGGTGACATGTGCCCAGTAATGCCCCAGTGATGATGCTCAGGTGACATGTGCCCAGTAATGCCCCAGTGATGATGCTCAGGTGACATGTGCCAGTAATGCCCAGTGATGATGCTCAGGTGATATGTGCCCAGTAATGCCCAAGTGATGATGCTCAGGTGACATGTGCCCAGTAATGCCACAGAAATGATGCTCAGGTGACGTGTGCCCAGTAATGCCCCAGTAATGATGCTCAGGTGACGTGTGCCCAGTAATGCCCCAGTGATGATGCCCAGGTGACGTGTGTCCAGTAATGCCCCAGTGATGATGCTCAGGTGACATGTGCCCAGTAATGCCCCAGTGATTATGCTCAGGTGACATGTGCCCAGTAATGCTCCAGTGATGATGCTCAGATGACAAATGCCCAGTAATGCCCCTGTGATGATGCGCAGGTGACACATGCCCAGTAATGCCCCTGTGATGATGCTCAGGTGACATGTGCCCAGTAATGCCCCAGTGATGATGCTCAGGTGACGTGTGCCCAGTAATGCCACAGAAATGATGCTCAGGTGACGTGTGCCCAGTAACGCTCCAGTGATGATGCTCAGGTGACATGTGCCCGGTAATGCCCCAGTGATGATGCTCAGGTGACGTATGCCCAGTAAGGCCCAGTGATTAAAAACTGACGGCACACACTACTCTGGGCTTGTAACAACAAGAGGACAGTTTCCTATTACAGGATATCAACAATAATAGAACTTTTTGCCATAACAGGATATCAACGATAACAGGTCTGTTTGGCATTGTAAGACCTCAATAACAACAGGACAGTTCGGCATTAAGGACATCAACAACAACAGGACAGTTTGGCAATATCAGATATCAACAACAATAGGACAGTTTAGTATTAAAGACATCAATAACAACAGGACAGTTTGACAATAGCAGACATCAACAACAACAGAAAAGTTTAGCATTAAGGACATCAATAACAACAGGATAGTTTAGCATTAAGGACATCAACAACAAGAGGACAGTTTGACATTAAGGACATCAACAACAACAGGACAGTTTGGCATTAAGGACATCAATAACAACAGGACAGTTTAGCATTAAGGACATCAATAACAACAGGACAGTTTAGCATTAAGGACATCAATAACAACAGGACAGTTTAGCATTAAGGACATCAACAACAACAGGACAGTTTAGCATTAAGGACATCAACAGCAACAGGACAGTTTAGCATTAAGGACATCAATAACAACAGGACAGTTTAGAATTAAGAACATCAATTACAACAGGACAGTTTAGAATTAAGGACATCAATTACAACAGGACAGTTTGGCATTAAGGACATCAATAACAACTGGACAGTTTGGCATTTAGGACATCAATAACAACAGGACAGTTTAGCATTAAGGACATCAACAACAACAGGACAGTTTAGCATTAAGGACATCAACAACAACAGGACAGTTTAGCTTTAAGGACATCAACAACAACAGGACAGTTTAGCATTAAGGACATCAATAACAACAGGACAGTTTAGCATTAAGGACATCAACAACAGGACAGTTTGGCATTAAGGACATCAACAACAACAGGACAGTTTAGCATTAAGGACATCAATAACAACAGGACAGTTTAGCATTAAGGACATCAATAACAACAGGACAGTTTGGCATTAAGGACATCAACAACAACAGGACAGTTTAGCATTAAGGACATCAATAACAACAGAACAGTTTATCATTAAGGACAACAACAACAGGAAGTTTAGCATTAAGGACATCAACAACAGGACAGTTTAGCATTAAGGACATCAACAACAACAGGACAGTTTAGCATTAAGGACATCAATAACAACAGGACAGTTTAGCATTAAGGACATCAATAACAACAGGACAGTTTGGCATTAAGGACATCAATAACAACTGGACAGTTTGGCATTTAGGACATCAATAACAACAGGACAGTTTGGCATTAAGGACATTAATAATAACAAGATAGTGTGGCATTATAATGACATTAATAAGAACAGGACAGTTTGGCAGTATCGAACGAATGTTGCAACAAAAATAAAAAGAAAGAAAAAAAGAAACAGGACTGGCTACCTTCGGTGGATTTCCTACTCAGTTCACAGTCCTCAGTAAATTGTTCTCGCGGAGCTCTCTACTCGACATGTGTCTGCATGGACAGAGAAATAAACAGTTTTATTTTAGTTGATGTTATGTGTATAAATGTCGTCGTCTCTTGAATAATGAACACATCCGGACAATGTAAAGAATTTCAATACAACTAATGATTTTGTGTTAATGTGTGAGTAAAATGTAGAAATAAAAAATTATTATTAAATAATGCTCAGAACGTTGTGACCGTTTCAAGGCCGATGACATTCCATGGATCACTGACTACATAAGGCAAGGCAGCCCAAACTAGTGTACATAACAAGCGTTCATTCAGCTTTGTTTTACGGTACCTGGTAAATCAACACTGACACTGCCTTCAATGCGTACTGCGTGTATTTTCCTTTCGTTGAAAAGCATCTCATCAATTGTCAATGCTCTCTCTCTCTCTCTCTCTCTCTCTCTCTCTCTCTCTCTGTGTGTGTGTGTGTGTGTGTGTGTGTGTGTGTGTGTGTGTGTGTGTGTGTGTGTGTGTTATGGTGAATAGTAAAAGTGAATAGTAAGTTCAAATCTTGATCAAAGGAAAATCCATTTCTTCATCCTGAAAGAAGAGATTCAAATGTTCACGACTTGAATGACATTCTCGATGCATCAGTTTATAAACGTTTCCGTCTCCACCACAAGCTGAGGCCAGTCAACTGACACACTCTAACAGAAAGCCATGGGGGATAACTTGGGTAAGACATTTATTCAATTGTTCACCCGATTAACAGAAATTAACCTTTGCAAAACATATGTCGCAATCGTTTGGACATCGTGATTCGAGAACAGGGTCGGTTGTGAACTCAAATATAACATCTTTCAAAATAGATAAAGAAATACCTGTAAGCGTTTTCGTCGGTAAGTCAGTGCATGGTTCAGTCAACATGTCCAATGCCTTTTTTTTTTTTTTTCAAACGATGGTGTCAATTGTCCCTTTCTCGTCTGGTAGTCCTGGAGTCATCAAAGCACTTATGATCAAAGCACTTATGATCAAAGCACTTATGATCAGAGCACTTATGATCAAAGCACTTATGATCAAAGCACTTATGATCAAAGCACTTATGATCATCTTCTGCACTTGGTCGGAAATTATTGCACTCCAGGAAGTGACTCACGGGCCGTCCGTGTGAGTGCGCCGCTCTCCGATTGGGTGTGGACCCTGATGGCATTACCCTGACATGGCTGGCCTTCTGCCTTGACATTTCCCTGACATGTGCTGGCCTCTGTCTTGACATTTCCTGACATGTGCTGGCCTCTGTCTTGACATTTCCCTGACATGTGCTGGCCTCTGTCTTGACATTTTCCCGACATATCCTGGCCTCTGTCTTGACATTTTCCCGACATATCCTGGCCTCTGTCTTGACATTTTCCTGACATGTGCTGGCCTCTGTCTTGACATTTCCCTGACATGTGCTGGTCTCTGTCTTGACATTTCCCTGACATGTGCTGGCCTCTGTCTTGACATTTTCCTGACATGTGCTGTCCTCTGTCTTGACATTTTCCCGACATGTGCTGGCCTCTGTTGGACAGCATTTTCTTTGTAGGTGCATCAGTTTTCCTCCCCTGACTCTCTGTAGTTCCTTGCATGTGGTGCAGACCATCAGAACACATAGAGCAAGGCTGGAACACACTATCACTTTGTTCCATAGTTACCATGTTAAGGCTGCCATGGGCTGTTCTGCAGTTACTGTCTAACGCTTTGCCCCCAAGATATGGAAATCAGTACGTCACTTATCCGCCAGTGGAAATGCCCAGCTGGAGTTTGAATCGTCCAGTGTGCGACGGATGGGTCACATTGCGTTAGTACATGCAAGACAGTGGCAAAGGAGGAAGGGGAGAAGAACAAAGAAGAAGAAGAAATAGATGGAGGAGAAGGAGGAGGAGGAGGAGGAGGAGGGAAAAAAGGAGGAGGAGGAAGAAGAGGAGCAGGAGGAGAAATGCCCGCAGCCACAACGAAGCACGAATCCGAACAATGACCATTGAACGTTCTTCATAGGTGATTCCTTCTGAGGCCAGAAAGAACGTGTTCCATCAAACACGCTCTACTTGCATGCGCGTACGCGCGTGCGCGCGCGCGCACACACAACACCACACACACACACGCGCGCGCGCGCGCGCACTCGCACCACGCACACACAGCGCGCGCGTGTGCGCGCACTCGCGCGTGCGCACACACGCACACACAAAATTCGCGCGCGTGGAAGTCGAATGTTAAGGACATGATGTAGAGCCATGTCACGTTGTCTGTAATTCAGCCGATTGCAGAATGCAGCTGAGGACTGTTAGAAAAGGAGGATCACGACAGTATTGAAGGGTACCACAGTACACCGGCAAAGTGTGGAACTCTCACTGCTGTCAAATGTAGATGTAAACAACATGTCTGGACTTGCTGGCTCATAAAACAGTCCCCCCCCCCCCCCCCCACTCCCACCCCTCTCCAGCCCCAATCCTCTTTTATTTGTTTTGTTTTGTTTTGTTTTGTTTGCTTTTGTCCGTGGTTGATAAAGTGTTGTCATTGTTGATAATGTATGGCCAGTGCTGTAAAGCAGTCACATGTTGTGTGTGTGTGTGTGTGTGTGTGTGTGTGTGTGTGTGTGTGTGTGTGTGTGTGTTTTCTAAATTTTTCAAATCTCAGTGCAACAAGATCGGTCAACTTTAAGCGCAGTTAGAAAATTTCGTAGCACTTGAACTGTTTCAGTGTGACAGCGCACAGGCTGCCATCCACAGGACTGCTCAGGAGGCCATGGTGCAAGACAGGAGGAGGAATGACGTTAGAACGTCTGTGGTCAGTCTCTCCGGGTCTCTTAAAGCGTAAGGATCCAACCCATTAAAACAAAAAGAAGGAATCACCTCTGTAAAGCGTGCCATCGTGCCTTTGCGCTGACTTTTACAACGCACTTTACGCTTTCTTTCGCGCTGGATTTTTCGATGATCGCCAAGAAATGTCGACTAAAACGGAGAAAAATGTTTTCTCGCCGTCTTTTAACAAAATGGCGAGCGTCGTTTAGTTTCCATAGAAACGGTAAGCAAGTGATTGCTCGTTCCCTTTTGCTGTGGTTTTGTCGAAGATGTTAAAACCGAGAAACCTTTTTTTGTTTGTTTTTGTTTTGTTTTGTTTTGTTTTGGGTTTGTTCGTTCGTTTGTTTGTGTTGTATGCAATAGCATTCAGGAAAAGGACAGAGGGGGAAAAAGACTGAAATCACATGAACCAAGTTACTCGTGAGACAGAGCAACTGATTGCCGATGGCCACATCAAAGGCATTCTTTTCCCGTCTGGCCGACCACGCTGTGTATGGGGATTCCAACACCATTAGCTGGCCATAGACATAGACCCTCATTCAGGTCCTCCCTGTGCTTTTCACCAGTCGCTTCTGCAGCAGCTCTCACCTGCCATCGTTCACAGCGCTGTAAATAGATTCACCTTAATATCATCCGTGGAGATCGGCAATGTACAGCTGGTGCCCATGACCCGGCATAACCAGTTGCTGATTCAGTCAGCACCACGTGGTGCCGTTTGCTTCCTTTCTTTTTCTTCTCTTCCCTTTTTTTCTTTTTTTTTCCTTTTTTTTTCTTCTTTATTTTGTTCCGTGTGCACTGTTGTGTCACGTGATCCATATTGACCTGTTTAATGCAGGAAATTAGGCTACATGGGAGAAGATTGTTGTTCCGTACGTCCTACAACCAAACCATCATGCAGCCCCAGCTAAATGACCGACAATGCAGTCGCTTGTATTTTGTTCATTCGCTGCCAAACTTGAATTGTTCTCTTTTCCTTTCAGCTGACAGCAATTGTATGAGAGAGAACATTCCGCTGACAGTGTCTACCCAGCGGAGGTGTAATGAGAAAAGATCAGCAGACAATGAGAAACGATGTCGTTTCTGCCTATAGCCTTGAACTATAACACTGATGTAGATGGTGTGGAGGATCACATGGGTTATCACCGGAATGAGTAGCAATCAGATACGGAGGTTCTTTGAGCTTTCTTTTTTTTCTCTCACCTGCCTCTTTTTCAAATTCTTACTTTTAAAACATTTCTGCTTCAATCTGTAAATTACAATCTTTTTACTTATACCGAGGTATTATGTTCTTTGTTATTACATTTCACTGCGTTCATTTTCAAACACATTTTACAGAGGCTTTTCAGTGTTCAGAAGCTATTTAGACAGTGACAAATAAGACAACAACTACTACAACAAAAATCTGTAGTCACACCAACAAAACTCATGAGAAATAATTCATCATTGAAAAAGACTCCTTTACATCATTTTATTGTATTCTCTGTGATAATCACATATACATATAAATATAGACACATTCAAAGGCCATGAATGCAATAATCTGCGAACGTAGATCTGTATTTGTTGCCTGTATTGCCTATGTTGTTATACAAACTGTACAGGGAGGCCTATATTTTCCTCGTTTTAAGTGTCCAACGATTGGACAATGGAGTAAAAACAAAAAACCGTTATTATTAAAGTTGGCAAGGATACAGTTGCAACGTTTAAAAAAATTGCTTTAAAACGTTTATCAACTGTACAAGGATGGAACATACTTCTTTGTTTTACATTTAGGTATAAAGAACCCCGTCTTTTGGATAATAAAATCCAGAATAACTCTCGAATCAAACTTCTAAGCACAACTGTTGTTTCGTTAAATTGTAACTTCATGGAATGATGATCTTTTTCATTGAAAGTTCATTCATGCTAAATATATTCAAACAGGTTTGGCACATTCACACTTAAAAAAAAAAAAGCTGAATGTCATCTCTGATGATCACAGAAACCATATCTTACATTTCTATACTTCTAATGGTGGCGATAATTGTAACAGCCAATCTAATCTAAACCCTATCCAATTCAGTTTTACAGAAAACGGAAACTAAAGTAAGAAAGCGAAAAAAAAAAGCCACTAGACAGCCAAATCAATGAAGTAAACCAACTACCAAAAGGGTCGGCACGTTTCGACCTATAGGCCTTCTTCAGTCAGGACAAACAAATGAAACAAACGTCAGAAAACAGTGACATACAGACAAAGACTTTTCCGATGTCAGTTTGACATGTGTTCTTTGGTCGACTGATGATGGTGTCATCATTATCCTTATCATCATTATTTAATCAACTATTTTCACACTCCTCATCTTTTTCCCCTGTATCCTCCGTTTCATTTCGCAGTTTCCATCCAGAACAAGAACGCATTTCCCACTGACCTACAAAAAGCTCAATCATTGTTTGCTCGTTCCCAGTGTTTAGTTTAGTTGTTTGCCCTGCCAAACGAAGATTTACAAGTCGAAACGCATTGCCTGTTTTGTGACTATTTTGTTTTCTTTTTCTTTTCTTTTCGTTTGGCGACTTAGTAAGTTTACTTTCGCTCTCTTTCCGAATCAGTTTCTTTTGTACTTCACAGCCAGTTTTCATTACATCTATTGTCCCGTTTTTGACGTTTCAAAGGATTATATGCTTTGAACGGCAAGCTAAATGTTTTATTTAGGCGGCATGTTAAATGTCTTTTTAGGTGGCGTGTTGAATGTTTTATTTAGCTTTGTCACTCAGCGTGTATGATTATACAATTCCCCAACAGCTGATAACTTTTTTTACAGATAGTATGAAGAAATGATGTGGCGTTTATCTGTTGGCAATGGAAAACTGCAGAGAGCATTTCGTTGTGTGCTGAATAATAGCGCCACACGCCT
>CM065733.1:27283523-27348523 GCA_033310375.1 Conus canariensis | reverse complement strand
GTTTAATCCATTTCTCAGCCCAATGGACAATAATGCATATGAAAGAATCTGCAACGAATTTAACATTAACCCTTCAAATAACTTTAGACAAAAGTTAGACCGCAATCACGGGTTAGGCACATTGTATTTGTGGGGTCAGCGTAGAGAATATAATTTTGACTACTGGCCCGGCCACACCTCTTTTAAGTCAAACTCCCAAGTTAGATTGGGGGCCATAGAACAAAAACACCCCAATGCTTGGGCAACATTTATCTTAGATGAAAGTAAAGGTCTAACAATGCCAGGAGTGCAAAGACTTAATGACTCCATACGCACGTACGTTTGGTGCCTTTTAGGAGCGCAAGCACAGACCAAGTCTAGCATAGTGGATCAATCTACAGGCTTTGACGCCAGAAAACAATTTCTAGCCAATTTAGAAGATGCTATTAACTCTGCTGTTGATTTGCCTTCCAGCATACAAAGGTACCAAAACGTTCTTTCACATGCTAGGTCAAAGGTTGACTTTGTTGTGGGCCATGGATTATACATGCTGCCTTCTGACCTTAGACTACAGATTGGCATGATACAGAATTATAATAATGAAATTCTCATAGCCGGAGACGACCAAAACTTAGGACACAATCAAGGCTTAAACACAAGGCCCGCACCAGCCATTTTAAAAAAAGTATCTAGCCCTGAAAGCGACCCCCCGCCAGTTATAAGCAGCCCAGAAAGCGACCCCCCGCCCGTTGATGTACCTCACCCCGACAGACACACTAGCGAAAAGACAGCCCTTGTTATGTTTTTAACTTTTACTGGATTAGCCATACTTTATTTCACTAAAAATTAAACCAGCAGCCAGCACTCCTAACGTCCACAGATGGTCAGCCATATAACCAGCCACTTTGCCTATGGTAGACAAAACCCAACTAACAGCACTGCCTATTATGCCAGGCAGAGCATCAAGCGCTTTGACAGCTAACTTCTTTAATAGGTTTGCCAGATGGTGCAGTTGTTTTCTAATCCAACTTTTACCAGGCTGAGGCGTTGGAGGCGCTACTGGCCCTGTTGGCGCACTGCCAGTTAATGCATAAACCAGTGTAGAGATAGCAAACCCAACGGCTGTTAATATACTAACTATTGTAATTCCCTGCTCTCTGAACAGAGTCCTTATTCTTTCTGCTAGCGTAGTATTTTCATAAATCATTTTGTCTATAGTTTCTCTGATTCTGCTTATTTGGGCATCTATTTTTTCTCTGTTAATATACAACGCTGATGACCTGTTTTTTCTTAGTATCATTAAATCCTGTATTTTCGCCTGTATTCTAGCCTTTTCTTCTACTCCTAAATTGTTATCATCTGCATCAGCCAGTTTATTTTTTTCTTCTTCTATCTCTCTCTCTAGTATATTAAATTTTGCCAAATTGTTTTTTAGTTCTTCGTTTATAGTTGTTAAGGTAGACTCAACAGACCTGAGATCGCGCAGTTCATCTTCAAGATCCTTGATTCTAGTTTTAAGAACCTCGTGTTCGCGCTTAGGCAATGAAGGATCATCAATTGTTTTTAAAGCCGTTTCTTCTTCAGGACTCAGCTCACCTTCTCTTTGCCTAGGCAATTGAGAACCGTCAATTGTTTCTTCATTTAAACTCGTCTCAATTTCTGCTATTAGTTCATCTGCTCTTTGACTTAATTCTTGAAGAGGTATGTTTTGTATTTCAGATTGTGTTGGCAGCCTTTGCTTCACGTTCTGTAAAGCACTAACAGCCTTAGACCTTAGAGCAGACTTTCTTGGATCTGCAATATTTAATCGCCTTCTGATCCGAATAGGAATCTCTCCAAGTGAGCCCAGAGTTAAAAACTCGGAGGGGTCCCGGCTATCAGTAACTTGTTTACGCATTTGTTTATTGCCCTTCATATATTTTATAAACAAATGGCCTTCCTCGTCTCCGCCCCCTTCTCCCATCTCAAAATCGCTAAGATCAAGTATTTCTGGCAGCTCCCGCCCTATAGTTCTATAGAATGATTCAATTCGTTGTCGCAATAGTTCTTGACGGGCTTTAGGGAGTGAAGAGCCTACTCCTAAAAGTTTTTGACGAGCTCTAAGGAGTGAAGAACCTACATCTTGAGGCTGTCTAGGGAGTAAAGGACCTGCTGCTGCCCCTTCAAGTTCTTCTTGCAATGAAGGACTCGGCTCTCTTTCTTCATCTTCATCTTCTTCAATAGGACTAATCGCGTCAAAATCTTCATCATCAGCCATATTTATATATTTATTATTTTTTTGTTTTATAAAAAATGAACCCATACGGCTGCGACCTTGATCCATTCAGAAAAGCGAAGGAGCCTCATGGCATAAAAGGCATAAGACAGACTGTGCGCGTTGTAAATAATCCATCAACAATTGAGCCCAATGAAATGTTAACAGTAAGATTTAGTGACCTTGGGCCTGACGATGTTATAATGCCAGGCACTGCCAGGCTGTCATTCAAAATTGATATTGAGTCGGCGGATCCTAATGCCACTGTCGTTGCTAACCTGGGCAGAGCCATCATTAAAAATATGGTAATTAAACTGGAAGGTAGAGAAGTTTTCTCACTGAGTAGCGCAGACATTTTTCATCTCTATTCTGATCTGTGGCTACCCAGAACAGAAAGAAAAGACAAAATCTTTCAGGGGATCCAGAGCCCAAACGGTCTTAAGCACAGGCTTAATGCTGCAGATGCAAAGACGAGGGAGACCAGGCAATAGCGCGAGCATTTAAGAACAGATTTTGCATCCCTCTAGATTTTGAACTGTTAAAAACCCATCAGCCATATTACCAAGGCGCACTAAGAGACAAACTTACTTACGAACTGACATTCAATGACAGCGGATCTGTTATTTTATCAGATGACCCTCAAGCCAGATACACTGTCAGTAACATCTCTCTTAATTTTGACGTTGTTACTAACCCCGAACTGGCTAGAATAATCTTAAACCAGTATAAAAGTAGGGCGGCTGTTTATTTTGAAAGAGTTTTACACCACAGTCTAGCGATTAAAAACAAGCAAGACACCGTCTGGGAAATAGCTATAAGCAATTCTTTAAGGTCCCTAAAGGGGGTTCTCTTGCTATTTACTAAACCCTCAGCTCCTTTTCAGAGAGAATCTGAGGTGTTTTACAACCCAAAAATTGAGCAGTTATCTTGCACAGTAGATGGCAAGCCTTTTCAGCTGTATTCGGCCGGACTTTTACCCGACCAACACTTTGATGAAATAAGAAAATTGTTTGCTGGAGGCAGACAGACAAGCCCCACAGCCGATCATGTGTGTAAAAAACTTCACCTTCACGATGTAAGACTCGAAGATTATCTAACAGACAAATATGGACTATGGCTGGATTTTAGATCAACGTATGACAACAGACTGCACGGGAGCGGAAGAAGGGTAGGGTCAGATGGCATACTCATACAGATTAATAAGGAAGAGGAGGAGAATGGCCAGATACAAATGCACGTTTTTGTGGTTTATGACGCCCAGCTGAACATTGAAGAAAATAGACTGAAAGAAATAGCCTATTAAAACAGATGGATAGTTTGAACTTTTTGCCCAAAGACCCGCACTGTTCGCTTATTTGTGGGATTACTGGGTGTGGGAAAACTGTCTTCGTGCTTGATTTGTTACAAACAGTCTACAGATTTCATTACGAGTACATTGTTATATTCTGCACAACCATTAAGCACAACAAGTCTTACAAAGAAAGGCAGTTTGTTTGGACAGACGAGAATATATTTTTAGTTGATCCTACTGACAAGCTAAGCGACTGTTTAGAACATTACTATAGGCTATTTGAGGGAACTGAAACGCTGTTTATTATTGATGACTGTTCAGCCGAACAAGACATTGTTAAAAAAAAAGAAGGACCCTGTCTAAGCTAGCCTTTAGCGGAAGACACGCATTAGTTTCTGTTTGGCTCTTAACTCAAAAATACAATGCCGTCTTAAAAGACTTTAGATCGCAGTTAAAATCAGTCATCTTATTCTATACTAAGGACAAGGCCAGTTTTGAAGAATGTTTAAGTGAAAACTATATAATCAGGGACAAGGATGAACTAAAAAAAAAATAAAAGAGCAGCTAGAAAAATCTAAGCACGCTAAACTATGCTTACGGACTGACCCGCCAGTTCAATACGTTTGCTTATTATAGATTATTTATAACAAATTGTTTAATAATAAATTGTTTATATTAAAAAGAATGTCTCGAGGGCCAGAATCAAAAGCGGAGTTAGCTCCTAAATGCGTTGCAGTAGAGATAAAAGATCTAGCAGACACAACTGACTTTGATCTGATAGGAGTGCCAGGAAATGTTTATGGATTTGAGTACACCGACGATGGGGTTTACAAACGAATAGAAATTGAAGACAAAAAACGGCAGCAATATCCTACCCTAGAAGAGATAAGAAATCTAAGGGCAAACGATTTTGGCAAACACGAATACAAACTTCATAAACGAGAGAATGCCTGGGCGTTGCTTCCTGACATTAACTGGAATTTAAAGTTTGAACTACGAAGCCCCTATGTATACTTTGATAAGAAATACAATTTTAGAAAAGCTTTGAATGAAGGACGCCTTCTTGCTAGCCTAGTCCCAGGAACACAACAGAAAAAGCAGATTGAAATAACTAAGCAGGGCTCTGAATATATGCTGCGGAGAAAGAAGTCCTTAGCTGAAGTGGGGGGCGACACCGTCGGCTTAGAGTTTAACCCAAAACTAGAATCACTGCCTAGAAAAATGACGATGCTTTTTCGCTTATTTATTACTCCAAGCGAGTCTGATCCTAGTTTGCCAGAACATACGTTAATCAGAGGCGTACAAATAAAGTCTGAAAACTTGGATGGGCCTCTTAGGCTTGTTATTGTTATTACTAAAAACGGGGATGAAATAAACACTTCTGTATCATCTGACAAAGTCACTGTGATGGTTGATAATACTAAACTAACAGTGCTTGATTTTATTTTCATTAAGTATGTTGATTTTATTGCGTTTTACTCTGTTGATGAAGTGCTGTCAGAAGGGTTAATAAGAAGATATGTACAAGATTAATCTTAATTAAAAAATTAATCTTAATTAAAAAATGGATGATCAGGCTCAAAAGTTTAGGTTAGAGCAAATAACTGAACTTCAAGAAGAAATAGAAAGTGACTTGGATAAGTATAGGGTTACTAGAAAGAAATATGCTAAAGTTTTAAATACTCTTTCTTATATAATCACCGGCTCATCAGCTGTAGCGAGCGTAAGTGCTGGGTCTAGCGTTGCTCTTTTAGCTACTGGGGCTGGAGCGCCAGCCTCTTTAGCATTAGGGAGCCTTGGTTTGGGTTTAGGTGCTATGTCTATGATTGTGAGTGCTGTTTTAAAAAAATTAACGCCTAAACTACAAAAGCACACTGCCATTGTAGCCCTAGCATCAGCAAAACTTTATTCATTAAGACTGAGAATAAGCAAAGCATTGCAGGATGAAAACATTACAGCTGAAGAATTTGAGCGCCTTATGGCTGATGGTGAGGATTACAGACGACAAAAAACTGAACTTCAAAAGGAGTGGAGAAAGACTTTTACTTCGCAACAGGTAGACACTGAGACAATCAAACAGAACATTGAAAAACAAGCAAACAATCAGTTAAACCCAAAATAGACTAAAAAAAAAAATAAGATGTGAACTAAAATAAATAAAATCATAAGTTTAACAAAAAAATAAATACTATTTTTTTTAACTAATCGGCACTGTGTTTGGCGGGACAACTTGCAACTCTTCGCGAACAAACGATCTTTTAGGGGCAGGCTTTTTAGACGTAGTAGCACCGCTAGAAGAAAGAGTCTCTCTTAAATAATACACGGGAGGGGCTGTTTTCATAATTCTTTCAACTTCATATACATCTACGCTCCATATAGGGTCTGTGGCTCTAATTCTAACATCGCCCTCTGCCTCTCCAGGAGCATACAAGTATCTTACTTTTAGTCCAAACGGTAAGAGTTTTTGATTACCTTGAATGTCTTCAGTAATACTTTTTTTTTTTAATTTGATCGCGTTTACTGGCTTAAGGCCTGTTGCTTTAAATTCTTCATTGTTCATGGCGCGTAAGACTGCCGGCAACCTTCTAACCCATTTTGTGTTGCGTGTTTTGTCCATAAGGTCTCTATGATATTGATAGGTAAACAGACGCTCAGCCAGATTCTTATTAAAGTTTTCTACTAGAGCCTGGGAGCGATGGTTGCCTGGAATCCCTCTCTTAACTGTAACCCGGCGTCTTAAAAACAGTTGGTTTACAGCTCCTTTAAACTCTTTCCCATCATCAACCTGGATCAACCTAGGATACTTTAATGGACCTCGCATGTATATTTGTTGTAAAGCCACAGCCACAGCAGTTGAGCTTTTATCCGTTAAAGGCTCAGCGTCTTTATACCTTGAAGCCATGTCAACAACTGTAAGAGCATACTTAAACTTTTTTCTTCTAACTTTGTCATGTGGAAGGTACAACAAGTCCATCTGGTGGGTGTCATTAGGAACTGAGTTAACAAATCGAGGCCTTATTATTCTTTTTGGGGCAGGCAGATATATTTGCCAGATCGCTTGTTTTGAAAGCCAGTCTTTTGCTTCTGATTCAGACACCCTAGCAGCTTTACTCAGTTTATCAATAGCAGCCTTTCCTTTCCAATACCCTCTAGGAGAATAATATATTTTGTACTTTGTATCGTCCATAAGAAGGGACTGTTTTTATTACATTTTTAACTATGTTTTTAGATTGAATATGCAAGAAGAAAGATTGCTCCCATAGCACCTATAATAAAGCCTATTTCTACCATTTTCTGATCCTCAGATGGTTCATAAAAGTCAGACAGTTCTGGCGGTGACGATGTTAGAAACTTCTTTCCTGTCACTAAGTAATATTCATTCATTGCTTCATCAACGTCTGTAAATGTGTGCTCTGCATGTCCCTGTTCTCTTAACTTTTTATTAATAAAGTCTAAGTGAGCAATTCTCCTTTTCTCGTAAGCGTCTCTTGCCTTAGCTAAATCTTCCATTGCCTTGTTATGGCGTTCTCTCTCTTCATCAGACCGCAATTTACTAAACATATAATTGCTGCCAGAGAAAGCCAATGCATTAACAATAGCCCCGCCCACCATCAGAACTATTCCAGACATCTTTTTATAAATGAATGAATTTTTTTATAAATCAATATTTTTTAGAATGAATCTTTTTTTTATAAATCAATTTGCCTAAATGCATTAATCCTTCTATGCATTGATGTTTTCTGGGATAATCCCCTGTGCAACAAGAAAGTCTTTTGAAGCAATCCCTGCAGTTATTACAGCTATAACCTTAACAACATCCTCAATGTCTAACCTTCCTAGATCAGCCGGCCTCATTTTAAACATGTTTTTTGCTAACGTGCTATATCCTATACTAAGGCCGCTGATTACAGCAGAGTGGTAAATCGTATTAATAATCTTTTTTTCGCTCATGTTTTTTATTAACTAAAAAAATAATTAAAATAATCATAATATGAAAGACTGTCTATGTGCTTTTTAATCAGATAATCTTTTGTTGCCAGAGCTAAAAATAAGGTTGTAACTAGTTTCGGCGAATCTTCTATCTTTCCCATGTTGGGCGGTTTTATTCTTAACAAACATTTTGCTAGGGTTGAATAAACTATAACACCGACAATGGGCACTGCATAATTAACCAGCGTTAAACTCATGGTTTTATTTTTTTATTTATTTAATTTTAGATTTAAAAATGGCGGCCAAACACAGCGAATCTGATCTAATGATTTTAATAGAAAATTGTAATGAACTATTTGACGAAACGATAAAAGTGTTAAACATTGATTTTAGTAAATCTGGGTTTGAGAATGATGTAAACAATTTAATCAAAAATCATAGTGAACTATTTGGCAAAGCAATCAAAGAGTTAAACATTGACTGTAGTGATTCAGAAAAAGCTAAAGTATTGGCAGACGTTCTTGTAAGATTAGGGTGTCTTGAAGTATTGCAACGCTTGGGTGAAGAATAAAACGCGTTTACTTACTTTTACTTACTTTTTTTTTTTTTAATTTACGTAAATATTGTGGCTTAAAAAATGAACCCCACAAGTGAGTCCGAGTATGAAATACTGTCCAACAACGTACAGTTGGAAGGTAGTAATAAATCATTAGGCAATATGTTCATTGAATTAGACATGGACATCATTAACCCCACAAACGTTCAGGAAAGCGTAACACATGCTATTTCTAAAATCCCAGAGTCTCTTCAAATTAACCCGCCAGCAAAAGTGTTGTTGGCCATTCTGATTGAATATATAACCCCTGATGATAGTAGTATGCAAGTCTGGGTTTCAATTAGACAGAAAGAAGTAATCAGCTATTACGACTTTACACCTGGCTGGGCTGATTACATGCTTACACAGTTTAACTATGCAAGTGAAGAAGCGAAATTGCGTGGCTCTGGCTGGTCTGAAGGAACAGTCCTCAAAATCAAATTAAGACAAACAAAGTTCTATCCTATAGTCGGCAATTCTTACCTTCCTCTCCCAAGAGAGCTAGTGTTAAAACGAGCAGTCCTAAACATACATAATTCAGATAACTTGTGTTTCATGTGGTGTATTTTGGCGCATTTACACCCTGTTAAAAAGCATCCAGACAGAGTTTCTAATTATTGGCAGTATAAAGATAGCCTGAACTTTGATAACATAAACTTTCCAGTGAGTATAGAAAGTATCGACCAGTTTGAAGAGCAAAACAAATCAATAACCGTAAGCGTATACACCTGGGATCCAGTAGACAATCTAGTCCCTCTAAGGATTTCTCCCAAAGCCCCTACTTTAGGCGAGTCACTTGAAAATCATGTAGACTTGATTCTGTTTGCAGACGGTTCCAAGAGTCATTATGTATTAATCAGAACAATGAGCAGACTTATGGCTTATGCGTCAAAGGATCCCGCTAAACAGGGGCTTTGTAGAAGGTGTTTGGTCAGGATCCCCACTGTAGAAGCAGCTGCCAGTCATAAGAAACATTGTAAAAGTTTTGTAGACTGCAAAATCGAACTTCTTACGCCAAAACCAGGGTCTAAGGTTGGTTTTAAGAATGTACGCAAAATGCAAATGAACCCATACGTAGTCTATGCTGACTTTGAAGCAATCTTGCCGCAGTACTACGGCCCTCAAGAACGGACACAACAAAAAACAACCTTATTGTCCCGTCATCAGATCTGTTCTTATGCATTTGTTGCTGTTAGGTCAGATGGCGGACACACACAGCCAGAGATTTACAGAGGCCCCGACGCAGCTAATCGATTTTTGGAGCAGATGAAACACCTTCGCAATCAATTCTCCAATCAGCTGAACCTTTCAGGCATTAAGATGACTCCTGAAGATGAAGAACGTTATAAATCAGCCACCCACTGCTGGATATGCAAATGCAAGTTATTAGGTGACACTGTAAGAGACCACGATCACATTACTGGAAAATTCAGAGGGGCAGCACACAACAGCTGTAATCTTCAACTCAAGGTTGACCCCGAAAAATGGAAACTGCCAATCTTCTTTCATAACTTACGGGGCTATGATTCTCACTTTATCATGCAAGCAATAACTTCTGAATATAAGAGAGTTAGCTGTATTGCACAATCATCAGAAAAGTACATGACCTTTACTGTAGACTGCTTATCCTTCTATGACTCTGCCCAGCATCTGATGGGGAGTTTAAGTAAGTTAGCAGAATCTCTACAAGACTGTCCAATCACTAAACAATATTTCGACCCATCTTTAGTCCGTAAAGGTGTCTATCCTTATGAATACATGGACTCGTGGGACAGGTTTAACGAGCAAGCGCTGCCAGCAAAGGAAGACTTTTACAGCCGTCTTAGAGGCGGAGGCATATCTGACGCTGATTATGAATACGCACAGAAAGCCTGGACAGAATTACACTGTCAAACAATGGGCGATTATCACGACCAATACTTGATGGCCGACGTGTGTTTATTGGCAGATGTGTTTCAGAATTACAGAGCTACTTGCATGAAACATTACGGTCTAGATTCGTCACAGTACATCTCTGCCCCGGGCCTCTCTTGGGACGCATTCTTGAAGTCTACAAACATTGAGATTGACTTAATATCGGATCTGAATACACTTCAGATGATTGAGGATGGGCTGAGAGGAGGCATTAGCATGGCCTGTCATCCTTACCGCAGAGCCAACAACAAGTATTTAGACGATTATGATCCAACTAAACCATCCAACTATCTGATGTACTTAGACGCCAACAATCTGTATGGGTGGGCCATGAGCCAGACACTGCCATTAAGAAACTTTAAAATGATAAACGGCCTCATGAGGTTGATCGGGTGGTAGGACTATTGTCGCAGCTCACGCCCGATAATCCAATAGGACTAGTCTTAGAAGTGGACTTAGATTATCCTAAAGAATTGTACGGTCCCCATAACGATTTTCCCTTAGCCGCAGAAAAATTAAAGATGAGTCCCGCCGAACCACCTAAACTCGTGCCTAACCTCTTTAACAAAACTAAATATGTCTGTCATTACAGGCTGTTACAATTTTACTTAAGACACGGGTTAAAGCTGACGGCTGTTCACAGAATAATTACCTTTGACCAAGGGCCTTTCATGAGACCATACATCATGAAGAACACCGACCTTAGAACTGCGGCCACCGACGCTTCAGAAAAAGACTTTTTTAAGTTGATGAACAACAGTTGTTTTGGTAAGACAATGGAGAACGTACACAATCGTAAAGATGTAAGATTAGTTACGAAAGAAAAACAAGCAATTAAGCTGGTCTCTAAACCCAACTACCAAGACTTTAGAAGATTTAGCGACAGCCTGGTTGGCATTATGATGAAGAAACAGAATGTGAAGTTAGACAGGCCGGTGTTTATCGGGTTTGCCGTGCTAGAGCTGTCAAAGTTATTGATGCTAGAATTTCTGTATGATTACTTTAAGCCGCTGTATCCAGAATCAAATGTCCTTTACACAGACACTGATAGTTTTATTCTGGACATCCCAACTGAAGACTTCTATAAGGACTTAGAGGCGGAGGTGCCAAAGGAGCCTATGGGTGGTATGACACATGCGACTACCCAAAAGATTCGCCTTTACATTCAACTGTGAACAAGAAAGTGATTGGAAAGATGAAGGATGAACTTAATGGGACGATTATACTAGAATATGTTGGCTTACGGGCAAAGATGTATAGCATTGCTACCCAGACTTCTGTAACAAAGAAGGCTAAGGGTATAAGTAAAGAAGTTGTCAACAACAAAAAAAGTCACGACAACTACAAGCAGGCTCTCTTTGAACGCAAAGTATTTTATCACACAAACGTTAATCTGCGCTCTACTCTTCATCAAGTAAACACAACTGCTGTTAATAAGAAGTCACTAGACTCTAACAATAGCAAGCGAACTTACGTCAATCCCGTGCTTTCATGCGCTATAGGCCCCCGGAGAGCCAACTTGGCTGACTTAAATTAAGATCTTAACTAGTACTTAACTAGTACTTAACTTAAGATCTTAACTAGTACTTAACTAGTACTTAACATGACTTGCACTTTACTTGTACTTTACTTGCGCTTTACTTACACTTAACTTGTTATAACTGACTTAACCAGTACTTAGCTTGTACTTACCAGTACTTAACAACACATTTAAAAAACTAATTTATTAAAAATGGGTCTACAGCAGGAGGTTGTACTTTTTTTGCAGAAGCTGGTTCTTTTACTGTTTTTGTGGGGGTTTGTAACTTTGTTGCTAAGTATGGCTTTAGGCGCTTGTATGCCAAAAACCCTCCACCAACAACAATACTCCCCAGCACATAATAATACATCTTATAGTTTGATTGTGTTGTTGGTGGTGGCGGCGGTGCTGGTGCTGATGTTGTATTACTATCTAATAATTTTTGTTTTGCTGCTTGGTTTGCTTTTTGCAGTCTGTTCCATTCAACTAGTTTACGACCGGACTCAACACGTCCAGGATTTTTAGACTTAGTAACACTACTCACTTGTGGGACACTCACCTGCGGGACACTCAATTGCGGATTCACTTGTGGGGCACTCGCCTGTAAATTCACTTGTGGGACACTCGCCTGTAAATTCACTTGTGGGACACTCGCCTGTGGGACATTCTTCTCCTGCTCGCTCATTTTTTTTAGTCTGATTAAAATTAATATGATTAAAATTAATATGATTAAAAGTAATTAATCCCATGATGAATGGACATAACAACGTCCCAAATCTATAATACATGTCACATGCAAGAGATTCTAGAGACTTGGTTAAAACCGGATCTTGTGTTAAGTCATATTTTAAATCTTCTTCTGAATCAATCGGCGCTATCTTGCCTACTAACTTTGCATATAAACTAATCATTGTCTGTCCCACCGATCTAACCATTTTTGATCCTAGCTGTGCTTCGTACCTGGCGTAATACTTCTCAACGTCTGATGTAGACAATTGCTGAATCTGTTCAATACTTAGTTCAACGCCTAAATACTGCCTGGTTTTCCCGCACGCAGCCAGCGAGTATAATCTTTCTTTATGACAAAGGTCTGCTGCCTCCTCACACTTTAATAGCTCGTCGCAATCCATTTTTTAAAGTCCTTTTTAAAAGCAATAAAAAAAAATATTGTAAATTCAGCTGTTATTTATTACTCATAGTCTTTTACTAATCTTAAAAACTGTCCAGGTTTAAAGGTAACAGTTACTCCTTCAGGGCTGGTAGAAGCAGTCAGATCAAGATCTTCAGGAGCTATTTGATCAATTAAAATGGCAAACAACTTTATAACTGGATGGGGCCAAGAATGCGGTAGTTTACTGATGGCGTTCCTTACACTTTCTCGCATATCTACGCGCTCAAAAAGCTCCGTAATTAATTCTTCAAACTCTTCTCTATCAACTCCCCAGCTCCTTTCCTGCATCTCCCAATCTCTGAATATATTAATAAGCTCTGCAACTATTCCGGGCTTCATTTTTTATTCCAAATTAAAAACACCAATTAAAAAAATTAAGTAAGCCGTTCCTATTGTTTTGCGCAAGAATCAGAAGAGGAGAGAATAGTTAATATCTAGGTTCTATATCACCCGTTTTTGTTTTGCACGTAAGCCCCCATTTTAAAGTAACAATTACGTCAATTTTGGAGGTTTTTGCATGTTAATTTTGATTGTAGAAAAGGTGTTAATTTTGGCAAAAAGTAGCATGAGATGGACGAGATTTGTTTGTGAAAAGGGGGGTTTTCGTGCAAAATAAGATGTGGTGGGATAGAACCTAGATATTAACTATCTCTACCCTACATACACTGTTGCTCTCTCCATCCGCTGCACACATAAATCCGTTGGCTTCCGATTCTTCCCTGTCCACCGGTCCTCAGTTGTGGAGCTCACTGTCTGTCAATATCAGACACTCCACTTTTGTTGCGTGTTTCTGATTTAAACTTCAATTTTTCAAGCAGCACTTGCAGTTCCAGAATCTTCCAAGTGTTTTGTAGTTCGTTTGTGTGTCCATTTATGAATAGGTACCGTGTGTGTGTATGTGTGTGTGTGTGTGTGTGTGTGTGTGTGTGTGTGTGTGTGTGTGGTGTGTGTGTGTGTGTGTGTGTGTTTGCCAGTGCGCGTGTGTGTGATGTGAATGTATGTATGCGAGTGTGCACGTGTGTGTGTGTGTGTGTGTGTGTGTGTGTGTGTGTGTGTGTGTGTGTGTGTGTGTGCGTGCGCGCGTGCGTGCGTGCGTGCGTGCGTGCGCGCGCGCACGTGTGTGTGTGTGCAAAGAGAGAGAGAGAGAGAGAGAGAGAGAGAAGAACGCCTAGGTCCATTAGGTAATGTGCTTTATACATGCTAGTCAATATCATATTTTCATTGTTGCATTATTTCATGCATGTATATGTGTTTTGACCATTTGCGAGACACATTATATGGAACATGTTGTAAATCATGTAAATTGAGGGTTCTCGTTTTGCCTTTGTTCCTCAGGCTGTATGAGAGAGAGAGAGAGAGAGAGAGAGAGAGAGAGAGAGAGAGAGAGAGAGAGAGAGAGAGATTTTAAAAAGAAGAAAAAAATGATACTGCTAAAAAAAGCGTAGACCTATTCTAAAAACAAAACAAATTAAAAGACTAGGAGCGTGCAATCAAATATAATTAATAGTAGAAATACGAAAAGTTGGAAACCAATGTATCATAGCATCACACATACCCTCTTGCATTGTACATTTCTCCTTGCATTATTTTTTTACTCATATTATTCATAATATTCCTACGTGTTTCAAATTGAAATTGTTTGGGGTGGAGAGTTGAGGACGCGGCGGGGGGGGGGGGGGGGGGGGAATCTTGCTTGACCAATATGAAAAGACATGTACACACACACACACACACACACACACACACGCTCGCGCGGGGCGCAAACACAACACACACACACACACACACACACACACACACACACACACACACACGCACGCACACAGACACAGGTATATACACACAGACAGACACATGCACACACACAGACGCGTGCGCGTGCGCGCGCGCGCGCACACAGAGAGAGAGAGAGAGAGAGAGAGAGAGAGAGAGAGAGAGAGAGAGAAACATACACACCACACGTGCGCGCACTCACGCACGCAGGCACGCTCGCGCGCGCGCGCGCGCACACACACACACACACAACACACACACACACACACACACACTCGCACACACACACACACACACACACACACACACACACAGAAAATGGGGAAGACACAGACGCGGACAGACCTATTGCCAGCTGTGGCTCACGTGCTTCCAGAGTTTCACAGCAGAAGCGGTAGCTCTAGCCATGATCCAGCGGAGAAAGGCAAGGAAGGAAGGCGACGTCAGATCATTGGCCACTGACGTAACAATCCCCGAGGATCCGGCCAATCCCCCACCTCTCCCAGACGATGGAAAGAAAACAAGCGGGATCCTCTTTCCTGGCAGACATTGAACAATATCCATGGCGGTTAACACGGTTACACCACGGACGCCGTCTGGCCCCTGTTTTTCTTTCTAACTGGCCAACTGTTGGCGGGGGATGAGCTTTCGTTCGGTGGGGGCTCACCAAGCCATGCACTAACAAGCTCCGCTCATTTGCCAAAATCTGTCAGTTTGAAATGGCTGCTCCCTCTCTCTCTCACCTCTTCAGCTGTAGGCTACTGTTTTGGAGAAGCCATACCTTTAACTGTTTATTCATTTAGTCACACCTGTCCCCATCAATGAACAATCTTCCAAATAGATGGGCAAATGTAGCAGCAAGCTGATGTGTATTAACAGTCAATGTAAAGGGGTCTATCGTTATCAGTCACGTCTCTATAGATCCAGTGTGCACTGGAGACGCTGTAATGTTTGATAAGAAACTTTAGATGTTAAGAGCGAGCTCTATCTTGTCCATAAGCGTTTTCTACTGTCTCGTTCTGTTCTCAACTTTTGACCTTTGACCTTGACGTTCAATTGAATTTACGATCTCCAAAGATGCCAGTCAGAGTGCCCTGTTTGATGAAGAGTGGTCGCGGAGGTTGTGCTCTTGCCTTTTCCTACGATGCTGTGATGTTATCCTGTTTGTGAACTGTGGTCCAACACTCGTCATGGCCAGTCACTGAACCCGGCTGACGAAGACTGGATACAATATAACAGCGCAGGGCTGGAACAGAAGAGCGTTCTCCTCCGCACGATGTTTTCCATCAAATTATGTTGTGGGTTTGCCATCCATTCGCCCTAAAAAAGAAAAAAAGGAAGAAAAAAAAGGAAGAAAATGGAAAGAACGAAAAAAAAGGAAGAAAATAGTTTAGGTAGAATTGTTTTAACAGAAAGAACACAACGAAAAGGAAAGGAAATGCAGCTATTTGAATGGGAAATATAGACATCTTCCTCAAAAAAAAAAAAAGAAGAAAATTCTCCACATTAAGAATTGTTGACCTCTTCTAGGACTTTGAAAGTGCTTTGTAAAGCAAAGTGGAATGGCACAGAAAAAGCGGTTCTACTCAATCATTGAATGAAGATGTGTTTTTTACATTTCATGTCGATATTCATTAACTCAATAAAACTGGATGATTGCTTTGCCTGTTCCGTATTGTCTTCAACAAGAACAATTATAACAGTGAACAATTAGATGGAAATAATAATAATGCAAGAATATTCGCAGCGTTACGTACTTTTAATTTTTCAAGTAACCCTGTAACAATAATAGCCGCTTTCCCTTTCTTCATTCCTACATTTCTTTTTTAAGAATGTGAACTGGATTCCTTCTAATAGTTTGGTTAGGTCTGGTTTTGCTTGCTTGTTATTTTAAGAGAAGACCATGACATTAAAATCACAAATGAAAGATAATCCCTGAATAATGTAAACTGGAGACACTGTGCATACCTACTACCTGATGTTCCCGTCAAAGTTTGACACAGCATTAAAAAGAAAACTCAAATTTGTTACAAACGGGTTCAATTTTAGCAACAGCAGCAGCAGCAGTAGCAGCAGCAACAGTAGTAGTAGTAGTGGTAGTAGTAGTAGTAGTAGTGGTGGTGGTAGTAGTAGTAGTAGTAGTAGTAGTAGTAGTAGTAGTAGTAGTAGTAGTAGTAGACGACCATAGTAAAAGTGTTTGAGCAACAACAATAGTAGTAGCTGACAACACACAAAGTCCAATGAACAATGTCAGATCATCCTCAAAGCCGTGAGAGGCTCTGTGATGAACTTCAGCTGAATGAAGACAGACACTGATCTTATACAGACACTGATCTCATACAGACACTGATCTCATACAGACACTGATCTCATACAGACACTGACAGACACTGATTATACAGACACTGATCTTATACAGACACTGATCTCATACAGACACTGATCTCATACAGACACTGATCTCATACAGACATTGATCTCATGCAGACATTGATCTTATACAGACACTGATCTTATACAGACACTGATCTTATACAACCCGATAACGGTCTTTCTTATCCCAGTCTGCCAAGGTCGATCTCATCAGTTAACCTTTTCCGGATGACGTTTTTGACCACACAGACCTGATCGTGCGGGTCGCCCAAGACCCACATATTTTGTAGAGGCTTTTCCTATTGCTTATCCCTATTCAGATCACGCGGGTCTTGCAAGACCCACACCTGATAAAGGGCAGTTCAGCAGCTTATTCCTCACCCGTTGGTGCAGGTCATATGCGACCCATAAAAATGTGTAGGTCCTTGGGGAACCGCGACTAATTACGCTAACAATTGATTATGCCCATACATGAAATTTCTATGACCAACGACTATTAAGATCGTTGACAAACTCCTAAGATTTCGTGAGCATAGCTCTATCGGTTCATAAGATATGATGTTTTTACTGAGTCACTGGGTCATGGAAGACCCAGTAAGCACGGTAAAAGTAAAAATTAATAGGACAGAAATCAGACTGTCTAAATTTGTGTTCATTCTATGCGTGTCCCCAGTGAAACTCTCAACTGGCAGTTTTATCTACAACTGAGCTCAAAACAGTCACTGAAGCTTCTCTATCCTCATCATTCTCCGTTGTCCTGCATATACTTGACTATTTTAATTCTCTTAAGTCCGTCTGCTCTAAGCATCTTCTATCTTGATTCCAGAAAGTCTAGAACAACGCTGCACGATTGGGTTTTCATAGCAGTTAGGGCCCCTGGGCCTATAGTCAGATGGCTTAGTGGAATTACCGTTACAGGGTGGATTAAACATCAAATCTGGCATGAGGACACCTTAGACTTTCAGAGTAGGAGCCCTCCTAGGTTGTTAAAAATAATATTTGATTTTTGTTTTCAAAAATAGTAATAATTACTCTTTATGTCTTCAAACGCATCCAATAACAGGAGTCATTTTTCCTTGCAGATTAAGTGCCACTGTTCAGTGATGTCTTTTTAACAAACTTTCGGTTTGCAATTACCTATACGGTACATTTGCACTTGCTAAGTGGTGAACAGTCCAGGTTTGCTTTCGCACATGTGCAGTCTGAGCACTCACCTTTGCATGCACATTTGATCAGCTCGCTGCACGTTCTGGAAACTTCTGGAATTGTCGCCCAAACTGGTTCCCATGTCTCTGATATTCCTTCGTCAAAGCAAAACCTTGTGGCGAAGGAACCACTTGCTGTGTTTGTGTGACGAGAGTTGGGAGTGGATCGGCGTGTCCTCTAGGGGAAGGACTCAGAATGTTTTCTCTATTAGAGTCGTGGTAACATTTCACCTCCACCGCTCTCTTACCAGGTGTGGAAGGAGCAACTTTCCGGTACTTGTCATCGAAAGAAATTTTTATTTTTCTCGGGACTGTTAAAACTACTCAAGTGTGGCTCAGGGATAATTTTCCTTAGGCGTGTACTCTTAAAAGTACTTGTAGCTCTGAGAGACAGAATTAAAGAGAAGTTCAAACATTCAATACTGAATGGAAAACAAAGAACTGACACAAGTTAAGTGTACTTTCACACATCAACTGTACTTGTTTATACAAGAGTGAAACATTCAAATCAATTTCACACAGTCAGTTCAGGCTGAGTTTTGGTTCTCACTGTTTCATCATTAAGAGACGGAAAGTTCTGGATGAGTTGAGTTGGAGTCCACTTGGAATATCAGAACTTATCAATACGCAAGCCAGCTATGCCTCCCGTGCACTCCCCCCCCCCCCCTCCCCTCCCCAGAGGTTATGACTGGTGTCAAAATGTTTCTTGGAGTGTCCTAAACACGAATCTGAAATGCTTTCATCAAAAAGTTGGGATGCACAGGAGTTAGAGCCGTTGGCGTAAGGGTACCCTCTAACACACTCACTTGCGCCATTCAAATGTAACTTGAAATAGCTCCTGTAAATGAACAAGAAATCAGCTTTTGCTGATACTAGTGTTATTACTTACTTATCAGTGTGCCTGGTGGTAACTTGGTCAGTCTTTTCTCATTCATTGTTTGGGTACAGTAGTGTGTGACTTTTATGTACCGATATTTTCACTGCATCGGCGGCATGTCAACTGTTGTCACATCCAAAGCAAATCAACTTCTGTGATCATTAACTACAATGCTTGTATTCTGACTTAAAATCAACTGTTCTGATGAATCCTATTATACTACAATGCCTCTTGGTAGTTTCTGACTGTACCTGGAACCACATGAGTAATGCATAAAGTCACAGTTCACATTTATCTCCCCTACCGCCAAAATTCAAGATTTCGCCAAAGACACCAAACGACCACTTTGACAGCCTTTCAAACCCCAAATTGTTTGGCTTTGGGAGTTTATGTTCTTAATTGTCCAGAATGGTTTTGTTGCTTACAAGGTTAATATTGCTGGCATTCTCGTGTAACAAAATGTAGCATTAACAGTCTTTCAACAAATATGTACAGCGCAACACAACATACAGCATTCGGGGTGTCAGGAGAGCACATTTCTTGGTCATTTTCAAAGGCATAATTTGTCTGTATTCTCTCTTCATCAACAGTCAAGGAAGCATCAGAAATTTCACTTTCAACCTTCATCAGAATCTTCAGAACTGGAGTCCAGTGAATTGTCCAGGCCGTTTTGTAAGATTCCCCCCCCCCCCCCCCCCCCCCCCTCCACTTCCTGATCCCCTTCTCCCTTTCCTTCCCTCCACCTTGACAAAGTGAATCGTGCTTCAAGTTGTGCTGAAAGTGAATAAGCATGAGTGTATTACTGTATGATACTGTGTGTGAACGTCTGCGCAGCAGTTTCACCGAACAAGAGATCCCTGGTTGGGCTGGGTATATTTCATGACTGGAGAAAAGAAAACAACAATAGACTAATACCCAGTTATCTTCAATCCCATCTCTGAGTTACAAAACCATCCTAGAGTGCCTTAGGCAGGCAGAGTGTGCTATACAGGAAGTGGGACAAGAATACGTGATTACCACCTTTGATCTGGGTGCATGCATGAAGGCCTATCCCCTTGTCTGGAGCCAGCCTTAGAGGTACGAGAAACACATCATTATCATTGGCACCTTTCACCTCATTTCTGCATATCTCAAAATGATAGGCAAGAAAATGAATGGAAGTGGTCTGTCTGACATTCTTGTGGAAGCAGAGATCATCAGCTCAGGTTCCTTGAAAGGCATCGAGACAGGGAAACATTATGACCGTGCTTTGCACTGCCACAAGACAATGCTTAAATGTGTGGAACGTGTGATGTTGGCAAAGTACCTGAGCATGGCAGGAACTGACAGTGACTTTCCTGTCCTGTCTGAAGAAACCACAACCCTGCTTGTTGCAACAACAGTATCCTCAGTGCATGACTCTGTCAGGCAGCAGCTTGAAGATAACACTGTGGACGACTTCTTCAGAGACTATGAACAGTACAGAGAAGAGGTGAGATGAGGGAAGCATGGAAAAACTCCCCAGTTCTGGCTGACGTACATAGATCATATCTGGCTTGTGCTGTCTCTTGTATGCTGTGAAGATGAATGACTTTGAGCTGTATGCCCAGTTCCTACTGGTGATGCCTGATCTGTTCTTCAGCTTTGGAGGTCAGAACTATGCGAGGTATCTCACATTCTTCGGGCTCTTCATTGCCAACATTGAAGTCTCACAACCAGGTGCTACAGAGCTGCTGAAGCGTGGGGCATTCAGTGTGGCAAGATCGTTCTTCCCTGAGAATCGATGTGCTGTGGACAAGACGATGGAAGAGACCTTCCTGCGCCAAGAGCAGGGGTGGGGCAGCTGCAGCTGGTGCCGGTCTCACAGGGATTGCATCAGACTATCCAGCCTACCAAAAGTGGGTGAGAACAACTCACGAGAGAACAAAATACATGCAAATGACACTTGACATGGCAGAAATGTCAAGAGACAATGATCTGGACACCCAGCACCATGACCTTCGTCCAACAGAAGTCACCAGCAGTGAAAAGAGCGTGGCAATAGCAGTTGCAGCAGTAGAAAACTTCACTAACCCATCTGAGGTACATGAAAAGGAGAAGTTGATCATGCTGTCATCGGGTGCCACAGTTCCTGGTGATACTGAAAGGGATGTCCTTCGTGCAGAGACAGCAGGCAGAAGTCATAAAGAAAATTCCATCACTGAGAGACTAGAAGTCAAAGAACATTTCTTTCAGCCAATCAAGCAGCTCAAGCTGAAAACTATGGCAGACATGTCGAGGAAAGTCACACTGAAGTCAACTCAGAACAAAGTGACTGAGTACAGGCACCAAGGAAATGTTGCCTTTCAGCTCCTGGTCAAGTCTCAGACTGGTGATCCGAACATGGATCTCAAAGAGCTCATGACCTACCAGCTGACCCCTGTTCCTTACAGCCTAGGGACAGCAGATGGTTATATGGCAAAGACTGACAAGAGCACTGCATTTCACTACCTGACAAAAGAGGTTGAGGATGCACACTTGCCGCCTGTTCATGAAACTTTAATGATCATCAATGGCAATGCAACATTCCATGCTATGCAGCAAGCCCCTCCAAACTTTCGCCAGATCTGCCAGAAGCTGTACGACATGGTGCCACCATCTGTTGACTTTGTGTTCAGCACAGATATGTACCAAGACTATTCAGTGAAGTCGATGGAACGAAACAGAAGAGGGTGTGGTGACAAGATCATCCTGAAAGGAGACAGCAGAAAGCGACCTGCAGATTGGAAAGCCTTCCTGGCCAACGATGAGAACAAAGTTCAGTTCATTCAACTGCTACTGACTCTTTGGAGCAAGAACTCTTCTGCTGAAAAGCACCAGGGAAGGAACACAGTCCTTGTCTGTGAAGGGAAAGCATTCAAGCTGACATCAACTGATGGTGAAACGACTGACAAAGAGGAGCTACATTCCTTGTCAACTACCCAAGAGGAGACAGACTTACGTGTTATTCTGTACTCTAAGTATGGACAAGAGCCAGAATACAAGTACATTCGCGTGAAGAGTCCTGACACAGATGTGTTTTTCATCCTGTTGAACTTTGCCTCTCAGCAGGATCGTGTGACTCTCCTCTTTGATACAGGCAAAGGCAACAAGACGCGACTGATAGACATAAGTAACCTTGCCAGAGGACTCACTCAGCCATTCTGCTCCGCTCTTCTGTCGCTGCATGCTTTCACTGGCTGTGACTCAACTAGTGCCTTTAAAGGCAAAGGCAAAGTGAAGGTAGTGAAAGTTTTTCAGCAGAAGCCAGCATTCGTACAGACCCTAGCACAGCTTGGAGACACCTGGGAAGTGAAGGAAGAGATGGTTGACAAGCTGGAGTCCTTCACTTGCTGCATCTTCAAGGGCACGCTTCAGCAAGGTTGGTGACTTGAGACACCACATGCTGAAAGAGGAATGTGGCGAGGAGATCATCACTGCCAGTCAGAATGTAGACCTGGCTACTTTGCCACCATGTTGGCGCAGCTTGAGTCAACACGTTCATCACTGAAATTACCAGGTTGCCATCTGGAAACACGGAGACCAGCCTGTGCCAGACATTCCCAGTCCCACAGAAGGCCATGGATTGAAAGTGAACAATGGGGTGCTGGAGCCTCTGTGGACAGAGGAGGAAGAACTGACTGTACCTTAGGCTGTCATTGATTACCTGAATGACGTCAGTGACGTGGATGATGAAGATGAAGAAGATGGAAAGTGCATCTTACAAAACGGCCTTGACGATTCACTGGACTCCAGTTTAAAAAAAAAAAAAAAAAAAAAATTTCAGATCCGTGTTCAGGACACTCCAAGAAACATTTTGACACCAGTCATGATAACCCCTTTGGGGGCGGGGGGGGGGGGGGGGGGGAGCACGGGAGGCCTAGCTGGCGTGTGGCCTATACCTGATATCTGAGAGTTTTGAGAGGGAAGAGTTGGCATAGATTTGAAATCTATACTGCCGTTTGTGAGACAAAGGGAGAGAGAAAAGGGGGATGGCGTGTGCGTTTGTACAGTTTGTATAAGAGGGTGGGTGGAGGAATGGATGGGTGTGTTGGTTGTCAAGTTCGACATGTCACAGTTTGTGTGTTGGCTGTCAAGATTCCTGCTTGATACACTGCACGCTGGACATGCTGGAGTAGTGTTGGAGGGTGGCAGTTTGTCCACTGCCCGGCTCTTCTGACAGAAGAGTTCCCTTCTTGTCCCATTGAAAGAGTTTGAGGGGCTAGTTTTGTCATACAGAATGACAGTTAGTCTCTCCAACTTCTTGAAACCATCATCGTCAACATCCAGCTTGTGGAAGGGATGACTGGCCAAACACTGAAATGTCTCTGTGATGTCTTCGTTGACCTGCCAAGCATGCCAAGCAGACGTCTTGCCTGTGCCATTGAAGGCACAACCTGAAAATAATAATAATAATAATCAACATTTTTATGTGCACACTTCTCTGTTGAACAGAGCACGCGGCCCATTACAAATTCCATATATATAAACAATTAAAGCAATAATAGACAACGCACACACACACACACCCATATCCACACACACACGCAAACACACACACACACACACACACACACACACACACACACACACACACACACACACACACACATACACACACACACACGTACGTGCCCATAGATTGACAGCGAAATGAACTAATTGTAAACTTTCAGGAAGATGTGGGTTTTCAGAGAGCGTTTGAAGGAGTCAAAGTTACTAGTTTCTCTTATTATGCGTAAAACACAGGTAATGCACGTGATCATGACTCTCCGAGACTTGCACAGATGGCGTTTATGTGATCAAATGGGATGGCAGAGAAATTGTTGGGAGTCTTGGACAGGACCCAGTGAGAACACTTTTCAAACTCATCTTTGAAGGTTTCAGGCAAAGACTTCATGTCCCTGATGTGGACAGACATCCATGATGAGTAGTTCACATGATCCAAGGCAAAAAACAGTGGTGTCAGTTCTTCCAAGACCTCCACATACAAAAAGAAGTTTTTCTCTCTGCGAGCTCTGATGAAGATGAGAATCAGGATTTAGTACCTCATGATCAGGTCCCAGTACATGAATGTGGGACTCTTTTTTGCATGTTGTTCCTCCAGGCCATGACAGACTCAAAATCTTTGGGGCCCTCGCTGAATATTAAAGCTTATTTCAGTAGATCGTGCAGGGTCAAGAGAGTGACTTGGTAAGCATGTCTGGTTCAAGTTAGGTGTGTTGCCTTCAGGTACAAATCAGCTGTGCCAGGTGATGCTACCTCTGCCTCTGTAAGGGGCGTTGTTCAGCCAGAACCATCCAAGACGTCTCCCAACTATTCCAGAGGGCCATTTCAGTGTGCAAGCCACCTAGCATAACTTCATGCAGTCTTTCACCATGCATGTCTGGCCATTTCCATCGTACATACTTTGACAGGGCAAACAGAGGCTGGTCAAATGCAGTTACTGGAATTTGGCCCAGATTCAGAAATTCGCCAGCTCGTCTGACAACAGTCATGCCATGTTTGACCACAGCAGGGGTAGCTGACATCTCATAGAAGAGAGGAAAAAGTGCACTGGACAGGGGGTCTTCTGTTGGAGGCTGCTTAGAGGCATGATAGGCAGCCCATGCCATGGCACATCCGCTGATGAGTTCTGTTTCTAGAAGTGGCGGTGCATGCTCTGCCCAGCTCTGTTCCTGTGTTATGGCCTCGTCTAGACACTTGTCGGCTGGAAACACCTCACTCTGGTATCTCAACATCAGTGGTCTTCAAAGCAACAGCTGGGACACAGGCATATGCGTCAGGAAGAGAGTGCTTTTTATTTCCAGAAGGAGGTACCGTAACAGGTGGTCTGCTCATACCACCATCAGTCTTGGTAAGCAACAGGAATGAGGTGAGCGAACTAGCTAAGCTGGGGTTGTGGTCTAGGTTATCCAGCCTGTCAACTGAAAACAATCGTTTCCAGAAGCAAGCAGGAGAAACCACTCCATCCTCCATGAAGCGTTCACAGTTGGAGGTAGCAATCCAGCCCTTGATCTCCAGAATCCTGTCATAAGAAATACTGATGCCCATCTTGTACAGCTGCTGACCGAGTTTCTTGCTTCTGCTCCATGTGTGGACATTGATGGCTAATGTAGATAGGGAGGGGTGGCTCACACTCCAGAGTGTCTTGACTTCTCAGCAGTATGAGATGCTTTTCTTTTCGTGTTGAGCATGATGGTCTGGCCGATGGTGAGGCTTGCCTGGGAGTCACGCTTGTCTTGATCTTTCAAGTTGGAGCCAGTCAGGATGGTAGAGACAAGAGACTTGAGGCTCGAGGGCAGCGAGTCTTCTTGGCATTCTGATGAGAAGCTTCCTGTGAATGTGAAGCCTTGATTATTAAAAATGTCTTTCCTTACTACCTTTACCATCTTAGCAGCTTTAGCCAAGACAATAGCATCTTCTGAGACGTCTCGAGTCTTCAAAGCATCCTTTAGCATACTTCTCATGCCTTCCTTGAAAACAAGAACAGTGTTTCTTCCATCAAACTTTTCTTGTGCCTCTGGGAAGCGCTCCAACAGATTATACTTCAGCCTTGTCTTGTTGACTAGTTTCTTAATGCCCAGTTCCTGAAGACGACCCACAGAGAATGGATTCGGGCAACTTGAAAAGCAGAGTTCCCCAACCATCACAGTTTCATTTTTTTCGAGCATTATGTCTGTGACAGAATAGTATGATAAGAGTGCGCGCGAGCGCGCCCATGCTCTGACACGCTTCTATGCATGTCAGCACGAGCGCGCGCGCGCGCGCGCGCGTGTATGTGTGTGTGTGTGTGTGTCTGTGTGTGTGTGTGTCTGTGTGAGACAGAGACGGAGAGAGAGGGAGAGAGAGAGAGAGAGAGAGAGAGAGAGAGAGAGAGAGAGAGAGAGAGAGAGAGAGAGAGTCTGTTCGTATGTGTGACTGTTCGCATGAATATATCTCACTCTGCTACTCGTAATAAAGAATATGATGCGAAGCGCGTAACTACCCCAGTTACACGCTTCACATTATATCCTTTATTACGAGTAGTAGTATAAGAAACAGAGGCTGCAGCAGCAGCAGCAGCAGAAGTCATAGTAGTGAGAGTTGCAGTAGTTGTCGCTAATGCTACTCAACTATCACAATTGCTCACTAGACCTAATAATCCTACTACTTCAATGCTTTTCGGCCTTCGTGGAAAGCCTAGAGTTCTTCAACACACACACACACACATACATACGCGTGCGCGCGCGTGCGCACACACACACACACACACACACACACACACACACACACACACACAGCGCAGTGAACAATGACGAAAGGAGTAATGGCCGCGGCATGTTTTCAAACATTTACCCACCTTTTCCCAGGCAGCAGGTTATGATGTAGGAGCCCACATGGACAAACATATTCCAATCCTGGATAGTCTTAGCACCGTCAGCACGTTTCGGAGACATGTCGGATAAGAGTTCTGGGTATATCTCCTTTTTTTTTCTTTTTTCTTTTTTTTCCGATGAGAGGTATGGACACCATGTGCTCACAATTATGGGCTTTCTCACACACACACACACACACACACACACACACACACACACACAAGAGAGAGAGAGAGAGAGAGAGAGAGAGAGACAGACAGACAGACAGACAGACAGACAGACAGACAGACAGACTGAGACATAGACAGATAGAGATAAAGACACATAGAGAGAAAAAGAGAGAGTCAACGACAGAGACAGAGAGAAAACTCTGAACTCAGGACTTTAAGTATACATCGGCTTTGGGCCTCAATACAAGAGTAGGGGCAGGGGATAACGTTTCGTAACCACATTTAAGTGTACATCGGCCGTGAGCCTCAATACAAGAGTAGGGGCAGCGGATAACGTTTCGTAACCACATCGATAATTAAAAGAAAATAATGATATGCTATTAATTTACGCAGGCTGGCAAAATTGCAGATGCACACAAATGACAGAAGTAATTTTTCTGAATAATGTTACATGTCAACGTTAGAGTATGACCACAAAATCAGATTCTTCCCTCTGCTGATTGCATGAAACACAAATCTGGACAAATTTTCTGATCATAGCAATAACACTACCGGAGTATATTCCTCGATGAGATAATTTCTTCGCTTTAGATGTGAACACAATGGAATCCTTTTAAGAAAAAGTGACTTACAATCAAATGCAACAAAAGTTTTAACAAGGCACAATAAATGGACAGAAAAAAAAAATCAACGAAATGATCCTCCAACTTTTGCAAAAGTCCATTGACATTATAATTCATACACGTTGTTCACAATGGAAACTCTGCGATTGGGTGGGGTTCTTTGTGTACAATGGTCCGTGCTTGGTTTTGCCGTGGCCCGGCTAAGTGTTTGTTCCTGAAGCGCGGTTATCCTTGGGCTTGGATGGGGGAGTGGGGTTAGGATTTCTGGGAGACCCTTTCATCTGACTACGACACGCTTTAGACTGACCCTTTAGTCTAATTTCCTGACTCTGCTTCTCTAATTGACTCCACAATGCAGCTTTGATTCCTACATGTTTTGTTATCATATGGCTGTCAGTGCGCATGGTACACTCATGGGACAAAAGTCTGTTCCCTCTCCGCACTTCCGGCGCTGACTACCTATAGGCACCTGTTGCTGAAAACTTATTATTCTTACCTTAAGGCTGGACTGAACTTGCTAGTACTTGGTAAACTGGCCCTTCCAACTCAAAAGAAGCTGACAGCGTCTCAGAGGAGAGTCGTAGAGGGAGTGGAGGTAGGCAACAGTCAGCTGATTCCAGCAATTGGTGAGTGCACAGCGAAGATCTGCGAAAGTAGGCTTACTGATGCGGCGAATGTGTTTTTTCTTGTCTTGAAAAATGCCACACGTTCTCGATCGGATTTAGATCTGGACTTTGAGGGGGCCAGAAAAACACGGGAATTCTGTCCTGTCGCTTCCCAAGTTCCAGGTCTCGGTGTGAGCCGAGTGGTGAACAGAGGCGTTGCCTTCTTGCAGGTACCAACGTTTGTTTGGGTAGTGGGCGGCAACAAATGGCAGAAAGGTGTTTTCCAGCACATGCGTGTACTTCTGACTGTTCATACTGCCTTCCACGAACACCAGTGGTCCAACTCTGTCATACGAAATGCATCCCCATACATTAATTTCAATGTACTCTTTGGGCCAAGATGGACGCTGCACAGAAAAAGCACTGACCACATCTCTGACTTTCCTCCATAGTTTTACAAGTCCATTGGGTTTGATCACATTGGTCATTTCATCACTGAAAATAACATTCTTCCACTGATCGTTCACAGTCCAGTGAAGTTTACTTTTACAGTACTGCAGCCGCTTCATTCTGTTCACATCCTTGATGACTAGTTTCTTCACTTGGGGATGTTTTGAATAGCCAAGTTCATGCAGATTTCGCTTGATCGTCTTTTGGCTGACTTAAACAGAGGTTGATGCACGGAATTCGGCTGAAATTTTAGAAACTGTGGCAGATCTGTCCCATTTTACGATCTTTGACAGTGCAGACACGCACCTGTTAGTGAACACTCTGGGCCTACCACTCCTAGGTTTGTTTTCTACTGTTTTTCTGTCACAATAGCGCTTGTAAACTTTCCCGACGGTTGACCTGTTCAAGATCAACACTTTTGCCACCTCAAACACCCGAAACCCCTGGTCTATCAACGACACAATGTATTGTTTGGTCTCCTCTGTGAGCTATTTGTTTGCCGATGCCATGCCAGATCTCACAGCAGACCTCAAGCACCAAACGACAGTTCAACGATTTTATTTAGCCTACTTCACACAAAAGATTAGACTTTTGAAAATGACGTCAGTTGCTTTCGTCACAAAAACACGTCACCAACACTGAAATACTGGCTAGGTAATCTAGTACCAACCACTTCAAATCTGTCCGCCATTAGAGGGGACAGACTTTTGTCCCTTTACCTGTAGATGCAGCCCGATTTGACAGCAATCTGCGGACTAAAGACGGAATCTGATGTGAGGATTTGCCCTCTTTGGTGCCACTGTACCGCCTCCTGTCTTGTCTCCTCTCCTCTTCGTGCGTCACTGTCAGTATCAGCTGCCTTGTCTTCTTCGTCAATGTCGTCCCGGCTTACGTTCAGTTCTGTTTCAGTTTGCTCTGTATTCTGTGTCATATCGTCAGAGTCGTCTCAGTCTAGTCTTGAAGGATTTTCCATCGTTCTTTCAGCTTGTGCAATAGCGTCTGCTGTCTCAATTTGAGTATTACCGCCATAACGAGGATCAGTTTTCATGTCATCATCACTTGCAGCCTCTATGTCTCTGCCTTTGTCCAGACTGACACTGTTGGTGTAATGTTCATCGGCACTGTCAATGTCCTCAGTTTCCCTGGCAAGAAATGACCCTGTTTCTTTGCACCGTGGTCAACAAAGTAGATGTCGCGCTTACTCGCAGAGGTCACAGTCTGTCCAGTAGCCATGTGTGGTCTGTTGGATGAAACACTGTTCTCCCGCTTGTCTTTGAACCACAGGAGTTTGTCTTGCTAGTAGTCTCTTTTATGAAGACGATTCTTCATTGCTCTGAAGCATTGTGTACGCACGATTCGCATTGTCTTGTCACGTCACTATAGGTGCGTGTGCCAGGAACACCAGATACAGTATCACTTCTGTCGTGTTCCTGGTAATCCGACTTTTTGGATCCTCCCCGTCTGTTTCCCACTCTACAGCTAGAGTCAGGATCTGGATCCTCTGTTCCTGAAGGCTGTCTACGTGGAAAGCGATGTCTTCCAACGTGACAATGATGGAGTGAGCGTAACCTCGAAAAGCATGCTCCTCCATAGTCTCCACGTTGTCCGGTTGTTCACGGTCAGGGTGAGGTCCTTCTGATCTGGCGACGTGCCAAGGCCTAGAACTCCACTGGAACTGATGCCTGGTGGAGGGCCCAAGTTTTCTGCTCCCGCTGTGGCCATGTCGTCTACCGGCCTGTATGTGTGGCCATCATCCTCACTGCGCCAAGCAGCAGAAGACACATGGCCTTCCGGCTGTCCCTGAGGAGACCGGCTGCTGCCTGTCCCTGACATGGAGCATCCACTGTTGATGTAGGCTATTTTGTCCCGTCCTCTGTGCACCTCTAGCATGTCCCTCTGGTGTGTCGTGAGGTCTGAGGCCACCCTGATACTCCTTGACCTCAGATTGTCTCTGACGCTTTTGTCTGTCAGAACAATCATTTTGTCAGACCAGTGACAAAATGGTACGGGGGGGTGGAGCAAGGGTCATTCTTACCTCAACGTGGTCTCCCAGTGCGGAAGGCACAGTAATATCTTCATAGCGCCAGTCAGAGAATTGAGCGTGGTCCAGCACATCCATGATGACCTATGTAGTAATGTTTTCATCTTCGCGCTCATGCTCTTCAATATTCATAGACATGAGGTTGAAAGCTGTTGTCTCCTGTTCAGCGGCTTCAAAGTTCTTTTCTAATAGCTCCAACCTTTCCAGCATGAATTTGTTTTCTTCTGTCAAGACATTTATGTCAGTTGTGTTAATAGTCACACTCTCAATTTCTTGACTTCCATTTAAAACTGTTCAAAGGTGTCCTCCAACGTACACAATTTTTCATCAATACTACTCTTCATTTCGGTTACATGAAATTGTAAGTTCTGTTGCATGGGCGCAAAGCGCCAGTCAATAGAATGCATCATATTAGGCTGGGCTGATGAGAAATAAGTTTGTGACATCTGTCAAGCGCCTTTTGGCTGTCAGGGTTCAGTTTATTCTGACTTTGTACACAAGCACTCCAGATGCCACTGTCCCATTGAATGTTCACCAAACAACACACTACGCGCTGACAGGAAAAGCAAATTCACGTGCAGACTGAGGTACAGCAATGAAAGGATACTTTCAACATGAACTCTGTTAACTTCTACACGAAAGGAGATATTCTTCATTATCTCTAGTAATTATAGAACATTGATTATCACCAATCCACCGACCATTCTGCAGTCCAACGTTTTCTTTAAATACACATAGCATATATAAATATTTCTGCAAAAGATAGTGAACATTCAAATGCTCGAAGCACCACAAAGCACTTGCAAAACGAGAGAGCTGATCTGTCCACTCCCATTGTGTCATACCCCCAGAGAGCCCCCCAGAGAGGGGAGGGGGGGGGGGGGAGGGGACGTCACGTCAAAACACACAAGCTTACGCACCCACACGGATACCGACTTAAACACCTGGCCCTTTCCCCTTGTCCTTCACAAACGCACGCTATTCACCTTTAATATTTCAAATTAAAAAGACGTTGCAGTATAGAATGCAAACTTAATACCTATATCACACACACACCACCACCACCACCACCACCACCACCACCACCACACACACGCACACACACACACACACACACCACCACCACTACCACCACTACCACCACACCACACCACACACACGCGCGCGCACATACTGAGAGAGAGAGAGAGAGAGAGAGAGAGAGAGAGACTCAAGACTCAAGATATTTTATTCATTTTAGGCTTCAGCCCATCATGAAGGGGGATGTGAATATACAACTGAATGAAGTTATGTAGCAAATTCAAAATGAAAGCAAACAATGATATAGAACATATTCATGTAGTCAGAGCATCTCTCATTTTAAATCCTTTGTATAAAAATAATGCAAGATTATGTACGTCTTCCAGAACCGTCGACGACATTAACAAACTCAGTTTAAAAAGTGAAGGATTTCTATAATATTTAGGCTTAATTAACGTTTCACGTGTAAGTCCAAGTGCTGGGCAACACAGAACAAAATGCACCTCATTTTCTTCGCTTTCATTACACAGGGGACAAATTAGGTCGTTAGACATCAACGTTCTGTATCGATAACGGTGTATCGCTAAATCAGAAATCCCGAGCCTAAATCTGGTTGTAATATATTTCAGATGCTTATCAATATCTAGATGTAAATAAGGTTTTAAACTGTGGTCGCTGCAAAAAGTGCTGTACAAATTGAACCTGTCGCTAGTTTGAATATGATCGGACCAAGTTTGCCATCGGCAGTCGATAAGCCTTTGTTGAAAACAACGTATAAATCCACGCACACTTCCAACACCTTGATTCGCCCAAACAAAACCAAATCCATATTTAAACAAACTCAAGCGAATGTTTGTTACCCAGTTTTTCTTACCTCTTGCATCTAGGTCATACAACATATCATATGCTTTACGTGGAATCCTGTAATTCTCCATTTGAATCAACTTAATCCAATAGCGAATGCACTTAACAGCAGAATTTATATATATTGGGTAGCGATTTGTTTCACCATAAACAAGGTCATTCGGTGTTCGTCTGTCTACTCCTAGAAATTTCTTCAAAGCGAATAAATGAACTGATTCACAATGGACAACAGCATTTTCTAAGCCCCATATTTCAGAACCATACGGCACAATTGGCTGTATCTGAGAATCAAATAATTTCATGAATAAATTAAAGGAGTTGTTGTTTAACATGTTTAACCGTTTCAAAAGATAAATCAAAACATTTTTGCTCTGCTTGCAAGGTCTTTGCATGCAGCAGTAAAGCTCAAGCGCGCTGAAAAAAGTATTCCTAAGTATTGGTACACGTTAACTACAGGCATTGTAACACCATTATATAACCATTTTTCTCTCACACTCAAATAGCCACCCTTCCGAAAGACTATAATATTGCTTTTTGTCATATTAACTTTAAGCAGAAGAGATTGAGCGGCATGCTGTAGGCTATTCAATTGTGTCTGCAAACCTGTAACTGTCTCCGCCATCAAAACAACATCATCAGCCAACAATAGAATAAATAATTCATACACGTCAAGTGAGAATCTAGCACCATGTCTTCCATTGTTGGTAACTCCTATCGCCAATTCGTTAATAAAAAGAGAGAACAGAACAGGGCTGCAGGCATCTCCTTGTCTTAATCCTGATGTGCAGGCAATGTAATCAGTAAACGTAGAACCACATCTAACTCTCGCTTTAACATTATTGTACATGCTTTTAATACATTTAAACAACTTACCTTTAATACCATTCTTTAAGAGAACTGGCCAGAGAAGATTTCGATTTATCGTATCAAAAGCTTTTTCGAAATCTATAAATGCAACGTAAAGTTTTCTATTGTAACAGAACTGTTTCTGTATGAGAGCTAGTAAAGAAAACATGTGGTCGACTGTTGAATATCCTTTTTTGAATCCAGCTTGATATTCACCTGTGATACTGTTTCCTTCCACCCATTCTTGCAATCTGTTATTTATCACCATACCAAATACTTTACTACTAATATCGCTCAGAGAAATTCCCCTATAATTATTGGGGTTATTGATGTCACCTTTCTTGAAAATTGGCTGAATAATAGATTCAGACCAGTTGTCAGGAAATATACCATCATCAAATAGTTTATTAAATAATATCAAGAAAAAATGAATAACCTGTTCATTCGAATACTTAAAGAGTTCGCCAATAATGCCATCGGGACCAGCTGCTTTGCGGTTCTTTAATTTTCTTAAAGCAAGCAGTATTTCTTCTTCAGAGATTGGACGATTCATATAGTCTTCCGTGTTTTCAACTGAGTCCTCATTTACTATGTTGTCAGCATCCGTTTCCAGCAAAGCTTTAAAATGTTGAAACCAAGAGTCAATTGATATGTTATTTCTAGGCTGTTTCCTTTTGAAAGATGCATTATGAACAACGTCCCAGAATTCCTTTTGATTTCTCACAGTCAGTACAAGTTTGTCTAATAAGGCTTTGTTGAATTGTTTCTTGTTCCGCTTTAATAAGTTTTTATACTCACGTCTGGCAATAACATATTCATTTCTTTTTTCGATAATTAATTCTTTTTTCTTTTCAATTTTACAGAACGACGAAATATCTGCAATAATCTTTTGGTATTTCTTTTACAAAGTTTGCATTCTAAATCAAACCATTTACTTGAATTTTCATTATTATCAAATGATATACGTGTTTTCATGGATTCAGCACTTACTCTTATACAATCATTAAAAGCTTTAAGAGCATCGTTCACGTTAACATCAATTAAATCAATCGCAAGGTCAATGTTGGTACGTATTTCCTCACTACACAAAATACTGGTATATTTATCAGCACACTTGTCGTCCCACAAAAGTTTGTATATAACAAAATCCTCTTTTTGCGTACAAACATCAGATAAATGTTGCTTTGGGAAAACAACACCTGCAGTCACTGGCAAATGGTCAGAATCAATACGTTCAACAATAGATAGTTTGCGGGAATCAAACAATATCATAAACAGTTCACGTGAGAATACAAAATAGTCTGTGACACTGCTTCCAGAATCAGATATGAATGTGCAACAACCTTCATGGTCGCCTCTGCACACGCCATTCAAAATACTCAGATCTAATGCAGTACACATGTTCAATAATAATTTCCCATAGTTGTTCAAAGTAAGATCGTTTGATTGCCGGGTCAAATTAAGAGACAAATTACTGAATTGTGGGTCAAAATTATTTTTCACAGAGTATTCTTGAGAAATATCAGCAGTTCTACTGTTCAAATCACCAACTAAAATAACATACACGTCACTATGTAACAGAAAATCAGTTAAACACTCTTCAAGCATACTAATGCCATTGTCTATATCAAAATGAGTATAGAAAGGAGATCCTTCTGGGGGTATATATGTACAAACATACAGAATATCTTTATCCAATCCAAACAGCTCTTTGTCAATCAAAAAGATGCAACAATTGACATGATCAACATCAACACTTTTGACATACTGGAAAAAGGTCATTTTTTATCAAGCAAACAAGTCCTCCCGAACGTCTACCATGCTTGGTAAATATTACAGCAGGTTTACAAAACAATCTGTATCCGGCAAAAACATCACACTGACATTCCTCTATGAATGTCTCAACTAAACAAACAAAATCAAATTCACAAACAAAAGAAGTAAAATCAGAATCATACATTTTTGTCAACAACCCATTCACATTCCACAGCAAAAAAGAGAAATGTTTTGATTTGGCACGCAGTGTGTGTTGCACGTGCTCATTCACGCTGTCGCTGGTTGGCCCAACCTCGCTCTCCTGAGCAGCATCGCGTCGCTCAAGTGTGTCACTGACATGAGAGACAGGTGAGCGCATATACGGTGTTAGATTAACTCTGTTCCCTCTCTTGCTGTTATCAGGGGGGAAAATACATTCAGAACGTGGCCGGCCAATCTCCTATCTGGATTCGTGCAAAGTGTCCCCCTCACCAAGGAAATACTTTTTGCCATCTATGAGTAGGTGGTCGAAGACCATCGTGGCTCTTTTCCCATCATTTCTAGCTTTTTTCAGGTGGGCGGACAGTCTGCGCCGAATCTCCCTCACTCGGAAGGAGAAGTCTTCCCCTACAAAAATACTGGTGCCCTGCAGTTTCTTTTTTACTTTCAGAATTTGCACTTTGTGTTTGTAAAAAGTGCACCTTGCAATGATCGGAGAGTCTGGTCTGCCATTCAAACGATGGACCCTATCAAATTCAATGTCAGTACTAATATCCAGTTTATCAGCAATGACATTACGCAGCTTACTTTCACACTGTTCAGTGGACTCATTTTGGTCTTTACTTATTCCATAGAATATAAGGTTATTCCTCTTGGATCTGCCCTCAAGGTCGTCAGTCTTTTTTTTTTTCCAGCTGTTCAACCCGGGAAAGCAGATCAGAGTTTTTCTCCAGAAGATTTTGATTTTCTTTTTTCAGATCATCTACTTTATCTTTTAAACCCATCACATTACTTTGCAACTCAGCATACTGCTCTCTCAATCCTTTCACACAGCGTTCCACTTCATCAAGCTTACAGTTTGTTGCGGCGTTCTGGGCCTTCATGGACTGAAGCATCTCCATGACGTCCGTAAGAGTAGGCTGCCGGGAAGGAGAAGAAGACTGCCCGCCGCCCTGGGATGCCGTTGCCCTGTCCAAGCTCGACCGTCCACTGCTGCCCAGTCGTGACTGCCTCAGGTTGTCCTTGGGTCCCGGGTTCCGCTCTACATCTCCGCACCTCAACAGCAAACTGCCCCAGAACAACAGGGTGAGGAGCAGGCCAAGGGTGACACCGTCCAGTGTGCCACGAGGTGTCAACATGGCGGCTCGCGCGGCTTTCTTCTCTATGGCTTCCTCGTCATAAACGAGAGGAAAACCGGCAAGAAGGAGCCACATGTCGCTCGAAAAGCGAGTGGGGTGGCCGGCATGGTTCAGCAGAAGGCCACTGGCAAAAAATGGCGGTCAGGATCGACTTCCTTCTTCCTCAACTGACAAAAATTAAGGAGACGACACGACATGCGACCTGCATGGTCACGACCCCCGAGAGAGAGAGAGAGAGAGAGAATGCTGTCATGATTCCAATTCACTTGAAAATCTGTTTTAGTCTGTTCCCCGCTGTTGGTACAGTTTTAAACTTTCACTCAAATTTCACTTGGCCTATTTTGGCCCGTTTTAATTCAGATATTGGCGTAACATTCAAAAATCCATTAAAAGAGTATGAAATGCATTCGTATGTATTTTTCATGAGTTCGAAACATTTCACGTAAGCTTTCAAGACAATCTTCTATCAAGAAAAGTAGAAAAAAGAGCAATCGAAACATAGCCTAATGTGTCTCAAAGAAAGTACACAGCGACACAGAAAAATAAAACAATATCTATGCACAAGGTCACATAAAAATCTTAAAGAGTGACTTTTTATCAGCATCTCGTATACGTACCGTTTCCCATCGTTCGACCATTTTCACACATCTCTCTCTCTCTCTCTCTCTCTCTCTCCTCCCCTCTCTCTCTCTCTCTCTCGTGTGTATGTGTACTGGAAAATATACCCCACACACACACACACAAAGAAGAAAATAAACAAATACATAAACATTTGAATAAAAAAAATAAAAGATAAAGAAGATCCTGAAATGGCTGAAAAAGTCCTGTAATTCCCTATTACCAAGTTTGTAATCTCTGACACATCATAAGAAACAAGGAGGGGTGGTGCGTTTCCACCTGATATGACTGGACACAGCCATATTTTCCCCGTTTTCAGTGGCGAGACAGCCATTCTATACGTCACGATGTTACCGTCAGACATACTATCCATTAGCACTGTAAGAAACTTATAGGCCACAACAGAATGATTGTGTGCACAAGTTTGCAAAGCCATTTGTTATCGTCAAATGCTCTCTCCTCTCTCTCTCTCTCTCTCTCTCTCTCTCTCTCTCTCTCTCTCTCTCTCTCCCTCCGTCTCGTGGTGTTGGAAAATTCTTACACCAAATCATCGTTTTCATATTGAAGACGTGAACGTGCAACCATGATTGTGAAAAAAAAAAACCCTGCTGTTCTTGAAAAAGACGACTTTGGCACCCCAGAAATTGTGACGATCGAAAGACAGCCTTTATAGGTGATGTAACCGTGCGATTAAAACCAAGGGAGAGTATGTGTGGAAATGAAGATTCATGATGACCAAGAGAGAGAGAGAGACAGAGAATTATGAATGGGAACGCGAGTTGGTGGACAAAGCAGATATTTCCGTGAACTCTTTTGGCAATTGTTCTCACCAAGCTGTTCTGGAGAAATACGAGTTCTTTTTCTTGTCTCTGTCCCGTCCACATGCACCTTGACTGTGAACAACACAACGCTGCATCAGCATTCGCTCAAACTTTCTTATCTTTTGCTTACAACTTGTTGAAGGAAAGGTGAGATGATTCTGTCCGTACTGGGGCCAAACGGCCCGACAGTCGTACTCCTCTCTGTGTGAACTCCCTGCACAGAGAACTCACTAAACGTTTTCTGGTGTCGGGTCCCCTGAGTCGTGTGCACTTGGCATTTTTCGCGGACGACTTGGACAGCAAATTTGACGTTTGTGTGTTGTGATCTGACTGACGTGTGTTCGAGAACAGTCTCCTCAGCTTGTTGATCTTCCTGTCGGAATGATCTTTGTAATCCGTCTCTGATGTTTGCATTGAACAGTCATGTATTTTTTCAGAAGATTTTGACTGGAAAGGAGACAGCACTGGCAGGACTGGATAATAATGGTACTTAGGCAATGGCAATTTCTTGTAAGACATTCTACTTCTACCATATCTTTTCATTGCTTTGCGTGCCCTCTCCTCATTCAAAAACGCTCTAGGTACCTTTGGAGGACCTACCCGAACGTACGAATCTTTGTCGACATTTTCGGCAAGATGTAACCATTCCAGTCTCTTCAAGTTATCCCTGACAGAATATCTCTGTGGGTAGGTACGTTTTTTTGGATTAGAACGATAATGGTGCTCATGTGTTGTGACACTGGTTGACAGAGGTGACCTTTCTTTCAGCTTCGGTTGCACTCCATAACGCATTTTAGACCCCTGATCTTGCTCATCTCGACAGAAACAATTGTGACGTGCTCGCTGACAGTTACGTTCATAGCTGTTTTGGGAAGTGTGGAATGGAACAGGAAAATGGAAAATGGATCCTTTTGCCTTGACAGTGGAAGGTCGTGACTGACACGAGATGTTTTCGGATTGTTGTTTGCCATTCTGGGGGCATTAAGCGTATCTTGCAGACGTGCAGACTGCGGACCGGAATGCTGGGTATTGGCAGAGAACCACCATTTCCTATTACTTCTGTCACGGTCACTGAACACTCTTCTTAGCCTGGCTACCTTTCCTTTGCTCTGTGTCTCACCACTCTCATCCTCCTGTAAATCAGACACTATAGACTCAGACCTCATTTTGTCTGGTTTCTTTCGCCCTGGGGAAGCCACTCCTGGATAAGGATAATATGGATACATGGGATATGGAAGACTTTTCACATCTGGCTTGGCTTGGTTACTGAAGGTTCTGTGCAATGCAGAGACTCTGCCCTCGAGTACATCTTCACAGCCAGGCACCGAGGAGACCTGAATTGTGTCCAGGTGATCCAGCTTGGATTTCGGCAGAGACGGTGACAGTGAACATGAATGACGTGACCTTTCTGGGCATGGCAGTCTGCTCATTTTGTCTGATTGACTACTGTAGGATCTTCGTAGTGTATAACGTTCCCGTGGGATTTCTGGTTATTGCTCGAATAAGATTGTTCTATTTTGAATTTGTTATGAAATTCATAACTTCCCTCTGTAGGAAAGGAAGTCTCAGATGAAGCTGATCGATGGGAATATCGAGAAAGGAAACTCTTTCCTCTCTTTCTCTGGGTATTGAAATGCTTCGGCAATCTGAGTACCTTTCTTTTATTCAAGTCTTTGTAACCGATGGCGTGAGCAGGTGATCCACAAACTTTCTGAGCCGGTGAGCAATATGAATAATGATAAAGGGCTGAACTTTTAACAGGGGAAATCTGTTTAATTGGGGAACGGGTATGCATGGAAGGACTGCATTGACAATGATGTTGCATGTTTTCGATTTCAGTTAGTCTTGGGGACCTATTAGGAACTTGGTGAATGTCTTGTTTTATAGCAGTCCGATGAACATCATCTTTTCTCTTTGAGCGATCAGATATGACATGGTTCTGTGAGTCAAAGCCTGTGTCGATATGCAGAAATGGTGTTCGTTGTGGACTGAAATGCTGAGCATTCTCAAGGGCCCATGATTTCCTGTGATTTATGGTATGGTCACTGAACACTCTTCTTAGCTTGGCTACCATTCCTGTACCCTGCGCGTTACAAGTGTTATCAGCCTGGAAGTCAGACACTGAAGACTCGGACCTCACTCCGATGGGTTCCTTCAGCCGCGATGAAGTGGCAGGTGAAGGAGAGCTCAGATCTGTGGGACATGCCTTGGACTGATGGCTGTACTGTCTACGTAATGTTGCCACTTCCATCTTTCCGCTCTCAGATACAGATGAGGTATGAGCTGTATTCCTCTCCACGTTCGGAGATGCTGAGGATGAACGTGGGTAATGTGGCCACTTTGGGGATAGCAGTTTCCTCATTTTGTGGGACTGACTGCTGTGAGTCCGCAATTCAGAAACCTTTCCTCTCAACTTTTCTTGGAGGCCTGAGAACGACTGGTGTATTTTGACGTGAGATTCATTGCCGTTTTCTTTTGGAAATATAAATGATGAAGAAGAGTAGTTGGGAAGTTGGGTACGAACAGTCCTTTTCGTCTCTTTTCTATGACTGGAATGGTTTTCTGATTCGACTACTCTTCTTTCATTTAACTCTGTGTGATTTCTTTCTTTTTTTTCAGAAATGCAAAGTGTGCCATCAGTACCCTTTGCATATTTCTTGTGGTGAACTTCTTTAGTCTTTGTTGATTCGTGTTTTGGTATGCAATAGTGGTAGTGATGTTTCGTTTGATTTGGGGGAATCTGTCTGACTGAGGAAGAAGAATGGATCGAAAGACTTGACGGATAGCAATGTTTCATGCTGACAGCTTGAACAAATCTTGGTGAAGTAAGATTTTTCCTACCTGTAGTTTGGCAAACATGTCGCTTCACTGCTGAACTTTGACAAAGTGTGTGGGTAGAGGGAGTGCGAGCTGTGCCCGCGTGGTCCAGTTTAGTCTTTGGAGAAGATGAGGACGATGAACATGGATAATGCGGCCACTCAGCGAATGGTAGTTTCCTCATCTTTTTTGACTGACTGCTGTATGATCTTTGCAGTGCAGAAACCTTTCCATGTGATTTCTGATAATCCTTAACATATGGCTCAGTTATTTTGTAACGTTTCTTTTTAGGAGGCGAAGTGGGCGAGGAAGGTGAACGGTGGTGATAATCGGGAAATTGTTTTGGTGAATCAGCTGTATGACTATTGACATTCTTACACAGTGAAGGCCCACTTCTTTCCAGCACATCTTCGTGGCTATCATCATGAATGCAGTCAACAGATCGTGATTTCTGAAAAGGAAAATGACTGTAGAAGATAGACGCATGAGAATATTCAGGAAAAGTTTCCTGTTGTTGTCTCCCACGGGTGTAAGGATCTTCGCTTTCAAAAATATATGTCTTCGGGGAGCTCTCTTGCTCTGACGTTGAGTGTTTAAAGTGTTGGTTCGTTTTGCAGCGTCCGTCTCTAACGGAAAAGGATGGGAAGTGACCAGGATAGTAGGGGTATTCAGGTACAAGAAGCTTTTTGTAATTCTTTGATTCATTGCTGAATGTTCTGCGTACACCAGACACTTTCCTCTCAGGAGGATGGATATAGTCCCAATCGGCATCTGTTTGACACGTATCTGCTACAGTCTGCGGGAAGCTCTCTTGATCTGACATGGAGTGTTTGAAGTGTTGATTCGTTTTGCAGCGTCCGTCTCTAACGGAAAAGGATGGGAAGTGACCAGGATAGTAGGGGTATTCAGGTACAAGATTTCTTTTGTAATTCTTTGATTCATTGCTGAATTTTCTGCGTATACCAGACACTTTCCTCTCAGGAGGATGGATATAGTCCCAATCGGCATCTGTTTGACACGTATCTGCTACAGTCTGCGGGAAGCTCTCTTGATCTGACATGGAGTGTTTGAAGTGTTGATTTGTTTTGCAGCGTCCGTCTCTAACGGAAAAGGATGGGAAGTGACCAGGATAGTAGGGGTATTCAGGTACAAGATTTCTTTTGTAATTCTTTGATTCATTGCTGAATTTTCTGCGTATACCAGACACTTTCCTCTCAGGAGGATGGATATAGTCCCAATCGGCATCTGTTTGACACGTATCTGCTACAGTCTGCGGGAAGCTCTCTTGATCTGACATGGAGTGTTTGAAGTGTTGATTTGTTTTGCAGCGTCCGTCTCTAACGGAAAAGGATGGGAAGTGACCAGGATAGTAGGGGTATTCAGGTACAAGATTTCTTTTGTAATTCTTTGATTCATTGCTGAATTTTCTGCGTATACCAGACACTTTCCTCTCAGGAGGATGGATATAGTCCCAATCGGCATCTGCATGGCGTGTATCTGCTACAAGACATGTGTTCTTTACCCTTGAAGAGTTGAAGGGTGGTGATGGAATGGAGAAAGGGTATTCTGGCACCGGTAACTTGTGAGATTTCTTTTCCAGATGACTGAATGTGTGCTGCCAAGATGGCACAGTCCTTTGTGAGGGATGTCCTGACTCCCATTCTGCGTTTGTATTTGATAATACTGGTGTGTGTTGCAGGTTCTGAATTTCATTTAGGATGGAAGAACGATGCCAACAGTAAGGTGAGTATGGTGTACTGGGCTTTTGTGACTGACTGTCGAATGTCCTTCTTAGTTTTGACACTTTTCTTTGTGGTGGTTTCTCTATTTCCCATTCAGTGCTATCAGATGTCATTTCGTCGTAATGCTCAGATTGACCATGTCTAAAATTCTTATTTTTAAGAATTTTATGTTCTTGGTGTCTAGGTGAATGCAAACAGTATGGATATTTAGGAAACGGTAGTTTACTGTATGCCATTGTGCGTTGCCCGTATTTTTTCATTGCTTTTTTTGCTCGTGCTTCGTTTATGTGGAAATACGGGCTGCGAGGAGGTGACATGCCTGCGACTTGTTCTTGGCTTGAAGAAGCTGATACCACATCCTGGCTAGGACGCAATGGATAATAATGTCTAACAGGCTCATCAGACCCGCTGAATTCCTTCTGCTTCCTAGATTTCGTTTTGCAGGGTTTTCTTCCATCAGAATCAGGGTCCACATAAGACACAGTAGTATCTTTGCTATCAGTTCGTAAATTTCTCCTCTGATTAATGGTGCAGACAGCTTCTTCACCATGTGTCTTTGCAGGATCTATGCACCTTTGCTGATTCTTTGTTGTACTCAATACCTCGACTTGGCTGCCTCTACTTTGTGTTTGGGTTCATCTTTTTCCATTTGCATCGCTGTCAATACTCCTTCATGTGCCATCTCTTGTCTGTCCTGGCATGTCCTGCCAGTCTTAGGTACGAATTGAAATATTCTATCGGTGGATTGTTTGATGTCAGCGGTGCCGTTGCGTTTTGTGACGTCTGAAAATCCTTTACATGTCTTATGTTATCAGTACGCCTATCAAGCACATGACTCTGTGCCGAATCCTGTACTGACTTTGTTTTGTAAATTCTATCCGAACTTGAGTTTGGTCTACCAGAATTAGCAAATTTATCTGAACGTGTTTTACGTCTTAAAAGATCGATTTCTTTTGATTCATTATCAGTGTCAGTCTGGATCATTTTCCCTGGACTTCTCTTGGATAACACAGGACAGACTTTTTCAGAATCACCAACTACATCTGCTTCAACAAATTTAGCTGAACTTCCACTAGTCCTTGAGGGTCGACTTTGTTCAGAGTTATCCATTGAAGGTGCTTTAACCAGTCTGTCTGAATTCTGGCAAGTTGTGATGGCTGGGTGTGCTCAGAATTCCCAACTACACCTGCATCAACAAATTTATAGGAACTGCCCCTAGTGGGTAAGGGTTGATTTTGTTCAGAATAATTAACTACATCTGCTTTCATTTTCAATTCTGAACTTCTCCTATATTCAGAATCATTAACCATGCCTGCTTCAATGACGATGTCTGAATTTCCAATAGTTCTCTGTGGATGAGTAAAGTGAAATGTGGGCAAGAACAGTCTGAATGATAAGTCTCAAGAGCATCTTGCCTTACATTTGGTATGTCAGCACTTCTTGTGGACATCAATCTATTTGTTTCATTGTATATGCCAAATTCTTCAGTGGGCTTAATCATAGAAATTCCTGTCTGGTAAGCTGAATCGCTGCCTGTTTTGGTCATCTGATTAAAACATGTTTCTGATTTTGTGGGGTGGTTGTTATGATCAATACACTTAACTGATAATGCGGGTGGTGACTTTTGAAAGGCGCTTTTTTTCGCTTCCAGTGTTTCTCTTTGATGCTCTGTTTTACTTCTTCCCAATGTTTCTCTCTCAATATCCTTGATTGTTCTTTCCTTCCTTCCTTTTTCAATCATTATTGAATGACTCAAGGATTTGGTACATGTCTGGAGTGACTGTGGGGTTCTAGCAGACGTTTCTGGTGCACTTCTGTGATGACGATCATGTACCGGATATCCTTCTGTACGCAAGCTCGCCTCTTCGTGTTGTGCCTGATTATGTGTCTCAGGGAAAGTCCTTTCTCTGCTGAGCCTTGTGGATGTCTCTGGTGTTTGTTGTGGTTGTTTAAACCCTGTTAGCGATCTTGTTAATGTTCTGGTGGACAAACTGCCACTGGGCATGTATGTCAATGCTGAAAATGAATCTCCAGGTAACGTTTCTGGACATGTGTTTGTAACAACATCAGAAGTTCCAGGTATAGCATACACAGTTCGATTCTTTTTGCTTTCGAATGGTGGACAACAAATGTGACCATGGCTAACAGACGTAGGCTTACTGATTAAACTTACGTCATGTTCTCCCTGGAGCCTTGAATACCCACCTCTGCATTCAAAACCAACAATTTTCTGTTGCAAGTTTTCTGAGTTACACGTCGAAGTGCGTAACTGTTTCATTTGACATGGATTGTATTGACTATCCGCGATTAATTCGGAAACTTCCGGTGAGCTTCCAGAAATATTAGCTTTGAAGTTACTCGACTCTCTTGTTATGCTATCCGGTGAAACTGGAAACTGCTCAAGTCCACTCATTGAAACTTCATATGATGGAACACTATTAATCTGAACATTTCCTCTGGCGTCAACCGAATGCGATAACCTATGAAACTTTGGTGGGTTTTGTTGAACATTTGGAAATGATGAATCTTGCTGAAACATAAATGGACCTTGTGTACTTGCGTCTTTGAAAGTACGGAAATTCAAATTGGTCATGGAAGTAAGAGATGCCACTGGCTGCGACAAATCTGAAGAATTCAGTTGTGACGTAACAGAAGCCTGTGAGGACAAATTCGGTTTTGAAGGCATTGCCCTTGATGGAAATGGCTGTGATATAGTTCTCCCTGCTTATGGACTCTAGTAGATATCTGCGGTTCAGTCTGCAGAGCTCTGCTTCTTTGCTGAATCTGCTTCATATCAAAATTATTTCTAGCCACAGCAGTATGTGGATGGAGATGAATTGTAGCTGAAGATGCAACAGATACTTGAGGTCTCGAGTGTCTGATCTGGTGTGGTAAAGCATGTTCGTTGTTCGAAAGCTTTGGGTCACCGGGAATAGATGATATGGTTTGAGTTTTAGCAGTTTTTGAAATGGAAGACCCCGAATCTGCAAAATGAGGAGCACTACGAGGCACAGACCGTTCATAGTGATGATTTTGTTGCTCATGTTGAACAACAGAAGCCTGCAGGTCTTGAAACTGGTTCCCTACGTTTTGTGAAAGTGTGTATGGTATAGTGTCCAGTTTTTTGTTTGGTATAGGATACCCTGTTGCGCAGGCCTGCTCATTTTCCATGACTAGTGCAGCTGCAGCCACCGAGTTGTCAGCTGGGCCGTCTGTCATCTGCATGGGAGAGGATGCACAAGGTTTACCATTGCGGTGACCCGTGTTAGCTGAAGAATACGACACAAACACACTCTTTGTGTCCAAGCTGGCGTCTTTCCTATTTTGTGCACTGACCTTCGACCCTTCACGTGTACTCTCTTTTTTTACTGGCGTCATCATGGTAGGCACGAATGCTGAACAAGATCCGATCCTGTCTTGTGATGTAACCATACGGTGAGCATGGAGGCGTGCTGCTGAAGGATTTGGTTTCGTGAGATTAGGACCGCTGTCAGCTGAAGCCGAAGACATCTCTGCATCTTGTTTTGTTACAGAATATGGCTGAAATTGGCCCTGTTTATGTTGTCCACGACGAGAATGTTGGGAAAAAACGGTTTGATTTGGTTTTAACTGTTGAACTGAAGAATGTACATTTAAGGATGCATCCAAGCATTTTCCCTGCATACGTCTGTGTGACTGAGGATCGCGTAATTTTTGTTGATTCTCTGAACCTGTATGGACAGTCTCCATATCTACGTGTGATTCAACTGCAGATGAAATTCTGTCGGAGAGAGATGTATCCTGCATCCTTTTCTCTCCATAACCCTCAACAGGAAAATTTTGGACATCAGGACAGCGAAAGTCGTGGGTACATTGTATGCAGTGTTTTGGAAACTCTTCTGAATCAGGTTGGGACGGGAATTTTGATACGCTAGGTCCTGGCTTTGAAAGCGATGTAATCGTTTGTTTCTGTGACAGGGTCGGTACATTAGATACTGATGGAACTTTCGTCACGAATTGTGACTGAAGAGAAGATTCAGGTGAATGACACGTCTGCAGTTTATATGTTGTGAAAAGCCTCTGCTGATAAAGTGATTGATGGGGCTCACTGGGTGACATTGTTGAATCCTGGGTCATGTGGTGAGAGCTCTGTTGTGACTGCTGATGATAATGCTGCTCCTTTTCACCTTCAGACGGTGTGAGTGCCCCAGACAACTCTGACATCACTGGAATGTTATCATGTTGTGAGGAAGGAAAACCCTTTGTTTCAACCCTTTCTGCATTCTGCATGTTGTTCGGATGAACATCACAATACATCTGGTTCTGGGTCTTTGGTTCATCAAAACCAGTCTTGTGTCCTGAGGTAGCCACAGATTTGAACGCCTCATCAAAATGCGCTGAAGTATGTGCTGCGGCAGCTGCGTGTGACTGTGACTGCTCAGTTGCTAGCTGCTTTTCCAAATCGTTGGACGGAATGTTTAAAGAATCTGGAAAACGTGTCCTGGAAACTAGACGGTTGGATGTAGATGGATAATCACCCTTTGTTTTCAGTGTCTTAGCATGTGTTTGAGGGTCTGAATAACGCTGGAATAGAGTATTTGGACCTCTGTGTGTTGTCATAAACTCTTGCGCAGATCTTATTTTTCTGCTCATAGAGCAGCCTTGAAATTCGTCAAACAGGTCGTTCCGTCCAGGAAATGAAGGTGATTCTAATGATTCTGTCACAGGGGATTGTCCGAGCTTTGGGAAAGTCGTACTTGGAAAATCAGATTTGCTGTAATTTATTGGTCTGTGGAGACCGTTCTTTGAATGATACTGGTCAGTGTGTTCAAGATCTTTTTCAGATTTGTTGTAATCTGGATACGAAGTAAAACGAGCGCTGTGAAACGGTTCAGTGTCTATTTGGGGTTTCGCTGCTGCTGTTGTTTCCCTCTGGTAAGCTGGTTGATGCCAAGGATGACTTTTTTTTTCTTCCAGATATCCATGATCAACCTGATCTTCTTTCTGGTCATATAGTTCACAGTGTTCGCTTCTGCGAATAGAGTTATCCTCACTTTGAGTGGATGCTTGAGAGTAAAAGGGTCCGTCATCTGTCAATGGGGTATCCGAGAAACCTTTACTGTCTGTAAGCAATGGTGAGAGGGATGACAAGTCTGTCCCTTCTGTGTCTGTGTACTCCTCTGGCTCACGATAAGGTGCAGTGGTATGGCAGAAATCTTTGGCATTTCTGTTTGTTTCAACCTGCAACAACAGATATGCAAGTCACATTCATTGCCATTGACCATGCGAGTTACGGTGTGTGTGTGTGTGTGTGTGTGTGTGTGTGTGTGTGTGTGTGTGTGTGTGTGTGTGTGTGCTTGTGTGTGTGTGCGCTTGTGTGTGTGTGTGTATGTTCATCCGGCCCTCCCTGGCACGGCCCCTCTCTGACCTTGGTGCCACTGGAGGGCAGGAAGGCTAGGCTGCTGCATGCAACTCCTTCATCCTCAGGAATGTCAAGGGGCGGGATAACTTTGTCCTCCATGGAAAAGCCCAGGATGGGTTAGTTCTCTTTTTTCTTTAATTCAAGTGTGTGGACCACACCCGCACAGAAGCTCTGATCAGAAAACTTTATGACTGAACGGTGTGGGGGTTAAGGTGGAAATGGGACGGCAAACTACCAAATCACGGATGTCTATAATATCACTGAATCTGAATTGATGGCGGTGCAGGGACAGGAAGAAAAATTGCGAGAGAAAGACAAAGGAATGGCATTATGCAATGCTGTTTCTTGCTTCGCGTCAACTCCCGACGTTCCTGCTTTGGACTTTTTTGTTTCTTTTTGGAGTGCGTTTTTTTTTTTTTCTTTTTTTAGGTCCCAGAGCCCTGCAACACACACACACACACACACACACACACACACACACACACACACACACGCACGCACGCACGCACGCACGCACGTACGCGCGAGCGCGCGCGCGCTCGCTTATACACGTCCCGTTCACTCACTCACCCTTTAATTCAAACTAATACCAATACTTCCAAATTAGTTACATCGGAGGTGAAGGGTCACAAAGTCAACTCATCATCACGGTTGTAATCTTGTTGACAGCCCTTCGCCAATAGGTACTCACAGCATTTATGATGGACAGTTCAAAAACATCAGTCAGCGTCTTTTATGCTGATCGAGTCTGTTACAATTATAACAGGAGCAAATAACGAGTTCATTTATATTCGAGTGTTATCAAAACATTGTGGAGGGGGGGGGGGGGACAGAGGGGCAGGGAGGGTAAACGAGGAGTTGGCGGGGAGGGAGAGTGGGAACAAAATGTCAAACGCTGTGTTATTACCTGTTTGCCAGTTCTGTCCAATCTCGCGGTTGCTTGAAGAAGCTTGTCTTCCTGGTTAAAAACAAACAAATTGCAAGCAGCATTGAAAAAGACACTGTGTGTGTGTGTGTGTGTGTGTGTGTGTTGTGTGTGTGTGTGTTGTGTGTGTGTGCGCGCGCGCGCGCGCGTATGTGTGTGTGTTGTTGTTGTTGTTGTTGCTGCTGCTGCTGCTGTTGTTGTTGTGCTGCTGCTGTCGTCGTTGTTGTTATTTTTGGTTTCACTTTTTCCGCTAAGTGTAATCTTATCTTTTAAACAAAAAAAATGTTGATTGCGGGGAAGGGGGGGGGGGGGGCGGAGGGAAGCCAAAGGGGGAGATAGGGGAAGAGTGCAAAGGAGATATGGAAAAGGTGGTGATGGTTGTGCGTGCGTTCGTTCGTGCGTGCGTGTGTATGTGTGTGCTGCGCACGCGCGCGCGTGTGCGTGCGTGCGTGGTGTGTGTGTGTGTGTGTGTGTGTGTGTGTGTGTGTGTGTGTGGTGTGTGTGTTTCGTGTACACGCGCACGTGTGTGTGTGTGTGTGTTCCTTCACTCAGGGTGTCAAGCTAGACACCAAGGGTTACATTCAAAAGTGCGGAACTAATCTCAACATGGTTTAGCACGACAGGTACAAAAACTTGCATTTTAGTTGAAAGTGAGTATGCATTTAAATCTCGTACTGGATTCAGTATTACAGTCAAGAGAACCACCTCAGGCGTTATCTGTTCTGAATATCAACGTACAATTTTTGTTTTTTAATTAAACCTGTAAATTCACCGAGATCGTTGACAACAATCCTATTCTCAGATTCCATCTGACCACAAACAGAAGCTTTACAATAGGCAAAATAAAAACAAAAAGGGGGGCGGACTGGGGTGGGGTTGGGGTGAGCTAAATACTCCTGCTGTTCCAAAGTTCAGTCGTGGAAAAATGTCACATTGTGGGCAATGGACGAAATGATCAGTCATGTGACAATGTGGGCAATGGATGAAATGATCAGTCATGTCCCAATGTGGGCAATGGATGAAATGATTAGTCATGTCCCAATGTGGGCAATGGATGAAATGATTAGTCATGTCACAATGTGGGCAATGGATGAAATGATCAGTCATGTCACAATGTGGGCAATGGATGAAATGATTAGTCATGTCCCAATGTGGGCAATGGATGAAATGATTAGTCATGTCCCAATGTGGGCAATGGATGAAATGATCAGTCATGTCACAATGTGGGCAATGGATGAAATGATCAGTCATGTCCCAATGTGGGCAATGGATGAAATGATCAGTCATGTCCCAATGTGGCAATGGATGAAATGATTAGTCATGTCCCAATGTGGGCAATTGATGAAATGGTTTGTCATGTCCCAATGTGGGCAATGGATGAAATGATTAGTCATGTCACAATGTGGGCAATGGATGAAATGATTTGTCATGTCCCAATGTGGGCAGTGGATGAAATGTTTAGTCATGTCACAATGTGGGCAATGTACAAAATGATTAGTCATGTCCTCATCCAATGTGGGCAATGGATGAAATGATCAGTCATGTCACAATGTGGGCAATGGATGAAATGATTAGTCATGTCCCAATGTGGGCAATGGATGAAATGATTACTCATGTCCCAATGTGGGCAATGGATGAAATGATCAGTCATGTCACAATGTGGGCAATGGACAAAATGATCAGTCATGTCCCAATGTGAGCAATGGATGAAATGATTAGTCATGTCCCAATGTGGGCAGTGGATGAATGTTTAGTTATGTCACAATGTGGGCAATGTACAAAATGATTAGTCACGTGACAATGTGGGCAATGGACAAAATGATCAGTCATGTGACAATGTGGGCAAAGGACAAAATGATCAGTCACGTGACAATGTGGGCAATGGACAAAATGATTAGTCATGTCACAATGTGGGCAATGGATGAAATGATCAGTCATGTCCCAATGTGGGCAATGGATGAAATGATCAGTCATGTCCCAATGTGGGCAATGGATGAAATGATCAGTCATGTCCCAATGTGGGCAATGGATGAAATGATTAGCCATGTCCCAATGTGGGCAATGGATGAAATGGTTTGTCATGTCCCAATGTGGGCAGTGGACGAAATGATTAGTCATGTCACAATGTGGGCAATGGATGAAATTATCAGTCATGTCCCAATGTGGGCAATGGATGAAATGATCAGTCATGTCCCAATGTGGGCAATGGATGAAATTAGTCATGTCACAATGTGGGCAATGTACAAAATGATTAGTCATGTCACAATATGGGCAATGGACAAAATGATCAGTCATGTGACAATGTGGGCAATGGACAAAATGATCAGTCACGTGACAATGTGGGCAATGGACGAAATGATTAGTCATGTGACAATGTGGGCAATGGACAAAATGATCAGTCATGTCACAATGTGGGCAACGAATTAAATGATCAGTCATGTCACAATGTGGGCAATGGACGAAATGATAAGTCAGAACTGAATAATACTTTGTCCAAGCTGTCTGAAGTGGTATCGAGGCATTTTAAGTTACGGACAAGGAGCGCCAAACTGATGATCAAGGAATGCCAAATTGACAGATAAAGAAACAGAACACCGAAAAATGAACAGTAATTACAGTCATGGTCAACAAATGAGACGAAGAGGACAGACGGTGGACAATGAAGTCACTCAGTCCCTTCAGAGGCATAATGACTGCTGTGGAATGCTTCATCACGCTCCCATCTGTTGTTGACCGTGTTCTCAATCTCCGAAATGAACAAAGTGAGACCACATAGCCCCCGGTCATCCACTTCCGAATAACGCGTGTTTATGAATGTCCTGATCAAACCCCTGACCACAAATGTAGCAACCTGTATTGTTTAGGCCTGTGCACGCCTGGATACACTACGAAAGGAAGCGTCAGGTACGTCTCCAAAGTGGATCAATACAGAGCTATCCCTGCAAATCTCTCCCTCACAGATCATCATGAAATCCCTGCCTTCATGTAATCATTGTTACTGTCCTCGTCCTAGGCGATTACCATAAATGAAAGAAATCTTGCCACTTCAATCGTATGGAATCGATGTTGACAATGTCACAGCACTGATATGCCCCCCTGCGGTCAGCTGAGCTATAAACATCATGAACTGAATCGCCACTTCAACTCTGTGGCCATTGCTGCCTATTGTTATGGTGGTCTCTTTTTGGGGGCCCCTCCACTCCCGCGTCCGTCCTGTGTCGACATGGTGTCCAAGTGTCGAGTGTCTGTGACTCCATGAATTTCTTCTGTAAAGGACTTGAGGACCGGCCTCCACGTCTCCCCTCAGTCTGGCACCGCGACTTGGCAATCCTTGCTGGAAGATGTGGAGCTGAACAATAGGATTTGACAAGTTGCCGGAGCGCAGAATTAGGCATCAGGAATGTAACAGGGTGCTGTGAGGGTGTGGGAGGAGGGTTGGCATTGACAACAGCTCCAAGACTGCGGCAGCTGGAAACGGTGGTTTGAAAGAGTCGCCAACGAGGGAGCACAGAACATGGAGTATGTGCTCGCGTATGTGTGAGGCAGAAAATGATTATTGTATGCTATTGTTATGTCAGTCTATGTTTGCATGTTATGTATAAAAACATGCAAATAAAGAAAAATTTTAATTGCTTAAAATTCGTACCAGCATTTGAATACAGGTTCAACAGGTTTCCAATCAGCGGGTGGTGCTGACGGAATGTTTGATATTTGAGTCCCTTCTGAATTTGGGATCTGTCGATCGCTCCTTAAGCTTTCATACACAGTACACAACCTTTCGAACCATGCATACCTCACGTTTCTTCAGTCGACTGTAGTGACAACACCTGCACAAAAACAAAAGCCAGAATCCTGCTTTAGTGTCACATTTGTTTGACTCATTTTCAGGACATACGGTTAACATTTAGGTAAAGCCTAATGGCCGTAAAGGTAAAGTCATTGTTAGAGGTTTACCATGCCAGGGGTACGACATGACGGAAAGTATAGCACATCCATCTTTTTTCGCCACATAACCTTTCCTGAACTGAACCAGGTTCCCATTTACTGCTGGGTGGACAAGCCGTTCAACTCCTACAAGCTGGCAAGCCCAGGGCTGTGCGCTCCACGAGCAAAGGTTCTAAGTCAGTGTCCGACTCACGACTGTCCGACGAATCACGGTTCTCCGAGTCATGGCAGATAGAAGAACGGCTGTCAGAGTGAGAGGCACTGTGCTTTTGTCATGTCTGTCAGAATGGGTTTCTCTCTCTCTCTCTCTCTCTCTCTCTCTCTCACACACACACACACACACACACACACACACACACACACACACACACACACACACATATATACACACAGAGGGCTTTTTGATATCTCATCGTGAGAGAGAGAGAGAGAGAGAGAGAGTAGAGAGAGAGAGAGAGAGAGAGAGAGACTGTCTGTGTGCTGCCGGGAAACTCCACGAAAGCTCTAAAGCTTCACTAATGTTTTTTGTTCTAAAATTCACAATATTGTGACTTGATCCTACTTGAGTTGCAATTTGATCGCACATTTTCATTTGCTCATAAATTGCAAATTAACTGTACATTTTCACTAGCTCACAAATCGGAAGTTGGCTGCGCACCTTTAGGTGATTCCGACAGATATGCTCATAGCATTCTGACGCTAAATGTGATTCGTTGACATGAAGCGATATCTAGAGCGGCACCGATAAACACAGGTTTCGGACAGCCGTGATTCAGACGTCGCGCAGCCCTAACACATAGAACGACTGGAAATGCAGCAATAATAGATATGCAAAAATTATTCTTGCATGAGCTAGAAATAAAGCAAAGGTAATGCTTTTGTCAAAAAAAAGAAAGAAGATGAGAGAGAGAGAGAGAGAGAGAGAGAGAGAGAGAGAGAGAGAGAGAGAGAGAGAGACCTACACAGAACTCCCCAAGCCATTGTGCATATGACGTCATTACATTTCATCATTTTTTTCGTTGACCACAAAAAGCTGGTGAAGATTGTTTAAGCCCCACCCCTAAACCCCTGTACGTTTCATTTCTGGCTGAATACGCATTTTTTTCAGCTGCATGGTTGTTCAGTTTCCTTGTTGTTTTTGTTTTTGTTTGTTTTTACTCTTTAAAAGTACAATGTATTTTATTTACGCTACATATGTATATTTGGCGAGCAGAAGTGATGCGAACAAAATATCACCTCTTTGTGTGTGGTATGTCCAGGTAAGAGGAGTCCTCAATTCAAACTTGAGCAATTTAATTCTTCAAATCTTCTCTGAAGTTTGGCGAAGAACCTTGCAAAGAGTGGGTGGTCGTGAATATGTCCACTTGGATTTATTCATCTTTTCATTCCTTAGAAATTTCAAGCATCAGCATGTCACTGCCTACAACTGGCATAATTCATTGTTGGTTACTGGAATGTATCAGCACTATTTGATTTGATGTTAGTCTCAGTATTCATTATTTCTTTGATATTTCAAAATTTTATCTCAGGCCATGATCATGTGTTGTTTTTGTCGACGACTGTGTGTCTATTTGTTCGTTCTTGGGGGACTGTCGTCAGTCGGACGTGATACTGCCATCTAGAATGCAAAACGCTCACACACGCTGGCTTTGCGACTGAATTTCCTTTTCTTTCCGCCGTGCAGTGAAGGTTCTTTTCTTTTTAACAAAAGAGCTACAGTTCATAATCACCAACGATGATCAAATGCAATGTCAACGTAATTATGGTCCAAATATACAATGCAACAATGTTAACCAACATACATAAATCCATACTCTAATACACATTAATACATATATAAAGCAAACAGATGTACTTACACACACACACACACACACACACACACACACACACACACACACATGCATTATTTGCGACTAAATTTCAGTATGGGCTTGAATTAGTAGATGTCTACGTATGTTGAATCAGAACAGACACCACTGAACATCACCAAAGTGACTCCGCAGCTGTACAGTGTGGTTTTCTTCCGGTGGGTTGTCTCCTGACGACTTCACTGATTACTCCCCTTAGACTGTAGGTGCCGGGGCTGTGTGAAGAGCAAAGACCCATTAATGGCTGTGTGCAGAGAGCTGGAGGGAGTGGCGAGGGAGCAGTACGACTGGAATGATAGATAAGGCAACACACACCAAAGACTTTTGCCCCCTTTGACTAATAGAGTTTATGTTGCATGTTAACAATGGTTCCAGCAGTACATCATCATATAAGTGAAATCTCTTTTTATACTTTTTTAAGGTCATTTGAAGCGCATTTGTCATTTGACCGAGTATATGCGCGCGCACTAATTTGAAATTTAACATTGGCTTTTTTCGGCAATGACGCACGGCACAACCAAAGCTGGAATAATGATGGATAAAAGAGTTCCAGCTGGATCTAGTCGATGAGGAACAAAAGTGAACTTTCCCTACTAAAAACAAGTGTCGGACAGCCACATCTGTGAAGACCTGCCATCCGCTGTCCTTAGAGTCTGTCCTTCTGGCATCATGAAATATAAGAACTTTCCAGCCATCCCCTGCTTAAAGATATCACCCAAGTGTAAACGCCGTAATTCTCCAATCAGCGATGTCGGCTTTGTTTTCATAACTATGAAACTGTTTCTTCCTAGAAATTGCAATTTGTTGCAGGTGTTATAATGATCTATTTATTCTCTAAGTGTTATATCCGTTCCCCACCCTCATCCCCAATCCCTCCCTGCAAGTATCTCCGTCTTCCTCCTCCGTCCACCTCCTCTCTTATTTTCTTCATCTTCTCAACTCTCGATATTTCCGTTCTCTGCCGTTGTCTCTGTTCTCCCATTCCCCCTCCTCTTTTACCTTCCGCCTTATCTCCAGATCTGTCTTTTATTCTACCTCTTATGACTCGTGTCTCCCCCCCCCCTCCCCCCCCCCCCACTCCCCCCACCCCCACCCCCGCAAGGTGTCGATATATGGTAGAAAAATTACCTTTGTCATGAGTATGATCACAGTTATTTCCCTGCGATCAGCTTTGTATCCTGACATCGCTTCACTTTGCGCTATTGCTGCGTTATAAATGCGACTGTCAAGCACAGAAGTGATTAACCTTGATCTGCCCCGTATGCGAATTAGTCACCATTCTAAACATGAAGAACAGACGAAAGGCCTGGATTTGTAAGAACAAAAGGAACTGACACAAAGAACGCGATTTACATATTAGTTAAGACAGATACTACATTACATTTCATTCAAACATTGCAACAACTATGAACTTAGATTTTATTCAGATCTTATCTTTTAATACAATTTTCAACTAGCAGAGGAGCAGATATGATTAAATCTCTGAGTAATTATAAACACAGAATGGCAACATAGAAACATGCCCAAAATGTCAAACTAAGGGTTTATCATGTGGAACAAACATATGAAGTCATGTGAACAGTGTGACGAGTCGGCCGGATGTTCTCCTGAGTCTTTAGGCAAATTAAGGGTAATTCTGTTGATGTTGAGATTAGTTCCTTGGGTCCTTCAAGTCTGCGAACTCAGGCATCACCCAAGTTGGATACTGAATGAGGGAGAGTAACTGGAAAGTGATTCGCATGTCCATGTAACACGTACATGTTGACCTCCCGGTCCTGGGTGAGGAAGGCATCCAGCCTCCACCAGTGGCTATTCACTGCGTTCTCCAGTGGGCCTGAGGAGAGGCGATCGTGGCAGGCGACCGTCGCGGATCGGTGACCGTTGGCCTGCAGGCAGGTCACAGTGACCATTCAGCTGTGCTTGTCCTGAGGGATGAACACCTTCGGGAAAGCTTCGACCTACTGAGTGGTTTGCACATTGTTGGCTGTAGATCGAAGTAAACACTTGAAGCATCAGTCATGGCTTGTGGATAAATCTGGGCTGTTAGTACAATGGGTAGCTTCGGGGAATCGAACATGAGTTAGAATTGGATGTTATGCATTAACAACATGGTCCCCCAACTCTTGGTGTTCATGGGTAGGGGTGCACTAGTGATGCCATTGGTGGAACCAAATTAACTCGGAGATTCTTTGGTTGAATCTCACAGCTGTTGGTGCTGGTCGGTGTGTGTGTGTGTGTGTGTGTGTGTGTGTGTGTGTGTGTGTGTGTGTGTGTGTGTGTTTTAGGTGACTGGTGATTCCATTGGTTGAATCAAAATAACTCTGAGGTTTATTTGTGTAAATCGTTGTGTTGTGTGTGTACCAGCGATTCCATTGGTTTAACCAGTATAACTCGGGTTCTCTTTGTTTGAAAATGGTTATAAGATGCTCGGAAAACCAGAAATGCATGACTCGCTAAGGGAAAGTGAACTCATCCCGTCTTGTTGAGGGCCCACGAAAATACAGCGAGGTAAAGTCAAGGCCAAAAGACTTCAGTGAAGCGGAGGTTTGCTGTCGCCTCGAAGCCGACGACGGTAGAGAATTGTCTCCTGGGCGGAGACGAAAGACAGTGGAGGTTTGCTGTAACCTCGAAGCCGACGACGAAAGAGAATTGTCTCCTGTGTGGGGACAGTAGACAGCAAGACGTGTTAGTCTGGTGGGGCGTAGGCATGGAGCTGCCAATCAACGGTGGGTGTCTGCTGCAACAGAAGACCTGTAGGAGAGGCTGACGGGAGCCCTTTTCCGTGGAGAGGGCGAATGCAGTGGAGTCCGGGAGACTCGGTCTGAGGATACAACTCGAGCTACGTTGCCAGTGTCCCCCAACTGGGACTTGTCCAATCAGGCGGACGCAGCAGACTGGCAGCTTCAGCAATCGTAGTGGCCCTGAGTGATGACAGAACTGACTGGTCAACCAAGGAACGCTGGCAAGTTATGAACGTTTATTTCTTTCTTGTGTTTACAAGAGTGTAACCAGAATATTGGAATGTTGTCTTTCCTGGCTAGTTTAGAGTAACTGAAGAAAAGGGGATGCGATTGCTGGATAATCTGTATGATGTTTACATTTTTATATCATACAGATCATTGCGTTCTGTAGTGACGGGTGGGGGCTCGGAGTGAAAAGCTTAATGAAATTCCATCTTTTTAATGAAATGTTATTAGTTTCCCGTCACCTTTGAGCGGGCCCGATGTGAGTGTCAGAGTGCATGTGCCTATGCGAAAGCGCAAGTTGTTTGTGAAGATGTGAATGCTTCTGTCCATACCCCCCGTGAATCCCTGTATATGATAATCATATTTCAATAATGAGGGGGGATGTCGGTGACCCGTCACAAACGGAAGGGAGCAGGTGCGGAAAGTCTTAGTTGTTTCCACAATGACAATAACCAGATATGACCAACACCAGCCGCCGTCTTGTAGTGGTTACGTCGCCATTTCCCAGTTGGGAAGTTGTCAGTTCAATTCCCATCAGAGCCATTTATTCGTGATATATTTTCTTCCCGGACCGGCTCCTACCCAGATTTGAGTCTGTGATGGGCTAAAATGGGAAGACTAGAACCACACAGTCGAGTTTCTTGCACATAATGGATGCATCCCTGAGACTGTTGCTCAGATTGCCTGACCAACACTACACTTGTCTGATATCTCTCGGTCCTGGTTGACACCGGAATATTTTATAGTACAGTTCTGTCATACAGTCTCAGACCGGAATGGAAATCTTCATCACCCTCATCGTCATTGATCAGCATCACACGCACGTATGCACGCACGCACGCACGTGCGCAGGCGCGCGCGCGCGCACACACACACACACACACACATACACACACAAGAGCAAACCAGAATTGGGTCTTTTTCAGGCGAGATAAATAACATTCACAACAATGTAAACAAAAGACGAACAGACATACTTATCTCTTCAACCTGGGCAATTTGGTCGTGGGTGAACGACTAAATCTACGGAATTGAAATGAGGGTGAAGGTATGACAATACAAGTTAAAATAATAACGATAATGATGATTAAAAAATAATAATCATAACGGTAATGATGATAACAATAGTGATAATAATAATGATAGTGGGTGTCCTTTTGCGTTATGGAATGTGTAGTAGTAATAGTAGTAGCAGCAGCAGCAGTAGTAGTAGTAGTAGTGTTGTAGTAGTAGTAGTAGTAGTAGTAGTAGTAATAGTAGTTGCAGCAGTAAAAGCAGCAGCAGGAGCAGCAGCAGCAGCTGTTGTTGTTGTTGTTGATATTGTTGTTGTCGTTGTTGTTGTCGTAGTAGTAGGTAAGGTAAGGTAATGTTGCTTATAGCCCAGCCGACCGCAAAGGGCCATATCAGGGCTGTCACTACGTTAAAATCAACTCATGAGTCATCCCCCCAAAAAAAACAAAAAAACTTTCACACATCTCTTTAAAATACACCTTCTAAAAACGTACCAGAAACTTCGTTAAAAATCTTTCTTCCGTAAAATCTTAGATCAGATGAAAAATGTTAATCTCTTTCAGAAACTCAAAGATCATGTCAGGTGGGACATCTCTGAACAGAGTTTTCATGGAGTCTGCTTTAAAGTGTTTATGTCTCACATCGTGCAAGTCCCAACAATCTAAAAGAATATATTTCACAGTGAGTGGAACATGACATGGAATGCACCACGGAGCTTCTTCACCTTTTAAAAGATAAGAATGGGTATAAAACGAGTGGCCTGTGTGCAAGCGGCACGAGACTGTTTCGTCTTTACGGCCGCCTATGAAACATGGTAAAAACTCTTTCAGGTTTGGACGGATTTTAAATAGTTTGTTATCCATCTGCGAGTTCCATTCCTCTTGCCAGAGGTCTTTGACGTAAGCCTGTGTTTTGGGTTTCAAATCGGTGTGAGGAACCTGCTCAACTTTTCCTCTGTGGCACTCTTGGCAAGTTGATCAACCACCTCGTTGCCTCTAATGCCCACATGGCTGGGAACCCATGCAAAAACTATGTTGTATCCATCAGATTTCAGAGAGGTGCGCAGTTCGAAAACTTTCAGCAGCTGAGGGTGTTTGAGATTACGGCCGGCAATGGCCTCCAAAGCATAAAGGGAGTCTGATAAAATAAGGAAATCTTTATGTTTCGATTTGCAGATCATTTGAAGAGCCAGGACCAAGGCTGTCAGCTCAACAGTGTAGATGGAGCTGTCTGTTGGAATGTGTTTGGTACATCTCTGAGGGGGATCTGCTGCACAAAACACAGCAGAGGCAACTCCCTCCTCAGATTTGGAACTGTCTGTGAAAACTCTCTTGTAGGATGGAAACTTACAACACAGTTCAGCAAAAAGGACTTGTATGCCAAGGAACTAGTGGAATCTTTCCAGTACGAGGGCAAATCAAAGCGGATCTCTGGAGTGATGAAAGTACATGGGTCATCAGGAAACTTGGAAAAATCACAAACTACTCCCAGGTCTAAAGATAAAATACTAGAAAGATGGCTGAACACCTTGATAGCGTATTGAACCACCCATCCACCAGCAACAATGAAGCCATCGATCGACTACCCCAAATTCCGATCGATGAGACGCTGGACGCCGTACCAACTTTGGAGGAGACTCAGAAAGCAATTCGTCTGTTATCCAGTGGCAAAGCGCCTGGCATAGACGCAATACCAGTTGAGGTCTACAAAGAGGGTGGTGCGGCTCTGGTGAACAAACTTCATCAACTCCTTCAGATCATAATTATGGCAGCACGAGACAGTTCCTCAAGACCTTAAAGATGTCTCCATCGTTCATCTCTACAAACGCAAAGGAAACCGTCAGGTCTGCGATAACTATCGTGGAATCTCCCTGCTATCCATCGCAGTCTCCCTGCTATCCATCGCAGGCTAGAGTTCTTCTCAACCGGCTCAACACACATCTTGAGCAAGGTCTCCTACCAGAGAGTCAGTGTGGCTCCCGGAAAGAACGCGGGACCATCAACATGGTGTTTGCTGCCAGACAGCTTCAAGAAAAGTGTCAGGAACAGAATGTCGACCTGTACTCCACCTATGTTGATCTGACCAAAGCCTTTAACACTGTCTGTAGGGGGGGGGGGGGGGTGGTGCTTTGGAGAATTATGGCGAAGTACGGTGCCCCAGAAAGTTCATTGCCATCGTACGCCAACTTCACGACGGCATGCTGGCCAGAGTCCAAGACAACGGCGAGACATCTGAACCGTTCCCATCTCAAACGGAATGAAGCAGGGTTGTGTTCTTGCTCCCACCCTGTTCAGCCTTATGTTCTCGGCTATGTTGACTGACGCATTCAGTGACGCGGAGATAGGCATCGTCATCAAGTACCGCACAGATGGATCAGTCTTCAATCTCAGGAGACTTCAAGCGAAAACCAAGGTCTCGACGGACACTGTCAATGACTTCCTCTTCGCGGACGACTGTGCCGTCAACGCTGTCTCAGAAGCCACAATGCAACACAATGTTGACAAGTTCTCTGCTGCTTGCAACAGCTTCGGCTTGACAGTCAATGCGAAAAAGACTGAAGTGATGCACCAGCCATCCCCGGGAAAGCCATACGTTGAACCAGTCATCACCATCACTGGAAAGCAACTGAACGCAGTGGATAAGTTCACCTACCTAGGCAGCACTCTGTCCAGAAACGTTGTCATCGACGATGAGGTGAATACCCAGCTCGCCAAAGCTAGTGCCGCTTTTTGCAGACTCCACAAGACTTGAGACCAAGGTCAAGGTGTATCGGGCCATAGTTCTCAGCACACTGCTCTATGGCTGTGAAACATGGACGGTTTACTAGCGTCACGCCAGGAAACTGAACCATTTCCACACCACTTGCCTCAAAAGACTCATGGGCATTAAGTGGCAAGACGAGATTCCGGACACTGAAGTCCTCACTTGTGCTGGCCTGCCTAACATCTTCACCATCCTGATGCAGTCACAGCTTCGCTGGGCAGGTCACATAGTTCGCACGCCAGACCATCGGCTGCCAAAGAAACTATTGTTTGGCGAACTGCAACAGGGCAAACGCTTTCATGGAGGCCAGAGGAAGCGTTTCAAAGACTGCCTCAAATCCTCCCTGAAGGCCTTCAACATCAGCCACACAACATGGGAGCAGACTGCCCAGGACAGAGATGGGTGGCAATCAGCTGTCCGCAAAGGTGCAGAGACCTGTGAAAGCAACAGAACTGCTGCAGCTGAGCAACGCAGGATGATCAGGAAGACCAGTGTCAACAGATCTCCAACTGCTGTCACCATCCCCTGTCCGTACTGTGAAAGGTCTTTCCGGGCGCAGATCGGCCTGACCAGCCATCTGCGCACTCACTCCCGATTCCAGGATAACTAGATGGTCTTCGTCGTCTCGACGGACAAACAGTATATAGTAGTAGTAGTAGTAGTAGTAGTAGTAGTAGTATTGTAGTTGTAGAAAATGTAATTGTAGAAACAATGATGATGATGATGATGTGTGTGCGTGCATGAGTGCGTACATGAGTATATGGGTAGGCCTAAGTACATATACTTGTATATGGGTGTGAGTGGGCGTACGGATATTAAAAGATGAAAATGAATGTGTGTGTGTGTGTGTGTGTGTGTGTGTGTGTGTGTGTGCGCGCGCGCGCGTGCATGCGTGTGTGTGTGGGTACGCACACGCGCACGTGTGGTTCCCGATCCCCACTTAACTCTTCAACACCACCTTATTATCGCACGCCGCGCGCGCGCACACACACACACACACACACACACACACACACACACACACACACACACACACATGCGCGCACGCGCAGAGAGAGAGAGAGAGAAAGACAGAGACAGATCGGGCCTGGTTGACGCCAGTATATGTTACGAAATTACGAATGCAGTACATCCCTGTCATGCAGTCTCAGACCGGAATGGAAATCTTCATCACCCTCATCCTCATCGATCAGCATAAACACACACACACACACACACACACACACACACACACACACACACACACACACAAGAAGCAAAACCAATATGACTGCGCCGCCTAAAGAAGGAACAATGTAAAAAAAAAAAAAAAAACCAATGCGTTTCGACCTATTGTGTCTTCTTCAGTCAAGACAATGAAAGCAAAGGACATTGTTGTAAATAATGACGCGTGTAATAATGTCACATTATACAATGCAAAAGTGAATACTCTGGATATCAATATAATCTTTAATAAATATAAAGGCAATCTTACTGTCGCCGAGATAGGGGATATAAGCACGTACACTTTCGATCGGCGCGCTCAAGCACAGAATGGCTTCTCCTCGTGAGAGCACGAATCAATGAGATCGATTCAACTGGTGCCTGTAAACTATATCATTGCCTTGTCGGCCAACCTTGTTATTTTTTAACATAAGGTGCAACTTTACTATGTTGTATTGAAAGGTTACAAAGAAACCTCTCAAAAACAACAGCATTACGCAATGTGATCATTTTTTCAAGGTTCCATGGTAATCACGTATCCAATTTTTGTGTGCTTATGCTTTTGCCATCATTCTTTCATATGACACAAAAAAACTTACGTTGCTCACATTTTCACCTTCATCACTTCATTAATTAAGATTAATCTATCTCCCCTGGCCTAGATCTACGGCAAGCACTCACACGCAGCACATCACCCCAAGTACCATCAGGAGCAAGCCACAGCCCACCCCCAATGCTACCAATACGCTGGCCGGTAGTTTAGTACAACGTCTGAAACACAAAAACATACATACACTCATATGATTATACGCTCTGCATCCTGTTGTAAACACAACCACATGTATACCATGTTGGTTGCTCTTAGCACCCTAAAAGAAAATTTAACACGATAATGTTCATTTCACACCACGCTTTAAGCACACAATTTTGTTAGCTCTGTATTACGCCGGAAACAGCCACTCACACAATTATTTCTTTTAGTTCCATACCACGTCTGAAACACAATCACTCGCAAACAGATTAGTATTACACCATGGCTGAAACAAGTCAGCCAACTCAGTATTGTAATACGTTCTACACCATGCATAAAATAAGATACGAACGATAATTCTCTCTCTCTCCTCTCTCTCTCTCTCTCTCTCTCTCCTCTCCCCCCCCCCCCCCCCCCCCTTTGTCTGTCTGTCTGTCTCCCTTTCTCCGTCTGTCTGTCTCCCTCTCTCTCTCTTCCCCCCTCTCACTCTCTCTCTCTCTCTGTATTACGTGCTTCCTCGTGTTCTGCCTACTGTGTGCGTGCATGGGTGCATGCGTGCGTGTGTGCATGCGAGCGTGTGTGCATGCGAAAGTGCGTGCGTGTGTGTGTGTGTGTGTGTGTGTGTGTGTGTGTGTGTGTGTGTGTGTGTGTGTGTGCACGCGCGCGCGCGCATTAGTGTATGGGTAAGTACATACACTTGTATATGGGTGTGAGTGGGCGTATGGATATCAAAAGATGAAAATGAATGTGTGTGTGCGTGCGTGCGTGAGTACGTGCGTGCGTGTGTGTGAGTACGCGCGCGCGTGTGCGTGTGTGTTTATGTGTGTGTGTGTGTGGTTGTGTGTGTGTGTGTGTGTGTGTGTGTGTGTGTGTTGGTTTGGTGGTTTCCTTGTTGCTCACTTTGCATGTAGTGCATCCATACATTCGTTTGTGGACCATTCTCTTGAAGTTGAAGCATGGGTCTTACTGAAGCAGCCACGAATTGTCTGTCGTACACCATAATTATAACGCACACACACACACACACACACACACACACACACACACACACACACACACACACGCACGCACGCGCGCGCGCGCGCGCACGCACGCACGCACGCACACACATACACACACACACACACACAAATATATAAATAAATAAATGAAAACATAACAACAAAAACATCCAAAATACACCTGAGACCAAGCAAGCAAGCACTAAGCAATGCATGGCAGACGTGGGCCTACCTTGCCATGCTGGTTCAGGACGTAGCGCTTCCTGCAAAGGCAGAAAATTCTCATCTGCGTCGACAGTGTCGGCTGGTGAGATGTCTGGGACGTCCACCAGGGGTTGATAATTGTCACGGGAAATGTGCACAGCACCCCTGGCATCGTCTTCATACTGGTCCATGTCTAGGATTGTTCTCGGTCTGACCAGCCAGTTGTGTTTGTGAGGTTTCCAACCGGCTCAAAGCTGCGGATAACTGGTTATAGTCTGTTCCATATTTTGATCCATGATCTCTTCTCATTTGCTGTCGACACCACGTAGGTTTCCTTCTCTTTTCATTGTAAAGTTTGTCACGAATACAGTCGGAGAGGCCGGGGACTTCGGCTTCTTTGCTGTTATGCTTACCTGGGAATGGAAAGGAGAGAGGCAAAGGAAAAGGGGAGGTGGGCGTCACCATCAGCATCATCTATTATTAATATTCAAATCAAATAATTTGGTCAGCAGTCTTTCGGCTGTCAGTGGTTTTATTAGCACCAGCAGCAGTACTGTACAAGGTCACATAGGACTGCCGCGCAGTGCAAATAGTTTGACTTTTTTTTTTTCACGTAGAGCAAAAGTGAGCATACACAGTAAATCACACGTTGTAAAAAGTTAAGGAACCTTACTTTTCCATACACTACAGAGGCCGAAAGTGATAACTGATTTTTCTTATCTTTCTGTTTATCTTGTGTGCATCCCATCGAATGAGTATTTTAAACCGCTGTGTTTGTGCGCATGCACGTGCGATTGTGTATGTGTGCGTGCGTGCGTGCATGTGTACGTGCGTGCGTGCGTGCATGTGTACGTGCGTGCGCGCACTGTGTGTGTGTGTGTGTGTGTGTGTGTGTGTGTGTGTGTGTGTGTGTGTGTGATCGCGCGTGCAAGTGTGAGCGAACCGTATGTAAGAAAAGACAGTCTCTGTTTTTAAACACATTCAAAACTCGAT
>CM065733.1:27028523-27278523 GCA_033310375.1 Conus canariensis | reverse complement strand
TCATCAAAATGATTGAAAAGTTCCTTATACCAGCACGTCTCATTCTCGGTTTCTGCCATTGACCAGGGGATACTCACTAACTAAGGCCTTGTAAGGTGGTCATGAAACTTGACCGTCCACATGAAACACGGATGGATATGCTGTCACAGAAACTTGACCGTTTCGAGTTTCAGAAGTTGTACTGCAATCCATATCGCATATGCACGGTCTCCCCCCCCCCCTCTCTCTCTCTCTCTCTCTCGCTCTCTCACATACACACAGAAGCACGCACTCACACATTTTAAACACTAGACACACTTGCACATACAGCACAGCACTGCATCACTTGTATTTATAGTTGTAGTTGTACACACATGAACTCTCTCTTTCAGTCTGTCTGTCTTTCTATATACATCATTCTGTCACTGCCTGTCTCCCTCTCTCTCCCTCTCTCTCTCTCTCTCTCTCTCTCTCTTCTCTCAGAGAGTTCATATTATCTCATTGTCAGATTGAGCTTTCCCACCCACCAGCAACCCCCTAGAAAAAAAAAACAACAATAAAAATCAGCAACAGTACACGGGAAATGCATAGACATAGACAATGCGTGTGACATGTGTGCATGCACGCATGTGCATGCGCACCTGCGTTTGTGCGCGCACACACACATACACACATACACACACACACACACACACACACACACACAACAAAAGCATACACAGTATCTCAGTCTCACATATAATAGCTGGAAGTGCACTTGTATTCATGTACACTGCATGTTAAACATATTGAATACAAAAACATGCATTTGGTGGCCAGCATATTGTTATATCCATGTGCATGCATTACACAACACACACACACACACACACACACACACACACACACACACACACACACACACACATACGCACAGAGGAGGAAGGAGATTCTCTGTTTATTTCATTGTAACTTTCATATTAGTCAGTAAGAAAGGAAGATGTTCAGGATACGAGGTCTGATAGGGTAGGGAGAAAGTGATCGTTTCAAAGATACAATTCTGTTCCTCTCTCTCATTCTGTCTGTGTCTTTGTCTGTCTGTCAGTGTCTGTCCATCTGTCTCTCTCTCTCCTGTCTGTCTTTCTGTCTGGTCTCTGTGTGTATGTGTGTGTGTGTGTGTGTGTCTCTCTCTCTCTCTCTCTCTCTGTCTGTCTCTCTTTCACACACACGCACCTGCATGCACATTCACACATGCACACTCACACACACACACACACACACACACACACACACACACACACACACACACACACACACACACACTTTGTACACATGCTTTGTACACAGAGACTTGCATACACACAATGCGCCTGCATGCGCACACACACATGATGTATCTTACTTGTTTACACCTTTCTCTCTCTCTTTCTCTCTCCTTCTCTCTCTCTCTCTCTCTCTCTCTCTCTCTCTCTCTCTCTGCCTCTGTCCCAGTTTCTGTCTCTCTCTCTCTTACACACACACACACACACACACACACACACACACACACACACACACACATATCACATGTACATACACATGTATTGATGAGGCACAGATGTGTACACACATGCATGTGCATGCACATAAAGAAACACACACACAGTTCAATGAACTCTGCATATGGATTTTCAGTTAACCAACGAAGTAAATCTAGTTGCAAAGCGAGAGGACTGCAGGCGGAAATCTAAACAAATCTTAAATAAATGTTAGCGAACCGCCCAGAGAACGTGGACAAACGAGTCACAAGACGAAACACACGCGTTTCGACCTCTTAGGTCTTCATCAGGTGAGACATAAACGAATAAAACAACTAAGATTCACTTAGCTTTGGTCGCTTCAGATCACTTCGCAGGGTTCAGCGCAAGGAAGAACGCCTTCTTCCTTGCGCTGAACCCTGCGAAGTGATCTGAAGCGACCAAAGCTAAGTGAATTTTCGTTGTTTTATTCGTTTATGTCTCACCTGATGAAGACCTAAGAGGTCGAAAACGCGTTGTGTTTCGTCTTGTGACTCGTTTGTCCACGTTCTCTGGGCGGTTCGCTAACATTTATTTAAGATTTGTTCAACGGAAGTAAGTCAAATCATAACCCATACCTAACTTAACCCCAACCCTATTTGTAATCATGTTGGACTTAACAAATTTCAGTTATTTCCGATTTTGTGCATATGAAATATGGATCCTTTTATGCAAGTCAAATATTTGGAAGGTGTAGATTATTTTGGAAAAGATTTCAGACACTGAAAATTTAGCTGGGTTTTACTTTTAGGAGAAAAAGAAGAGGGGGTGGAGTGGGAGTGGGTGTCGTGAGAAAACCTCTCACTTTTTAGTAAATCCATTTAAACTGTGAATAGTGTGATAGGGTTGTACTTGTAGTACCTCTAGTAAGACCAAACAAATTTGACACAGATAAATTTCTCTCTCTCTCTGAGTCTCTCTCTCTCTCTTGCTCTCTGTCTCTGTCTCTCACTGTCTGTCTGTCTGTCTCTCTCTCTGAATGAAAAAAAAAATCCTGCATTCCAAAGACCACTGTGTTTAGACCTAAAAAAAAAAGTTTACCATAGCATGTACAAGTTAAAATGCACATCCCAAAGGGAAGTCAGAAGGCTGTCAGAAGTTATGTTGGAGAAATAAGATAATGTTTGTTTCTTCTTCTTTTTTTTCTCCTTATTTTCTGTTCTGTGATGCCTGTTGTTTCAGGCTGAAAGAGCTGATTAAGAGGCAGACCTGTCCTTAACTGTTAGAAAGGAATATACAGTACACACGTGGTGATGTATTGAATCCCTATATTTGTACAGTAGAACCTCTTAGTAATTATTTCTGAAAGCAATAAGAGGAGTGAGTCTGTATTGCAAGGGAAAGTATAGATCTACATAGAGGCAGAAATGTCCCAGAAAAACCAAGTCTTTGAAAAAAGGGAGTTGTGACCCAGTGTGCCATGATTAAGATGTTTCAGTTCTACTGTACTGAAGAAGTCTGCATCCAAGAAAATCACTGTATGATATGACCTGCTCAGTGTTGTCTTCTGCTCAGTCAAGTGTTTGTCCAAAGAACCAGTATAACCAGTACGGTCCAGGGCTGGATGAGGCATGTGGAGGTTTAGGGGGAGTTTGAAGGGTTTCTATGACCCTCCACCACCCCTCATCCTACTGTATCAATCTGTAAATGATCTACAATGGTCCCTTGTATCCCAACTGGGGGAGAACCAGATGCCTCCCCCCCCCCCCCCTTCCCCAAATGAACTCCCCTACACTCTCATATAACTGATCCGACCCTGCAGCTGAAGTTTAAATCTGATGCCCATGAACTGGTTATGTAATTCAAGATTAGGGTATCCATGTGCATATGAATAGATATGAGCATTAAGATTGTCATATTCTATAGTTTTGTAAGTTTTATGTATATTTTTAACATTATGTTCAACTCTGTGTGTGTGTGTGGTGTAGAGGAGAGATGAGGGAGAGAGAGGGGAGAGAGAGAGAGAGAGAGTTAAATCTAAGCACACCAGCCAGCCACAGCCAGTAAGTGTAACTATCAATAGAAATCAAGCTGCTGGTACTGATAACCAGTTTAATTTTGGCAAGTCTGACTTTTGGATAAAAGGTTTGCTGGTTCAGATTGTCTTCTGAATTCCTATGACGCTTGTTGGTAGAACTGGCTGGCAAAATATTTCTGGTAATCTCTGGTCTGTGAGGACCTAGGAAGTTGATCAGAATTTGACAGAACTTGTGAAGATTGTGGAATTTGAGCTTTTTTTCTTCTTTTTTTTTTTTTTTTTTTTAAACTGTATGGTGGAATTGTAGCAGTTTGTTTCAGTTGTTTTTTGTAAGGTTAGCAGATTTTCAGTTTATTACTTTATACTCATTCTAAAAGTGAATTTTACATCATAAAGAAATGGGAATTTATCTTGTATTCAAGATGCTTGGTGACAGTATTTAGATTTTTGTTTTTTAGAGAAGTGTAATTATCTTGAGTGGGTTATTTTTATATTGATGCATAATAAAGGTGGTTTTTTTTTCCCTCTGAATTAAAGCTGGTCAATGAATGAAGCAACAGTGATGGGGGTGCAGAGTAATAAAAACTTGACTTTTGGAAGAGTTTTGAAAAAAATGGTACATATTTTTCGTGAATGGATGTTGGTTAATAACATGTGTTAATTAAACAGGGGAGACTAGTGATGAGTGAGAAGCATATAAAAGCATTGTCTACACACATACATGGCCATCCATATACCTCACAAACTGATTTTGAAGATAAAGCTATATAATTGCAGTGTATTTTATGTTTGTTAATGTTAGTTAATTACTTCAGTAATCTGGGCAAGTATGTGAACCAAACGGGTCTTCTCCCCAACCCCCCTTCCCCCCCCACACACACATGCATACAAAACCCTGAATGATTAGACATGCAAAGCAGAATAGCAATCCCAGGACAGAGGCACAAAGGGCAGGCAAAGCTAAACATGGAAAAGACACTGACAGTGTTTGCCATCAATGGTTGACCCAAATTGTACTCCTGTGACACTACCTTAGGACAGAGGACTGTGGTGCTCTTGTGTCGGGAGTTGTCAGATCATAAATCTTGAGACACGGTACACATTTCCCTCCTGTAAATGGATCCATTGAATGTATATATGACTGAGATAGACTTACCAGATGTGTATGCATGTGTGTGTATGGGCATAGTCATGTACTTGTGTGTGTGTGGTTGTGTGTGTGCATGTGTGGCTGTGTGTGTGTGTGTGTGTGTGGGGTGTGTGTGTGTGTGTTGTAAGCACATGTGTGTATTTAATTTGTTGGTTTGCCAATGAGCTATAATCAAAATGATATCACCATATGTCCATAGTTAAAGAGGGGTGTGTGTGTGTGTGTCTGTTGTCTGTCTGCATGTGCACCTACTAATAAGCTAGAAATGTATCAAAAGAAATGAATATTAGCTAAGTGCCTCACCTTTAAGATATTATGTGTGTGTCTGAAAGAGAGAGAGAGGGAGAGAGAGAACAGGCCTATGTACAAACTACGTGTTGACTGAGTTAATCAAAATATGTTAGAAATCCCATCAAGATTATTTAGAACTTTTTAACCAGCTGTGAACCAATATCTAGCACAAGGTAGTCATCAAACAGATTTTTGTTTCTTTTCTGTTTTCTTTTTTTCCTAAATTTTTTTACAGAATTACACACGATTTATAAACATGTGCACTGCCACATACACATACACACACACACACACACACACACACACACACACACACACACACACACACACACACACACATGTGCACGCACACACAGATTCAAACTTGCTCCAGGAGAGTGGCTCATTGAACAAGATCTCCATGATATATTGATCATCTGTCACCAGTAACTGATTCACCCTTGCTTGAACTCTTCTTCTCAGCACAGCTTTTTGTCAAAGTCTGGGCAATAGATGTCCCTGGTATGTGTTAGCACCAGTGTCCTGTCCTTGTGGCTATTGATTTGTTCCTGGCATCTGACTGAGAAGTTTTTTTGTCTGAAGTTCCATAGGGCAGCTACCTGATTGCCAGCCATTCTTCCCCTAGTTGCGTTGTCGTGGCAGTTCAAGTCATTAGACTGGTTGGTATTTGAGCCAACAGATCCCTTTCATCAAAAAGTTAGCTCAGACTGGAACATTGATGGTACAGTGTTGTGCTCCAGAGGTGTGAGCAATTGTAAATGAGGGTGGCAGCGAAGGGTAAAAAGAAGCTGTGACAAGGGGCAAAGAATGGATCCTCAGGCTTTCTGGTTTGTCTTCAGCACTTGAATGTTTAATTTTTGGTGTGGTTTCATATTTAATCATTGGAACGATTTTGTACATTTATTATCATTTTGATGATTAGTAACAAGATTTTAGGATTATTTTGAGCATTAAGGTGCTAATAAAGTGAAAAGGACTTCATAACAAACAAAAAAAGAGAAAAAAATCAAAGGATGGATGATAACAGTGCGTGTGTGTGTTGTGTGTGTTGTGGTGTGTGTTGTGTGTGTGTGTGTGTGTGTGTGTGGTGTAAAAAAGAAGAGAGTGGTTTAAAGTGAAGAGTTTATCATGATTGATGTTATCTCAAACAATGGTTCTTCAAAAAAGTCTCTTAAATAAATTGCAATACTAACTGAGTCACTTGATTTTATTATTCATAGAATCCAGAATATGTACTGGTGTAAGAATAATCTTCACACACCACACACACACACACACACACACACACACACACACACACACACACACACACACAAAGGCACGCGCGCACATAGCGTGTGCAGTACACTTTTAACTTTTTCCTTTTTCCCTTTTTTTAGCTTTGTTGGATGTTGTCTCCAAATAATCTGCATAGACAATGACCGCAATCACTCAAGCAAAAAGGGAGCCCATTTCTTCAGGCATTCTTTCTCATCACCATCCTATCTTCACAATCAGTTAATTGAGGGGAGTCATGTACGGAAGGAAGCCCTGGGAGAATTGGCTGTTGTTTCACCTTTAGAGTGGTTTTAGTTGTGGCAAGGAGACATTTGGTATTTGAAGGTCACGGTACTAGGCATTGCATGTAGTTTAAATGTGGGATGGATGTGTGTGTATGTGTACGTGGATGCGTATGTGTGTGTATACTTTACCAACCTGCAAAGTGGTTTTACTGATTCGTCAAACACCCGGAAAGTGGGTTCTTTTTTCATAAACCCACTATTTCTGTAACCCTGTTTGTTTTTGCTTAGATCCTGGCATATTTTTATCGTTGAAATATTTGAAAAATGATCTTAAGCTCCTAATTGTTGATTTATGAAATAAAAGTCAAATTTTACAAGTTGTTATCCAAGCAGGTGAGTTTTTTTAATGTTGAAAAAAGTAACTAAAGTCATTGTAGAACATTCTAATTTCACGCATGTGATGGGATTTAGTCTCAAAATGCCATATTTAAACTTTGCAGTTTTCTGTAAATTTTAATGCTTTTAAAAAAGCAGTGTTTTAGAATATTCTAGTTTCACATTTATGATGGGATTTAGTCTTTAAATGCCATATCTAAACTTTGCAGTTTTCTGCAAATTATAATGCTTTTAAAAAAGTAATTGAAAAGTCGATAAACCCAGACTGGGGGTTGTATACATATGTGTGTGTACATGAGACAGACAGACAGAGAGAGAGAGAGAGTGTGTGTGTGTGTGTGTGTTTCAGTTTGCTTTGAAATTGTGTTATTTCACATCATGGTCCAGAATGTTTGGCGTTGTACATATTTATGTTTGTCTGTCTGTGTTTTGGTTGATTCATATTGATTTTTGTTTGTTTGTCTTTGTTTTTGCATGAAATGAGCATAGATTTTTGTGTTATGTTGTTGATTGCAATTATTCACCATGTTCTTTGTACAGACAGGGTTTGTGCATCTAGATTTTATTTCATTCTGTGTGTTTGTTTGTGTGTGTGTGTTGTTGTTGTTGTTATTGTTGTTGTTCTTCTTGTTACATTGTTTTCTTGGTTTATAACATCTCAATTCAGAAAATGTGCTGATGATTGTTTCAGAGCTTAATAGTGAGGACCTGGACCTCCAAGGAAGCACAGCAGGCATAGTTGTGTTTTGCAGCCCTCCCAGAATAGAGGTGAACACATCAAGTTGGTGTGCGCCAGTCTGCTGCAGCCAGAATGTCTGTCAGTGACGATGTCATCTTGCAGGCCAGCAGCGACAGTTTCTGGGAGGTGGGCAAGTACATGCGCACTGTCAAGCGCTGTGACAATGGCTACAAGCTGTGCGATCAGTTTCGGTCACTCATTGAGCAGCGCAGTGAGATAGAGAAGAAGTAGCATCCATGTTGACAGCATGGTCAAAAAAATGGAATGACTTTCTGGACAAAGGTAACTTTTTTTTATAAATGCGATAGGAAGAGAGGAGTTAAAGGTACAAAGGTGTATGATGGGAGAGAGATGTAAAGGTATATTGGTGTACAATGGAAGAGAGTGATTAAGACACCTTAGTTTATGATGGAAGAGAATGATTAAAGTAGATGATGTATGATGGAAGAGAGAGGCTAAGGCACACAAACATATGATGAGTTCCTGGTGTGTGAAGAGAGGGTAAAATACACTGGTGTATCAGAGAGTAGTGTTACAGGAATGTATGACCACAGCAAAGCTTCAGATGTTTTTCAGTCATCATGGGACTCACAGTCCCTGGAAGCTTGAAGTGAGGGGACGAAAAGCACATGTATGAGACAAATTTTCAGAGCCAGTTAGCATCATGACTTTGCTCTGATTGTTCATTTCACCTTGTGAGTGGTGTGTTAGTACAACTGTTGACTACTTTCAATATCACTGTGTGTGAGCGTGTGTGGTCGCAAGTGCACATGTGCATGCATGTGTGTGTGTGTGTGTGTGTGTGTGCATGCCTGGTTTTTTTTTTTTATTCACGATAGTGCTAGTGTACACAAGAGCTTAAGCACATGCATGTGTGTGTGTTTGTGTGTGAGAGAGAGAGAATGAAGATCACTTACATGTGAAGGAAGATTTTCCAGCTCAGCAATTTAGCAACAACCACACGACAGCCTGGCTCACAAGCTTGATAAGTGATGAGCCATTTGGAAAATTTTACAGAAAAAAAATCAGGGGTGTGCCATTAGAGCCCTGATTTTTGCTGGTGAATGAGTGGCCTCCCCCCCCCCCCCCCCCCCCCCCCCCCCCCATCACCCCTCTGCTTTCAGAGATTGTTGGAGTGTGCTCTGACCCTTCCTAGAAAATATTACTTCAAGTCAAATAATAGCTGTGAAAACAAATCTTCAGTGATGTGAAACAGTGATATCCTAAAGAAACAAATGACATAAGATAAGCCACTGATGAAAAAAGCCATTTTACTTTAGCCACTCATTGAAACCATGAAAGACTAGAATTTGTAATCTGCTTTCGGTAACTGTTCAGCATTTTGAAAACAAAGAACTTTTGACAGAAAACGGCAAGGCTGACGAAATACTAAAGTAACGGTGACACCCAGACGTCTATGAAAATGGGCTGGCTAGAGTGGATTTACAGTTAGCAGCCAGTTTTACATGACTAAGGGAAAAAAGATTAAACAATCCTCCCAAACTTTCAGTCGTGTGATTCCCAGAGACTGGCTCAGAATGTAATGATCAGACTGGTTTTTGTTGTCGGTTTTCCATTCGTATATATTTGTTTGAAGGCGGTCAGCTATTGTACTGCAATATACAATACCTCACATTGTGTGCCAGAATTTCTTAAAGTACTAAGACTCTTAAAAACTACATTCTGCACTTTGTAAGTCCAGTTTAGTTTTAATTGACTTTGCATTCTACTTCAGAGGCATATTGAAATAATTTGCAGCATTGTTCATTAAAGAATAAGGTAAATCAAGACTAGATATTAGAATGTTAATAGCCAATCAAAACAGATAATATGCCTACAGAAATGAATTTAGCAATGATTTCTGACAGAAAGAAAGGCACATTTTGTTTTTAATAGAATAGAATCTCAGCTGAAATATTGGAAGCAATTTCACTCTTCACGAAAGAGGATGGAGTTTTGATTTTTTATCATGCTTTAAAAGAATAGAATTGTCATTGAGTTTCTTGAGTTTTTGACAACACTTTCTCTTTCTTCTCAAATACACCTGCACATTTAATAATTCAAGCTGAGCAAAAATAGTTTCTAAATTGACCCCTCATTTTAACAAGCAGTGGTTCATTTGACTCGTAATACACAAAACAATCTGAAGCTGTGTATTCCAATTATGGAAGAGGTTAAGGTACATGCGTGTATGATGGGGAAGTTAGGTACATGTGTGTATGATTGGGTGGTTTATGTATGTGTGTGATCTGAGAGTTAAAGGTATAAGTGTGTATGATGGAAGAGGTTAAGGTACATGCATATACATGGTATGAGAAGATAACCAATAAGATACATGTGTGTACGATGAGAGAGGTTTATGCCACACCAGCCAGTCCTACCAGTGGATAAAGAAGATGGCAGCTGGGAGGATGATAGGGTTGGGGGAGGGAGCTTGTATCTATCAGTCAAAAACAAGTCCACATTTTGTGCACATGTAAACAAGACAATGACATAAGCAGCCTAGACAAGAAGACGGTCACAAACCTATGCAGGGGGATGCAAACATGAACACACTGTCCTCACACATAAGAAATTGTCACCAATGATTAATGTAATATGATGATGACAGAAAAGCACCTGTCTGCAAAGTGCTTCTCAGAGATATGATCCGTCATTGACAGACCATTTGTGTCAATTAAGAAAAAAAAAAATAGAGGGTGAATAGTGTTTACGAACTGTCCCCCCATAGTTTATTGATTCATTTTCATTTTTTTCACCTTTGCTAGAAAGTTTTTATCTCTTGAACAAGTTTTTCCAAAAAACTTTTGTCTTTTCATGTGGCATTTTATACTATGTACAACACTTACTGAATCCTTTGTTTTATTTTGTGTACATTGTGCATTTATTTCTTCCTCCACTTTCTGTTCACAATATCATAATAGTCTAGTTGCACAGAAATTGAATGAAAATGGTAACTATTCACTTGCACACGACTGCAAATAACATTTAAGACTGCACCTGCTGCATAGACCTTGCACACCACATCTTTTTGCCACATATTTCTAGCAGAAACATTGAATCAAAGATTTGGAGGTTACTTGTAAATGGTCAGGTCACCCAAGAGAAGTATAGAACAATTTACTACTTTTGGTTTAACTTCAGGACAAAGTGTGCCAACAAGGTGAGCAAATGCTGCAATACGTACATACCCTTTACATTGAAATTTACATTGAAATCAAAAAACCAAAATGCACATAAATTCATGCCAGACTGTGTAGTTGAGATGGTCAGGAAGTTGAACCCCAGTCCAAAGGAACCCTTCCCCTGGACAAAAGTGAAGGTAAAGGTCAGTAACAAACTTCTGCTGTTGTCTATTTGTATGTTGTAATAATTTTATAGTCTTCCTGCCTCCTTTTTTATGTTCAGCGTGGTGAACATTAAACATTCCATTGAGTAGGTTGTCATATCCTTTGCTGTTCTTGTCTTCAATCCCAAAACAGAGTATTCACATCATGCATGAAGGCTTTGCCCAGGGCCATGTAAATAATCCAGTTCATGTTTGATTTAAATTGTCATTATATTTGGTAAGAGACAGCATGTGCAAAATAAAGAGAGATAGAATTTGATTAAATTTTGAGCCAGTCTTTGTTTCTGTCCATCATTATTTAAAAAAATCATGGACAGATTTGATGTGATCTCAAAACAAATTGCAAGCATTCCCAAGGCTTTAGACCCATTTGTCCTGGCAGCGCATGTGCATATATGATGGGAGAGAGTAATACACTGTATGATCTGAGAGGTTAACCCACTCTACCTCAGTGATGAGATCATTCATACCATCCATGATTCCACTGTAGATCAAATACCAGTATTCTTATACCAAAACCTTATCCCCTACTTCCATAGTTTGCTTTCCCAGCTGAACTATTCATGGATGACTGAAGGGTAAAGATGCTGTTTTGCCTTGCCCATCAAAATTGCTAGTTTTATCAGTGTTTACCAGCTTTAAAAAAAATGGTCCTAAGGCATTATCATGAAGATAGCAGGAAAGGGAACTGACAGCAGATGTTCCAGGGATGTTTATGAATCATGACAAGAATGATAAAGCAAATGGAGGTAGTTTGACGGGTGAAATGACAGAGATACCTTCTCAGAAAGCGATTCTAATACATGATGTACCAGCATTTCATAAAGAATACGTATGTCTTGGTTTACATGTTGGCAGATTATCAAATTCTTGTCAAGAAATAAGTAAGTCACAAGATTGTTTAGTTCAAATGTCTAGATGTCGTACATGGCCATTGGTGAGTAACTTTTCAACTTTTGTTGAAAATTTAACGAAAATATGTAAGCAAGTTAAAAGTCTTTTAGTGTCACATGCAACTTTTGATAGCTGGGTGTAGCATTGGTACAGGGAATTTGTAGAATGTGTGGTAGTGAAGTACATGTGTGTATGATGGAAGAGATCGAGTATGTGAGTGTGTATGATTGGAGAGGTGAAGGTACGTGGTGTGTGTTTGATGAGAAAATGTAAGGTCCATACATATGTATGATTGGTGAGATTAAGGTAGAAGTTTGTATTGTTGGAAAGTTTAAGGTAGATAAGAATGTTTGAGAAGAGATTTTGAGGTACATGTGTATGTATGACGGGAGAGGGTAAAGTAGATCTTTGTATGATGGGAGGGATTACCATAGATGTTTGTATTGTAGGAAAGTTCAAGGTAGATGTGAATGTTTGATACAAGAGTTTCTTCTTCTTCTTCTGTGTTCCCTGGTCATGCTGATCAGATACAAAGTCCGGTAGCTTGGGCAAAGTCAGCGGTCCGTCAGAGTGAGTCTGCCGTTCCACACAGCTTTTCTTGGAGTTCCATTGCACCGGGCCAAAACTCGCGCCGCAGGCTGTCAAAAGTGTGACAGGACTGAAGTACATGGGCTGGGTTTTGTGGGCCAGTGCCACATGGGCACTCATCTGTGTGCGATATATTCAGGCGATAGAGGTGGAAGAGCAACTGACAGTGTCCAGTTTTTAGTCTGAAGATGGCGACTTGTTGGGCACACTCAAGATGGTGAATGTGATCCTTCTCTGCCTCCACCTGTAGGTTTTCTCTCCATGCTGTCCTGAACTAGCTGCGGATGATGGTCTTCGCCTCTCTGTAGGATACAGCGTGGGCTATTTGGTCTTGCTGGCTGCCCACCTTGGAGAGTCTGTCTGCCTCTTCATTTCCTGCAATACCACAGTGGGAGGGAATCCACTGCAGGACTGGTGTTGTCTTCCTGCTCAACTTGTGCCGTTCCTGTATGGTTTCTTGTAGGATCTGCTCTCTTTCTCTCTGGAGGCTTTGAAGGACGGCTCGACAATCTGTAAGGAACACTGTGTGAGTTGGTAAGATGTCCCTTTCATTTAGTATCTGTACAACAGTGAGAAGGGCACATGCTTCTGCTTTGTAGTTAGTTGAGAAGCTTCTGGTGGCTACAAAATTACTGACGAAACAGTCTTGTGCCTCTTGCATGCAGGCCACTCGTTTTATACCCATTCTTATCTTTTAAAAGGTGAAGAAGCTCCTTGGTGCATTCCATGTCATGTTCCACTCACAGTGAAACACATTCCTTTAGATTGTTGGGACTTGCACAATGTGAGACATAAACACTTTACAGCAGATTCCATGAAAACACTGTTCAGAAATGTCCCACCTGACGTGATCTTTGAGTTTCTGAAAGAGATGAACATTTTTCATCTGATCCAGGATTTTACGGAAGACTGATTTTTAACGAAGTTTCTGGTACGCTTTTAGAAGATGTATTTTAAAGAAATATGTGAAAGTTTTTTTTTTTTTTTTTTTTTTTTTTGATGACTTGTGAGTTGATTTTAACGTGGTGACAGCCCTGATATGGCCCGTTGCGATGGGCTGGGCTATAAGCAACATTACCTTACCTTACCTTTTGTCCATACAGCAAGGTCATCTGCATGGAGCGTCCTTCAGAAATGGCGTGTCAATTGGTCAGCAATATCATCGATGAAGACGAGGAAAAGAGTTGGTGATATGACACTACCTTGAGGAACCTCCGTCCTGATCTTCACCAGTGAGCTTGTCTGGCCTTCCAGTTTGACTCGAGCTGTTTGTTGGAACAAGTAGCTGTGGATCCACCAGAACATGTTTCCGCATACGTTTTTCCGGAGGAGCTTGAAGAGGAGACCTTCTTTCCACACTTTATCGAATGCTTTGGTTAAGTCTACAAAGACGGCTAGAGTTTTCATTTTATCTTGAAAGCTGTTTCAATGTCTTGGCTGAGGAGGGTGATGTGATCCTCAGTGCATCTGTTTTTCCTGAAGCCTGACTGTATGGGCTTGATGTGGTTATTCTTCTCCAGATGGTACTGCAGGCATCTGTTCACCATGTGCTCCAATGTTTTCCCGAGGCAGCTTAGGAGGCTGATGGGGCGGTAACTGTTCTTGTTGTGCCCTATCCTTTCCTTTCTTCAGTATTGGTGTCACAGTAGCTTCCTTCCAGTTTCTTGGGAAGGTCCCACTATTCCAAGACTGGTTGTAGATGTCCAGGAGCCTCTGTTTGGTGTAATAGCCAAGATGTTTGATCATCTCCTTTCCTGGGGCTTTCTTGTTCTTAAGCTGTCTGATGACGCTGTTCAGTTCAAGCATGGTGAGATAAGGTGTCATGGTAGTAGTTGATGATTGTTTCCTTTGCTCCTCGCTAATTTTCGTTGTGATTTCAGCAGTTTTCTCCTGTGGGACAATTAGCAGACTGTCTTGTCTAAAGTTTTCTGCAAGGAGGCTGCTCTTTTTCCTGTGAAGGTCTGGTCTTCTTTTAGTAAGGTGGCTCTTGGAGCGTGTTGGAAGTCCTCGTTCAGATAAAGGAGTTTGAGGCACATGGATAATGGAAGAGGTTAAGCTAGGTCTTTGTATGATGGGAGAGGTTAAGTAGCTGCATGTATGGTGAGAAAGTTTTTGGTAGATATGAATGTTTGATGAGAGAGTTGAGGTGCATGTGGATGTTTGATGGGATATGTTGAGGTAGAGCTCTGTATGGTGGGAGAGCTCAAGGTAGATGTCTGTATGATGAGAGAGATTAAGATAGATGTTTATATGAAGGGAGAGGTTAAGATCGTGTATAGAATGGGAGAGGGTAAGGTAGGTACAGTCGAAGCCGTTTATAACAAAGTCGGATGTAATGAATGCCAGATATAACGAAGCCAAAAGGTTGGTCCACGCAAAAATCCTTTACATGACTGAAAGTACGTTGGATGTAACGAAGTCAAATATAACGAAATGTCACTTATCATGAAATGGTTTTGGGTTCCCCAGTGGGCGATCACGCTGGTTATAACGAAGCAGCTGCCTATTGCGAATCATATGTTCGGGTCCCATGAAGAGTTTGAGCCGGATATGACAATGTGGTTACATTTGTGCCCAGTAACCATTTCTCAGAAAAGGTTGGTTAGCTTGCTGCGATGTATATTGCTTCATATGGTCGCTTGCTATTCTGAGGAGATGCCCGCATAGCACATGAAATGTAGAGCTTTCAATGTGTTGTTCTAAATAGAACTCATGCGTTTATACATGTATTTGACAAGCTGCATAATCTAAGATTGTTTCATTTTATTACACAGCTTCACATAGGTAGATTGAAAGTATACAGTATCTTTTATTGTACATTTGTTGTATGGTAAACGCCACCACTGTAATTCATAAGCAATAAAATCGTATTCTTATGTCTTGTAATCTGAGTACCTGTGATTGTCAAAGCAGAGGAGTTGACTCACGCGGGGTCAAGTTCAGCGACAGCAGACAAAGGAGATGCTGGAGGGATGAGGGTGGGATGAATGGGAAGGGTGATGTCAGGCTTTAATTTAACAGGCCTTTTCATGATGGCATCTGCACATCACAAAGGTCTGTTGCTAAACTGAAAAATTGAAATTATTCAAGAAGTTGACAGAAATCCAGCAAAACAGAAGATCCTCGCGCCGAGGCTTTACAGCGTAGAGGCATGTCCTCTGGTTGGTGGATTAGGGATCCCTCGAGCTTTGCGCATGCAGGGTGCACTGGATGATACGCAAGAAAGTGCTGCGAATCAACATATCCTAAGTGAAGGAAAATTTGGAGTCCAAACCCGCACTGTCTGGTGTATGGTGTATATTAACAAGATAACCAGACAACCATGAGCTGCTCAGAAGTGAGAATGTGTTGGCTGAGGGCAGCAGGCAGACCTCCTGCCGAGCCACAGGCACTAGAGAGGACCAGACACTACACGTCTCACCCATCACAGCCATGCAGGCTGATATTCGATGGTATGGTGGTCGTCGCATGTTTCTCCAGGCAGTGACAGTGCCAGGCCTCCAGCCTCAAAGGGGCCCAGCCACAGGGACTGGAGAAGTGATACAGGAAGAGAACAGAAGGTGGAAGTCAATCAGCCAAGCAAGTCAGCTGGAAACACCAGCAACCCACCTTATCTTTGCTCAGTGGAATGCTGAGGGCCTTCGAAAGAAGAAACCTGCAAGAGTTCCTCAAAAGGGAGAGAGTGGACATCATCTATATTCAGGAGACACACCTGACAGATGCCCATCGCTTCACCCTCAGAGGATACGAGCTCTTACATCATGACTGCACCAACCGACACAAGGGAGGAATTCTTACACTTAAACGCAATATGATCTCAGCAATAGAGATTGGGAGGTCACAGAGTGACAACAAATTTCTTGCCATCCAAGCAGTTATCCATGGAAGAGAAGTGACAGTCATCAGCTGCTACTGCCCCTGTGACAAAGACTTTCAACTACACACTCTTCCACTGACCAGTCAGAACCTACTGATTACTGGCGACTTCGACAGCCAGTCCCCAAGTTGGGGATACCTTGACCTAAATACTAGAGGAGAGCAGGTCAAAGACTGGATGATTCAGAACAACAGGCCAGATGACCAGACCACCTGCCTGTCATGCACATGGAAAACCATGAGCTCCCCTGACCTTGCAATCGCCACAGAAGACGTTCAGAAAGTCTGCAACAGGGAAGCGTGCACCCAGCTAGGCAGTAGCGACCATCTGCCTGTTCTGTTGAAACTATCCCAAACAGAACAGCCTGCCCATCAGAGGAAGGAAGCCAGCTGGAATTACAAGAAGGCAGACTGGTCAAAGTTCCAGCATCTAACAGACAAACTCTTCAGAGAAGGTAGCATTGACAACAGTAAGGACATCACTTTCAACGTCAAGCAGCTGGCCAACTGCGTACTCCAGGCTGCCAAGCAGAGTATCCCAAGAGGCTGAAGGAAAGATTACAAGCCATACTGGATCGACCAACAACAGACTCTCCATGACGAACTTACAGCTGCTAGAGACCAATTAGAACAAACTCCCTCCACCGAGAACAACACTCTCTACTGTAGGCAAAAATCCAAAGAAGCTCAGAAGTCATGGCAGGAGAAGACAGGCATCCTCAACATGGAGAAAGACACACAGAAACTCTGGAATCTGACAAAGGTCCTCAGTGACAAACAGTACCATGCACCCAGAGCAGCTGTCCTGAAAGATGACGGCTAGATTTAAACAGGGAGAAAGGCAGCTGCCCTGCTTGCAGACAACTTTCAACAAGACAGCTTTCTGGATGTGCCCAGGGAGAAGACTGCTGACATCAGATTGAAAATCATGAGGGGGCTGAGGAAGCAGACACAACTCCCAACATGACCTCCAAACCCACCATCCACAAACTGAATTGTGCAATTAAGCAGCTGAAGATGAAAAAAAATTGCCAGGCAAGGACGGGATAATTAATGAAATGATTTGTCACCTTGAAGACTATATCAAACAGAAACTTCTTGACATTTTCAATCAGTCCAGGGACACTGGGGTGTTTCCAACAAGCCGGAAAGAGGCCATCAAAGTTCCCAGCCTTGAGTAAGGAAAAGACAAACACTGCAAGAACAGATACCATCCCATTAATCTCCCAAGCTGCCTGGGCAAAACTATGGAGCATATTATCAACTGGCGGCTCCAGTGCCACCTTGAAAAGAATGGGCTCCTCACAGCTACACAGTCAGGCTTCAGAAAGAACAGGAGCACAGAAGATCAGGTCACCTTGCTCACACAAGACATTGAGGACAGCTTCCAACAGAAGATGAGGACACTTGCCATCTTTGTCGACCTTACCAATGCGTTCAACAAAGTCTGGAAAGAGGATCTCCTTTTTGAGCTGCTCCAGAAGAAAGTATGTGAAAGGATGTGTGCCTGGATCCGGAAATACCTGCTCAACCGGACAGCCTCAGTCAAGCTGGAAGGTCACACCAATTTTCCAGTAAAGGTCAGAGAGGGAGTACCCCAGGAAGGAGTCATCTCGCCAATCCTGTTTACCATCTTCATTGATAAGATTACTGACCAGTTGTCCTCCCATATTCCCGGGCACTGCATGCAGATGGCCTTGCTGTCTGGACCAAAGCAGAGCAAGTCAGTACTGCAAGTATCATGATGCAGGAAGCCCTGAACCACATCTCAGACTGGGCAAGAGAGTGGCTTGTCACCATCAACAGGACCAACACTGAAGCCACCTGCTTCTCCCTCTCACCCAAGAGAGAAGAGTTCACCCTACGCATCAGCTGGCAAGAAATTCCCCAGCAGGACACCCCAACGTATCTTGGAGTGAAACTGGACCCAAAACTAACCTGGTCCATGCAAATCAGCACCATGCATTGCAGAAGCCTCAAGAAAATGGCCCTGATTAATTAGGAAACTTAGCAAGAACAAAATGGGGAGCCAATATGAAAGTCCTAATGCAGGTGTACACTGCAGCTGTCAGACGCCATATGGAGTATGCCTCCAGTGCCTGGTCAACTGCTGCAAAGACAAACCTGGACAACTTGACAAAGGTACAGAATACTGGCCTCAGACTCTTAACAGAAGGCATGAAAACTACTCCAATACCAACCATGGAAAAGACAACAGGCATTATCACTAGAGGAGAGATGATAAGAAAAACTCCTGCAGCAAAATGAGAAAATCGAAAGACTACCCTCCCACTCCCTACATTCCGAGTTTAAGGCTTCCACAAAAAACAGATTGAAGTGACAGGAGGCATGAAAACTTCTCCAATACCAACCATGGAAAAGACAACAGGCATTATTCACCAGAGAAGAGATGACAGAAAAACTCCTGTGGCAAAATGAGAAAATCAAAAGACTACCTTCCCACTCCATACATTCTAAGTTTAAGGCTTCTACAGAGAACAGATTGAAGCATCGGAGTCCACACCACCTCATAAAGGCTCTAGAGAAGAACCTTAATCAGCCTCTCACAGATTCCAATCAATCAATTGAGATGCTGCAGGATTGGGAGGACTGGCAGGCGGACATCCTATCTATCACTTTTAGTATCCCGGGCGTAACAGCCAAAGCACATCGTACAGCAGAGGAACTCAAGTGTCAGACCCGTGAAACTCTCAACACCTCTTAGCCACCTATCACCTGGGCTTGAGATACACGGGTGGGTCAGTCGAAGAGGCTGTGAAAAATGGTAGAGGTGGAGTTTTCATCAAGTTCCCAGACGGCAGATCCTTCAGAAAGTCTGTCCACAGGGACATATTCCACAAACTACAGAGCTGAAACCTATGCCCTACTCCTTGCTGCCCAGATCCTTAACCAAGAAAACAGGCTCCCCACCAATGCAGTCTTTTGGACAGACTGTGAATCCATCCTGAAGAGCCTCCAGACACCAGGAGGGGAGCAAATGAAGCATCAGAGAAGAACTCAGTCTCCCCCAACAGAGAACTGCTGTAGTCCTACAGTGGATCCCTTCTCACTGTGGCATTGGAGGGAACAAGAAGGCAGACCGTCTGTCCAAGATCGGCAGCAGGCAGGAACAGTTAGGGCATCCAGTGTCCTACAGTGAAGCTAAAACCATCCAGAGGAACAACTTCAGAAGAGCGTGGTGCCAACGCCTGGACACTGGGACCAACCTGACAGAGCAGCTCAGGTTACCATCATCAGTCTGCGAACAGGACACTGCCAGCTCCTCTCCAATCTCTCACATCTTAAACTCTCTCATACAGACCAGTGCCCTTGTGGCACAGCCTCCCAAACTCCTACCCACACATTACGGTCCTGCCCCTCCTTTGAAGCCTTGAGACGCCAGATGTGGCCCAGTCTGGTTGAGGTCTAGGAAAAGCTGTGGGGACCGATGGGGTTTCTGCGGCAGACTGCTGACTTCGCCTGACTAGCTGGATTTAGGATCTAGCATGGCAGGGAAGATAAAAGAAAGAAGATGATAGCAGAAGAATATGAAATTGTGCCGTCAACACTTGCAACCATTCTGGCTTCCGAAGAGAAGTGTAAAAGTCAGTATCTTGAAGGTGAGGACACCACAGCATGCCAGAACTCATTTTTAGTTACCTGTAGGAGAGAATCAAACAAGATGTTTGACAAAACTGCTGCAAGTACATGTGGTTGGGTGCCTTTGTGTTATCATGTTAACTGCTGTGTTACGAGGATGAAAAACAAAATTGCTTTCCTTTTTGAGATCTTTCTCTTCACTGTTCATTGTTGATGGTTTGTTTTGTTTTTTCGGTCCAGCTGTGGCAACAATCAGCCTTATCGGTTCCATCAAAGAGGGTGATATTTCAGACATTTTTTTCCATCCAGTGTGTCAACAATTATCCTTTTCTGTTGTTTCACAGAATGTGAGAATTTGAGGATTTTTTTTCCTTTTATCGTCCTGAGGTGGCAACAACGATCTTTTTCTGTTGTTTCATAGAATGTGAACATCCATATATCAGACATTATAACTGCCTTTCCATTAAATGTATATGAGTGACCTAATGTGTACTGCTAATTGTAAAGAATTTTTTACTGTAAACAAAGACATATTAACATATCTATGACTTTCTCTGCAGTGATGGAGAAAGTTAGAAAAAAAAATTATCGTTTTCTTTTCAAGACCTTCTTGAGACACTAATCATTTTTGGTTATTATGAATTCTTGTCAAGCTGTGAAATACACACAAAAATTCTCTCAAGTACTGCAGAGTGTGTGTATTTTAAAATCAATTACTTTAGAGCTTATTTCCATACCAGTGCATACTCCAATGACGTAACACGTGAAACAGTAAAAGAACAGTCCAGACACCCCCCTACCCCCAGCCAGCCCTTCCCCCCTACAATCCGCCTCCTACCATCAAATCGTGGTGCTGTGTAGTTTCTTCTGAAGTCTGCAGAATAATATAGTGAGTTTTTATTCGACTGTTTTACCTAATGGTTTCTAAGACATCAAATCGCAATATAGGCCTATGTGATCTGTTTATATTAATTTACAGCCGTATTTTGTAAATAATATTTTGAAGATCATTTTTATTAAATTATATAACAGATCAGGAAAGGTGCTTGATTACAATCCATGTATGCGAGTGCGCACCTCTGTGTGTGTGTGTGTGTGTGTGTGTGTGTGTGTGAGAGAGAGAGAGACAGAGAGAGACAGAGAGAAAGAGACGCTAGATATAACAAAGGAACCAGATAGAAATTCGTTATAACCGGTGCTTCAGTTGTAACAAATGGCGGATATAACAAAGCAATTTTGAATGTCCACAACACTTCGTTATAAGCGGCTTTGACTGTATTTGTATGATGGGAGAGGTTAAGCTGTATGTGTATACTGTAAGAGAGGTTACGGTATAGTATGTATGATGGGAGATGGTAAGGTAAAGTGTTTATGTGGAAGAGGTTTGTGAATGGTGGGAGAGGAGTGGTGGGAAGCTCTGACAAGTTACTTGACAATTCCACAAACTGTACAAACACACGCCACCACCACCACCCCTCCCCCCCTCTTTCTTATATTGGGTATTTATATAGCGCCTATCCTCGGTCACAGACCAAGCTCTAAGCGCTTTACAATAAACACACCACCTCACTCACTCAACGGGCTGCCTACCCAGGTAGAGCCGGCCGAAGAGCAGCCTACTGGCGCTCATTCAGTCGTTTCCCGTACCATTCAAATATCAGTCACTCATTTTCATTTATCTCATTTATTCCTCCAGTTTCTCACATAGGATGCATGCGATGTTTATACGTGTTCTCCATTTCCACCGGTACACGATGGCACACGATAACAGTAAGTGACAATTTTTGTGGCTTGGTAAGAAATACCAGGCGGCTATCTTCAATCTACATCAATTTTGCCAGGGCAGCGGGGAACCCCCCTGCTCTTTTCGATTTTCAACTGCCGTGGGTTCTTTAACGTGTGCAGGGGGCCAGGAAGGCACACGGGTCCGACTCGCTTATAGTCCCCATCCGATGGACTTGACGTTCAGTTCGATTTGTCATTCAAACTGGGAAAGAAAGGGCGAGAAAGGCTGGGCTCGAACCCACGCACTTCTCACACGTTGGATTGGCAGGCGAACGTCTTAACCACTCTGCCACCTTTCTTTCTCCTTTTATCTCACAAAGGGCAGTATAGATTTCAAATCTATGCCAACTCTCCATTTCTCCTCTCTCAAAATCCCCCCCCCCCCCCCCCCCCTCCTTTTCTCCCTGATGTGGCGACTATGACAATACAGAAAAAGATTACGTCATTTTCGGAATATGTAGCTCACTTCACTCTCTCTCCTCTCCCTTCCTTTAGCTGAATGCACATTTGCTGTCTGCTAGATCAGAGAGAAGTCGACAACCCCTCTCCTTCTCTAACCCCTGCCCACCTCCCCCCCTTTCCTACCTTCTCGCCTATCTCATGCGCTGAGCTGGTCTCTGGTTAAGACAAAGGGCCGTGTTCACTTTAAACTCCTTCCCCTACTAGGTGCCATGGCGACTGGACATGCGTGACGCAGTTATGTTAAACAGCGCATTGTCAGTTGGCATGTGCTGATATAGGTGCTTTAAAGCAACACCAACTGTTACAGCTAAGGAAGCGTATTACTGAATGTTTGAAAATGTTTTCCCCCCTGTGAGTGGTGGGGAGGACTAAACCCCCCCCCCCCCCCCCCCCCCTTTTCTTTGTCTTTAGTGACACAGTCAACTGGAACAGGAACTGCAATAGATAGTTTGGCCTATAAAAAGGGGGAACCCCTGGTGAGCAATCCAGTTCGCTGCGAGTGTGGCATAGCAGTGGACGCCAGGGGAGAGGTGGCATCTCTCCTTTGAGGGACACTGATGTGAGAGATCAGTGTCGGGCGGCGCAGACAACCTTCCAGTCATGTGGGTGACGGCGGGTCAAGCCTGTGTCGCCGGGGGACGGCTCCTGGAGATGTTGGGCAATTGGCGAAGGAGCGCTGCCTGACTGTGACTACCGTGGCCTGGAATACCGTGCTGTTTTGTGGGGTAACAGACATGGGGGCACTCCTTATGGGGTTGGGCTGAAAAATTGCCCTCTCGGCTGCAGTCAGCGAGTACCCGCCAAGTTTTAGGGACTCATGCAGCGCTCCAGCGTCTTTCGTTCTGCTCCCTCCTTGAGGTGGCCTCATGCGGCACAGGACCATCGCCACCCGAGCATGAAGAAGGCCGCCCGGTGGTCCTGAAGACAGCCTGATGTTTGGGGGACAGCAGGCAACACACACCGATACCCATCGTTGGTCGACCAACAACCTGAAATTGAACCAACATTCAAGACCAATTCGACCAAGCTTGAACCAACATTCAAGAAGAACACAACCAGAATTGAGCCAATGTTGAAGAGGAACACGAGCTTGGAGAGACAAATGTGACGACCCCCATTGAAACTACCCACCACTGCCAGGCGACAGCAGTTGCCACAAATATGCAGACCCATGTCTGTAGGAACCTTGTCCTTAAGGGCCTCAGGCCGATAGGACTTTAATCTCACCCTTAATGCTAACGTAAGCAATCACTGCTCCTCAGACCAGCTGTAGATAGAATAATACAGTGTAGCCACAAAGACAACAGGGCTAAACCAGAGAGAGTGCATGGTTATCTCGACTGCTCTGAAATCTCCTTGTCTAGGATTCACTGATCTCCCAGAACTGTAAGTTGAAACTATTTTCTAAGTTTTGAATCTATGCATTGATTGTATGTATGCCATGTGGTTTAACAGTATATGACTTTATGCTTCGTGACATCTATCAAGATGATGAGTGAGTATTCTGTTGCAAAAGTTTGTAAAAGCGATTACCATACTTGGTTAAGATTCTTTGTCAACAATCTGATCACCATTCTTTGTGCACAATCTGACTTTTGCCAGTATGTAATTCTGTCTGTTAAATTGAGAAGTGCATGATAAATTCTGATTGGAAAAGCGGTATGCCTATACTAGGTGAAAACTGTTAAGCTGATTAATGAATACTGTTGATGGTTGATGAATACTGTTGATGGTTTAGAGTGTTGGGATTTGATCTGTTTTTCATCTGATTGAAGATTTTACGGTAGAAAGATTTTTAATGAAGACTCCGGTGTGTTGTTGGAAGGTGTATTTTAAAGTGTGTGAATTTTTTGTTTATAAATGACTTTTGAGTTGACTTGAACGCAGTGACAGCCCTGATATGGCCCTTTGTGGTCAGCTGGACTATAAGCAACATTACCATTATCTAGGCTAAGGTACAGTGCAGGAGAGGTTTAGTGTCAAGACCACGACTGGCCAATATGATAGGCTGAGCAAATCGCCAGGAACGTTTTCCCCAGAAATACAAGGGACATATAGTGTCCTTTTTTTTTTCTTACTGAGAGGGGCACAGGTGCAGTTTGCAGTTTGTAAGTTGATGTGAGCATTGATGAGCGTTGAATCCTTTTGAAAATTAGATGTCAGAAGATTCAGCGCCCAAGTTGGATGAAGATAAGTGATTGCTTGTTCATTTTCGTTGTCCTGAGTGTTGTGTATCTTGCCTGAAGAAGACCTAAGAGATTGAAACACGTCATGTTTTGTCTTGTGATTTGTTTGTCTATGTTTTTCAGCAGAGCCTTAAAAATACTTTTAAAAGTTTGAAATATTTATATGTATGATTATATGAAACCATGGTAGAAAGTATTGTATGTAAAGTAAGGCAATGTTGCTTATAGCCCAGCCAAGGGCCATATCAGGGCTGTCACTGCATTCAAGTCACAAGTCGTTTAAAAAAAAAAAAGAGAAAAAAATCACTCACACGACCCTTTAAAATGCACCTTCTAAAAACACACCGGAAACTTCGTTAAAAATCGTTCTTCCGTAAAATATTAAATCAGATGAAAAATGTTAATCTCTTTAAAAAATTAAAAGATCACATCAGGTGGGACATCTCTGAACAAGGTTTTCATGGAGTCCGCTGTAAAATGTTTGCCTCACATCAAGGAAGTCCCAACACTCTAAAAAAATTTTTCACTGTGAGTAGCACATGACATGGAATGCACCACTGAGCTTCTTTACCTTTTAAAAGATAAGAATGGGGTGTAAAAGGAGTGGCCTGTGTGCAAACAGCACAAGACTGTGTCATCTTTACAGCCGCCTCCTCAGTGTTGCATGCAAATAATGTAGAAGTTTAGTTATCAATTAAAAAGGGAACTCTCATATGTTTATCTGATTGGTTGGGCATCATTGTTGCGTGAGGGAGAGTCTGACGTTATGGTACAGTGTGTTTGAAGGAAGATGTTAAGGTACAGTGTGTATGATGGGAGAGGCTAAGTACATATGTATGTGTGTGATAGGAGAGGTTATAGAACATGTGTGTATGATTTGAGAGGTTAAAGTACATGTGTATGGTACATGAAGAGTTAAGGATTTCTCTTCACTCATGACACAAAGACCCAAAGGATGTAGTTAGAAAGAGCTAATTATAACTGTCTTTAGTGGACACTTTGCTCCACTACTATTGAAGCCTTTTCTTTGTTTTCCTACTTGCACTAATTTGTGCCATGAAGTTTTGGCAGGTTTGTCAGTCGGGGGAAATTGTGATGGTGTTGCTCACATGAATTTGCTAATGCAAAAGTTAGGCGTAGTAAGCTATCTTTGCACTCACCCATGCATGTATGCATACTTATGCAGGCACCAAACATACAACTCTCTTCGCCAGACGTTCCATTCTCCCTGCCAAACATCTCGCTCTCTCCGCAAAACCTATTTGCTTCTCTTCAAACTTGACTGAGAATAAGAAATGTAGTTTCTACTTTACTTACACACATGCAACTTGTAACTATGCAAAACTATTGGCAGTAGAAAGACAAGAAATCGGCACTACCAAATATCAGTGTAATTCTATTGAAAATTTTGAAATAATTGATTTGTTTTGCACCATATGATATGGACAAAAATGTTACCCATGCTTTTAAAGAGCAAATAAGCCATTGGCAGATACTGATCGGTGCTGCCCACAATGATGGTGGGAACTGACTGTTGCGGCACAAAGTGTCGCAACTGCACAAAGTGTTGCATGCAACACTTTGTGCAAAAGTGCGACACTTTGTGCTGAGAAGACTTGCACAAAGTGTCGCACTTTGGAACATGCGACAGTTTGCGCCGGGAAAGCCCCTTATTGTGCTAGGGACATAATGTGCACTACCCACAAATTTTGTCACCCATGACATACATGTGGTTGCAATTAAAATATTCTCCAGTTACAAGTAACATACATCCCCCCTCTTCCCACACACAGACTCTTCTCCTCTGTCCTTATGCTACGAATGTGGTCAACTCTAAAGATCCAGAGTCCCTAGTGAGCCATGCAAAAAAACATAGGTCATTGGGAACTCTAGCACTTTAAGAGTGGCATCAGTGTACCAGATAATTCTTGCACAGGTACTGCAATTGTGTTAATTGCAGTACCTATTGTTTCATTAACCCATACTCACACTCGTATACAATACATGTAATATACAGACTTCACAAAAAGTTAAAGACCAGTCAGAAAATCAGTATAGTTTTCTTCTCGGGGGGCATGGTCAAACAGTGATGAATTTCATCGGACCAGTAGCCAGGTGGATTAGCACAGGTCATAGCCAGACAATTATTCTTGCACGTGCATATGCATTTTGCACTGTAAAACGTGCCGACTAGTGTTCACAGATTATTGAAATTTAGTCAATCTGGCTCAAAACCGCCATTTTTAACATAAGACAGACAGAGATAGATACAGAGAGAGCTAGAGACAGACAAACATCAGACAGACAAACAGAGAGAGAGAGAGAGAGATCATCATCATCATCTCTCTCCTCTCTCTCTCTCTCTCTCTCTCTCTCTCTCTCTGTGTCTCTGTCACTCTCTCTCCATCCATACTAAGCCATCCTCATCGTTGCCTTGCCCATCGTTTGGTTTCTTTAGGTAGGATGAGTCGCACTATTCATGGAAAAAGCATGAGTTTTGAAAAGAATATGGCTAAAAATGAGGACACACTTAGAGCGCTGAAATTAAACTACGACAACGATGATGGCTCGGTGAAATCTCTTGCAAACGGTAAAGGTGTTGTGTATCAGAAGATGTCGTATGTATATGTTTAGTAAATATTTGAAAATGGTATCCGATTTTAAAGGTGGTCCTTAACGTTTTGTGAAATCTACATACAGAGTACATAGTTTTATTTTTGGTATGCTACTTGCTGTGTGTATATATATGTATATATATGTCATCGTGCACATGCGTGTATGTGTTGGGGTGTGTCTGTGTGTGTGCTTGTCGAGAAAGTCACAGAGATTGTGTGTGTGTGTGTGTGTGTGTGTGTGTGTATGTGTGTGTGACCTCAGGATTTTGGTCTGCTGTAATGTTCCCACCCCCTCCCCCGCCCCATTTTGGCATATATTCCCATTACTCCACAAAAGAAAAAAAGTGGCATTCAGGGACTGCAACTTTGCCAGAAGAGACTCGTTAACATACACTTCACACGCCGTGCGTGATGTATGTGCGACAAAAACAACTATTGACGCAAGCTCTGGGGTCTTGCTAACACGGTACACAATTAATTTTGATTTACAAATCATCTGCCTTGAGTGACAACCGTGTGTCGACATGTTTGAAAAGCTCTAAGCAGACAAAATGTATACCCTTTTTTTTTTTTCAGAAATTCCCACTTGTCCGCACAGATGCTCAAAAGCCATCAATATAATTAAAAGGGCTAACGCTCTAGACTAAGCAGTCTGTTTGCGGTCATGACGGTATAATCTGTTTTTCTCGGCCCATGTACATTTCACAAAATTAACTGATGAACACAGGGTGCTGAAACACAGAGCTGTGTGTTTCACCACTTACCAATGATAGTTATTGTTCAACAGATTGACAGTTATTTCATATCAATCATAGATTTCGAATGAACAAACGAATGAATGAATGAATCATAGATTTCGAATGAACGAACTAATGAATGAATGAATGAACCTCTGTCTCTGTCCTGTCTCAGCCTCTCGATCTGTCTGTCTGTTCTGTCTGTCTGTCTGTCTGCCTGTCTGTCTGTCTGTCTTACCTTCACTGTAGCTCTCTTCACCTATCATCACTCACTTGCTCACTCAATACATGTGCAGAATCGCGCCATTACGACACTTTGTGCTTGTGACATTTTGTGCTGGTAAGGCTGATCAAACTGTCGCAAGTCAAATTTTGTGTGTGCGACACTTTGTGCTGGTAAGGCTGATCAAACTGTCGCAAGTCAAATTTTGTGCTGTGCGACACTTTGTGCTGGGGAGGGGAGTGAAATAGAACAGTGTCGCATTGCGACACTGTGTAATTGCAACACTTTGTGCCACAACAACTGACTCTGGTGAGATGTCACAGGCCATGATGGCTGCAAGCCATAAACATTAGTGATAAATCAGCCCAGGAAAAAAAGAGAAGGCAGGTAATATGAAACATGTTTCTCCCTGGTCTTGGACAACCAGTTTGCATGTATTCTTACTGGACAGCTGAATGTGTGTGTGTGTGTGTGTGGTCTCCTCTACTGTCCCCCCTATTTCTATTTCTATAAGAAGTGTGTATGTCTCCTCTACTGTCCCAACCATCTCTTTCTATCTCCATAAGAAAGATGTGTGTTTGTCTCCTCTACTATCCCTCCATAGTCTTGTGTCAAAATGTCAACCCCACTGAGGCTCCAAAACACAACAGAACTGTTGAATGATGTTGTGGGAGACAGAACAGTGGTTGAATTATTGAAATGATCCAGCTGTACCTTCAACAAAACAATGAAGTTTAAAAGTTGTTTCACTAGTCTACATGAACAGACATTTAATTTTGATTGCAGTTGTGATGGGATGTCTAGAAATGATCCTATCTTAGTAATGATCTACAACATTAAACATTGGTCCTTTGCTATTGAAAAAGATATGTTTCACATACACAATTTCCTTGCACTGCTACTTTTAGTTGAAGTGGCATTAGTTTTTTATCAACATTATATCACCATGACCAACATAGATGTGTGAGGGCCCTCAGCAGTGGCCAACAGGACAGTTGTTGCTGAATGTTAATCACAGCTTTTCACTGGAGCAATAGGGGCAGCTAAGTGGCGCCCGTCTCCTCTCCAACTAGACTGGCCTACATTAGATATTCCTTTGATTCTGTTTTCTGTGCACTGTGGCCATTTTTCCTAGTGTTTGTATTTCTCAGAGAGTTGATCCTGCATAAATGGCTGGCCTCTATTCTGTCTCCACCTCCTACCCACCCCACCCCCTCCCACCCGCACCCCCACCTCCACCTCCACTCCGGTTTGGGCAGTAAATGGCAAATGAGGTCCTGTCTTGTGGCCTAGGTCCAGAGTATGGAACAGGACAGGCAGCCTGGCGCAGCATTCTGGTTGAGGCAGATCAGGTCAGTGACCTGCACACAGATGTGGCTGACCGTCTGATGCTGGAGGTGTACGCCTCCATCAAGGTCTGGCAGAAAGAGAACTACAGCAAGACCATGATGCGATTCAAGGAGACCAAAGAGTTTGAAGATGGATTCAGAAAGGTAGGGTGGAGTGATGTCTTAAATATGTACACACTGTCTTTAGAGTGACTGGAAGTTGTAGAAGCTGTATGTTTGTTGTAATGTGTGTGTGTTTTTGTATGTATATGGACATGCAGTTGTATGTGAATGTATAATTTATACTTGTGTTTGATTTCAAAGATGATAATTAGTCTGCTTCTGTCAGCATCTTGCCTTTTTTTTAAACTCATCTTCTGTTGTTTAGGCTTATCTAATCCTGCATTTATAATATTTGTTATGTCTGTATTTTGATTTCTCTGTTTTGTATTTTTACCAATATCATTCAGCCAGGTCATGCTGCTTCAAGTAGAGGATACATTACTAGTTCAGGATTACATACTAACATACAACTCAAGTATGTGTATGGTCATACACACTCAGTGGAACAAATTTCAAAATTAAGACAAGGGAAGCAGTTTCTGTGTGGGTCTAAAAGTAGAACTAGTTTCCCCAATTAATACATAAAAGATAGATACTTTTTAACCTTTTCGCGACGCGCCGTGCTATAGTGACGGCAACTCAGTTGACCGTTCACGACGAGCTGTGCCTCCGTAACGGCAACACTGCTGTAATCCCTGGACGTGCCGTGCCTCCGTGACGGCACAAGTGTAAAAAAATTCCCATGTTCTCTCGTCTACTGTTTAGGAGATGCAGCTGCCATAAATATTTAGAACAGGGTCCTAGCCACTGGAAGGATAAGTTTACATGCACTAGCGATGACCTTTGTGACCCCAGAGTAGTCCGAACAAAGAGACCCGTCTGGCACTGGGAAGGCACGTGTGGAATTTCCTGCCTCACCAATATCCTGCCTCACCAATGTATCGGGCAGGAGACATGTGGTGTTAGTCAGCAAAGTACTTAAGAGAACGAGGGGGGTAAAGGTGTGCAAGTTTATCGAAAAGAATCTGAGCTTGATTTATTTGTACTGTGTATTTAATAGTTTTATATGTCTTATCATCTGAAGCCAAAACAGTGAAAAGTGTCTACTGTGTGCAATGATTTAATTTCCTTAAAAAAAAGAAAGAATTCACTTGGATTACACATACTGAATACCTCAGGCTTTCTCTGCATCTGTTCAAAGTAAGAGCAAAGTTTTATGCCCCTTTTCTTCCTCATTTGCTGTTGTCATTCCTTCCTTGTCCTTGATCCCTTAGACTCCCGTCCATAGGGGCACCTGTGTAGCTCTGACAACCAGTCCTCTCCCGGCAATCCGCCCTCCTCAACACATCCCTCAACTCCAGGCCCGTCCACTCTGTGATGTTGTCTTCCCATCTCTTTCTTTGTCGACCTCTCCGCTTTCCTCCTCGTACTGTGCCCTGCAGGATTGTTTTGGCAAGGCCTGATGACCTCGTGACATGTCCATACCACTTCAACTTGCGTCGTTTAACTGAAGTGAGGAGATCTGTATATGGACCGATTTCATTCTCGATGCATCTCTTTACTTCCTTGTTGGTGATGTGATCTCTGTATGTAATGCCAAGGAGTCTTCTATAGCACCTCATTTCAACTGCTTTGATCCTTTTTTCGAGGTCAGCTTTTAGTGTCCATGATTCGCAAGCATAGAGGAAGATTGCCATGACTAAGGATCGCATCAGTCTGATTTTTGAGCTGATGGAGATGTTTTTGTTGTTCCATATTGGCTTCAACTTTGTCAGTGCGGCTGTGGTCTAGGCAATTCTGGAGAGAATTTCTGGTCTTGATCCTTCATCTGTGATTGTTGCACCTAAGTATTTGAAGTTGTTGCCAACAACAAGAAGCTGTTGTCATACTAACAAACAAACGTAAACAAGATTGTGTTCTACATTTTACTTATGTTGTTTCTGTAACTGTAGTGTTGCTATTTTACCCCAAAAGTATTGAATTCTGTGCTCATTACAAACTTCATGTTTTACACTTTCTGTTGATATATAACAATAGCTTGTTTGGTTTATATTAGGAGATGTAAAATAAAATCAAAAAGTGCAAAAATCACGCGTCTGCAATGGTTGTAAGCACGTGCTGTGCACGTGCATGCAGGGAAGTGACATTGCTCTGCTGCGCCTGTCTGGAAAGTATTAAACAAAATAGGCCAAAATGTCTCTTGTGTATGTGAATAGTATGTAACAATCTGATCACATGAAATGTCAGAAATTCTTGCAGTGAAAGAACTGATTCCAGTTCTCCAAATACACACTATATAAAATACTTTAATTCTTCATTGTGAGTTTTAACGTTTTGTGCGCTATATCAAATTGTTCCTAAAGCAAGTAATTACATATATGTATCTGGCTTTGCTTTCTTGCCTTTATCGAGTTTTGTGACTTTAATAATTATTATAAGTAGTAACTTTACTTGAAATCAGATCACACACACACACACACACACACACACACACACACACACACACACACACACACACACACACAGAGCGCACATCATGCACACATCATATTTGTTCCACACTTCCCTGTACATATTTATCTTGTCTGATATCACTTTTAGAAGAAAGAAGTCAAACATGTGTGATACACATCTTCTCTTCATCCCTCACTTCCGAACCATGACTGCTGGCCAGTATTCATTTTCATTCCAGGCACAGTCCTCATGAAAAAAACTCCCTCTCTCACTCTGCAGTTCCCATTCTCCTTTAAATCCTCTCTGGATTTTGGGCAGGGTTGATTTTGTTGCTTGTTTTTTATGTCACATTTGCAGTTTTTTGTTGTAATTACAGTTAATTTGAGGTTGATTTCAGAGGGGGGGGGGGGGGGGGGGGGGTTCGTTATCATTGTTATAATTGTGATGGAAACAGGCACAGAAGCCTTGGGCCAAACGATTGTCGAAAGTGGTGGCAGCCAAAAGGGAATATCACACAGCATGCCGCACAGAGAAGAGCACTGCCAACCAGGAGAACAATGCCAGAGGAGACGCTTCTGTGTCTGCTGACAGTGTAAGTTGTCTGTGATCTGTGTGTGTGTGACCTCTGTGGTCATCGCTGACAGTTTGTGTTGTCTGTGGCCTCGTTGCGCTCGTGATACACACATGCACTGAAGTAACTGGGCATATCCATGTTAAGCATGACACACACCTGGATCACCAAAGTTTGGGAGCGGGACACTCATTCTCGCTATCCCCACAACTATAAGCAGTTATTGCTGTCATTAGGGGGCTCTGTAGGCGGTGTCCTGAATATACAGGATCAGAACAGGCACCTGTAAACACTACAAAATGACATGGCTGCAGTGCAGTGTCTCCTCTAGTGGTTGCCACTTGACAAGTCTTGACTGCCCCCTGTGGATTGCTGGTGCCAGGATGGCGACAGGACAAGCTAGGCTGTGTTTGGATGGGGAGCAAAATAAGTGGTTTGGGGGGTGGGGGTCGGATAAAGCATAGTAAAGAGACAGAGAAAAGAAAATGAGAAGAAGAACTCAAGTTGGCTTCCTCACAAACTGATGATTCATACTCATTCTGATTTTTTTTTTCCTGATTTGGTGCTGTCTAGAGAATGGAGCCAGTAAGTGGTGTAAAATAGTTGAAATCTAGTACAGGAAAATTTTGCTTTAACCAAGCAGCTAAGCTAAAATACAAATTAACACAGAAAAAAGTGCAGAGCATTTAGAAAATTAAATGAGACTTACCAAGAAGGGGGAGTGTAATGAGATTATTAAGAGTTTAGTGAAGAGATAGAATGGTCACATGAGATATGCGCTTACACAAATTGGCATGTTTTAGTTGCAAGTGGGGCTGGGAAGTGCTGGATTATTTAGAGCAAGATTGGGTGAGCATATGGCTGCTCTTTCCCGTCACAAACTCTGAATAATATCAATTAAACTTCTCCTGCCAACTGAGTCTTATTTCATTTTCTAAGTATTCATTGTTCAACAGCAGTTCAGTTCTTCTAAACATATGAGAATTTAACTGAGGAGAACATGAGCATGACAGTGCATGTGGAGAACTTCACCTGTTTTTACTTACTGACAAATTGGACCAATAATGTCTGATTGAAACTTTCTGGATTTTGTACTGGTTTCAGCAGTACTGACTAAATGCCTTTTCTCTTGACCAGCCTGCAGAGTGTAGAATAACATTTCAAAGGTACCACCCTTTCCAATGGAGGCAAACTGCTGACAGCTCTGAGACAAAAACTTTTAAATGTCTATTCCCACTTCTTGAAGCACCAGTTTGATCCATCATGTTAAGGTGTCTATAGAAACATGGTAATATGGTTTCAAATATGAAATCAACAGGTCTTTCTGTTTTGATGAAAGTTTAGTCCGATGTTAACATTCTACAAATGTGCTACTAGTGCCCAGTCTTCTCTTTGGAAACTTCTTAAGTTCAAATGATTTTAAATGAAGCTCTGGTTAGGTTTGTTTCAGCATGCACAGTACTACAATACGGCAAGAATGCTGTGACATTGTCATGTCATCAGCAGCCAAAATGTGAATTGTTTGCCCCCCATTGTCCTGCAGTAACATAACCATGTGCATTGAAAGTTGGCTGATTGTGTCTGCTTCTTTTACATGTCGATAAATATGCTAGGAACTGCCACAGTGACTACAAGCCCTGAAATATTTAAAACAAACAAACAAGAGCAAGGGGGCATGAATTTGTTCCAAGGTATGCTGATGAATCGGGTTTGGAATCAGTTTGTGTTGGAAGAACCCATTCTTACAAGGACAGGTATCCCTCTACCCTCTCTGCTGGGTGATGACAGATGAATACAAACATTGCCCCCACCCCCACCACTTCCTCCTGCTTTTACAAATGTTTGGAAGATTTGTACACATTCTTTGTAGAAAATACACTCATTTCTGTTGAAAAGTGCACCAATAACAATTTTAGGGTAAACAGGTCTGTGTTTGGCTCTATCTGCAGTGAGAGTCACTGTCATAGATAATGAGTCAGTATTGACTCTCAGATACTAAATTGTGTGTGTTGGCTCCAGGACAGATAAGCAAGAAAGCCTTTTCTTGCAGGATGAGTAGAATATCTCTGACGTTTTCAATATGTTTGATGTTTTTCATCCCAAGAAGAAGTGAATCAAGACGGGATGATGACACATGTCCTAGGGCTTTATCACTTTCGTAAACTGCCTTGGTGCTGGAACCGGCCCGTTTTGAAAATATATTAAATTCAAACAGTGATCATTTCCACAGTAATCAGAGAAGTTTCCTAGATTGTCTATGGATTGGGATTGGGTGATAAACATCCTTCAGATCTGTTGATGCCACTTAACAATTCCGTTCATTGAGCTTCAAAGCAGTATTCAAAGTTTCCAATTAAATGCTGGTATATGACTTCTTCACTGGGCATTTTCTGATCTTAAATCATTCTGTGTGATCCATCTGTCTTGAGTTTGGTGAACACAGGTAAGAGGATTCTTTTTCATGCTGACAAGTAGAGATAATTCTTTTTGCAACGTTTTTTTCTGTTTCACTATTAGTGATAGCACTCTCACTGCTGTTCAGTGTTGACTGATGGTGAGACTAGGCAAGCAGTGGACCAAGCAATTCAATTCAGTCTTTGCACCCTTAATCAAACTAAGGATTTCAGGGTCTGTTGTTAGCCATTTCCAGGCCCGTGCATATATTTTTAACCTGCCAGTTTTAAAAGCCAGTAGATCAATTTTCACAGAATCAGTAATGCTGGGCAGTAACACCAGATATCCGCTGACCTGAGTTATTTCCGTTTATGTTGGATCTACCTTCTGTCTGTAGAACTGGTTGGATCTACCTTCTGTCTGTAGAACAAGTCCCACACCAGTTGATGTGGCCCTTGGAATGGCCACAATGACCCATGAATTTTGAGGCCTGTTCCCCCCCCAGAATGGCCCAGGTGGTCATTCTGTGAGTGCCAGCCCTTTTTATTGTCATCAGGACTGATGCTTGCACCCAGTTTGTCTAGTTCTTTCAGGGAAGCAGTGAGGTCAGTTTCAAATGATTTTTCTGTGACTGGCAAAGTACCAGCTCATCACAGATTCTGTGCAATGCTTTGTTGACATGTGGTTCGATGGCCACACGTCTATGTGCTGACATCTCTTGAGAGGCGTGTCCAAACATTGCAAATACATCCATGTATGGTCTCGTTGCTTGCTCAGAGCATGCATTGTTTTTTTCCCACAAACTCACGTATGACTGTGGTGATGACTACTGCTGATTTGATGATGTAGTGCTGAACCTGTGCTAGTTTCAGACCTGTTTACCTGTATGATTTCGCTGTATGTTTTACACGTTTGGCGAAAATATGATGAATATTATGACCCCGAAAAAATACATCAGAAAAAAAATCTGGAGACGAAGTACTTGAGCAAAAGTTGCACTTCCGGTGTATAACCATTGTGCTTGAGCGCTACAACCAAAAGTGGCAACTCGCACAACATTGCGAACTTGTGTCTGGATGACGTTGGAACAATAGCAGGGACCCCCTGCTTTTACAAACATTCACAAATTTGGAAGCACACACATTTTTTAGGAAAATACTCTCATTTTAATGGAGAAATACACCAGTAGCAGCTTTAGGTCTGTAGTTTTCAAGTCAATTTTCCTTGCCTGAGTCGGCTGTTACAAGGTCCAAATTTCTTTATTGATTGAGGGAACAATCAACACATCACAATTTTCTGGCCTGTCTGTGAGCTGAACTGCTTCTTCAATATTTGGTCACGACGGTTGGTGCGGAAACAGCTATTCTCAACCTTAACTGGATCATCTCTCACTTTAGGCCCCAAACACCCATCTTCTTTGCATTCTTCTTCAGCATCTTGAAGGAAACTCCTGCCTGGTTCATCAAATTGACATTTTTGACTGATCAGCATTTCTTTATCAGCCAACTTGCCTTTTTCATGAACACTTACTTCATCATGTGACGGCCTGAACCTTTTGTCTTCAGCACCTTTTTTCAAATGCTTAGGCTGAGGGCTATCTTTGAAAGTTGGTCTCGGCGATCTGCTGCTTTACCTGTTTGTTTGTTGCTTTTTTCTATGCTTCTGAGGGCTTCAAATTGCCTTTCCCACATTGTGTCTGATTCTTGAGCAAACTGCCCTAATACTTGTGCGAAGAATTCAGCTGAGTGTCTGAGCACTTGGCTTTGTTGCCTGTTTTCTCTGTCATGATGAGATGAGAGCAATGGCACTTTTACAGCCAGACTGCTAAGAGATGAAGCTGATAGTATCAAGACAGTTGGCGTAAGGTTAAAAATAAGACAGAAGAGCGCACTTACTTGTTTTCAGATATGAATTACTCGATCATAGTAGGATAAAAAGAATGCACAAACCACAAGAAATTCTTGCACACACATCCGACTTTGCATTTGTAAGCACTGCAACTGGCAATCCATGAGTGCATATATTTCATGTAATTAGGATTGATTTATCATTTATTTAACACACAATATAAAACTGACATCTGAATGTTTTGCAGATATGTATTTTTCAAGCGTCATATGATGTATAAAAAAGGCACAAAAGAATTCTTCCTAAAAGGCTTGCAGCTGTCATTCTGCTACCAACAGCCATCTGCATCATATTGTTTTGTGCATTTGTTTTATCTGGTCTGTTCTGTATTGTGTATAAGGTAAGGGATAGTTTCTACTTGGTTGTGTGTGTGTGTGTGTATTGTGGCTCTTTTTTCATTAACTTTGAATATCTCTTTCTGTTTTCAGACAACTAAGACTTTAGTATGTTCTTTTGCTGTTTCAAGTTTGACTTCTGCAAAGCATTATTGTGTGGCTGCCTGGTGTTTAATTGGCAGCATGTACAAAACTCTGCTGCCAGATTGGAGCTGGAGTCAAAGAGGCGGTATGATGCTAAGCCTCTTCCAATACTCCATGGGCTTGAAAGAAAATAGAATACTGATTGTCATCATGTGCTACAACTTTTCCTGGCATCCTCTTGCAGGTCTCTTGTCTCACTATATCCCCTCTCTCTTAATCTTTAGTGTACCTCTGACACAACATATTCTCAGACATCACAAGTTAGGGTCAAGTATTTTGATGATCAGTCTTTTTCATTCTGTGCTTCATAGGTTAAAATTCTCCTCTGTATTAGATTCCTTATGCTCCTTCACCTGATTCTTGAAAGAAAGTGTTTGAATCTTTCCACCTGGCGCTGCTGGTTGGACGCATACATGCTGTATGTTTGTCTGCCGTCTGGCTAGAGTTTGACATCAGTCTCAATTGAAATCAACCACACCCATGCCTTGCTCTGTGATGAAAATAGCCAATAAAAGGAGAGTACTTTGAAGCTATTTTCATCTTGTGTTATGGGCTGCTTTGTGTATCACAGAGAAACTTAAAAGGAATTTTTCTCCCCGACACCCTGAGCCAGTAAAGTAACATTACAGTTAATCAAGAGATAGATGAAATCTTGATGATCGTAGTGAATATCTCTAAATTTGTAAGTACAGAATTCATGTGTGTGTGTGGGTGTGTGTGTGTGTGTGTGTGTGTGTGTAGAATGTATGTACACAGTCATGTCTTATTGCATTTTAAATGTTATGTTAAGGCTGAAAGGGTTAAGTATCTTTTCCAGCATTATAATGGCGAGATTTTTCGTGTTCCTCTGCCTTTTTTTTTTAAGCATGTACTATGAATGTCAGTGTGTACAGGTGGGGAGAAAACAGGGGAGAGACTGAACATGAAGTGTTGGTGAATATCGTGGAATGTCAGAGAAAACCTAAGATTTTTATCTGATTTTTGAAGTTGTCATTGAAAGGACAAACAAATTCTAGGGGAGAGACCCTACTCTGCAGAAGGAGTTATTGCACAATGCTGTTCATGTGTATGTTTGTAAATGGTATAGAAAGAGGGAAATGTGGAACACATACACATCTGCCAAGCAGTGTACCAATTCCAGCATGATGTTATGTCTGGCAGCTACGCAAACTACAGGACAAGTTAAAGAAGTGCCAGAAGGAGGTGGAGGCAAGCCGCGACAAGTACCAGGCCTGCCTGAAAGATCTTAATGGTTACAATGCCAAGTACATGGAAGACATGACTGAGGTTAGTGCCACATGAGATGGTTTACTTATAAATGAATCAAAGACAAAGTTGTGTTCATCCTGACATGTTTTGTCCAACATCAAGGTGATTTATAGGGAAATACTTATAATGCTTGGAGTTTGTAAAGTATGCCCAATGAACAAGAATATGCAATTGTGATCATGCAAGAGCTGAAACACTCTCTGTAATCTGTGCATGGACTGATGTGTATGCTGGAAGAATAGTGATAAGAGGTGAGTTGAACTTGATACTTACTGTGATTATAGGGCTTATTTATCTTCAAAAGAGCTTGCAGTAAAGAAGGATGCCCAAATTCATGTAGACGTGCTTAAGGTACAATAAGATGTTCTGGTCAAGTATTGATTGGACAGGGGAGTAGGAGAGTAAGAATTTTCCAACTGGAGTAGTGTCTTCTCTCACATACAAGACTGTAGGGAGTGCTTTGGCCCAGTTTTGATACAGGTGACTGGAAAGAAGGAATAACAAATGTCAAAACAGTTATCCTCCAAGATGAAGGAAGAGTCGGATCCCTTGGAAGGGCATGGTAATGACTGGATTGTTCTCCAGTTTTTTAAGCCTTTTGTTGAGTACAGGTTGTTTTGGCTCAGGGCTCTCCATCTTCGACATGTCAAATGTACTTTCTTTTCCTTACCCAATTCATGAAAGGAACAATTTGAGAATGTTAGCCCAGTCATTCTATCTACACAGCCAACATAATGGAGAAAAGTAAACTCATTTTTGAGGATTTGGTCATGCTTTCATCTGTTGGTAGGGCCCTCCATCAAGTGTGTTTTCAGAGAAATGCTTCAGGCCAACACTCTCCTAGTCAGAGGCTGCCCTGTATTTTTATTTGTTGATAGACTGGCCTTAAACTAGCATGTTGATAGCAGTTAGATTAGTGTCATCATAAATTGAAGTTGCAGCTGCAACTAAGTGACAGCATTGTTGGAAAGGGGCATAATTTGTTAACAAACAAGTTTGCAGTGTTCTGACAATGAATAAAATGGAATCTGACATCATCATGCAATATAATTTATACTCACACACATACAAGAAAAGACATTGTTTATAACCTGAACCTGCAGATTTACAAGATATCCACCTCTTTGGGTTCTAGGCCTGCCTGCACCTCATCATCTTTGTAGTTGATCATCTGTACAATCTGTGGCTTGACTTGTCGGCGGATTTTAGTGAAAAGTGATGACAATGCTGATGTAGACAGTGACTTTGAATTGACCAACATTGCAGCTCAAGTTTAATCAGTGTCAACGACACATCTGTAACTTGAGCTGCATTGTTGGTTATGAAAGCACAGCTTTACTTTGAGCTGCATCACTGGTTGTGAAAATGCAGCTTTAGTTTTAGCTGCATTGTTGGTTGATTTAAAGTCACTGTTTACATCGTAACTGTCATCACTTTTGAGTACGATCAGAATTGTTTGGCTCCATGTCATGTTGCTGTTCATGAAAACTTCTGTAAAGACTTCCTTTACTGTCTCTTGAATTTGTCAACATCTTCTATTATTAGAATTAGAACAAAGGCTTCCAAAAGCAGATCAAAGGCTTGGAGTTAGTTGAAGGGAAGTAACTCATAAAACAAGGTATGGAAAAAAAAAAAAAAAAACATGGATAAGTTCGCTTTTACAAGTATACTGGGAAGCTGGTGTTGAGAGATGCTCTGGTGTTTAGAGTTATTCCAGAAGTCATTTACAGTAAGTATGTTTGCCACCCTTCTTTTTATCCCTTTATGATGTTGGAAAGCCTAGCAAGATGGCTCCTTTTTTCCCAAACTTCCTGTTCTTCACTGCACGTCTTTCTGTCGGATTCGCTGTCAGCTTTGGAGGCCATAGCTGGCCGCAACCTTCAGCATCCAGAACTTTTACATTTTTTTGAACTTTGTAGCAAGTTGAAAGCGGATGGTTACAACATTATCCTGGCTTGGGTTCCTGGTCATGTTGGCATCGGAGGTAACGAAATGGTTGATCGTTTAGCCAAGAATGCCACAAGAGAGAAATTGTCCAATATTTATATCCCTTGCTCAGATCTGAAACCCAGAATTAACGATTATGTGAGAGACCTCTGGCAGGAGGATTGGAACACGCAGACGGATAACAAACTCCTTCAGATCCGTCCAAACCTTAAGGAGTTCCTCCCATCTACGTCTGGTGGTCGTAAAGAAGAAACGGTTCTGTGCCGGCTGCACACCGGCCATTCGTATTTTACCCATTCGTACCTTTTAAAGAATGAAGAAGCACCGTGGTGCATTCCATGTCATGTGCCACTCACAATGAAACATATTCTTTTAGAGTGTTGGGACTTGCACGATGTGAGACACAAACATTTTACAGCGGAGTCCATGAAAATCCTGTTCAGAGATGTCCCGCCTGATGTGATCTTTGAGTTTTTGAGAGAGATTAACATTTTTCATCTGATTTAAGATTTTACGGATGAAAGATTTTTAACGAAGTTTCTGGTGCGTTTCTAGACGATGTCATTTAAAGATGTGTGAAAGGTTTTTTTTTTTTTTTTTTTTTAAATGACTTGAGTTGATTTTAACGTGGTGACAGCCCTGATGTGGCCCCTTGCGGTCGGCTGGGCTATAAGCAACATTATCTTATCTTATCTTATCTTTCAGTGACATTGCCCATAGGTATGTCATAGATGCTTTTTTGTTGTTTTTAAAGAGGTCTAGATGTGTTCACACCTCCTCCTTTTTCCGTGTCATAGACGCTGGGATGGTAGGACTGCCAAGGTAACTGCTTTGTTCCCTTATTGATCAGGGTGTCAGAGAAGGTGCATATATATCCAAGACCTCAAGGGATGCATGATGAACTTTTGTTGAAAAAAGAAAATTGCAATGTTTCGTTGGAATATTTATCATAAAGTGAATTCTTTGTTTAGACAGTGAGATATGTTTGTTTAGATGAGAAGAAGCTCCCTTCTCGGTGAGGGAGAGCTTTTGGTCGAACTTTGGTCGTATTGTGTGATAAAATGATGTGCATGATTCAAAACAACAACAAATTAGTATAAACAAATAGTTCTGTAAATCTGGGTTTTCATTCATTTTGCCATCATTGATTGGGAGTGTAGTTAATGATTTTTTTTTGTTTGGTACAACCTTCTGAGTTCATGACTTGACTTCCGGTCGCTGCACTGACAAGACGCAGTTTTGCGTGTCTCCGCAAAGGCAGTTAAAAAATTAAATCTTTGTCAAGATCAGCCGGCATTTTGACAAAATTTCAGCAGTGGTCATTTCAACAAGTATTGTAGCACAACTGTAACCAGATTATTGTTGATTTTTTTCCCCCTGCAAGGTTACTATCATCGAGAGAATAGATCCATGAACTGAAGTTTTGTGAAGTGAGCAGGTGTGATGGTGTTGCAGTGGACTTTTACCGGGTGCTGTGTTTCTACTATTTGTGTTTCTACTATTCGATGGATTACAGTGTGTAAGTGTGTTTGTCCATCATGCGTTCAGTTAAGATGTGAATCAGTTGAATGAGACAGTCACTGACAAAGAATGGCGACCAGAATTTCTATGTATCTTACGAGTAGATCAAAAAGGGAGCAGTCTTCTTCATCTTCAGTGAGTGACGTTTGTCAGAGTCCCGAAACAGAGCAAAGTAGGGTTAGGCAAGACAAGAAAAAACAAAAGCAGGACCGTGAAAGTAGTGTGAGTGAAGAAATGGGGCTACAGGACACGTTACACGAAATTCAGGAAACAGTGTCCAACTTAGCGACTAAACAAGAAGACATCCTGCAGAAATGGAGAAACTGACAGCATCGCTGACTGATAGAATAGAAACGCAGGAATGTAGTTTTTGTTATTTGCAAAAAGAAAATAACAAACTTAAAACTGAAGTCGACAAACTGAAGGAGAAATGAGCGGAACTTCAGGGCCAGCTGTCACAACAACAAAAGGAGGCCAGTAGTGTCGAACATGTCATGAACGATCATAAGTAGCACGGAAGACAGTGGAATCTCCGTGTTTACGGTGTTCTAGAGAAAGCAGGAGGAGTTGGTAGAAGACTGTGTCAGCAGATGTGTGGACATTTTCACCAAGAAACTGGGAGTACCTGTTACAGCCAGTGATGTTGACATAGCTCACAGATAGGGAGGAAAGAAGAAAGACAGTGGTAGGCCAAGACCAATTTTTATTCTTTTTTTTTCTTGCAGACGAAGGGGTCTGGTGCTCATGGCTCGTAAAAAAACTTAAACAGTCTGATGTTTCAATTGCTGGAGATTTAACGCAAGAGAACTATAGATTGTGCTTGTAAGGTCAGTTCTCACTCAGCTACAATGGCTGCTTGGTCATCCAATGGCAAGATACTGACAAAAAGTAAGAAACAGAAATATTAAGATTGGACATTGATGCCGATGTAGATCAGATGTTGAGAAAAGAAATGGCCTGAATTTGAAGGAATGGACACAGCCATCCAGCCTGGATGAAAATCACCCTCTTTAGTGTACAGCCCAAACGCACTGCTAATGACCCCACGCTGTGACGTTCAACGCTGTGTAGCGGAAGCGCAGAGCATGGGAAAAGTGCTCTGGTAGTTGCGGAGAACGAGTACTGCATGATTCTTGTGCTGATGTTTACTCTGGTGTTTGATGCTTTTTGTGCTACAGACAAATAATCTGTGGATATAATTTACTCTCTGTGTGATTCGTGTGAGTGTTCTCCTTCATTGTGCCATTTTATATAATGTGTACTTCCCGCGTTTGTGTTAATCCTTCAGTTTTATACAGTGGGTATTTTGCGTTCTCATCAGTAGGCCGGTCAGTGGATAGCCCAGTGCAGGAATGAGAGTGCCACTCTTAGCATGGGAACTGTGGTGCTGAGACAGATCTTTTTGTGTGTGTTTTTCTACTTTCTGTGCATTATGCATCTACCAAGTGGTTTTTTCTCTCTCTCTCTCTCTCTGCATACATGAGAGTGAGCATAGAGTGAACCATAATACCAGTGATATTCTCTCTCTCTCTCTCACTCTCTCTGTCTGTGTGTGTGTGCATGCGTGCTTGCCTGCCTGGCTGCCTGCCTGCATGCATGTGTGTGTGTGTGTGTGTGTGTGTGTGTGTGTGTGTGTGTTTTTGTGTGTGCACTTCACGTAAGCGTACTTCATTCCGATCTTTGCTTCATGTGTGCATGTTTGTAGCACCAACAATGGCGGAGGCGTTTGCACACAACTTCAGTGAACACAAAAGACATGTAGATTTATTGTGTCGCGTGTGCGGCGATCGTGTGCTTAGACAGCGTAAAGATAAATGCTAGACTTTGTGTGCGTGGGCGCATGTGTGTGTGTTTGTGTGCGTTGTCCACGTGTTATATACTGGTGTTGTTGGTGCGTGGGTTTCTGTCAAGTGTGTGTGTGCGTGTGCGTGCATGCTCGCTCGCTCGCTCTCGCTCTCGCTCTCTCTCTCTCTCTCTCTCTCTCTCTGTCATACTGATTCTACGAAATGGTGTGACCCAGTCGTTGAGTAGGCTTACCATGAAGATGAAAGTGCGACAACGATTTGCATTGGCGTGTGTTGATATATGTGACATCAGTTTCAAATGGATTATATTCAGTGATTCAAACGGGGGAAGTACAAGGTCCAGTAGGAAGCATTTCATTGTTTATGACTGACATCTGCATGTGTAGCATGCTAAAATCTTGCTTTACTAAAAGTATGGTGTGGCTGTGATAGAATTAGTATTAGCATGCTTCACAAGCACATAGAGCATACAGATAAACATGCAAAACATGCCTAGGCCATGCTAGGAAAAGAGCCGCTATATTCCCAGTGAAGCTGACCAGTGCCGACAGTGACTGTTTTTTGGGGCCCACTACCAGCTGTCAGGTAGGCGTACCGCGAATAATTCTCTATCAGTTGTAAAGGAAAGATATGCATGTCCAATATGCTTGAGTTTGAGCATGATTGAAATCAAGACGCATGCTCTCCACTGAGGTGGACTTTCATTTCACTTTGTGTGTGTCCGTCAGTCTGTTTCAATCATTTTTTGTTGGCAGTTCTTTGTGCTGCATGCCAGAAATGCGTATGAAAGAAGATCCATTCATGTTTAGTATCGTTCTGTCAGTCAAAGACCCCACAATCCAGTGACATCAATCGACCACAGTTCGCTGCATTCTGGCACAAAGTGTTAATGAGGAAACAGCACCCTGTGTCCAACACACTATCAGCCAGATGGCAAGTATCACATTACGAGTAGGGAGGAAAGCTTGTAGAAGGTTAGTGCGAGGCAGGTGGCAACTATGTGCTGCAGTGCGCTGTTTAATCAAACTGCTGCCACTTTCACGACTTCCTTTTGCCTCTCCTCTGCGAGTGGTAGGAGATCAGGGAGATTTCCCGTCTCTTCTAACTAAATACTACTCTGCAGACAAGTTTGTGGGGGATAGAGGGTGGGGGGTGGGGTGGGGAGATCTGGGGACACAGGATGGGTGGTACTAAATGTGGCTTGAGAAAGGAGTCTGTGAGAATGAGTGAAAGAAGGATAGAGGTTTGGTTAGTATTTTCTGGATTTGACATAGAAACACACTTTCTTATTAAGTCTTTAACCCGTTCCCTGCCTGCTACGAGTTTCGTTCGTAGTGAAAACCGAAAATCGCTACGCCCGTATACAAGTACGCCTCGTAGTAACTTCATCACGGAAAGCAGAAAAATCTACTTGGGAGACGACCCCCTAAAATGTTTCCACTTCTTCTACTGATGTCAAGGTACAGCCCCTTTCCCTTCACTCGACCGGCCAACCGAGCATATGATATGCAAATTGCGAGTTGAGAGGTATCAGCTGATAAGCATATTCAAGATGGCAGCTCAACCTAGCACTTCGTCGATGCGTCCCGTTTTCAAGCGTTACACTGCCCTTGATGTTTTAGATGACGTTCTAAAGTATCAAGATAGTGATGAAGAAGACCTTTGAGGATCAGATCCTGATACTAGCGATGAGGAGGAGACGGATGGGAATCGGCACCATCCACTTTTATCGGAGATACGTGCTGGTGATGACGTGGTTTTATTGTTCTGTACACAAGACAGCAGTAAAGAAAGCGCCGTTAGCGTGGGTGACAAAGCGGAAATAGCCGAACACGTGCCATCAACGAGCACTGCACCCCCTCCTTTCTTGAAGGACTGGGTTGTGGACGTGGTATGGGCTCAGGATGACGGTGAAGGTCCCGTGGAAGCAGCCGGGGGCGTGGCATGGGGCGTGGTCAGCAACAGTTGATCAAAGAATGGCGAGAAAGAGGTGCACAGCCCTTCAACCTTGATGTTGTTTTGACTGGGAATCCTGGTCTGAAAGTCAACTGCGCCAATTTTCGGCTGTACAAAGTTCCAGTCTTCAGTTCCTTCAGGACCAGAAACTGGTTTCAGGCAAGTAGCTCTGTTTTTCTTTTGTTGTTGTTTTTTTTAATTTTTTTTTAACTACATGATTCTTCATTCCTCGACTATTCATTTTCTGTATTTCTCTTCTTTGCCTTATTTCCTACTGAAACCACGTAATTATGGCAGATAATGACTGTATGGATAGGTGGGACTGTGTGTGTGTGTGTGTGTGTGTGTGTGTGTGTGTGTGTGTGTGTGTGTGTGTGTGTGTGTGCGCCTAAGCATTATTTATATCTGTATGCAAGTTTTCCATTAAGTTTGTTCATTTTGTAAAACACAGAAGCACTCATCCACAACTGATTTTTTGTTTTGTATCATTGTGGTGTTTTTACATTCATGTGTGTGTGATACTGTTAGTGTGTGTTTGTGCATATATGTACATGTGTGTGTGTGTGAATGTGTGAATTGTGTGCGTGTGTCTGTGTGTGTGTGTGTGTGTGTGTGTGTGTGTGTGTGTGCGTGCCCAATTGTGGGTCTGCTTACTTATCTTGAAACTTTTATTCTGTATTTCAGATTCTTCTTCAGTTTCTGCATTTCAACGACAATGCAGCCATGCCAGTCGAAGGTGATCCAGGGAACGACTGGCTTTACAAGATTCAACCCATTCTGGATCATCTGCATGAAAAGTTCCGGGAAGTTTTTGCATTCTACAGTTGTTGTTGTTTTTTCTCACCTGTGCGTGTGTTCATGATTTTGTCAATGCTGTGACCAGACCGAGTGCCATCAGTGAAAGAAGACCACATGGAGTAATCTCAGTGTGTGTTTCTTTGAACCACGATTTGGACAGACATAAAAAAAAGAGCACCGTCCCCTAAAATTATGAAGCAGGGAATGCAGACAACCTGAGGATTATGTCCAAGACTTCGTACGGCAAGTGATGGATTCCTATATAGAACAGCGTGGCAGTAATGTAAGTATTTGTGCAAAAACTAACACAGTTCCTACAGTGTTTTATGTGATAACAAATGCATGCAATGTGTGTGTATTTTTCTTTTTTCTTTTCAACAGACAATTGCTTTTTTTTTTTTCTTCACACTTTTTTTCCATGGTTGTCATTTTGAACATTTACCAATAAGTATTATACTATAACAATTTGGACCACACTGTATACTTACAGTGATGCTGAGTAAACACTAACAGAAGTATTTGTCAGTGTTTTACAGGTTTTATGTGTTGTAACATGTGTATGTGTTCAGAAACTGTTCTTTTCTCGTAAAACCGCCATTTGTTACATCCCTGTCCATCCCCTAATGGCCAACAAAACTAGACTATATTATATAGTATCATAGCTTGGGGTAAAAGGAAAGAGAAGCCATAAAATCTAAGTCATATGTCAACAAATGAATAAGCAGTGATTGAGGTATTGAACCTACCCCAAATAGTAAAGTTATGCCCCTTTCTAGTAGAATTGGGGTACCCCCAGTAACATACAGATTGTTACGCAGAGGGACATTTATTGACAACAGTATGAATCCCAGATGTTTGTAATGTTGTTGAGCTAACACCAAAAGGTATTTTTGCTGTGTTTTAGTGGGCTTTTATTTGCTCAATTGTTCTAAAACTCTCACATTGAAAACAAAACAAAAACTGTTTTATCACATGTTATTAGTGTGAACTATCATCATAACCAACAAAACCAAAATCGAATGATGTGAAATTGTAGACAAGAATGTAAGGAAGTAATCCACAAAAAATCTAACAAATAACTCTACAAATGGATGAATAATGTTAGTGAACATACTGTGAAAAGCATGATTATGCCCCTTTTTACCCACAAATAGTACCCCCAATTATGAGCAGATTATCATCAAGAACAACATTCCTAGGGATTTATATGACTGTCATGCGTTAGTGCTGATGTTGAATAATTAGTCACACCATTTTTTTTATTGTTTACACTGATTTTGTATGGTGCAATTTGTTTATGTATACTTGAAAACTGTTCTTTTTGTAAAACCACCAATATATATATCCATGTCCATCCCCTAATGGCCCACAAAACTACATTATTGTTATATAGCATCAAAGCTTGTGGTATAAGGAAAGAGAAGCCATAAAATCTAAGTCATATGTAAAGAAATACATAAGCAGTGATTGAGGTACTGAACTTACCCCAAATAGTAAAATTATGCCCCTTTCTAGTAGAATTGGGGTACCCCCAATAACATACAGATTGTTACACAGAGGGACATATATTGACAACAATACAAATCCTAGGTGTTTGTAATGTTGTTGAGCTAACACCAAAAGGTATTTTTGCTGTGTTAGTGGGCTTTTATGTACTCAATTGTTCTAAAACTCTCACATTGAAAACAAAACAAAAACTGTTTTATCACATGTTATTAGTGTGAACCATCATCATAACCAACAAAACCAAAATAGAATGATGTGAAATTGTAGACAAGTGTATAAGTAAGTAATCCACAAAAAATCTAACAAATAACTCAACAAATGGATGAGTAATGTACACGTTAGTGAAACACCGTGAAACGCATGATTATGCTCCTTTTTACCTAAAAAATAGTACCTACCCCCAAGTATGAGCAGATTATCATCAAGAACAACATTCCTTGGGATTTATATGACTGTCATGTGTTAGTGCTGATATTCAATAAATAGTAAGACCACTTTTTCAGTGTTTTGACTCATTCTATTTGGCGCAGTGTGTTTGTGTATACTCGAAAACTGTTATTTTTGGTAAAATTTTTATGATTATGTCAATTTCTGCTATACTAATTATCAACATAATCAAATCATTTTGACAGGACATTGTAGACAAATGCATAACAACAAAACATGCAAAAAATGAAAGATCTGTCAAGAAATAAGTGAGCAGGAACCATTTTATTGAACCTACCCAAAAAAGCTAAATTTTACCATGGCATACAGACATTCAAATGTGCTATTATACTGTGGCAGTGAAGGGGTTAATAAATGTTAGTGAACCGTTAAAAAAAAAGTGGACAAACGAATCGCAAGACAAAACATGACGCATTTCGACCTCTTAGGTCTTCTTCAGGCAAGATACAAAATCGTTAGGAGCGATGGCTCGTTCATTTTCATTGTCCTAATTATATCTTGCCTGAAGAAGGTCTAAGAGGTTGAAACGTGCCGTGTTTTGTCTTGTGATTCAATTGGCCACGTTTTTTTGGCGGTTCGCTAACATTTATTTAAGATTTGCTTAGATTTCCGCCTGCAGTTGTCTCACTTTGCAACTGGATCTATTTTCTTATCACACCACACACACACACACACACACACACTACACCACACACATCACACACACACACACACACACACCACACACACACACACTCACACTTACACTCGCACACACACACACGCACGCACGCACGCATCATTGGGCACTTGCTTTCCTGGTGAATGATGAAACTGATGATGAACGTTTTATGAATTTGTAATTAATGCAACTTACTCAAGTTTCTGTGTGTGATCTGCGCATACGTGCTTTTTCTTTTCTTTTCTGTACTTTTTTTTTTCTCTATTGCATTATGTATTGTCTTTGAAAATTTGTACTGTCTCCTTGGATACTCCTTCCTTTCCCTCTCCTTTGTAGCCTGTCTTTTGTCCTTCCTCTTCTCCCCCTGTCTTTCTTTCATCTCCACGCCCACTCCACCCACCCATACACCTCCTTTTCATGGGGAGGTGGTTGATCTCTTTCTTTCTCTGTCTCCCTGTCTCTCCTTCCTCTCCTCGGTTACCTGTCTCCCCTCTCTGTTTTAGCAATTGCCACATCTCTGAATATCTTTGGCGATAATATTGTTGCATTATTGTTTTAGGTGCATGTGCACTGTCATCTCTGACATGGATGTTCTACACATGATAACAGGGATACTATAGTGGCAGATTTTGTCACTATAGTATCCCAGAATGAGTGAGAGGTGATTCGTTTTTTGTTTTTGTTTTGATAAAGTGCTTGTCCGTGCGCATGCGCACATGCACACTTATTTTAAGCCTGGTACTCACTGAAGAAATTTTTCCTCTCTTTTTACCTTCTTTCTGTGTGTGTGTCCAGGCCTATAATGCATTTTTAATTTTTTTGTTGTTGCTTGGATTGGATGGAAAATTTGTCGGCTCTTTTTGGTGGTTGTATACTCTGCAGTTGTCAACCGTTGTTTTTTTCTGGATGCATGTATTAGACATGTTATTGCAGTGCGTTTTTTGCTACTTTTTTCTTTTTAATTGTATCAGTTAACTGTCAAGGTCTCAATACTTCAGAGAAGGGATATGATGTCTTCCACTACTTGAGATCCAAAAATTGTTCAGTGTACTTCCTGCAAGACACTCATTTTGAGGAAAAAATGGAAAACTATATTTGATCAGAATGGGGATATCAGGATTATTTTTCAATTTACTCTCCAAATACTAGAGGAGTAGCTATTTTCTTTAACAACAAATTTGAAGTCAAAGTTAAATGTGCTATCAAAGATGGCTTAGGTAATTATCTTATAGTTCTTGTTGAAATACAGGAAAACAGTTTCCTTTTTGTTAATGTATATGTGCCAAACAGAGATGACCCAGAATTTTACTATGATTTGAAAAAAAAAATCGATGGGCTTGGTGTGGAGAATGTTATAATAGGTGAGGATTTTAATCTGGTCCCTGACCCAGCCAGAGACTATCATAATTATAAGCATGCGAATAATCCTCAAGCAAGACAGGCTGTTGAAGATATGAGATAGCTTTGAGTAATATCTGGAGAGAGTTAAACCCGGAATGTCTTTGCTTTACCTGGAGAAGAACTAACCCATTTCAACAGGCCAGGTTAGATTTCTTTTAGATCTCAAATAGTTGTCTCCTATGTAGAGGATGTAGTTATTGGGTGTGGTTATAGAACAGGCCACTCAGCTATTTTGTTAAACCTGAAATGACAGTAATAAGCATAACACCTTTTGGAAACTTAATTCTTCCCTCCTAAGAGATAAAGCATATTTAGATGAAATGAATGCCAAAATTTAAAATGTTAAAGAAGAATACTCAATAGATGATAATGGTGCTGAAATATCTGATGACGAGTTAAAGTTTGTAATTTCTGATGATCTTTTTCTGGATTTTTTTTTAATGAAAATAAGATCCCAAACCATTTCGTATGCCACGGCAAAGAAAAGAAACACTACGGAAGAAGAAAAACAGTTAGAACAAGACATTCTCAGGTTAGAAAAAAAAATTAAAAGAAAAATGAGACCGATATCAGGGTCATTGAAACAAAAAAAAGAAGAATTTAAACATTTTAGAGATTTAACGTATGGAAGGGGTACTGTTAAGATCAAGAGCTTGATGGATAGCTGAAGGAGAGAAAGTCAGCAGTTACTTTTGTAACCTAGAGAGACAACATTATATTAATAAGAACATGGCTAGAAACATTGATCAACATGGAAATGTTGTAACAAATTATAAAGACATCCTTAAAGAAGTAGAAATTTTTTTATAAATCCCTGTATGCTGGTGCTGCTGTTGAGGATTGTGATATTAAAGATCTAGTTAAAGACATTCCGTGTTTTATAAATCAAGCTGAAGCTGCCAAATTAGAAGGAGGATTCACTCTAGAGGAACTGATATCAGTCCTTAAGGTTCTGATGGTTCTAGTACCATATTCTTTAAGGTTTTTTTTAAAAAGATTGGTGTATTTGTTGTAAGAGCGCTGAACACAGGGTTAAAAAAAGGGGGAACTTTCTTGTGTTCAGAGAGGAGGAATAATAACATGTCTTCTGAAAGGAAACAAACGGCGCAGTTATAAAAAACTGGAGACCAAATTTCACTTTTGAATGTAGTTTATAAGATAGGATCATCTTGTATTTCAAACAGAATAAAACCTGTATTGCCTAAGATTGGAAGTGAAGATCAAACCGCATTTAAAAAAAATAGATATATCAATGATAATCTGAGGTTACTATTTGACACTCTATTGTATTTAGATAACTATAATCTACCTGGCCTGTTGCTAAATATAGACTTTGAAAAGGCATTTGATTCGATTAATTGGAATTCTATGTCTAAAGTACTGAAAGCATTTGTTTTCCAAAAAGATATAATGGAGAAACATATCTAACAAAAAGATAAAGTCTTGCATTGTTGTAAACGGCGAAGTTTCAGACTGTTTTGAAATCAAGCAAGGTTGTCAACAAGGAGACCCAATTTCCCCATATAAGTTCGTAATTTGTACTGAGATATTAGCCATCATGGTGAGAGAGATCAGGACATTAAGGGAATAAAGATAAATGATACTGAACATAAGCTTTCACAGTATGTGGATAATACAGAATTTTTACTCGAGGTGATAGAAAATCTTTTGAAACATGTGTTGAAGTTTTTTTAGAATTTGATGTTTTGTCAGGTCTTCATATAAATTTGGGTAAAACAAGTGCAATTTAGTTAGGAAACATGAAAAACAGTAAAGTTCATTATACAGAACATAATTAGAAATTGAGTGGAATCCTTCAAAATTTTTAATGTTAGAAGTCTGGTTCACCAACGATTTAAAAAAAAGTGTGGAAGTGAATTATGCAGAAAAGCTTGCTGATGTCAGATACTTATTTTAAGATATGGGTAAAATGCCAGATGCCCCATGGTAGAATCACTATATTAAAATGTGTGATCATCTCAAAACTAATCCATCTCTGGCTGCTTTTGCCAAATCCACCAGACGTTTTTTTCTAATCATGCCAGTAGATCTGTTGTAAATTTGTGCAGAATAAAAAAGCAGACATCAGTCGAAAAACTGTGCATAAAAGTGTTAAAAAATGGAGGTATCGGTCTTCCCGAGTTAAAAACTTTGTCACATCCTTGAAAGTGTCTTGGATTCATAGAAGTGAAAGATCAGAGCACAAGTGGAAAAATATTCTATTTAGTAGCTTCCCCCAGTGATCTGATCAATAAAGATGGTCCAGAGATTGTTCCAAAATTTACAAAATATTCTGGGCAGATGTTTTTGAAGCATATCAACATTTCTGTTACAATTGTGTGCCCAAAAATTCTGCTGAATATTAGTCGAACCAGTATGCTGCAATAAACATATTCAAGTCGGGAAAAAAGATACTTGTTTCCAGAAAACTTGAAAACAAAAATGTTTACTATCTCGCACAATTCTTTGATGATGATGGACAGTTTCTTTCACACACAAGTTTTAAGGAAAAATATGATGTCTATTGATTTTCTCACTTTCGCCAGGTATAAGTTAGCAGTACTCGATTATATAAAGACAACTGGAATAGATATCAACAACAATAGATATATCAGTCCTCCTCACTGCTATAAAAATTTTTTCGCCACTTATAAGGGTTCAAATATGTACTATGATATATTGATTGATAATAACTTGAGAGCTCCATGTTGCGAAAAATAGGATTTTAAGCTGTCTCAAACTCATGACTGGGAGTCATGTTTTCTACATGCTCATAAACTAGCATACAGAAAGCTCAAATGGTTTCAGCTCAGAATAGTACACAGATGTTTAGGAACGAATACCTTTTTTTTTTTTAAAAGAAATTAGAGTCGTCAATAATGGCAGGTGCAGCTTTTGTGGGCTGTGTAAGGATAATATTAACCATATGGTTTGGAAGTGTACTTATGCTCAGCGTTTCTGGGACATTTTAAGTGAATTGATAACAAAAAAATGTACCAATGCCCAGAATATACATCTATCAGAAGCGCTAGTTCTCTTAGGATTTGATGCTATGATCACTATCAATTGTATTTTCTACTTCATTATTCTTTTGGCAAAACAATAATACATACACATGTAAACTGAAAAGCAGCCTTCCACACGTAGCAAGTTTTCTGAAAACTTGAGAATTTTGATATAAGATAGAAAAACATAACGTGTATATAAACATGAACTATAAAGAATTCCACATTAAATGGTTAACATAGGAACCACTTGTCTCCTCTATTAATGGTTTGATCAACTTCCTTTTAATTAGGGGGTAATTGCTGGTACCTTTTTCCTTTTCATGACGTACGACAGTGTTTGCATGCTGGTAAACCTTTCTTTTTTTAATCAATGTAATTTATCACTAGCACTATCAATGAGACTCTTACTATAACTGTTGGAAAACCGTTTACAATGTCTGCATTCTCTCAGCTCCTTAACATCCAACACATTCTGTCTGTCATTTTTGTCTGTATTTCCTTCCCTATTGTATATATGTATGTATGTCATTTTTGTCTGTATTTCCTTCCCTATTGTATATATGTATGTATGTGTCTATTTATAGGTCTGTCCACCTATGTTCTGTACTCCCTGGACATGCATATACTTTGATATAATTGTAATATGCATGCGTTATTGAATACTTTATTGTATATCACATTGTAACCATGTTAAAAGATAGATACATGTGTAAGCAATGTCCGATCAACTTGCTGTCAACAAAATAAAACAAAAAAAACATGTCAACAGCTTGACGAGGTGGGGGGTGGGGGGGGTGGGGGGTAGAAGAGTGGATGGGGAGGGAGGGAGTGGGTGGGTGTTTGTTTGATGGGTGGTGTGTGTGGGGGGGGGGGGGGGGGGGGGTTGGGAAAGAAGATTTTTTTTTCACCCTTTTTTCTATTTTTTTTTCTTTGCTGTGTAAAACATTGTAAAAGTTAATAGAATTGAGAAATGTTTAAATAAGATAATAAATAATTAAACTTTATTTTGAGGTATGACAAATTTTTTTTTTCTTTAAGCATATCTTTATTGAACAGATGTGCACATAATCAAACTATTGAACTGAACAGATGTGCACATAATCAAACTATTGAACTGAAGCAACAACAAAGCAATAACTTACGATGTGCTCAGTGACAGAAAATTTAACAACAATAAACACATTGGCGGATTATATGATCAACATTGATATGTAAAAGAGAAAGAAAAATGCTAAATATATTAAGGGAAAGATTGTAGAAAATCTGAAATTAGATTTTAAAAAAAAAAGAGAGAGAGGAAAGAAGATAGAACAGATCAGAAGAATCTAACAGCGATGCAATTCGGCAGTCTACACAACAAGTATGATTCCCCATGCATCAGACGTACACAAATTTGCACAGAGAGAGAGAGAGATGCGTCCCGTCTCCCAAGACACAGAGCCCAGCCCCATGTCGCAGTAGGTCCAATACAAAGATGAACTAGACAACCATACACAGCCATCCGAGGGCCAGCCTGGCAGCAGTGATGAGAAGAAGAAGAAAAGGAAGAAGAAGAAGAGAAACAAGAGAAGGTGAACAAGCACAAGAAGATGAAAAAGATCAAGAAGAACAAGCACAAGAAGATGAAAAAGATAAAGAAGAACATGTATCTGGAGAAGAACAAGAAAATGAGGAAGAAGAACTAAATCGCTGTAATATTGAAAATGTTTACCTCAGGCAATAAACTGGTGCAGTTTTGAAAATTCTTTCGTTTTCTGCCCTGGTTAATGTTTGGTCACCAAAAAGAAGTGTCTGTGTATCAATACAGTTAGGATTGAGAGTGAAAATAGTATTTATTCTTATCTGTATGTAGTTTGTACAATCTAACAGGTAGTGCTCTGCGTTTTCTATGTGATGGCCACACTCACATTTTAGATCAACTAGTAAATGTCTCTTGTGTAAGTCGTAATTAATGTTACTCGTTCCTAAACGTAATCTACAATGGTTTATTTGATCCTGCCTCAATCCAGCATAATAGTAGAAAGGAACAGTGGTGTCTAAAGCAGATAGAAACGTTTAAATTGGCTAATAGAGTTTGTTGACTTGATATCGTCTGGAAGGTTGTTCCACAAGATCACTGTACTAGGTAAAAAGGATTTTTTGTATAATTCAGTTCTGCATTGTGGCACTGTTCTTTCAAGTGGCCGATGCCTATGGTAATTATTTTGGTCAGAGACTAGAGAAGGGAGATCAGCTAAATAGTTGTGACGGACGCCATTAACCATTTTCTGAAAGCTTACATCTTTTCCGTCTTTCTTGTAATGAACAAAAACCAGACTCTTGGTATAATTTCTGATGACTTGTTCCCTTAACTCCGCCAGTGATGATATGAACAGCTTCTAGATGTAGTTTTTCTAACATGATTGACTGGGTGTCTGTGCAGTTGTCCCACAAAATGTCTGCATAGTCGAAATGGGGTAAAGAAAAGGTTTTGTACATCATTTCTAAAGTCTTTCTGGTTAGTCTGTATTTGTATCTTTTAAGACACGCAGTTAACGTGTTTACTTCGTTGGCTATATGAATCAGATGTGTTCGTCCCATTTGCAGTTGTCTTGAAAAGTTACTCCTAGATGTTTGTGGGATTTTGATGGTTCTAGGGTCTTCCTTCCAAATGCAAGTGGTAAAATTTGGCACAACCACAGGTAATATTGAGAAGTTTGGTTTTATTTTCGTTAAAGTTAATTTTCCAAAGTTTGCCCCAACAGGCAAACTTCCTGAAGATCTGAATGTAGGATTTCTGTCCTGATGTGTTGATCATTTACGATGAGCAACAAACTAGTATCATCGGCAAACAATTTAATTGTTGCCTGGATTTCATTTTCAGTATCATTAATGTATAACAAGAACAGTAAAGGACCAAGGACAAATCCTTGAGAAACACCTGCAGGAATTCTTTTCAGCTCGGAATTTTCGCTTTTCATAACTACTGATTGTTGTCTGTTATGTAGGTAATCACGAAAAAAAAGTCTTGTACTTTCCCTCTGATCCCCATCGCTGCTAGTTTGAATAAAATTCCTGTGTGCCAGACACGATCGAAAGCTTTTATCAAAGTAGATTGTTTGTGCTGTGATCCCACAATCAAAAGCGGAACAGACATCATTGTATGTGACCAGAAGCTGGTTGACTATGGAATCGCCGGTTGTAGGGAATGACGACTTCATTTGTTTTTAAGAATGTATACATGTTTGTGGACACATTTCTCAAGAATTTTACCAACACAGCTAAGGAGTGAAATTGGGCGGTAATTATGACACAGTTCTCTTAGTCCTTTTTTTGTGAATAGGTGAAACATGTGCTCTCTTCCACAGGGACAGAAATTTACCTTCGTTCAGGCATTTTTTAAAATACTGAGTAAGAGGGCTAGCAATAACATTTAATGCACGTGTCATAGTTTGTTGTGGATGAGGTCTGGACCAGATGCTTTAGTCTTGTCGAGATTACTAAAAACTGATATGATATCATCTTCAGTAAGTACAGTTTCATTAATTTTATTAGTTGGCAAACGACATCTGTGGTAGTTCGTCATTGTCGTTGCCGAGAGTGAATTGTTCTATGAAAAAATTGTTTAGTATAAAATCCTTCTGAGTTCATAATTAATTTGATTCATATTTTCATCTCGATTGAGATCCAAAGAGATAGTCACCAACATCAAGAATTAGAAACCATGTGACAGAGACTCATACAGATTATCCTGAAAATTATTTCGAAAAACGCCTTTAGATTTGTTATTTTTACCTTTTTCTCTTTACCATCAGATTTAACAGTCCTGTTATTTTTCATTTTTGGTTTCACAACATCAGTATCTTATTAACTTCCATTAACCAGTGTTTTGTGTTGATTGTGTGATGTACATGTTTTTGTCCTCTTGTGATTGAGAACACAGCTCAATAGGAGAGGTACTTCTATGTCATTGTCTCTCAGTTAGTAGTAACAATGTTTTACATTCACATGTCATCAACTGGAATCAAACTGTAGTGATTTGTTAGTTTGCGATTGGATTTTTTTTTCTGTTTACAGTGTATTGATTTGGCCATAACAACTTTTTATTGCTGCGTTGTTTATGTGGGGCTGTAATAGCTTTTTTTTCGCTGATGCTTAATTTCTTTGTTTTTGTAAATCTCCACTTCTGTTGATCATGATCTTTATAGCAGCCAGGAACAGTTACTATCAAGCATTAATCTATGAGTCGGAACAATTACTGTCATGCATTATGATCTGTGAGCCAAAAACAATTACTGTCATGTATTAATCTATGTGTCACATAGTGTGCAGCAGATGTGCACAATGGGCTGTTGCTTTTTCGTGACAGAATCTGTTTGACCTAGCTGTTTTCTCCTCAGTTCTGGAGATCTGTAATTTTTGCAGCATCAGGTAAATATGTTTCTTGTTGGGTTAGAGTCATCTGACACCCTGGGTGCTGCTGCTGCTCTCTTTACCTCATGTCTTTTAAAGGCATGCTTCTGCTTCCTTCAGAACTGAGATGATGATGTGTTTTGGACACTATTAATTTATTTCTTTTGGCATAGTGATGGACTGCATACAATTCCTATTATTTTGATGATACCTCATTTCTCACTTTAACTTTTTTGGGGTGAAGGCCTCCAATTGAGGCACCAACTCGCACACACGTTACGGATGAAGGGTCCTGATTGGGGCTTTGTATGATTTGAATTTTTGGAGTGGCACCCACTTCATGGATGACATGATAATCTAAAAGTATTCATTGACCTTTCCCTTGTCAAAGGCAACCAATGGTTGCAGAAATTTTCACCAGGCGAGCAAGCCAGGGAGGGTTTTTGCAAGACTCTGTCCAATGTTTTCGGTGCCTGTCAGCAATGGTGTCTAAACTCAATACTACACAGCAGCGAAGCTTGGAGAGAAGGCATTGTAGTCAGTGTTCCACAACGTTAGAAGTACATCAAACTGAAGGTTTGAACATTGAGGAAGACTTGGACGACAGTAATGATGATGTTATTGAAAGTGGATGTGAGAGAAGTTCAGATTCTGAACTCAAACAGGTGGCACTGATAGCTAAGGTGAGTGATAGAGTGAAGAGGGTGGTGATAATAATGATGAGGCACCACAGGTCGAGCAGAGAGGAGAGCAGATACTGGAAATGATAGAGGAAGAGTTTTTACGGTTTATGATGCAAGACTAGCATCAAGATTTTCAATTTGTACCTGCTGTGCCACCTTTCACTGGTGAACCTGGTTTACTCACATCACAAGAATGCCATGCCCCCTTCCAGTTCTTTTCAGCTGAAAACGGAGCATCTGCCACCATGTGGTCAAGTCCAGGCTTTCCAGCAAGGTGTGTATACTTTATTGTGTTATCATCCTATTACTGTTTATATGTTTTTTTTTTAAAATCTCATTCACACGCATATATTACTTGTTAACACAATACACACACACACACACACACACACACACACACACACACACAGAGTTATGAAATTAATGACAATGATAATTATAGCATATTGACATTTTTATATATTTTCAGGAAGTGGAATGTATGAGTAAACTAAAAAGAAAAACATCTGTTAGATAGATAATGATTTATTGTGCTGTGTCAGGTGCTGTTACTGTTCTGCAGTGGATGGATAGGAAGTCGGTCCATGTGATCACCACCAAGGTCAACCCCCACACCATGACAGTTGTGACCATATGCCATGAGCACAGTTCAGGAAACCCCTGGCTGTCCAGGACTACATTCAGAACAGAAGTGACCAGCTGATACATTACTAAACCGTGAAGTGGTGGAAAGAACTTTTCTTCCACTTCTACACCCTGAGCCTCATCCTGTGTGACAAACTAGCCCACATACTTTCATTTATATCATTCTGTACAAAATTATGTTGATTTTTAGTATAGCAAGCAAGCTATTGTGTACATTGTGATGGTGTAGGTTTTTAGTTTACTCTTTTTTTTTTCTCATTTGTGTTGTGTCAATATTAGTGGATCATAAAGTGCCAAATAGGCAATAATATGAATCAAAAATCAAATTTGGACATTTCTTGTTTTATTTTGTGAGTAAACAGACTGTTTCAAAGACACTGTGCTTCCCTGTACACATGTACTAGACATCTGCATGTGTTACTTCAGATGAAAGAAAAAAGGATATTGTTCTAAAACATGAAAGATGAAGGCAGGAAGTTTAATGTTTTCACTCCAACTAACTCGGTATGTTTCTAATTAGTTCCGAAAGTTTCATGTTCTTACTCCTAACAGTTTTTTTTTGTGATTTTTTAAAATAACCGTTACAAATGGTCTTTGCCATGGGAAAGTAAAGGGGAAAAACTGCCAGTACCGAGTAAGTTAAATGAGTTTGTCATCACTAATCTTAAAGAAAGTTCAAATTGTTATTTTCTCATACTTATCAGTCCAAGCAAAATGCCTTATCCCCACTTGGCATGGAACAAAGCCGTATTATCAGGATCCCCCAAAAAAACAAAATTGGGAGATGAGAGAGCTGACTTCACTTCAGTCCCAGATAGGCCAGCCAGAGTGATTGCCCTTAGTGAATTCACAATATTGCGCCATGTTTAGAACTAGCTCGGTTTTCTCCTTGGTGGAGAAACTCGCCTTTTTCATTTCAGCAGATTCAGTCTTGGTTTCCAGTGGATTCCTACAAACAACAGTTTAAATTCATCTTTCCCTTGGAGGATGAAGCTTGTTTTTTGGATCCGCATTAGGGAATTTCCACTGATCGTTCCCATAAGTTGAGGTCCATCGCCGCTTCTCTGCAGCAGTCAGCCACTTCTTCATGCATGTCACCTCATTTACTCCTCGTGTCGCAAGTGGTACAAGTAAAATTCCTTCCTCTGTGAAAGAAATTTTCCATATGTATCATGCATCCCTGGCACTAGACTTTGACTACTCCTTTGTTTAATAACTAATCCCAAGGACGGACCTTGTTTCTTCTGGATACTGAGTTTGCTATGCATGTGAAGAATAGGACCTGAGAGTTTGCAGGAGACTGGGACTGAACAGGGAAATGACCACTGATTCAGCAGTCTGGAGTCTATCCCACCTTTCTCTCACACACAAGTGTGAACTGTGAAGTTTAGATAGCTGGCAAGGTCATTTTTCTCCCAGAGGGAAGAGGACCACCCAGGTCAAGTGCATCATAAACTACTCAAATCCCCAGAACATACATATGCTTGTGGCCCTCCTGAGGTGCCACTCTCTGCTTGCGTTATGAAATCGGGGATAGAGGTGAGCTCCCCAAGCATAAGCACTGGCATATGCACAGGTTATGAGAATGGGTGGTGGAGAAGGCAAGGGAACCCTTCTTTCAGCCAGAACTTCTTGCAGAAGAAAAGAGTGCTTAGTGGAAGAAACAAGGATAGTGCAATTCCAGTTCATTATTTGTTGTTATCAAAGATCGCTAGAAACCCATTGGGCAAAGGCAAAGTGGGCTTTGGTGGATCATGTTGGCAGCAGCCAGTAAGAAGTGGTTCATAGTTCAGACATCCCCATAGGAGTCAGTAGTGAACTTTGAAGCATGTCCACAATCAGAGCAAATCTCTATGCTCGAGACACTGACAGGAAAACAAGACTGAGTATTAATTGATGCTCCCAACAAAGGTCGAGGTACTGGACATTCCTCTTCCCATGACATTCTGCAATGTTTCTCCATGGCATGTGCATCAGAGTATGATGCACAGCTTTGCAGGTGAACATCTTCAGGCTTACTCACATACACAGGTTGGACACAGTTTACCCGAGTTGACAGCAATAGTAGAAAACTGAATGTTAAAACTGTAATATTGAAACTGGTGGAGAAACTGGTGAGGATATTGATGCAAAAGTTGTACAGTTTCGCTTTTTCCAAAAATATTAGGTGAATTTTGAGCCATGATATCTAGTAAGTGTTTAAATTTTAGAGTGCTGTGTGGCATTACAAGGTGTCAGAAAGAAATATCAAGTGTTCCAACAGAGCAACAAGTCAGCCAGCTGCAAGTTGCCTGTGGTGCATTCATTGCAAGAGCTGGAAAGGTGTGTTTCCAAAACCAGGAAGGGAAGGCAAGAGTTTTAACCCCTTGAGCACCAGGGTCTGTGTAAATGAGTTCATTCCCCTTGCCAAGGGTTTTTGGGCGTTTTTGCATAAAATAAACAAAAATTCATAGCTCCTCATCCAGCTAAGAAAACCCCATAAAACTGTACATTTTAGGAATCTGCATTATTCCTCTATGTGTTGACATCAGAATCAAACAGAAATCTTTATCAGGGTATGAGCACCATGCTGTTATATAAACAAATGTGGAAAAAAGGGTAAAATTTATTAGAAAAATATTTGTAAAATATAAACCTGCAGCTGGAAGTTTTCGCCAGTTGGAACTTTTATCCCTGGGTTTCCACTAAATGGCAGTGTTGCTGGGCTATAGAAATTTGGTAGTGAAAAACTCACTTGAAATCTAGCTTCCTAGTTCGAGTTGCAGCTGCTGATTGTCTGCCACGCCCCCTTGACACACCGCCTCTCCCTCTCCCTCTGCCGTGAACCCCCCTCCTCACTTCAGTCTGTCTTCTCTTTCGCCCCGCACAGACTGAAAGCAAATCTTTTCGTGTGTATCAGTTTCAAGCTGCCGAGAAGCACACACGCTGGCTGGCTGGCTCGGCGTACCGACGCTTGTGTCAGCTGGGTCAACTTGACCCATCAACGATGCATGCACCAAATCGTCGTCACTTTCCCATGTGTCGAGCAAATGGACTGACTCAAGATTTGAATCGCCTTCTTCTAGAATAATATTCGCTGTTTCGAGAGCAGAAAAGGTTTTTCGAGTCGATTGTAGGCCGCTAAGTCCGGGTGTTACATCGTCTGCTACTGTTGGTGAGTGAAAACAACTCAGAGCCTGTGGGGTCTTCACTTTCAATGGACTGGGCACACAGTATGTGTACACGTCATGAAATATGATTTAATTGGCCACTGGACGGGATCCTAAACCTTCGTCATACTCCAAATAAGTCAGTGAAATTGCTAGGGTTTTCCAGCTAAAAATAGCAAAAGATCACCGACCGAAATTTCGGTCGATGGCACTGAAACGGAAGTATTTTATCGACTGAAATATCGGTCGCTGGCACTCAACAGGGTAAGCACCTGATAAGAAGTGACATTGCAGGCAAGGGAGGCAAGCCAGAGTAAGGCAGGGGTCATGGAAGAGGAGGATTCTTTTTCCTGGTTATATTTTTTATTTTGGTTTTTGCTTTTTAGTGATAACACCTGTTTGGGTATGTCCAGTCAAACAGAGTAATAGCTGTCTTCTGTTAAGTATGTGAAAAAAAGAGCGCTTATTATCATCTGTGAATCCTTAATTTTTAATCTTTAACACAATCTCCACCCATTTCCATTGTGATAAAATAATTTGTGAACTGTGTGTGTGTTTCAGGTGTACGATAATTGCCAAGAGTTTGAACGAAAGCGGATAGAATTTTTCAAACATACATTTTTCAGAATGCATAAATGTGTGGACCTCAGTGTGGATCCCAAGTAAGTGCATTTTGGAAGAATTACAATAAATGGGAGAAAGAACTAAAAGAAAAGTGAAAGTTATTATTAGTAGGTGATATGAACAAGTGAACTTGTAATGCATCCTTTCTTTATTTATGGCATGGCTTGAGCGCTCAAAATGTAAGAATCATGACACAGTCTAACAACATAACACCTCATAGTGGCATGATCGAGTAAACTAACACATCTGAAGAAGAGATTATCTAGTCCTTGCAGATATGAGGGTTAGATGCTTAGGAAAAAAAAAAGGAAATTACCATCTTTGAAAGTGAGCACAAAGATGAACGTTGATTGAACACTTGTGCATGTCTACACATATACATCTCACATATCTTCACAAAGCACACTTGTGCATGTCTACACATATACATCTCGCATATCTTCACAAAGCACACTTGTGCATGTCTACACATATACATCTCACATATCTTCACAAAGCACACTTGTGCATGTCTACACATATACATCTCGCATATCTTCACAAAGCACACTTGTGCATGTCTACACATATACATCTCGCATATCTTCACAAAGCACACTTGTGCATGTCTACACATATACATCTCGCATATCTTCACAAAGCACACTTGTGCATGTCTACACATATACATCTCACATATCTTCACAAAGCACACTTGTGCATGTCTACACATATACATCTCACATATCTTCACAAACCAGTTTGAACTGGATATTGATGATGAATTTGAATCAAAAAGAGGAGAAAAAGAACTTTAATCTAGACTACAGGGCTACTGAATTGTGCATATTAAGACAAAAGATCGCCTATGAGTACCAGTAGTGACTGGTTACTGTAAAGTCAGGTCAGAGTTGCTGGCTCTGAATCATACAATAGCTGGAGAGGTGATGTGAATAATTTTGAGATTTTCAATTCATAAAATTATGTAAACATAAATCACTCATGTTTACGAATTGTGTGAACTGAAAATCCCAGATTCACTGATGTCGACTCTCAACACTTTTTCTGAGCTGTGTCAGGCTCCTGTTTGTCGGAACAAATTGGAATTAGTTATCATTACTTGGTCAGCATCTACATTCCTGTTGACGCCTCACTATAACGCTGAACAAGTTAGTAGTGGGGAAAACAAGTGCAGGCTAACAATTCTTCACTCCTCACTGTAAATTACATTCTTTAAATCTAACATCACCGTAATCGCATAAATATGAAGATAAGACTGGCAACCAATTTTGCAGAAATGCAAGCAACATTGAATGTGTAGGGCGGGGGAGTGGAGGGTAGAGCTATACTTCCAGTGTAATTATTGGAGCCCTCCCCTTTCTTCCCTTTCTATATGTCTTTTTCTCTTTGTCTGTCTGTCTGTCTCTCTCTGAGTAGCTTGTACAGTATTGTCTGTTATCAAAACAGATGCCACATCTGATTTTGCTGTGGATGCTGCTGATGTGGTTCCAGGTTTACCCGAGTGTACACAGACTTGCAGGCTTCCATTGCTAATACAGATCCTGACAAGGACCTGAAGTACTGGTCCACCATGCATGGCGTCAGCATGGCCATGGCCTGGCCACAGTTTGAGGTCAGTGCCCTCCCTTTCCATGCAGCCAACATCTTGTACACTAGGCTGAGGAAAGAAGAAATATTTCAGAGAACTAACTTAACTCACCTCTCCAAAAATGTGCCTTGTGAATTACTAAGAAAAATATGATCAACAGTTTCTGATTTACTAGTAAAATAATCATGGCAAGGTATTGTTTCTCCACAGAAACTGTGGGTTACTGTGCACTCACAATGCATGGCAAGTAACTGTTCCTTCACACAAACTAGGGAGTACAGTGCACCCATGACATATGGCAAAGTATTGTTGCTTCACAGAAATTGTGGGTTACTGTGCACCACAATGTATGGCAAGTTTTTTCTCCTTCACACAAACTAAGGACTGCAGTGCAGCCATGATACATGGCAAGGTATTGTTCCTTCACAGAAACTGTGGGTTATTGTTCACCACGATGTACAGCAAGTTATCATTTCTTCACCAAATCTAAGATTTATGGCAAGCTATTGTTCCTTCACAGAACCCTCCGGTGGTTGCAACCTTGCCGTGGTCAGAGGGTGTGTGCTGTCAAGTGATTCCTTAGGCTCTGCTGATGGAGGTGTCAGTACTTAATGGAAGACTAGATTTGGTACACACTTCTAAGTCTGTATAGCCAAGCTACTGAAAGGCCTAAACACAATGTGGTAGGAGTTGATGCCTTGGAAGGGTCTCCCATGTCAGAAAAGTGGAGGGTGAAGGCCCTGACAAAACCCGCATTTTTCGTATTCTGTCTTCTGCATTTCTCAATACATCTTTTCTATCTCAGTCTCCACTTTAAGATTTTTTCACATTCCTCTTTTCTCTGTAGTTGTAAGATCTGCCACGTTTGCAATGCAGTATGACCTATGATGGAGGGGAATGAGATCTGGTAATTGGGAGGGCAGATGCTCTCAACACATCTCTTTGACTTGGACCTCTTCTAGACAGGAGGTGCACTCGCCCAGGTGTATCAACTGGTTACCCCTTCGTGGGGCTGGGTCAAGACAGGTAGTTCCCGGCTTGCCAAGGTAACCCTGTAGTGTTTGGCTCTCTGTCCCCGGGAGTTGGGCATGATCAGAAGCGACAGGATTAGTGGGCTTCTGTTTGTCATATATCCCTCCAGAAGTCTGGAAGGGGTCAAGACAGTGACTTCTTGGCCATGGTCGCTTAGTTGGACTCTACGGTGGATGGATAAGGGAGGTTTGAAATTAAAAACAAAATGAAAAGGGTTCGTTCACCAAAAATCTCCCTTCCCCCTAAAAAACAAAAAAAGTACAAACAAATTCATTGAGACTGTCCCACGAATTGGAAATTGGCAGGGTTTTGGACATGGAAACCAGAAAGAAAACAGGGTTTGGGGCTTCCTGGTTAGTGGATGAAGGCACTGAAGAGGAGAAACCCATATCAGCATGAAGTCCTTTTGCCATTTGAAAAGGTTTTCAAGGCATAGGCATTGCAGCTAACCTTAAATGAATTAAAAGACTTCGCAATGGATCATTCCTCATGAAGTGCAAATCCAAGTGCCAAGCAGAACAGCTTGAAAGTGCTACAAAGCTGGTGGACAGGATAGGGGAATAAGAGTGACTCCTCACAAACAATTAAACTCATCCAAGGAGGTTGTCAGATGTCCTGATCTCAGAGGCTTGTCAGAGGCAGATATAAAAATGGAACTGGCACTTCAAAGTGTTACAGATGTCCATATGGTCACAATCCAAAAGAGAACAGAGAAAGTTTCCACCAACACACTCTCTTTCTGACGTTCTGTACTCTGTCCTTACCACAAGCCATCAAAGTGGGATATTTCACTGTACGTGTTCAGCTGTACATTCCTTCCTCTATACACTGTTTTGAATGCCAAAGATTTGGACACCTTAGACTTAGAGATCGTTGTTCTGGGGAAGAGGTGTGTGGTATTTGCTGCAAAACAACCCATGATCAGCCATGTAGAGATCTGGGCCATTATGCAAATTGCAATGGTGACCACCCCTCCGCTTCATGCAACTGGCCAGTTTGGCTGCAGGAAAAAAAAAAAGTCAAAACAGAAAACAAGATGTCGTTTTTCGAAACTAGGAAACAGGTCTTTGGCAGTCAGTTTATTTCCATTTCTTCCTATGCTTCAGCTGTGAAGAGAGTGTCTACTCAGTCTGTTTCATTCCAAACTGATGCTTTTTGTTTTTTGAAAACAGTGCAAGATAAAAGTGTCTGGCCCCAGAGAAAGCAAATCCACAACCTCCCCGTCCAGAGTGGATGTCCCTGGTGAAGCCCTTATCTCCACCACCTTTCAGACTGCACAGCAGTCTGAACCATCTGCTGCTGGGCAGAAGAAAAAACCAGCACTCCCACTTCAATCTGTCGAGAGTAGTGCCCACGCAGGCAAGCTGCCAGTACGTCAGGAGAACCAAACAAGCCTGTCCCATTTAAAAACAAATCTTTGCTGTTTAGCCCTTGTGCTCTTTATACACTTCCTCAGGCTTTAGCTGCCAGAGTCACTCTCCATAAAACAGTTGCTGTTTCCTCGTTATGATTGCAGCCGTCTTTCTAGGTCATTTGTCTGACCTTGTCAGTCTGATTGAAGAATTTCCTTACCCTGGTTTGCTGTTGGGCAATTTCAGTGGGCACAATCCCCTTTGGGCAGTGTGAATTCTTCATCCAGAGTCTGTTTTTTGAGGTTGTCTTTTCAGAGCTGGATTTGGGTTGTCTGAATGATGGGTGCCAACTTTGATGACTGGACCAAGGTTCTTAACATTCCAATATCCAATGCGTGTAACCATTTTTGCAGTTAAGACTCGAGTCATCGGGCACCAGCTTCCTCAGAGAGGCTTTCACTAACGTCCGTCATTCTGACTCTGTAGTCCTTCATTTCCTTGATGACTTGTGCCAACTTTGATGACTGGAACAAGGTTCTTACATTCCAATATCCAATGCATGTAACCATTTTCGCAGTTAAGACTTGAGTCATTGGGGCACCAGCTTCCTCAGAGAGGCTTTCTCTGGCGTCCGTCATTGTGTCTGCGGCTGGAGTCGACTGTTGCCTTGGCTGCGTTGTCAGTGAAGTGCTTTGAACTGTTTTCGTAGCTCATGTGTTTTACAGGATCAGGGTACTAGCCTGAAGCCAGATCTGCTTGCAGTTATCTAAAGAGACTGTAGAAGGCAGTCATCTCTAAAAGACAAACAGCAGATGACCACTCACTATGCAGTGGTTCGCCTTTGGACCATACACGTGGCTGTTAAGCTTCTCTTGGAAACTCCTCCGCCCTGGCCGGTGCTTCCACAAGGGAAGTCGTATGCGTAGAGGTGCAGTGTAAACACCACCCCTCACGTGGTTCAACCCGCCAGCTGAAGCGGTGTACCAGGGTGTGGTGCTAGGAACCAGCACATGAGAGATTTAGGAGATGGATGAGGACCAGTGATGCCTGTCCACCCTATTAGGTAGGATGCAGCTGCCAAACAACAAGGGTGCTACCTTTATCCAGAGCCCCCCTCCGCCCCTATCAGTGTAGATCACAAAGAAGATAACTGGTACTGTGGGGACTAGCTCTGGACCTGTGAAGGCAAAAGATGGCACACTGCTGGCAAGGACAAACTTGCAAGATGGGCTGAGCACTTAAAAGAAGTTCTAGACCCGAGCCACCGACACCAGCTGAGGCGGAAGACCCATCCCTCCTGCTCCCAATCAACACCGATGACTTCACTGAAGAGGAAATCAGAACAACCATCAAGATATAAAAGAACAATAAGTCCCCTGGGTTCGACGAATAACAGCGGAAATGCTCAAAGGTGGTGGTGACTGCATCGTCTCTTGGATGTGCCAGGTCATCCTCAACCGACTGCGCAATGTAGTGGACAGTGAGCTCAGGGAACAACAAGCAGGATTCCACCTGAAACGATCCTGTGTGGAGCAGATCTTCACACTAAGACAGATCATCGAGAAGTGTCGAGAGCACCAAGTACCCCTAGCCATCAGCTTCATTGACTTCACCAAAGCATTTGACAGTGTCCACAGACCATCATTGTGGAAAATCATGATATCCTGCGGCATCCCAGAGAAAGTTGTGTCGGCCATAGAGCAGATTTACATAACTCCAAGTGCAGAGTCAGGACAGAAGATGGCTACAGTGACTGGTTTGAAGTTGTCACCGGGGTAAGGCAAGGTTGTATCCTGTCCCCTCTCCTCTTTGCACTTGCCATTGACTGGGTTTTTTAACATGCAACCCAGGGAAAGGGAATCAATTGGACAAAAGGACATAGCCTCTCAGATCTGGATTTTGCCGATGACATTGCTGCTCTTGCAAGCATCACTCAAGATCTGCAGGTGCTTGTCGACAGTATTAGCAAATTTGCAGGCAACATTGGCCTCATTATCAGTGCAAAAAGACTAAAAATATGCTGACTGGTAAACACAGTGCCAACAGATGTTTTCATCGACGGAAAGTAAGTGGAAGAAGTAGAGAACTTCACATACTTAGGCAGCTCCATCAACAATGCCACTGACCTCGGCATGAACTGAAGTGTTATATTTGGAAGGCAGCATCAACATTCAATCAGCTGAACAAAATATGGAACAGCAAGAAATTCTCCCTTTGAATCAAATTGAAGTTTTATAACTCCAGTGTGATTTCAACGCTGCTATATGGTTGTAAAATCTGGCAGCTGAAGACCACCCAGGAGAAGAAACTTGATGCTTTTGAAAATAAGTGCCTATGTAAGATCTTGGGCATCAAATGGTCAGACTTTATACCAAATGAAGAGGTCAGGGAGAGGTCCAAACAGCTCCCGTGTCAACCATCATCTGCTGAAGGTGCCTCCACTGGCTTGGACATGTCTTGAGATTACCCCCATCAAGACCTGCAAACCAGGCCATTAAATGGACCCCAGCAGGCCAGAGAAAAAGAGGACAACCCAGGATGAGCTGACGACAGACAGTGGAGAGAGACATCAGACTCGTTGGCAGAGGATGGAATGACATCAACAGACTGGCTGAGGACTGTGCACAGTGGAGCGCCTTGACTGCCTCGTGCGTCGCAAGATGCAGGAGCATCTAAGTCTAAGTAAGTCTAAGAATGATGGGTCTCCAACATGCCTCCATTCTTCCACAGGTACACTTTTGTGTTTAGATTTGTCGTTATGTGATCCCCCACTGGTCCTGGACTATGAGTGGTGTGCTCATGGCAATCTTCACAGAAGAATAATAAAGAAAGCTGCAGTTTACCTGAACACCTGAATTAACAAAAAGCTGACTGAAATCTGTTTGCAGGGTGTGTCCGAAAACGTGAGGAAGAGGAAGTTCTGCAAAGTCTGGACCCTGCCAAAAGTCTGACAGACATACTTTTAAAATGTGCAAAGACAGTATTTCAACTTCTTCAAACAAATAACAGATGCCTGAAACACCCTAGTTTAATTCTGAATGCCAATACATTTCCAGTGAATGCAAACGTGCTCATTGTTGTGTTTTTCACAGACCATCTGCGCCCAGTAAACAAGGCCATCAAAAACTGTAAGCCAAAACTTGAAATTAAATAAACATCAGTCTTGGAGAGACTTCTGCTCCAAGCTGACATCCAAAATATCTAACAAAAAAAGTTTGGAAAATTATCTAGAAAAGAAAAGGGAAAAACACCAACCCATCAATTCATCACCTGAAACTTGCTGATGCTCTGATTTCTAACATCTCCCTGAATTTTCACCTCGGACAACTCTGAAGTCTACAATCAATGATTTTCAAATTATGAAATGAAATCAGCTCTGCAAAGCTGTTGCAGTTCTGCTCCTGGCCTTGATGTCATCCATTACCAACTTTTGAAACATCTTCCAGAAAGCTGTCCCCAAAACCTTTCTGAAAGTCTACAATATAGACCACAAGATTCTTTCTGCCCTCCTGGCAGAAAGCCCTGATCATTCCTTTTTTAACAACCCTTCAAATTATCATCCAAAAAATCTGACCAGCTGCCTCTGCAAGCTAATGGAAAAGATGGTCAACTCCTGTCCAGTGTGGAAGGTGGAAACTGATGGCCTTTTGGCCAAAGAACAGAAAGAAAAGTACCACTCTACTGCTGACCATTTAGTCCATATTGAAACCACTATCTGCAACGCCTTCATTAACAAAACATGTCATTGTTATCTTTTTTTTTTATGTGGAGGAGGCTTATGATGCCACATGGAAATATGGAATTCTTATGGATCTTTATAGACTAGGTTTTCAAGGTCATCTGCCTGTTTTTATTTTTTGATTAAAAACTTTAAGGCTGATTTGCAGTTTAAAGTCCATGTTGGCACCAAGCAGTCTGACATCCATTGGCAGGAATCGGGTGTACCCCAAGGGAATATTCTTTCTCCTGCTCTCTTCAGTATGAAAATTAACGAGATTCTCAGTTTTGTAAATCAGGCTCTGAGTCCTCGCTATTTGTTGATGACTATGCACTCTGTGAAGTTGGAGCCACATATGCCAGTATGCAGCATTGACTCTAACTTTGTATGGATAAGATCCGAGAGTCGGTAGAGGAAAATAGGTTTACCTTTTTGGCACTGAAACTCGGTGTATCCACTTTTCACGGTTTTCATCAGTTCTTTGCAGCTCCTGAAGTTTGTCTGGACAAATCAATCATTCCAGCAGTGAAAGAAGCCAAATTTCTGGGTGTTATCTTTGATCAAAAACTGAACTTCAAAACAAATTTTAAAAAACATTCTTCGTGAGTCGGCCAAAAACAAGGACAAACAAATTACAAGACAAAACACAACACAGACTTTGAAACGTTAAAAGTCACATACAATACTTAAAAACTTCATGTCAGAAAGCAGTGAACATTCTGAGAGTTGTGGCTCACACAGATTGGGGCGCTGATAAGAAAACTATTTCCACCTTTGCAGGTCTCTGATCCGCTCCAATATGGATTATGGATCTGTGATCATTGACTCTGCCGGACCTTCCTACCTGAAAACTCTAGATCCCATCCACTATCAAGGGCTTTGACTCCGTCTGGGTGCATTCTGCTCCATCCCTGTTTACAGCCTCTATGCTGAGGCAAGAGAACCATCCCTCTCTAACTGTCATCTGAAACTTACCTTAAACTGTTGTTTGAATCTAATTTCAGAACCCCCATACCCTACTTACGACTGTATTTTGACCTGAAGTTCCAAAAGAAATTCAACGACCAACCACCCCATTTTCATTCCACCCTTAGGAATTCGTATTCTTCTCCATTTGAACAATGCAGATAAAGACCTTAGAATAGTGTGTGACTCGTCCAGTTTCCTGATAACCCACTATGTACTTTCTTCACTCTGGAGATCCAGTTTGATTTAGCCTTGCTTTGTAAAGATATCACTTGTTCCTTGGCGCATAATAGGTCTTTTTCACTGATCTTTATTCTAAATTTCTATTCTTCCCAATAATTTTTACTGACGGTTCCAGATCTGCTGAGGGAGTTGCCTCTGCTGTGTTTTGCACAACGGGTCCTTCACAGAGATGTTCTGAACACGTTCTCACTGACAGTTCCATCTACACTGCTGAGTTGACAGCCTTCATCCTGGCTGTTGAAATGGTCTCTAAATCAAAACAAAATTTTTCTCATTTTGTCAGACTTGCTTTCTGCTTTGGAGGCCATTGCTGGCCATGACCTCTCTAACACCTTCAGGTGCTGAAATTGTTTGAACTATACACCTCTCTGAAATCTAATGGATACAACATAGTTTTTGCTTGGGTTTCTGGTCATGTGGGCATTTGAGGCAATGAGGTGGTTGATCAGCTTGCCAAGAGTGCCACAAAGAAAGAGTTCAGCAGATTGTCTATCCCTCACACCAATCTGAAACCCAAAGCTCAAGCTTATGTCAAAGACCTCTGGCAAGAGCAATGGAACTTGCAGACAAATAATAAACTCTTCCAAATCTGTCCAAACCTTCCTGGGGCGGTCATAAAGAAGAAACAGTCTTGTGTTGTTTGCACACAGGCCAGTCCTTTTACACTCATTCTTATCTTTTAAAAGGTGAAGAAGCTCCATGTCATGTGCCTCTCACAAAGAAACATATTCTTTTTGAATGTTGGGACTTGTATGATGTCGGTCGCAAGCACTTTACAGCAGATTCCATGAAAACCTTGTTCAGAAAGAGGTCAACAATTTTCATCTAAGACTTTATGGAAGAAAGATTTTAACAAAATTTCTGGTGTATTTTCAGGTGTGTTTTAACGTGTTGTGTGATTTTCGTTTTTTTTTTTAATATGACTTGAGAGTTGACTTCAACATACTGATAGCCCTGATATGGCCCTTTGCAGTCAGCTGGGCTATAAACAACTTTCTCTCTTTCTCTCTCCTTCACAGAAAAAATGGGTTACTGTACTTCTTTGGTGTATGACAAGGGGTGTAGTTCCTTCACAGACAACATACTTTATGCTCACAATGTAAGTCAAGCTATTCATTTATAACAAAAAAACAAAAAACAAAAAAAAACGTATGACTGCAAACCCATCGTTTAAGGCCCGCAAAACTTTAGGCTATGTATGTGAAAATGTACCTGATATAAACCAGGCCAGAGAAATATGGCCACCTGCAGTACAAGTCAAAAGAATGTTAGCACCACTCTCAGAAACACACCTGCGCAGTGGGTTAAGCTTGATGATGCGGCCCAGTTGTTCCCATTTGAGCCCACAGATATGTGCGTTGTTCTTGGCTTGTTAAGATTCTTCCGTGATAATGATTTAGTTTAATGTTGTGTGATGCTAACCAGAGGGATGGAATACTTATGTCTGTACTTCCCCCCGGTCCATCATGATGAACGGGAGCCCACAGATATGTGCGTTGTTCTTGGCTTGTTAAGATTCTTCCATGATAATGATTTAGTTTGAATGTTGTGTGATGCTAACCAGAGGGATGGAATACTTATGTCTGTACTTCCCCCCGGTCCATCAGGAATATTCCCCAGAACTGCAAGCCATCTCAAAACGTGGCAAAGGGTCAGTGAGCACTGGGGAAGGGGGCATCACCATCACCAGCATCCGCCACTCCGTGAGGATAGCTATGGCAACTATGGAGCTGACCAGCTACCCCCACCTTACTCTTCCTCTTCTGCTCAGCACAGCTCATATTTTGCTGCCTCCACCAGTTCCACAGCACCACAGCACAGCCGGTACTGCCACTGTGTATGTGTGCGTGTGTGTGTGTGTGTGTGTGTGTGTGTGTGCATGTGCGTTCATGTGCGTGTGCATTACAAAACCCACAGTGCACTATTATAGCCAGTCTTGTCATTGTGTGTGTATATGTGTGTGTGTGTGTTTGGGGGGGGGGGGGGGGCAGTACTAGACCCACAGCGCACAATTATAGCCAGTATTGTCATTGTATGGGGGGGGGGGGGGGGCAGTACTAGACCCACAGCTCACAGTTATAGCCAGTATTGTCATTGTGTGTGTGTATACATTGGGGGGGGGGGGGGGGGGGGGGGGGGGGCGCAGTACTAGACCCACAGCGCACTATTATAGCCAGTATTGTCATTGTATGGGGGGGGGGGGGGGGGGGGGGCAGTACAGGAACCACAGCGCACAATTATAGCCAGTATTGTCATTGTGTGTGTATACATGTGTGTGTGTGTGTGTGTGATGTATGTAGGTGTTGGTTTTGCATTGCATTGTGCTAAGCAAATTTATGGGTGAAACTTGGCATATTAAGTTGAAGTTGCTTCTTTAATTACTTGATGACATTATAGTAAAGTAATAAATGTCTAAATTCAGAAAGGACTATCTGTCATGTTAGTAAAAGTGTTTGAAAGGTAGGAAAATATCTTGCTCCAGAGCCTGCTTTGCATAAAAGATCAGTCTCATTTATTTTCAAAAATCTTTATCATAATTACAGATTCTTGTAACTGTTTCCTTGTTTTCTTGCTTATGTATAAGTCCCACTGGCTTGACAGATGTATTAGCACATATGGATTGTTTGGTGTGCACCAACAACTAATATGTTCTAAAATCAATTATTTCTCCTTTTTTTTTTTAGATCTGAGTGTATGAAGTGGTTATAGTCCTGCAGGACATCAGTGGAAAATCAGTTTCATAGATTATGGTATTTACAGCATACTCCTTTTTTTCTACTAGCAAGGCTGACTTTTCTTCTTTGCCTGGCACCAGTTCTGAATGTACCCTGTTGCCATCAGCTTATGTCAATAAAACTGAAACTCTGTGCTGTATGATTGGTAATAATCAGTGAGCTGCCTACAGCCTAGTGCATCTTGGAAATGTTACACAGAGGACTCAGTTGCTCATGTCTACTTCCATTTTGTGAGGCTGCAGAACATAGGCGACAGACAGACATAACGTTTAACTTCTGAGCAACTTCAAATTCGCAGGTATGGATGAATATTGCAAAAGTTACAATGCAACTTTTGCAACGGGAAGCAATTACATGCTATACCACCCATTCTCTCTTCTCTCATGATCTCCAGCTGCCCCCCACCTTCTCCCTTCCCCTTCCTCCCCCTCCTTCACATGGCCACCCATTTTTCTCTTCCCATCCATTCCTTATTATATGTCTTACTTCCAAGTCATACAGATTTTTTGGTGTATTTTGGAGAAAATGGTTTCTTGTAGATTTATGGGTTGATCATTAAACAGAAGCTAGTTCAGAAAATTGGGGGAAAAAATAGATAATCTGTTTCAGCTATGTAAATCCATTTTTATGGTTTGTTTTTGATATTTTGTTTGTTTTTTCAAGAGTTAAAAAGCAGTAGTACTTTGCTGACTTAACATTCCTTAAAAAATATCAGTGCTTTTGATATAACCCAACCGAATATCTTGTCTGGCACAAAGCACAGCACTGCCTATGATACTGCCCTAAATCCTTTTGCTGAAGAGGGGGAAAAGGAGCCACGGGAGATGGGAAAAAGTACAAAGCCAATGTATATCTGTTTCTGTTGTCATTAGCACAGATCCACCCAGTCATTTTTGTGCAAGACGTTTAACTTTATTGCTCCTGATGGTCAAGAAGGAAACTAATGTCATTTTTTTTTCTTGCTGATTTTCACTTTTCCTGTCGGATGTATTTTATTGATCATGAATATAAATGTTTGTGTAATACTGAATGCTGCACACAGTTGCAATCTTTATTTAAAACAGAGCACTTTTATACTATATACTCCAATTTAAGTAATACACTGAAATTTTTTTTTAAATATTGCACTTTATAACACTGAGACTTGCACAATGTGTGTTCAGGCTCTTTTAATAAAAAGTTAAGTAATATGCTGAAATTCTTTTTAAATATTGCACTTTATAACACTGAGACTTGCACAATGTGTGTTCAGGCTCTTTTAATAAAAAGTTAAGTAATATGCTGAAATTCTTTTTTAAATATTGCACTTTATAACACTGAGACTTGCACAATGTGTGTTCAGGCTCTTTTAATTTCAGCTGCTTGTATTGTCATGTTACTTCAGGTCCAATTATTCATCCACTGTGTCATGTGCTGTGTCATAGTGGTGCTTTTCTGTTGCTAGATTCGAAGATGAACCTTAGACAAACATTTGATGTAAGGACTTTTGTATAGAGATAATGAAAATATATGAATCTTGAAATTATAAACACTGATAGATTACAATGTGATTGTCTGTAATATTGATGAAAATATTTTCTGAATATCCACCTTAATGTATGGAACACATACACTGTATATGTCATAAGGCATTCACTAAATGATGGATTGGAACAGTATTGCTTATAGGATTACTATAAATGAGCATGGGTCACAGTATTTTATTGGATTCATGCAGGAGCATGCATGTAAAATACAACCATTCATGGCGCCATACTAACCAAAGAAACTGTTTGATTTTCTTAAATGTTTAACCATATATCAATAGTCTAAATACTGACTGCCCATAAATCATGAATTTTTAAGGACATATATTTGAAAACTTTAGTAGCAACAAGGTTTATTTTGAAGCCTTAATTTCTGATCTGAGGGTTGTTGCTCAGTTTTGAATAACCTATTATAATTTCAACAGGTGAATGCATTCTTGGATAAGGGGGTGACAGACTACAGATGAACAAATGTCAAGCTAGAAAGAAAGCATAAGCAAGTAAAAGAGTAACTCTTTAATGTCTCCATGTATGGAAAGTGAATTGAGAAAAGACAATCTTCCCCACTGTGCAGGAGACGCACATTAAGATGTCCTCATGCCTTTCATCTAGTGTGATGCCAGAGGAATCTGATCTTTCATGGCAGCTTAGCAATTGATGGTCTAGATTACTTTAGGTGAGCCAGACGGTTTGTGTGCTTCATCAGTATTAGTTTGCTTATCGCAACCCAGTCAACGGTTGTCTGCCTTGTAATGTTCTATGTGATAATTCTTTTCTCTAGTCACTTGCTTCAAATTTCCAATGTTTTAGGTTGCAGCTATAATTTGTGAATGAGTTTGATGCTGTTTGTAGAGGTACATGCATTGTTTGTTTAGTTTTTTTTTTGTTTTTTTTTTAGTAATGCACACAGTTAAAATCTCAACAAGTTTTTTAAATAATTTTTGTACACCTAAAATTATTTGTAGTTTATACACTGAAAGATTCAAGGGGAAAAAAGCAGCATTACCATGACTTGAAAATTAATCTCAGATATTACCTTGGGTGTTAAATGCTAGCAGTACTGTGGTTTATTACCACATATAAAGTATCAAGTACACATGCCTGGTGAACCACAACAGCTTTAGTCTGTTCCATAGACAATGTAGGTAATGTGTATAGAAGATAAGGTAGCATAACAGAGTCTTTTAAGCAGTTCATAAGGATTTGATCAATGAAAGGTTTCTCCATCATTAAAATGTTTACAAGGCAAACTGAAAAAAAGTTGGAATACCTGTTAACACAGTTATATAATTTTCTTGCTATGTTCAAGGAAAATTATCGCAGTGTAATGCTTCATTACACACTGTGTGTATTCTTGCAATAGCTAGTCAATAGGCTGGTACTTCTGGATGAACGTTTTCCAATATCATATGACACGTTAAGTGCTCTGATAGAGTATGATTTCAATGGTTAATTTAAAGAGAGAACAACAAACCGGTCTAGTTTTAAATACAGTGTTTGCACAGAGTTAATGTCAAGATAAGAAATTATTAGTACTGCTCAAGTCATGAAATATATGCTAGCACATAACTGAGACAAAACATTGGAGATTGAACTTGATTCAAGAGGTTTTAAAATGTTGATGAAGATTAGTACTAATGCTGGTGCTTCTGAAAATGGATAAGTTATTAAATTGACAGTGTTCTGCAGCCAAGAGTCAGCAGTGAACGTAGGTTATCAGGTCCAGGAAGGCAAACAGTTTAGATAGATTTGCCAGCCATCCAAGTCAAAACAGTTATTGTGGTATATGAAACACATTGAAAGAAACATTGAAAAATAATATCCAGATGTGAAAATGTAGTTGCCAGGAACATTTGCAAGGAAGTAAAAATAGATATGAAGGTGACAGTTTTTTAAGCAGGGAGTGATGTATCTAGTAACAGTGAGAACAGCTAAGGTTTAGCTGTGGTTTCACCAGGGAGACTCAGAAGTCAATGGATGGCCTTTACAGGGGATTGAAGCAATTGGAGTAGTGAGTGCTTAGTGTCTGTGTCAGGAAGATTTGCCGATTTGTTTTGTTCATTAAATCAGAACTGTTATTTGGTTAAGGACAATCCTTATCTCCAAAAATGGCCATGGGGTGTGATTACTCCATCCTTTGTTTGAAACCATGAGGGCAGTTTAATGTTTGAAATGCTGAATGCTTCAAAAGATCATAAATAAAAAATGATTTATCATATCATGGTCAGATAACTATTTCTTGGCCAGGCCATATAGATGGTTACATGCCTGTAGTTTATTATTGACCAAACAGATTCTTAAAGCTAACCTCTTCATATTGAAGCCTTTCATACAGCAGTCACTTGCCAAATCATATACCTTACTTGTGGAATGATATTGCCTTTTTTGTTGTTGTTGCCTGTAATGGTTGTTGAGAACATGGTCTATTTTTCTGCATGTATTTGTCATGGTTATTAGCTTTAATGTGTGGTTAATGATAATATTAATAATATAATTAATTCATTTCACATGGTTTTAACTGTAATATATGATTGACATGGTAACAACTTTCAATAAAGATCCACCCAGTCGAGACTCCCATGAGTCCTAATAGTCTTGTTTTTTCCCCTTGCATTTTAGTTTTAGGAACATTTTGTCTATACTAGATTTACTCCCGTTAAGGATGCAGCCTTGTGTTTGGTAAAGGGAGCTAAAAAAAAAAAAAGAAGTAAATTCTGTTTTCCTTAGTCTCTTCTTTGGAGGAATGGAGTAGATGCACACATACAGAATAAACATGTTATGAGTGTTATTGAGTGTTGGCAAATGCGGTGTGTGGCACACATACAGAATAAACATGTTATGAGTGTAATTGAGTGTTGGCAAATGCGGTGTGTGGCACACATACAGAATAAACATGTTATGAGTGTAATTGAGTGTTGGCAAATGCGGTGTGTGGCACACATACAGAATAGACATGTTATGAGTGTAATTGAGTGTTGGCAAATGCGGTGTGTGGCACACATACAGAATAGACATGTTATGAGTGTAATTGAGTGTTGGCAAATGCGGTGTGTGGCACACATACAGAATAGACATGTTATGAGTGTAATTGAGTGTTGGCAAATGCGGTGTGTGGCACACATACAGAATAGACATGTTATGAGTGTAATTGAGTGTTGGCAAATGCGGTGTGTGGCACACATACAGAATAAACATGTTATGAGTGTAATTGAGTGTTGGCAAATGCGGTGTGTGGCACACATACAGAATAAACATGTTATGAGTGTAATTGAGTGTTGGCAAATGCGGTGTGTGGCACACATACAGAATAAACATGTTATGAGTGTAATTGAGTGTTGGCAAATGCGGTGTGTGGCACACATACAGAATAAACATGTTATGAGTGTAATTGAGTGTTGGCAAATGCGGTGTGTGGCACACATACAGAATAAACATGTTATGAGTGTAATTGAGTGTTGGCAAATGCGGTGTGTGGCACACATAAAAGGGGTAAACAAAAATCTTCAAAATTACCTGAAATTTTTGGTTTGCATCAACTACTGTTGACAGTTATGTATGCACAAGTTCTTTTGTTTGTGTTAACTAGTAAGTAGGTACACAGACCTTGCATTTAGCATCCCTCATGTGTACTTTTGGGTCTTGTAGACCTACAGTATATTGAGAAGGACATTAATACTTCTCATTCCAACCATTGAGTTTTACAGTTCTGCAGTTTCTGAGGTATCATCATTATGCAGAGGTTTTAATCTTTGGGATTAAACTGGAAATCCAGATCAGAAAAAAATTGCAAAACTTTGTCTTGGGATCAGCAACATTGTATTTGTGCAGTCTGTAGGTCAGCCAGATGCAGTTTGGATCCATTCCCATGCCTAGTATTTTGGGATGTAATATTTTCTCTTTGGTAAATCTTGAATTAGTACCATATTTTGTGATATGCTTCTTTAAATGCAGAATAGAAGTTCAGGAAAGAAAATTATTGGTGAGTAAAACCATCATCTAGTGACTTTTGGTTATGAAATCTTCGAAATACTCCACAATTATTGAGGATGTTCTGCTGGGAAGGTGGCAGAAAGTCTTGAATTAGTAACGTGACTTCCTGTCAATTCAGTCACAGAAACAACAGTCATTCCATGCATACTTGAGAAAAGATTTTGCTAATGAACAACAAAATGCTAAAACCATGAAAAAAGGACAGGCAGCAGTCCAGGAAGAGAGGAGGAAAGCAATCCATGAAGAGAGGAAGGCAGCAGTATGCAAAGAGGCAGTAATAGTGATACAGAAAGAGAAGTAAGAGGCAAAACAGGAAGAGGTGAGATAGCAAAATAGGAAGAGAGGGAGGCAGCAATATAAGTGAAGCAGGCAGCAATATGAGAAGAGAGCAGGAAGCAGCACAGGAAGAGACCAGGAACCAATACAGGAAGACAGCAGGAAGCAATACAGACAGGGAGGCAGGAAGCAATATGGGAAGATGGTCAGAAATGCAGGAAGAGTGGAAGGACACAAAGATATGTCGGCAGTACTAGATAGTGGAGAGGAGAATGCTGCAAATCAATACTTATCAAAAAATGTAAAATGCAGTGAAGCTCTCTGCCTTAAATCAAAATTGAAACACATACACATAAACACCCATGTTTAAGATCATGTAGAAATGGGGGTATAGTACTAATTTAAGTTTTAAAAAATCATAAAAAGAAAAATGGGAAGAGTAAGCATAAGTATTATGATATGATGCATGCACTACATGATATGCCTATGGAAAATACTGTAATGAATATCATTTCCTAGAGGTCTTGTATACTGGTAATTGGCTGTGGGGTATGCAGTTTCAACAAACTTTCATACTTTCTGTCACGCTCGCAAGATTTGAATTAGTTTGTTTGCCTTGAGCCACAAAACCATCAGTCACCAAGTTCTTAACAAATGTAAACACATGCTCAGTGAAGAGCTTGGCCATGGCTCCTTTACACCAGCTGGCCAAGTGGATTGGTGTTGGCATTGTAGTCCATATTTTTGCTTCTGTAGATGTTGAAGTTGACCTTAAAAAGATTCTGAGTCACATGAGGCCCAGGCTTTGATTTCCCGCCTATGAGCATTGGCAGGTATGTATTGGAGAAAAGAATGACGTCTTTTAAATTTGAACATGACCACGTCAGCTGTCTTTTTCCTATATGGCATGTGCAGTTCTGAAAATCTTATTTTCACATGATTGATATTGGGTTTCATTGTGAGCAGCATGCGCAAAGTTGGGTGCTCTTTGTTGCCAGCATCTTGCAGAAAGAAAGAACTCTAGAGAGAACTTTACAATAAAAGATCTCAGAGAAGAAAGCCCCTTAGGCAAGTATGTTGGCCCTGAACTCCTTACATTCTAGGTCACATCCAGATCATGATGACTAGATGCCCTTCTGCTGTCAGAATTTTAGAAAAAAAAATTGCCAGCAATTTTGTCGTCATTAAGATGAAAATAAATGATTAGTTCCGTGCACCTGCTCCTTCCCTTGGCATCACTCTGCTAAACATTACCTGGTTCAGCTGTTCCCTTGATTACCACCACAGCTGGTTGCCAGGAAGATCAGTAATACCCACGGAGAGATGCAAGCTGAAGAACAACTTCATTTTGTCTACTGTCGTATGAAATTTAAAAAGAAACAGTATTAGTTCTGGCACAGGATACAGACAGATTACAGGACAAAACACATTGCATTTTGACCTCTTGGGTCTTCTTCAGGCAAAGACAAACAACATTTAGGAAATGAAAACGAAGAACAAGAAACCACTTATCTTCTAATATTGGGCAAAAAATGGCTATTTTGCCTGAAGGAGACCCAAGAGGTCAAAATGCATTGTGTTTTGTCCTGTAATCTGTTTGTCTGTATCTTGTGGTGCATCTAATACCATTTCTTTTTAAATTTTGCTTCATTTTCTGCTCTCAGTCACCTCATTTGGAAAGCTACTGTCATGTGAACAGAGGTTGGTTGCATTTTTCTGAATGGCAAAATGTTTTCTTTTATTGGCTTTGTCTTCAAACAAATTATTAGGGATGACTAGGAAAAAGTAGTCAACTTGCACATAGTATCCAAAAAAAGTGGAATTTATGTTCCAGGTTTTCCTTTGATTTTTTTTTTCATTTTTCACATAGTGTGCATGTGCTCTATGTGCCACACTTCAGGGTTGGAATTTGCACAAGTTGCAGACTCACAACACTATTTGCACTATCGTCAGTTTCAGATCAGATGAATGCACTAAAGATACATCAGATAGACCGATGTTTTCTGGGTCGCGTCAGCATTGTTCTTTTTTTTGTTTGTTTTTGTTTGTCTTTTTGCTAATTCATTTTTTTTCTGTGCCATTACAGTGGCATTACCCTCATGCCGCTCATTCTGGCTCCTATCTACAGCCACACCTTGGCTTGTCTTGCCACAGTCCTTGCACTTTAAAGCCCCAGGAAATGGTCAGTGTCAAGCAGTCATAAGGCAACTCATCAGAGGAGACGCTACTCTGCAGTGGTGTCTGTTCTGACCCAACATGCGCAGTACATGACCTACTAAGCCCCCTAGTGACAACAGTTTATGCTCAGTTACTGAGCCAGTGTTAAGTGAGTGCCCCCTTAAGTACATCTCCATGAACTTGCTGATACCAGTGCGCTCAACAGGAACTCACCAAGGACCTACGGAGAGGAAAATGGGTCTGAGATCATCATGAGAGCATGGCATTAAGAGCCGATCAGTGAGGATGAGGATGATAAAGGGTCTGAGGTCATCATGAGAGCATGGCATTAAGAGCCGATCAGTGAGGATGAGGATGATAAAGGGTCTGAGGTCATCATGAGAGCATGGCATTAAGAGCCGATCAGTGAGGATGAGGATGATAAAGGGTCTGAGGTCATCATGAGAGCATGGCATTAAGAGCTGATCAGTGAGGATGAGGATGATAAAGGGTCTGAGGTCATCATGAGAGCATGGCATTAAGAGCCGATCAGTGAGGATGAGGATGATAAAGGGTCTGAGGTCATCATGAGAGCATGGCATTAAGAGCCGATCAGTGAGGATGAGGATGATAAAGGGTCTGAGGTCATGAGAGCATGGCATTAAGAGCCGATCAGTGAGGATGAGGATGATAAAGGGTCTGAGGTCATCATGAGAGCATGGCATTAAGAGCTGATCAGTGAGGATGAGGATGATAAAGGGTCTGAGGTCATCATGAGAGCATGGCATTAAGAGCCGATCAGTGAGGATGAGGATGATAAAGGTAGTGCTGTGGAGTTTCTTTTCAGTCTGAGAATGCGTGATGGTGCTTTACTCATTATCATACTTATTATCATATTAAGTCCTGGCATCAGCCAAGCCAGAGAAATACAGACACCTGCAGTGTTGGTCAGGAAATTTGAGCTTACCAACTCCCTCAGAGAAGCATCCGTTAAGTGGATGAAACTTACCTGTGTGATTCAAGTTTTTTCAGTTGAGCCCATGGCAAACAAAGCTCTGGGTAGGAGCCAATCAGGGCTGAAAAATCCCACAAATAAACGGCTTTGATGGGAGTTGGGGATTCGCAGTGCTATGCACTGTGCTACAGTGGTAATGTATTCATTATTTCTTTCCGCTATCAACTGATCAAGAAAATTTGAAAACACCATATTGTTGTCTGACTCGCCGTTCACATTACTTGAGCCCACTATCATAGTGAAAGTGGCGCAAGATATTTGGACTCACTTCTTGAACAACCAGTCACAACCCTCAAACATCCTTTGAATGGCTGAAAATATGTCTTATAGGTTGTAACATTGCTTTTTCATACCAAACAACTTTCCATTGATAGAAGAGTGAATGAAACATAACGTCAAGTTTCCAAATATGGTAGTCTTACTATGGCAGTGCAGTGTCTGCTCAAGGGGCATTGATCAGAGGCATTAGGTGTTGAGAATTAAGAGGCTGTATTGATGAATGCAAGTGTCCTTGAATGTGTTTGGGTAGTATAGATTTACCTCCTAATCAAGGCCTCTTCCCCCATTAACCCGAAGAGTGCCTTTAAGCCATCAGCTGATGCCGAAGTAAATATGCTTTCCCAGTGCCTATGGGCCGTCCACTGACATCATGCATTTTTCTTGAATTTTCATTCGTTACTGTTTCTATTAACGGACTTAAATAGAGTGTGCGTAGTAAGCCTTATATGTCTGTAGTATTAAAATGATATGCAAATGACCACACATGAGGGGAAAGCCCATTTATTCTCATCACTGACTGGATGACCAGCCAGTACTTCGTCTCGCTTGCAAAGATGGCGACGCAACCTTCGACAAGCGTAGCGACCAAATCAACATATTTACACAGCTGAGCAGGCTCTGCTAATCATTTTTGACAAAGACAATAATCTTTTATTCAATGACTTACTCGAGCATGAAGGTGAGATGATGATAGTGATGGAATTGCTGACCATATTCGTCAGTTATTGAGTCGGGCTGTGTGACCTCAGTGTGTGTTCAGCTGACGGCTTGCCAGTGTCGAACGAGCTAGCCTAGTGTGTACTCTGCACTGCGTGCCAGTGGCCAGTGATGTGATAGTCCGCGTGAGAGGGGAGTGCGGCCTGCTTGCGGCGTGACACGGGGCAGAGGGAAAGGTAGGGGAAGAGGAGGGGTGAAAGGGTTGAAGTCCAGCAAAGGGGCGTGGTGGGGGGAGGGGGGCATGGTCGTGGACTGACCTGTCTGCATAGAGTGTGAGCGTCTTGATAGACTTCTAAACTGTTTTACTTTCATTTACAGGTGTAGTGTGACAATACAAACTTTATTTTCAACCTTTTTGCTTTGTGTTCTTTTTTGGATGTGAAGCTGTAGTGGTAAATACATATGTTTTTGATCGTGCAAAAAAATCTATCCAAATCTAAATGCCTAAATATTTTTTTATTATCAAAATTAAAACAAAAGAAGCCCAGATTCAAAATCTTCATTCAATTTCCTTCAAAAATCATATATATTTCAGTTTTATGTCTTTTGTAGTTTCTGAGCTAGAATTTTTTGTTAATTATTACCCCCAAATCATTAGATTTCCCTGGCACTGGGAAAGCCTTTGTTTGTAACATTTTAAGGCAGTGAACAGGTTAATAGACTTCAGGGGGATACTGTAAACAGGTTGCACAGTATTTGCTTGTGCAGTGTTCAAGGATGCAGTTCGTGTTTGTATCCTAGTGTTTTCTTAACAGTAATAACATATGCATTGGACACAAGTTATTTCCCTCTTGCATTACAGTGAGGTTGGAGAGGTACATGACAATCCCTTTGGGGACTATGACCTTGACACGGAGGAGGGGGTTGACCTGGATGACAGCAGTCAGGGCTGGGCCGTGCGGGCACTCTACGATTACAACAAGACTGAGGAGGATGAGATTGAGTTCAAAGCAGGTCTGTATAACGTGGGCATTGGAAAGTCTGTACAGTTGTTTTTATAATGTTTAAGCTTGCTTTTGCTGTACGTTTTTCTTCTTTGATTCCATGTTGAACAGTAACCACCCTACAATTAGTCTCTTCTGCATTTTCAGTCCTGACGGGCTCCATCATCCCTCTCTGAATGCAATTCATACATCATGCATTTCTGTTGTTCTGCTGATATTGATATAATAATAATGATAATAATGAATACTTATATATCTAAAGGTTCCTTTCCCATTTAACAAAATAATAAGGGCAGTATGCTTTCATCTATCTGGCTTCCTGCATTATGAATCAACTGTCTTGAGTGTTGGCCATGCAGGCTCCGGCACAAAATCTTTTATCTCGTACTAGTTCTTCTGCTTTAGCAGTTTACCTAAATTTAATGCAGTAACATAATTCTTGAATGAATATACCTCAAACACAATAAGCACAAACTACAGTGCATCATTTTAAAGAGGAAAGAATGCAATTTCATACAAAATCATGCAAAATGTATGACTGAACAATTTATTCTTTTGCAAACGGTGAATAGTGTGGGAATATGATGTGATATTTTTCATTAAATCAAAAAAATTCATTGAAATTTTTTTTTTGTCAGTTCATTAAAAAATTGTTGTTCTTTTCTTTATACCTGAACACTATGATGTTAGTGATACCATACAGTTCATTTCAGGTAAAGTGGTAGGCATTTTTTGTTCTGCAACTGCAGTATAAAAGAGTGGTAAATTCTCAAATTCACCCGTAAATGTTTGCATCGCAGGGAAAAAAGAATATGATGATGAAAATTTGAATTGAATTTCAAACTAAAATATCAGCAAAAAAAAGAATAGGTGCTTTGCATTAAACGAGTTTTTCACTTTAACAGATTTTTTTTTTTTTTTTTTCAAGTCGGTGCACAATGTTTTGAAACTTGAAAAAATATATGAACATGTGTGTGCGCATATGCAGAGCATGACACGAATAATCACACACACACACACACACACACACACACACACACACACACACACACACACACACTTTCTCTCTCTCTCATTATCTGCTAAATCCAACGAATATGAACAACACAAATTCAACACCACACGAACACGACCACAGAACACACACTGAGTGTCAAAGGTTAGCATGGCAGCTTTTGTTATGTAGACCCAAGATTCGGGGTTTACCTTTACACTGCAGAGGGCGATAGGCTAATTATGCGCATGCGTAAATGATATAAACAAAAGATGCTTAAAATAGCACGGCTTTCCGGAGAATTATACAACGCAGGGAAGAAAGGTCTTCACTGTATTGTGAACGAAAATATGATGAGGGAAATGAAATAGAAAACATGTGTCTTGTATGATAGTATCAACAGCATTAATATCATGAGTTTTAAATAATATACTTACATTACGTTCATAAGGAAGAATGTACCAAGAAGTATTAATGTATAATTAAGATAGAATTCTGTATGTACATACTGTCAGGGAAGAATGTTTGGTTGCAGTCATGGTAAACTTTTGTTCTAATTATATAAAACTGATTTATATTTCTTGTTGCGTACTCATGTGAATAGGCTGATGGCCTCACATTAAAGTCACGAGTCTCTCTCTCATTATCACTCTCACACACACATACACTCTCTCTCACTGTCTCTCTCTTTCTTCCTCTGCCGCTTGTGACAGTAATATATATGCTGCATATTCAAAAATGATTAAAAAATGCAGTCAGTAAAGAGAACTGGTGAGAGTTAAAACACCCTTCTTTTGGGAAGCCCTCTGACCATAAGCTCTCATCCAGGAAGCTTTCTGATCATAAACTCACACCCAGAGAGCCTTCTGATCATAAACTGTCATCCAGAAAGCCTTCTGACTACAAATTCTCATTGATCATAAACTCTCACCCAGAAAGCCTTCTGACTACAAATTCTCATTGATCATAAACTCTCACCCAGAAAGCCTTCTGACTACAAATTCTCATTGATCATAAACTGTCATCCAGAAAGCCTTCTGACTACAAATCCTCACTGATCATAAACTGTCATCCAGAAAGCCTTCTGACTACAAATCCTCACTGATCATAAACTGTCATCCAGAAAGCCTTCTGATTACAAATTCTCACTGATCATAAACTGTCATCCAGAAAGCCTTCCGATTACAAATTCTTACAGATCATAAACTGTCATCCAGAAAGCCTTCTAATTACAAATTCTTACAGATCATAAACTGTCATCCAGAAAGCCTTCTGACTACAAATTCTTACAGATCATAAACTGTCGTCCAGAAAGCCTTCTAATTACAAATTCTTACAGATCATAAACTGTCGTCCAGAAAGCCTTCTGACTACAAATTCTCAGCCAGGAAGACTTCTGATCATAAACGCTCACCCAGGGAGCATTCTAATCACAAACTGTCAACCATTTATTGAAGTCTGTTGCCGTCTTACGTGTTTATAGGTCTTCTTCAAGGTGCTACTGTTTCTGCTATGTTTTGCTGTGTATACATGTGTGTGTGTAGGAATGAGATTATGTGACAATAGAAGGCAGTAGAAAGGTTTTCTTTGAATAGGTGTGTGTGTGTGTGTGTGTTGATTTTCTTGAGGCTGAAAAAAGAGAATCCTGGGAGAGGTGTAGAAGGGGGAGGGGGGTTATGTTGACTTTTCTGTATTAACTGTATTGCCATTTTTTGGAACGTTAACCCTCTGACTGCCCCATGACGGAGATTTTCCTCATGTTTCTGTTTGCAGAAATAGCGCTCCATGACATACATATCCGTCATCATCATTGCTAGAATTTTCCCAGTCCCACCTTTAGACCAGGGAGTCCCAACATACACCAATCAGAAAGCTTGATATGTCTGCTTGAATTATTCGTAAGCTATGAGCTCCAATCATGTCATGTAATGGTCTGTTCATCAGCTTTGCATTACCACCCCCCTCTTGATTGACACGCTTGTGAGCAGTCGAGTTCAACATGGCTGATGACGAACGTCAACCTAGCCCCAGCCGAGTAAAAAGACAGCATAAATTGAAGTAGTGTCGTGATAGTGTGACCACGAACATGGGTGAAGTGATTGAGGATGAAGATTTTAGCACTAACTTGTCAGACAATTCGTTTGATGAAGAAGAACATGATGAAACTGAGTTGCTGAGCACTGGTGAGATGCAGGCCTTGGACACTGTCCGTATTAGTGGTCTTGACATCAGTAGAGATGAGAGAGTGTAGCTGGAGGTAAAATATCAAAGTGTTGCTGACCCAGATTTTGAGCGTGGTGCTGACCAGTCCAGTGGTTCGACCACAGAAGGGGAAAAAGGAAAGACCTGCCACAGCTTTCATGGTCTGCTAACGTTGACTGAGCCTATGTGTGAGTCGTGTTGCGTGGGGCAGACCTGGCACACAGCCAAGTGGAGGGAGAGAGTTGAGGTGAGAGACTGATGGTCATTGTACCATGTTTGAACTGCGTATGCTGTTACTTTTGCAGGGGCCCGGAAGAGACTGGACTGAAGATAGTGTGTCTGGCAAGGGGTGTGGCAGTGTGTGTGTGTGTGTGTGTGTGTGTGTGTGCAAATGAGTGAGTGAATGAACAGTGTATTAGCTTGTGTGTCTGAGAGAGTGCATGATTGTGTGTGTGAACAATGTGTGTGTGTGTGTGTGAAAGAGGTATATATCTTACAATAATTATCTTAACAGGTGTGAGCAGAGGAAGAGGCCGAGGAACAGGAGTTGTGCAGGGACAAGGGAGAGGTGTGGCGCTGGATCATCCCCTTGTGCAACCAAACATGAGCCAGCCAATCATAACGACCTTCACAGAACCTGGCCTCAAGACACCAGTTGAAGGGGAAAGGCCTATAGATTATAACTGTTTTTTCTAGACAGACAGACTGTGATTGACCACTTCATAACTGAAACTAGTCATAATGCAGAGCAGATCCTAGCAGTGTCCCACCCTGTCAGCATCTCAGAGGCTGTAGGAAAGCAGTGCTCAGGCAGGAGGTGAAAGTGTGTTTCAGTGGGGGAAAAGAATTAGAGCAGCTACCTGTGTGGACGGTGTTCCTCAAAGCTGGCTCTGTTTACAACTTGTTTCCAGGTGGACTTACACACAAAAAAAACCATGGTGACAGCTGCCTACTTTTGTTTATATTTAGTGTGTGCATGTGTACGTCTAGTGTGGTATGTTTACACCCAGAACTTTGAAAAAGGAGACCAAGAAAAAACTGTGAAGATATGTCTAGTTGCAAAGCGAGAGGACTGCAGGCGGAAATCTAAACAAATCTTAAATAAATGTTAGCGAACCGCCCAAGGAATGTGGACAAACGAGTCACAAGACGAAACACAACGTGTTTCGACCTCTTAGGTCTTCATCAGGTGAGACATTAACGAATAAAACAATGAAAATTCACTTAGCTTTGATCGCTTCAGATCACTTCGCAGGGTTCAGCGCAAGGAAGAAGGCGTACCACACTAGATGTACACATGCACACACTAACGCCTTCTTCCTTGCGCTGAACCCTGCGAAGTGATCTGAAGCGATCAAAGCTAAGTAAATTTTCATTGTTTTATTCGTTAATGTCTCACCTGATGAAGACCTAAGAGGTCGAAACGCGTTGTGTTTCGTCTTGTGACTCGTTTGTCCATGTTCCTTGGGCGGTTCACTAACATTTATTTAAGATTTGTGAAGATATGATTCTGTGTCAAAGGGAACTAAAACCTGTGTGAAAATGTGAACTGATAACATTTGACTGGGTCTTTCTGGGGAACAACTATATAATTTGAGGGTAAAGTAGCAAAGACTGAAACAAAAGGGGGGTCAAAAGGAAACAAAAAAAATGTACAGCGTTTCGATTCTTAGAGTCTTTTTCAAGTGACACAAAACAGAAGCTGCTTCAAAAAAATTCTAAAATGACAAGAACTCAAAAAACACATGCAAAAGGGAGGAGGCTGTGTTTTTTTGTGTGTGTTTTTTGAGTTCTTGTCATTTTAGAATTTTTTGAAGCAGCTTCTGTTTTGTGTCACTTGAAAAAGACTCTTTAAGAGTCGAAACGCTGTACATTGTTTTTGTTCCCTTTTGACCCCCCTTTTGTTTCAGTCTTTGCTACTTTACCCTCAAATTATATAACTGTGTGAAAATGTGATCAGTTACCTGATCAGCATCAAAAGTTTGAAGAAACCTTCATATACTTATGGACACATATGGTAAGTAGATGCATTTGTCTTTTTAGTTCATTAGTTTTTTTCAAAATCTTGTGTGTGAATTTTATGTTTGTACATGTTTACCATGACATACATAAATAATTGTTTTGTAAAAATATTTACATTCAATTTTATTCCAGATACATTGCCAGCAAAAAAATTAAAATCATGTGAAAATGTCATAATTGGATAATGTGTTCATTTTCCTTTCAGAAAAGTATGCCTTATATGTACTTTCTTTCAGTAGTTTGGATGCTAGGATTTTTTTTTTAATTATTACCCTCCAAGACCAGTAACCCCTTGGCAAATGATTACACCTAAGCATGAAAAGGGTGTGGCACTCAAAGGATTAATATACCAATTTCTCATTGTTCTTTGCTCTTTTGAAAAAAAACTACTTCTTCACTGTCATCTGGAAGTGTTCTTTCAATGGCTGGTTCATGTTTGTTCTGAAAAGTCTTTGTTATTTTAATCTTCTTATAATTTTTGATGTGTTACTTTTTCTGTGGATATCAGATTAGGGTGTTCACACATTTTCACAATGAACATTAGCTGTCCATTCTGCTGTCTACTTCATAATATAGAATTTTATTTGCTTTGTTCATTTGTTTTGTTTTGTTTTTGACTCTTGAAGAGTGTATAGGGGAGAAGGGACATTCTTGAGTTTTTCATGAATGAGTTGCATTTTGTTAACAGGATGTGAATATTTCAGATGTTCTGTTATGACTTGTAGATTATGTCGCAGTTGTGTGTGTGGTATTGGAGTGTTCTTACTGGTGAGGTGACTCGCTGTCACCTGTGGTGACAGCCCTGAGAGGGCCCTCTGATGTTAGAAGCGCTCATGTCCCTCAAGGTGCTCCTTAAGGGATGCAAGAATCGGATTTCCCTCCAAATGCCTGCAAGAAACAGATTTACCCATAAAAGAATAAAGCTTAATGTTCAGAATTTATTGTGTTGTGCATGTGTGTGGATGTATGTGCATAGTCAATTTTATTTAGATTTCCATTGGATTTAAATTTGCGTAAAACAGTACTTTCATCTTCAAGAATTTTCTGTCTAAGTGCGAGTATGTGAACAAAAGAATATGTGGAAGTGTGGTGGTGAAAGAAAATGTCTTGATATTTCAGAATAAAGATTGTTTAAGATGATAGGACTTTTGAATTATCTAAACAGCGACAGTCAAACCCAGTGCTCAGTAAGACACACTAAATTATTTTTATTACCTGTATATCATATGACGTGTTAAAACAATCATTATGATGAAAAACATTTATACATGATTCCCTTTATTATCTGCAGGTAAAGTATTATGAGATTTATTGTGATTATCATAATTACCTGCAGGTGAAATGTTACTATATTCATTATGATTATCTCTGTTGTCTGCATGTGAAGAGTGATTGTGAGTCACTGTGATTATCATTTATATCAACAGGTGACGTGTTAACAATTTCATTGTAATTATCTTTACTATCTTCAGGTGAAGTGTATGATAGTCACTGATTATTTTTACTGTCTGCTATATTCACTGTGATTATATTTATTTTCTGCAGGTGAAGTGTTACCATATTCACTGTAATTATCTTTATTATCTGCAAGTGACTTGGTATAGTCACTGTGATTATCTTTCTATCTGATTACCTGCATGTGAAGTGTTACCAAATTCATTGTGATTATCTTTATTATCTACAGGTGAAGTGTTTGTTCAGTTGTCAGCTGAGGATGAAATGGGCTGGTGCCGTGGTCGCAAAGATGGCATCTTTGGCCTGTTCCCTGGCAACTATGTGGAGAAAATATGACAGTGGACGTTGGTCGACATGTCTGCCCAATCTGCTGGCCATGAACCGCAGACCTCACTGCTATCATGTAGGACACAGGGAACTTTGGGCTCTGTGAAAGAAAAGGATGGCTTTGAAAATTACATGACCAAGTTCTGGAGAAAAGGGAATTTCCATTTAAGTTTGCTTCTTACCATTATGAAAGGAACCAAAACAAAAAGTTTTGCATAAGAGCATCCTGGAGTGTCACGTATTGAAGTTGTGTGCTAGAGAGAGGGAAGCAGACCTGGAGCAGGAAAAGGTTAGTCCAGGACACAGGAAGGAAGAAGAATGTTGAATGTTGGCTTTCTGCACAAGAGGAAAGTGGATTAGCTAAAAGTAGTTGGCAACATGTGTTACATTGTAACATCTTAGTCTCCTATTCCACACACATATCTATTCATACTTACAGTATTTTCCCCTTGGTAAACAGCATAGCTTTCATTGCAAGTTTTCACTGGGGCTTGATAAAAGAAAAAAGAAAATGTACAAAATAGAACAAAGCACAGAATGTTCTTACCCAGGAAATTGACATTTCAACTGATTGAAGAGAATTTGAGGAAAAAAATATTGCACTGTTTTGGTTTTTTTCTCTAACCATTTTGATACATATCAACGCAATTATTCTCTTCAAAGTGTGAATGGTAATTGATTCTGCCATTGAAAGAAAGAAAAATTTTATTAGCAAAAGTTGTTTTGCACGTGGAATTTTTTCTTGGCATTATTGGGTTAGGTTTGCGTTTTTTTTTTTTTTTTTTAATGTAGACTGGATCTGATTCTGCCATTTTGAAGTTGAAAAAGTGGAGTTGAACGATTAGGTCAGTGATTTCATCAGCTTTCAGTACCAGCCGTTACCTTCGTCACACGGAATGGGTCTGAATGAAGCTGGTACTGTACTCGGTGGCTGCTTTGGTCTGCGCCCAACAACCTCTCAGTGAAAGGGAGGCAGTTTCACTGTAATGTTTTTTGAAGTGTCAGTCTGTCCCCTCCAGACGAAATCTCAGATCAAACAGTCAAGAAACACAAAACCGGCATTTCTTTCAACTACTCCATCTCCAGCAATAAAAGCATGTGGGCAGCGCGATCTGCTGATGCTGAAGGTCACATGTTACCTTACATTCCAACGATTTTGTAAAGCAATCTTAATATGATAAACACATGTTCTTTTGTAAATAAAACCAGGTGTCATAGTCTTCCATTAGAAAGACATTAAAAAAGGAAATCTGAAAAGTGCAGAACAAAAATGAATAGCGTGGTGCTATGGTTTCTGTTGAAAACATTGGAAATCACTGAGGTGAATGTCATTTCCTCCAAGACCCAGCAGGCAGCCTTGCATTCCCATGGTAGTTGTAGCTGTGGCCAGGTTGATGACGGTGTCAGCAGTGGCATGGGTGGAGTGCTTCCTATGTTCCTTGACGGTGTGAAGGAGGGCAAGGAAGGGCACTGACTGGGGCAGGGATGGAGGGTGAGCAGGGCATCGCCAATATGCTCGTCATTGAGATGCTAGTCAGTGGTCACAGTATTAATTGTATTCTTGTTCTCCTCCATGGTATATTCTCTACACGTATACCATTGGCAGGTGAGTTTGGGCAATCGTGGATGGTTTTGCGTCGACTACAAAAAAATTCTGTTAACTTGTAAAGCTTGTGGTAAATTTTTTGGCAATGGCCATTTTGACGGGAAGATTTTTTTTTCTTTTGCTTTTTGTTGCTTATAACCAATATATATTTAATTATGAGTAGCAGAAGGAGAGAGGAATGTATATTTGTTGATGGTGCAAACTTTTTCTTGACAAAAATGATGGCAAATATAGTGTTGTGAATGGCAAAGAGAAGATTGTTATAAGCATTGTGAAAGAACCTTCAGATTCTGTTGGTTCTAGTTAATCGCCATTTTTTTTTATCCATATGTTGAACAGATATTAAAGAGAATAATTTTGATTCCATTGATCTTTGTCTGACCGCATGTTAGCCAAATGTTTGTGTGAACTTTGGTGCATTTTTACTGGATTGTTACATATGATAGAATGTAGCTCTGTAGGTTGCAACTGATTAATGCTCCATCTTGTTAGATGTTATCCCCCTCAGTGTGTGTGTATGTGTGGAAAGAGAAAAAAAGGGAGATTGAATATAAAGTACATATATCTGGAAAGGTTATCATATTACTGTGAATGTATTTTCAAACTTGAGGCATTACTTTCTGTGGAGCTGTTTTCAGGTGAGCAGTCATCACAGCACAGGTTTTAAGTGGGACATTTATCTTTTTTAAGTCATGTGCAGTTGGGAGAAAATCACAATGATGCACAAATCAAGAACTATGATTTCTTAGCTGTGATACAATAAACTGAATGACAGGAATGGTATGCAATAATCTATCACGTGAGATAGTGCCCAAAGAACAATGAATGTACTTTATTTCTCTGTTATCTTTTAGTATCAATTGTTCTGCTTCCTTGTTAACTTGACAAAGCAGTCAAATTTTTATCAACATCGGGCCAGTGTAAAATAGTGGCTAGACTGTTTAATATTAGATCATGAGAAAGATTAATTTCATCTTATTCGTGCATGAGAATTTTGTACTCCTTTGAGCCAAATCTCTCGCAGAAGCAATGGTTGCTAGAGTCACAGGAAAAGGTGAAATAGTTTTAATCCAGAGCCTTAGTTCATTCAGAAAGCAATGCTTTGTGTCCAGCAAGTCATTTTTGTATCTATCTGTGATTAAATTACCTTTCTCAATTTTATTAACTTGGGTAAATTCAGTAAACATGTCCTCAAAGAGCTAGTTATTTGACAAATCAAAAAAGTAACTTTGAAGATGCTTTCAGACATTGTTTTGGAAATCTCTGACACAGTGCTGTAATTTAATGTAAAATGAATTTATGATCTTCATTCATTTAAAAATGTATTTATATTCTTTCTTCTGTAAAGTCCATCATCCTTCTTAAAAATTTTCATGTTACTAGTTGGAACAATGAAAACTTGTTAAGGTAATAACAAGACTAATGTAGCAGATTTGAAGTATGTGTATGCAAGTTCTTTATGATGTCTTTTGAGCGATTCCTGCCAGGTGTGCATAAACGAGTCTAAAAAACTGTCCATCTTTACACAAAGAAGTTAAGCTGAAGAAAATTGTTAATACGGAATAGATTCAAATCAAGTTTGTTCAAACTTTGTTTAATTAGGCCAGTAAGCTACTGATTGTCACTTTAGCAAAAGAGTGCTGAAATAGATCTTTTTTAGCTCGTTTTCCATGAAAGTAATCTGTTGTTATTTGGGTCTTATATCTGCTGCTTTCCGTTCACAGTGTAGTAAACTGAAAAATGTATTGCAGTTTAAATAATCCTGTGTGTAAAGGAGGTCAATCATATTGCTGAAATTTAAAGGGGAAAAAGTCATGTGCGTATACTTGCATATCATATTGCTGAAATTTAAAGGGGAAAAAGTCATGTGCGTATACTTGCATATGTATTTGAATAGCTTTGCAACTTGGGCCAAAAAATGAAAAGATCGATTGTATAGTTGAAATGTAAGAAAAAAAAGTCATGTGCTTCTACCTGCGTATGTTTATATAGCTTTGCAACTTTGGAAGAATAAAAAAAAACAAAAAAACACCCGATTCATTTTAGAATGTTATGATTGAAAAATCTGATTAGCATATTTCAGTTGCTGTGTCACTGTAGCTTGCACGTATTCGTTGACTGTGTGCCTTGGATTTGGTGTAACCAACAGTAGAGGGTTCTTAAATTGGTGTCGAGTCCCTGTGAGTATTCAAGTCGATACAGAGAGTGAATTTGTACAATTGGTCATGATGGCAAGTTGTCACGTGTTATTTCAGTCAACCTTTGATGTCCGTTTGATCTGGGAATTAAAGGCGAAAAGAAGTGTTGTTTTCATAGGCATTATTAGGACAGCCAAGAGTGTGAGTACATTCATTGTTTTTTCCAGACAGCCACAAGTGTGAGTGCATTCATTATTTTTTTCAGACAGCTGACAGCATGAGTGTAAAGTGTCTGGGTGTGTTAGAACCAAGCATACAAATGAATGGCAGGAGAGTGGCTTGAACACAACGACTATTTATTCAAGAGTCCTCGAAGAGTGCCTCGGAAGGGAAATAATTCTATCGCTTCGGCTACGATCAAGATCGTTGCCTTCGCAACGAGAATAATGTTACATCTCCCTTTTTCCTAAAGTTCGTTCTTTGGGAGGGGATTAAATGAAAATTGAAATCATATAAGTCTGCTTGACTGAAAAGTACACATATAATTTCCAGACTAAATTGTCACTGAAACTGAAACTTTTAATTAAAATTATTTAACTGATAATAATTATCTGAATATTGCTTTAACTTAACGGGGTAATACAAATGCTGGGTTCGCAGACCCATGGTTTGGCGCGCAGGCCAATTCACTGTACAAAACATGAATTTCGCTTTATATGGCGCACAGGCCAAAACTTTCGCATGTCCGTGAGGAATCTTATAAGTCCAGTTTTGTTGGAGGGGTAATTTGCCGACCACTCTTGGTAACGTATCCAGGCGGGGTTTGGATAGTGACGTCTGGTTGGGCGCTGGGCTGAGTGTTTTGGGCACTGGTATCATGCTGGGGTTCATTTCTTGGCTGTGGCTCGTTTGCATGTGCGGCCACATTCTCCTTCAGGAAGCGACGGTTCCGCCGGTAGATGCTGCCGTCAGATGTCTGGATCTCGACAGATCTTGGTGTGTCTGCTTTCTTGATGATTTTGGCAGGTTGCCAACGGTCTCCTGTATACAGCTGGACTTGGGTTTTCGCCCCTATCTTGAGTTCAGGCAGTGTGTACGCGGAGCGGTTGTACTGCTTCGCTTGGGACTGCTGTAGTTCATGTCGACGTTGCATGACACTGTGGGGTTGGATGGTTTTGGGGGCTAGCTGGTTGGTGGTTGCAGGAAGTGTGGAGCGTAACTGACGTCCCATCAGCAACTGTGATGGTGATGCGAGATTATCCACCGGGGTTGTGCGGTACTCCAGCAGTGCCCGCTCTGGGTTGGTTCTTTCAGTGTGTGCTTTTTCCAGGATCCTCTTTGCAGTCTGGACAGTTTTCTCAGCCAAACCATTTGACTGCGGATATCCCGGGCTCGATGTCACGTGGTGGAAATCCCATCGGGCTGCGAACAGGGCGAAATCATTTGAGGCGTACTGGGGGCCATTGTCACTTATGACTGTTTCCGGCACTCCATGTCGAGCGAACTGTGTGCATAGCTTCTTGATGATGGCTATGGAGGTTGTCGAGGTGAGTTCATCTAGTTCGAAAAATCTGCTGTAGTAATCTACAGTGATTAGGTATGTCTTGTTGTCCCATTTGAATAGATCTGTTCAATTTTCTGCCAGGGTCGGGAGGGTACATCATGGGGGATGAGGGGTTCCTTGGGATTTGAGGGGAGGTGGGGTATACATGTGGGACATGTGGAGACGAGGTTCTTGATGTCTTGGGTGATGCCTGGCCAGAACAGTGTTTGTCAGGCTCGCAGGGTTGTCTTCTCTATGCCAAAATGTCCTTCGTGGAGTATTTCCAGCATGATCTTTCTCATCAGTGGTGGGATGAAGATCCTTTCGCCTTTCAGGATAACATCATCGATCATGGTGAGTTCGTCTCTGTAGTTCCAGAACTCTAGGGCACTGGGATGGCATTGTTTTCTGGTCTCTGGCCATCCTTGCTTGATGTACGTCTTGAGGTGGTGAAGCTGTGTGTCATTTTTTGTGGCGTTCTGTATTTCTTTCAGCTTGTTATCACTGATGGGCATGTTCTTCATGACAGCATGTATTTGGGTGTCAAATTCCTTGCTCATCGGATCATTTGGGTCGCACGGGATGTGCTTTCGGGAAAGAGTGTCGGCCACCGGTATGCTTTGTCCACTGACATGGATGACTTTGATGTCATATTTTTGCAACTGCAGGAGCATACGTTGCAGCCTGGGTGGTGCGGATGATAGAGGTTTCTTGGTGATCGCTTCCAACGGTTTGTGGTCAGTGTGCACGATGGTTTGTCGGCCGTAGACGTATTGGTGGAAGCGCTGGCACCCAAACAGAATAGCATATTGTTTTTTCTCAAACGCAGTTTGCTGGGGTGTGTCCCATACGAACTCAGTGTCACTTTTGAGGAGGTCTCGCATAGGTTTCGTTATCTCAGAGAGTTGAGGGGCAAACTTTGATAGGTAGGTGATCATCCCAAGTACTGTTTGAAGTTCCTTAAGGTCTGATGGAGGCGGCATATTCAGGATGGCTGAAACTTTTGCAGGGTCTGGTTTAAGACCCTGGGACGTGATGAGGTGGCCAAAGTATTCAACTTCCTGTGCCCCAACAGTCAGCTTTTCTCCGTTCAGTTTCAAGTTCTTTTCTTTTGCTCTGTTCAAAGCGGCTCTCAGGTTGTTGTCATGTTCCTTTTGGTCAGAGCCTGATACGATGATGTTATCCACCAGTGGCGTGACTCCCGGGATCCCTTCGAAGATCTCGTCCATCTTTCGCTGGAAAATGTCCTGCGCACAGATCAGTCCAAAGGGAAGTCTTTTGAAACGATATCTGCCTCCATGCGGTGTGTTGAATGTGGTCAGGTAGGACTTTTCATCCAACATGAGTTGCCAATATCCAGATTGTGCGTCCAGCTTGCTGAATACCTTAGCGTTGGACATTTTTGCTAAGGCATCATCCAGGGTTGGCGTTGGGTAGTGGGGACGTCGTGTCACTTCATTGAGGTCTTTGGGGTCGAGGCAAATCCTTAACTTTCCGTTTGGTTTTTCGACCACTACCATGGAGTTCACCCAGTCAGTAGGCTCGGTCACTTTTTGGATGACTTCCATGCTCTCCATCCTCTTGATTTCCTTCATAATTCGGTCCTTCATGGAGTGGGGCACTCGTCTAGGTGCGTGCACTTTTGGGATTGCATTGGGCTGTATGTGGATGTGGACTTCTCCTTCCAGTGAACCGAAATCGTTGAATACTGCTTTGTATTCTGTCAGTACTGATTCTTTTGTGAGAGGTGGTTCACTGACAGAAAGAATCAGTTTAATAAGGTTTAGATCCAGGGAGGTTTGGAGACTCAATACTGGCTGTGTGTGTCCAGTATCCGCAATGATGAAGTCTTGTTTCATCGTTTTTCCTTTGTAGCTGCAGTCCATGGTGGTCTTTCCTTTCACGTTGAGAGCTTGTCCTGTGTAGCTGTACAGCCTCTGTGTGGTCTGGCTCAGAGGTGGCTGTTTTGTCAGCTGTTTGTAGTTTTTTAAGGGAATCACGTTTACCTGAGCGCCTGTGTCTATTTTGAAACACATCTTGTCTCCATTTTCAAGGTCGAGCTCGACGTATGCTGTATCAGGTCGTGTGGGTTTCTTGTTTATTTCGTAGATATAGAAGTCGTCCTGATCATTTTCCGCTTCCTCTTGGACGAGGCTGTGGACGGCTTGCTTGCTTCTCTTTTTCAGGCAGCATTTCTCATAATGGTTCTGTTTCTGGCAGTAGTGACAGGTTTGTCCGTATGCAGGGCATGATCTCCTGTCGCGAGTTCCTCCACAGTTTCTGCAGCGGTTTCTGTTTTGCTGCTGGTGATCCCGGTCATGACGTGGATGGTCCTGGTCTCTATGTCGCTGCCGTTCTTGTTGTTTGTGACGCACTGCTGCTATTTCAGCAGCAGCTGGTCTGCTTGACATTGATTCGAGATATTGTTGTGTGGTCTCGAAATTTGTAGCAATCTGGATAGCTTTGTCCATTGTCAGCGTGTCGCCCTCGGTGAGGAGTTTTTCTCCGATGTCGCGTGACTGGACACCCGCTACAATGCGGTCACGTACCATCTCATCACTGTTCGCGTATTCACAGTCTTTGACCAGATTTCTCAAATCTGTCACAAAGGAATCGAATGCTTCTCCTTGGTCTTGTTTTCTTTCCTGGAAAATGTAGCGAGCGAATACAGTGTTCTTTTTTGGAGAACAGTGAGCTTTGAATTTTGCGAAAATGGTGTCGACTTTCTTTCCGTCTTCCTCTGAAAGGTTCCACGACTTGAAAATCTCTCTACCTTTATCTCCTATCCATATACGGACGTATGCTGCCTGTTCCTCTCCATTTGTTTTCTTCAGTGGGCCAAGAAACATCAGCCTAGCATGATCTTCGAATTTTGTCCATTCTGTGTCTAAATTGTTGGCAGTCCAATTCATGGTCGGATTTTGTTGGGAGGCCATACTTAATATACGTACCACTAAACCACACCCTTACTTCAACGACGTTATGTGTCTTTGATTCGCTAAATGGAAGGCTATGACGTTTTGATTTGGTGTATAAAATCGAAACGTAACGAGCACCAGTCCTCGCACCACTTTCAGAATGGCATGCGAGGGGTCTGCCACTGAAACGCCGAAATGTCCGAACACCAAAACTGAAAAAGCCCAACGACGTTCTTGCACAGTGTCGGAGGGCCGGTTAACTGTATTGATCAAACTGGCTTTTTTTTTTTTTTTTTTTTTAATTCAGATTTTGTAAACCTTACCTGTCATGATCACAGTGTTTGTTTGTTTGTTTGGTTTCTCATCCCACTTCTGACACCATGTAAAGTGTCTGGGTGTGTTAGAACCAAGCATACAAATGAATGGCAGGAGAGTGGCTTGGACACAACGACTATTTATTCAAGAGTCCTCGAAGAGTGCCTCGGAAGGGAAATAATTCTATCGCTTCGGCTACGATCAAGATCGTTGCCTTCGCAACGAGAATAATGTTACAATGAGTACATTCATTAATTTTTTCCAGACAGCGAACAGTGTGAGTACATTCATAAATTTATTCCAGACAGCCGACAGTGCAAGTACATTCATTATCCTTTTTCCAGATAGCTGACATTGTGAATACATTCATTAATTTTTCCAGACAGCCAACAGTGCAAGTACCTTTATCAACTTTTTTCCCAGACAGCGGACAGTACGAATACATTAATTTTTTTGTAGACAGCCAACAGTGTGAGTACATTCATTAATTTTTTTCCAGACAGCCAACAGTAAGTGTACATTCATCAGTTTTTTTCCCAGACAGCCAACAGTGCGAGTACATTCATTAATTTTTTTCTGGATGGCCGACAGTGTGAGTGCATTAATTTATTCCTTACAGCTTACAGTGTGAACATGCTCACTTTTTCAAGAAACAGCCATCAGTGTGAACACAGTATTTCAATCCCTGCAAACAGCACATTCACCAATTTATTCCAGGCAGCCAACAACGTGAACACATTAATTTATTCTAGTAAGCCAATAGTATGAAAACATTTCAGCTCGCATGTTTAGTTTGACCACCACACTGTTAGAGGATGTGTAGTATATTACCAGTATATAGGAAGAGAGAAGAAATCAGAAGAATTATAAAGTTTGTAACGAGTGGTGGAAACATGCTACTCCATTGTAAAATACGGTAGTTATACATTACGTGTTGAATCTGTATTTACCCGTTTGCCAAGCCAAATTTTAAACAGATTTCAAGCGGAAGCAATGATGTATGGATTAGACTAACTATCCCACTGACTGTTGAATAATGAACGATAGACCAACAGGTATGGAATTACAGTGGTAGAAGAATGGATCATCTGTTTGTTTCCTTTTTTCCCATACCATTTGTTGGAGAAAAGCTTAACCCTTTCACTGCCAGATGTTGTTTTGCATAAATCCTAAATGCCAGCCATTTAAAAAAAACAAAAAAACTCCTATTTCACACCAGCATGTGTGAAACATAGATATCTCTGAAAATAAAAACCAATTCTCATGATTACCAGGGGAAGAAAGGGTATGTCGTAATTCTGTATTTACCGTTTTAGAAGTGGCATAGTCGGAAAGTCATGACATGCTACACTTCTTGTTTTCTAAGAAAGCTATTCCAGTTAGTAACTGTTGTATTTTTTCAGAGATATCTGATAGATAATTTCTAAAAAATGATTAGCACCATTTTTCTGTGAATGTTCAGATTTGATCCGGCAACTATATTCAGCATTCAGTGTGGTTCAGGACATCTTTCACCGCATCTGTCATATTCCTTGCAAGTGTAATCTGCTATATGTAGATCTCCATGACATAGTTACTTAATGGCTACTAATGTAGACTTTCGTTGGATCCCCAGTCATCCAGTCCGAGTCTTTGTGCATCCTCCTCTGGCTGGAAATAAAAAAGAAAATCACCAGCTAGGAATACTACGCAAGCAACTTGGGTTACTCAAGTTGTTTAGAAATAACAGCACTGCAGAAAGTGATGCGATCTGTTAACATTATTAATAATCATAAATAGTATTTGCATAGTGCAGTTCTAGTTGAAAACTATTCAGTGCAAATTCATACACCATTCAGACCCTCATTCATTAACACACAACATCTATCTTACTACGGAAATTATTGTGTATGCATGATATGGGAAAAACTTGTTTACAATGCTTGGCTACGGTTACTCCTAGCAGTTTTGCAGGAATTGAAATTCAACTTTATTAGCAGCTTATTTAGCACCCGTTTCAACCTTGTGCACTGCAACGCCAGTCTTTCAGTTTGTCGCAACTGTACACATACACACATCGCTAAAAGGAATAATGTCTTCCCCATCATGTTTTACAAGATCACTTTTGCTACACTACAGGGTTCCTACAGACTCCCAAGAACAAAATTCAAGGCGTTTTGATAATTTTTGTCAATTCTAGGCTACAATACATGCGTAAAAGTTAACAAAGTTGCAAATTATCTCCCTTGATTAAACAGCAGGCGACAATCCAGGATTGCGATGATGTTGTAAAAATTTGTTTTTAAATAATTTTTCATTAACCTTAACGCAGAAAAATCAAACTGCCATTTCTTTTTGCCACATTTTTGGACCCGATGGCTAGATTTTCAAAGGTTTTCCAGGAAGTCTGGTCAACAGAACTACATTTTATTGATTTTCATGGGCAAGGCCTTGAAATTTGCTCTCAAAATTCAAGGAGCATACAAACCCTGCACTTTAATGCAAAAATGTTAAGTAGATTACATGTGATGACTTGAATTTACATTCCATTATGTTCTATGTCTGCATTTGGGTTTTAAGCAACTTCTTGTGCCATTGCCTGCCAATGTGTTTTGCTTGGTTGCTTTCTATTCCCCTAATTTGCCTGTGTAATAATTTATTCTGTTAGACGGAATGAAATAAATGGTGGTTCCATCGATTCGTAAACTGGCATAGCTGTAACCTGTATAGCTAGTGATTACAACTGACAGCTTATCAAAAATTTCTGTAATATGGTTGCTTTTTAATTTTCCTTCTGGTCTCCAAGTTGCTGGTCACTTAGTCCCTCACATGTGCTTAGAGTCTTTCATAAGTTGTTTGAATGGCACAGACAAATAGCGAAAACTAAAGACATGAATTCACATGTATACATTCACACACCTGAGAAAAACAAAAGTAATATTTTAAGGAAATATATAGATTTGGCTTTGATGGTGCACTTTCGTCTTGACTTCCATTTTAATCCTCTCAATTGTTACAAATATTCAGAAGTCTCTTGAAGTGTTGACAGGTCTGATGTCTTCGCCATTCATGTTCACAGATTATCAAACGCAGATTTTGAGAAGTGTTTCCTCTTCATGAACATTCCCAAAGGATTTTTTTTTCCTTTATACCTGTTTGTATTTATCTTTTAAAGAGAAAAGTTTGACCAAGACTGATGATTAATTATTCCTCTAGGACAGAGGAAAATTGATGACGTCATGGCCACATACCTTGCTTATTGTTTTGTCCATCAACAGTCCAGTTAACAGGATTGCATAAAATCCTTCAAGTACAACAGGATAGTTGTCATTACTTCTGTTTCTTAATCGTACATATTAAATATCACAGGAAAGACTGTTGCTCATTTGTTGATGAGAAAAGACTGTTGCTCATATGTTGATGAGAAAAGTGAATGACAGCCAAGGATTTTGATCTTCCGTTCCAGCTCCTCATGTACAGCATCAAAGAAGACAGCCCCATGGAGGACGCATTGAACCCGTAATCACTGTAATGATGGTCTTTTAGTTTACTTTCTAAACCATGTTTTATATGAACGACTGTCTTTCAGTTTATTTCTAAACCACATTTTTGTGCATCATAAAAGAAAAAATAGATATCAGTTAATATGGTTGTGAAAGTTTTTTTTTCATATTTAATGGACATCTGTGTACTCAGAGGAATTTACTTAAAGTGTATTGTGTACTGTTAGTGCATATTTTTCATATACATTTGACTGTCACCAGTATTGTGTATACCCTGTATGTCTCATCTAGAACAATACAGCAATAAAATTATTCCAGAGTTCTCACCGGCCTGAACTGTTGAGTATGAATGATGCATGAGTGGAAGACGTGTAAATGAAATTTAACCCTTACTAGAGTGATTTAACAATGTACTATCAAGTATGTTGTCATGTGAATTAACAGAAGGAAAGTTAAAAAAAAAAAAAAAAAAAGTTACTTTTGTACAGTGTGCACAACTTTTCAATGGTAAGTATTTGAACATGACATGCAGAATAAAAATTGTTAGTGATTGAATAAAGAATCATATAAAACAGAACTTTTGTGCTTCTGAGTGTTGATTAGGTGCTTCCCTGTCTAGAATGTGAAAATAATAGGTGAGAACAGGTGGCACATCCTGCTTGTGATTCTCAAGAGCTTTTTCATAAATAATCCAGTCAATGATGTTCCACAGTATCCAGAAATAAGTTGCACCTTTTTCAAAGGAAAGTCAGTGTGGATTATACCCGTCTTCCATGCAGGTAATCCAGGTAAGAATGAATGAGGTACAGTTTAGTTTTCCCATTGAAATCACGTGCTGATAACACACACACAAAAAAAACAAAAATGGTCACTATCAACAAAATTTTAGTGTAATAGTTAGCCCACACTGTCCTCGTTTACGTTTGAAAGGTTTAGGATCATCTGGAAGCGCTACACCAAGTTTTTTTTTTCCACACTGAATGGCATCTTGAGATTTCTGTTACCCTTGGGCACTCATGCAGTCACTGTCCATGTTGATCTCAAAATCACGATTACATGGTGCTTGATCTCAATCAAAACTACCGCCTACCACACACAGTTCATTACAAATGTCAATAACTTCTTCACTGGCTTTTTCCACAAGAAATTCAGCAAAAACATCAAACAAGTTCCTAATTCTATCATGTTCTCCTTTGGGCGCCGCCTTTTTTTTTTAGCCAGACGAGTCGAGTCGCCTCATGCATTACAAGCTGCTATTAACCATAAACTAGGCTAAAACACTGAAAATCCATGTTCCTGGGCTCTCTCAGTCAGTCATGCAAATTAGTTTCTCACTGAGCCATAGTTTTGTATCTGTGTGTGTCGGTGAAACTAGGCTCGCAAGACTCGCCCTACGGACGACTTATGTCGCGACAACCAGTGACCGCCATGACGTAATGGTGCAACTTATGTTGCTTCTACCAGCGTAAGGGTTCAAATGAGACTAGAAGAATGGGAAGGTGATTGTGGGGTAGGTGAGAATGGGGAGGGGGAGGGGGGGGGAAGTGTACAGCTCTTGTGTCGCAGGAAGATAACTGACCTGATGAAAAAGTTCACTGGGGATGACAGATCTGTCGGTATAATGCTCCTGCTTTCAACTTTTTTCCTTTTTTTTTTTTTCTTCTTGATCATACATTTTTTTTTAATTTACAGTCTTCTACTACATCTCTGCTGTTATGGCCTATTCTCATATCTTCATTTTTTCCTGTTCTAACAATTTCTGACTTGCCAGCCTTTTTTTTTTCTCATATAATGTGGAGGATCAGAAGTGAGACTGAATGATGTTTCAAGAGTTGAGACATTAGTTGTCCATTTATGCAGTGTTGACTGTATAGAGAAACTCTTCGACCTTTCCAGAGATCTGCAGCTTCCCAATGTCCTTTTATTGTGTGTATGCTTCTACAACACCATTAACTGACGATAGTAAATTCAGAGATGCCAGCTGTTCCAAATTTGTCATATTTAGTTAATACTGTTACAACTTGTTCTGATATCAAAACTGTTCAAACGCCAGTGGACATGGCATGTAATGAGCATCACAATTCCCAGCTGGGTGGTGGTGGGTTTGATGCCCATCAGAGCCAATTATTTGTGGAATTTTTCGGCCCTGACCAGCTCATATCTTGAGTTGAGTTTGCTATGGGCTCAGTTGGGAAGATTGGAACCACACTCCACTAAATGGATATGTCTCTGAGAATGCATGTCTATTATCTCTTGGGCCTGGTTGATGCAGAGATATAAAAGTAAGCATTGAGTACAAGCCCTGTCATGCAGTCGTAGACTGGAATGGAATTCCACTGAATCCTCATCCTCACTGATCAAAATAAAAGTTGATCTCAAATTCTGTGGTCCATGCCCCGCTCTCATGGTACCTCACATTCCATTTTGTGTCTGCATCTATGCCCTTGAGTTTTGTTGAGGTCACCAGTACCGTCGACAATTTCGTGGGGACTGTTGTTGGAAGGACCAAATGAGGTCCTTTGGAGGGGGACCTCATTCACACTGGCTCTGAAACGAAGCAATTATTGTCGTCGGTATGGGAATCAGTGGGTGGTGACCTGCATAGGTTGCATCAGAACAGGCACCACTTTAGACTTTAAAAGTAAGTCAGCAGTAGTGCAGTGTCTCCTCTGGTGGGCTGCATCATAACAACTTGACACAGACTGCTCCCTGTGGATTACCAGTGCTGGAACTGCAGCAGGACAAGCCAGAGTGTGGCTGTAGATTCTGGGGATGGTGGGGGGTGTCAGAATGAGCGGCATGGGGGCAATGCCACTAAGATGCACATAAGATGAGACAGAAAAGAAGAAAAACATTCTGACAAGTTCATTTTCAGTTAGCTATGGTCACCCACATGCTTTCTTGTATCAGGCAACTTAGTAGATTTGTGACACACATGGCTTTGGATTGTGATAGTCTTAGTCTGGATTGTGATAGCCTAGTCTTGGTCAATCAAGCCAAGCAAAGTCAACGATCGGTGCATTTACACTAAACCTATGCTGAGCAGACTAATCAGCTGATTCGTTTGCCTAAACACAGGACTAGACTTTGTATTCTCTTTCAGGTTATCTCTGGCATCTGTTTACACTGTGTCATCAATGGCTTTGGGGAGGTTGTTCTAAATCAGTGAATCGATCTCGTGCTGTAAATTTAACTGCAACTGTGAAGAAGTGGCAGGAATGGAAGTTTCAGCTAACTTACACTGGAAAGTTACTGTGCCATCCATCCAGGGGAATTTAAAAACACACACATCGTCTTAACGACAGAATGTGAGTTTGTAGCAGATAAATACTGTATGTATGCTGATGCAACCGAGGATCTTGTTCTGAAAAATAAAATGTTCATACACAATGTCCCAATTGTTCCCAGTAACAGTTCAGAGGGTTGGCGTCTCTGCCAACTAAGAATACTGCCTCCGTCACCACAGCCTGTGATGATTTACCTGACATGCATTTTGCTGCCTCCCTCATTACAGCCTGTGATAACTGACATGCATGTAGCTCCCTCCCTCATTACAGCCTGTGATAACTGACAGCATTTCACTGTCTTCCTCATTACAGCCTGTGATAACTGACAGCATTTCACTGTCTTCCTCATTATAGCCTGTGATAACTGACAGCATTTCACTGTCTTCCTCATTACAGCCTGTGATAACTGACAGCATTTCACTGTCTCCCTCATTACAGCCTGTGACAACTGACATGCATGTAGCTCCCTCCCTCATTACAGCCTGTGATAACTCACAGCATTTCACGGTCTCCCTCATTACAGCCTGTGATAACTGACAGCATTTCACTGTCTCCCTCATTACAGCCTGTGATAACTGACAGCATTTAACTGTCTCCCTCATTACAGCCTGTGATAACTAACAGCATTTCACTGTCTCCCTCATTACAGCCTGTGATAACTGACAGCATTTCACTGTCTCCCTCATTACAGCCTCTGACAACCGACATGCGTGTAGCTCCCTCCCTCATTACAGCCTGTGATAACTAACATGCATGTAGCTCCCTCCCCCATTACAGCCTGTGATACTGACAGCATTTCACTGTCTCCCTCATTACAGCCTGTGATAACTGACAGCATTTCACTGTCTCCCTCATTACAGCCTGTGACAACTGACATGCATGTAGCTCCCTCCCTCATTACAGCCTGTGATAACTCACAGCATTTCACTGTCTCCCTCATTACAGCCTGTGATAACTGACAGCATTTCACTGTCTCCCTCATTACAGCCTGTGATAACTGACAGCATTTCACTGTCTCCCTCATTACAGCCTGTGATAACTGACAGCATTTCACTGTCTCCCTCATTACAGCCTGTGATAACTGACATGCATGTAGCTCCCTCCCTCATTACAGCCTGTGATAACCGACAGCATTTCACTGTCTTCCTCATTACAGCCTGTGATAACTGACAGCATTTTGCTCCCTCCCTCATTACAGCCTGTGATAACTGACAGCATTTTGCTCCCTCCCTCATTACAGCCTGTGATAACTGACAGCATTTCACTGTCTCCCTCATTACAGCCTGTGATAACTGACAGCATTTCACAGTCTTCCTCATTATAGCCTGTGATAACTGACAGCATTTCACTGTCTTCCTCATTACAGCCTGTGATAACTGACAGCATTTCACTGTCTTCCTCATTACAGCCTGTGATAACTGACATACATTTTGCTGTCTCCCTCATTACAGCCTGTGATAACTGACATTCATTTTGCTGTCTCCCTCATTACAGCCTGTGATAACTGACAGCATTTCACTTCCTCCCTCATTACAGCCTGTGATAACTGACATACATTTCACTGTCTCCCTCATTACAGCCTGTGATAACTGACAGCATTTCACTGTCTCCCTCATTACAGCCTGTGATAACTGACATGCATGTAGCTCCCTCCCTCATTACAGCCTGTGATAACTGACAGCATTTCACTGTCTCCCTCATTACAGCCTAAGATAACCGACATTCATTTTGCTCTCTCCCTCATTACAGCCTGTGATAACTGACATGCATGTAGCTCCCTCCCTCATTACAGCCTGTGATAACTGACAGCATTTTACTGTCTCCCTCATTACAGCCTAAGATAACCGACATTCATTTTGCCGTCTCCCTCATTACAACCTGTGATAACTGACATACATTTGCTGCCTCCCTCGTTACAGCCTGTGATAACCAACAGCATTTGCTGCTTCCCTCATTACAGCCTGTGATAACTGACATACATTTGCTGCCTCCCTCGTTACAGCCTGTGATAACTGACAGCATTTTGCTGCCTCCCTCATTACAGCCTGTGATAACTGACAGCATTTTGCTGCTTCCCTCATTACAGCCTGTGATAACTGACAGCATTTTGCTGCCTCCCTCATTACAGCCTGTGATAACTGACAGCATTTTGCTGCTTCCCTCATTACAGCCTGTGATAACTGACAGCATTTTGCTGCCTCCCTCACCATAGTCTGTGGTAACTGACAGCATTTTACTGCTTCCCTCATTACAGCCTGTGATAACTGACAGCATTTTGCTGCCTCCCTCACCATAGTCTGTGATAACTGACTAGCATTTTGCTGCTTTCCTCTTACAGCCTGTGATAACTGACAGCATTTTGCTGCTTCCCTCATTACAGCCTGTGATAACTGACAGCATTTCACTGCCTCCCTCATTACAGCCTGTGATAACTGACATACATTTTGCTGTCTCCCTCATTACAGCCTGTGATAACTGACATACGTTTGCTGCCTCCCTCATTACAGCCTGTGATAACTGACATTCATTTTGCTGTCTCCCTCATTACAGCCTGTGATAACTGACATTACATTTGCTGCCTCCCTCATAACAGTCTGTGATAACTGACAGCATTTAGCTCCCTCCCTCATTACAGCCTGTGATAACTGACATGCATTTTGCTGCCTCCCTCATTACAGCCTGTGATAACTGACAGCATTTTGCTGCCTCCCTCATTACAGTCTGTGATAACTGACAGGCATATTGCTGCCTCCCTCATTACAGCCTGTGATAACTGACATACATTTGCTGCCTCCCTCATTACAGCCTGTGATAACTGACATGCATTTTTCTGCCTCCCTCATTACAGCCTGTGATAACTGACAGGCATTTTTCTGCCTCCCTCATTACAGCCTGTGATAACTGACAGGCATTTTGCTGCCTCCCTCATTACAGCCTGTGATAACTGACAGCATTTCACTGTCTCCCTCATTACAGCCTGTGATAACTAACAGCATTTCACTGTCTCCCTCATTACAGCCTGTTATAACTGACATGCTTTGTAGCTCCTCCCTCATTACAGCCTGTGATAACTGACAGCATTTTCACTGTCTTCATCATTACAGCCTTATGATAACGACATTCATTTTGCTCTTTCCCTCATGACAGCCTGTGATAACTGACATGCATGTAGCTCCCTCCCTCATTACAGCCTGTGATAACTGACAGCATTTTACTGTCTCCCTCATTACAGCCCAAGATAACCGACATTCATTTTGCCGTCTCCCTCATTACAGCCTGTGATAACTGACATACATTTGCTGCCTCCCTCGTTACAGCCTGTGATAACTGACATCATTTTGCTGCTTCCCTCATTACAGCCTGTGATAACTGACATACATTTGCTGCCTCCCTCGTTACAGCCTGTGATAACTGACAGCATTTTGCTGCCTCCCTCATTACAGCCTGTGATAACTGACAGCATTTTGCTGCCTCCCTCATTACAGCCTGTGATAACTGACAGCATTTTGCTGCTTCCCTCATTACAGCCTGTGATAACTGACAGCATTTTGCTGCCTCCCTCACCATAGTCTGTGGTAACTGACAGCATTTCACTGCTTCCCTCATTACAGCCTGTGATAACTGACAGCATTTTGCTGCCTCCCTCACCATAGTCTGTGATAACTGACAGCATTTTGCTGCTTTCCTCATTACAGCCTGTGATAACTGACAGCATTTCACTGCCTCCTCATTACAGCCTGTGATAACTGACATACATTTTGCTGTCTCCTCATTACAGCCTGTGATAACTGACATATTTTGCTGCCTCCCTCATTACAGCCTGTGATAATGACATTCATTTTGCTGTCTCCCTCATTACAGCCTGTGATAACTGACATACATTTGCTGCCTCCCTCTTTACAGTCTGTGATAACTGACAGCATTTGCTCCCTCCCTCATTACAGCCTGTGATAACTGACATGCATTTTGCTGCCTCCCTCATTACAGCCTGTGATAACTGACAGCGTTTTGCTGCCTCCCTCATTACAGCCTGTGATAACTGACAGCATATTGCTGCCTCCCTCATTACAGCCTGTGATAACTGACATACATTTGCTGCCTCCCTCATTACAGCCTGTGATAACTGACTGGCATTTTGCTGCCTCCCTCATTACAGCCTGTGATAACTGACAGGCATTTTGCTGCCTCCCTCATTACAGCCTGTGATAACTGACAGGCATTTTGCTGCCTCCCTCATTACAGCCTGTGATAACTGACAGCATTTCACTGTCTCCCTCATTACAGCCTGTGATAACTGACAGCATTTCACTGTCTTCCTCATTACAGCCTGTGATAACTGACATGCATGTAGCTCCCTCCCTCATTACAGCCTGTGATAACTGACAGCATTTCACTGTCTCCCTCATTACAGCCTAAGATAACCGACATTCATTTTGCTCTCTCCCTCATTACAGCCTGTGATAACTGACATGCATGTAGCTCCCTCCCTCATTACAGCCTGTGATAACTGACAGCATTTTACTGTCTCCCTCATTACAGCCTAAGATAACCGACATTCATTTTGCCGTCTCCCTCATTACAGCCTGTGATAACTGACATACATTTGCTGCCTCCCTCGTTACAGCCTGTGATAACTGACAGCATTTTGCTGCTTCCCTCATTACAGCCTGTGATAACTGACATACATTTGCTGCCTCCCTCGTTACAGCCTGTGATAACTGACAGCATTTTGCTGCCTCCCTCATTACAGCCTGTGATAACTGACAGCATTTTGCTGCTTCCCTCATTACAGCCTGTGATAACTGACAGCATTTTGCTGCCTCCCTCATTACAGCCTGTGATAACTGACAGCATTTTGCTGCTTCCTCATTACAGCCTGTGATAACTGACAGCATTTTGCTGCCTCCCTCACCATAGTCTGTGGTAACTGACAGCATTTTACTGCTTCCCTCATTACAGCCTGTGATAACTGACAGCATTTTGCTGCCTCCCTCACCATAGTCTGTGATAACTGACAGCATTTTGCTGCCTCCCTCATTACAGCCTGTGATAACTGACAGCATTTTGCTGCTTCCCTCATTACAGCCTGTGATAACTGACAGCATTTTGCTGCCTCCCTCACCATAGTCTGTGGTAACTGACAGCATTTTACTGCTTCCCTCATTACAGCCTGTGATAACTGACAGCATTTTGCTGCCTCCCTCACCATAGTCTGTGATAACTGACAGCATTTTGCTGCTTTCCTCATCACAGCCTGTGATAACTGACAGCATTTTGCTGCTTCCCTCATTACAGCCTGTGATAACTGACAGCATTTTGCTACTTCCCTCATTACACTTTGTGATGATGTAACTGACTGTACTTAGTTGTCTTCAGAGCATACTAGTCTTTTTTGCTGGTTTCTTTTCCCTTTACAGGATTTTGTGTCAGTGTATGGCAACAGCCCTAAACGGGCCTTATGTGTCAGCAGGGCTGTAATGTTAAGACATAGACACTATTCTTGGTCATGGACAGAAGGTACGTATCATCAAAACAATCACAATGATATTTCACCACAAGTGATACTTCATCAAGTATTGATTCCACAGGGAAAGAAGGTTTAACTGAAACATGTGTACTTTTTAATCCCACATCTAAAAAAAAAATACAGATACCTATTACACCTTGCTAAACAAGGTTTCTTTTGTAAACACACCCACTTAATTCTAAGCAATGCACAAACTGACTGGAATTGTTCAAGTATGTTTACCCAACACAAACTTCGAAGCAAAACTTGCTTCTTTCAGGTTAGCATTGATTTAAATGTGAAGAAACTCCACTTCACTTTAAAACAGAACTCGGGAAATTACCATAAAGAACTCTAGAGAGAACAGATACCTCACAGCCAAGAGCGCAGGGACCCCCCCAAAAAAGACAAAAGCTATATTGCAGTTGACAGTCTGCATTCAACTTAAACAAGGTGAAACTAAATCTAGTCATTTTGGAAACAACGTTCAGGATATTTGGGATGGCAAATGTATTCCCATTTCCCTACCACTTAAAACATACCCACACATGCCAAAAACTGTTCTTGACAACAGCTTTTGCTACAACTGAAAAATGAACTCTTGCATAAGCCAATAAACTTCAACCCTCTGCCTCAGAAAGACTCCCTGTCATAAAATAAAAACTGAGGGTATCATGTCCCAAAAGCTTGAACAGGTCAAGCCCACAACTCTTCCTCTTCGAACACTTGAGACGGAGCAGAATACCCACCCCTAGCACTATCATCACCTGAGACAGCACCAAAACCTCCCCGTCCATCAGAAGATGGGGTACCAAAGCCTCTTGAGCTTTCAGAATGAGCACCAAATCTACCCCGATGATGATCTGAAGGAGCACGAAACCCACCACCACGATGATAATCAGAGGAGAGAGTCCCAAACCCACCTCTGGAACGATATTCTGAGGAAGGACTGCCAAATCCACCTTGACGATCAGATGGAGCACCCAATTCATCTTTTGGACGATCTGAAGGAGCACCCAATTCATCTTTTGGACGATCTGAAGGAGCACCAAATCCATCCTTTGAACGATCTGAAAAAGAGGCACCAAATCTACCCTTTGGACGATTTTCTGAAGAGTGAGCACCAAATCCACCCTTTGGACGGTCTTCTGAAGAGGGACCGCCAAATCCACGTTTTGGCCAATCGTCCGATGCAGCACCCTTATTTCTACCACGCCCAAAGCCCCCTCTCTGAAAACAACAACAAACAAACAAATAAGCAGCAGATGAAGCAGTATCAACATTTTCATTCCAACACTATTAACAGTCTTTCAGCTGTTTTTTTAAAATTAAATATTAACACTAGATTTACAGCAGAGCATTATGAGGACTCAGTACCTCAAGCAATTCTTTGACTGCCCAGTTTTTGTAAAGGTGTTGTCATAAGAAACAAATAAGAACTCTTACAGAATTCTATATCTGAAGCTATCATGACTTTGTGAACCATGCTCATGTATTTCGCCAAAAGTGACGACTTCCCGGAACATGCACTCTGTAAACCTGATTCAAGTTGTTTAACAAAAAGCTGATTGAGTCTTCGTCAAACCTGCATTTTAAATCAGATTTGACTTGCAATAAGCAAGGTCTGAATTCAGCAACAAATTTTTATCTCAAGCAAGTTTCACACATGGAAAGTGTTTTTCACATTTTTTGCTGTTTCTAGTGTTTAATTATCAAATTCTTGGTAAATTTCTTCACCTTGCATTTCTTTTTTCGTAAGAGATTGTCTTTGAACTTTTCTTTATAAGTATGAAGCCAAGAATGTATCATCAGAAATGGAAAATTATAGTAATTTGTCATGTACATAATCAATATTTGCATTCAGTGCATACTCTCCTGTAACATTTCTGATCTCTGATTTCGTCTAGGTATGCTTTGTTTTTTCAATAGAGATGAATTTATTTCCAAAGGGTTTTTGTTTTGAGTTTTCATCAAATTCCAGTTTCAGCAGAATATGCAAATGATCTGAATAATATCTGCATCCAATATCCACATGATCTACAAATGTAACTACTGTGTCCCACGATCAATGGAAAGCTAATCTAGCCCTTTGAAAGGATTGGTTCTTCTACAGGGATACCACAAACACTCTAGATTTAATTCTTATCAAATGGGAATGCTCCTGTGTTATGTGTACACTGCCTATGGTGTACCAGAGATTCTTGTGTGCTTCCACTGAGGAGTGCCATGGTTGATGTTTAAATTAACCCAGGCAGGTAGTCTGATGACCCCCGATAAGTTCACCCAGTTGTGTGGCGATCTAAGGAGGAATCCATTTGTGGGCACTGACCGGCGACGGGCCGGAAATTCCAAAGGGAGAATACTCTCGGTTAGACGAGGGGTGAGACCAGGGAAAGTTTATGGATGTGCCATTGATATGCCAGCTTCTATTCACAAGGTAGTTGTGGGAGGGGCTTACGATTTAGGTTTGCTGGTCATCCTGGGGATTTTAAGGAAATAGTTCTGATTACTATTTTTTATTTCAAACTTGTGAAACCTGGGATCACGCAATGTTTGAGAAGATGTTGTATGCTTAGGTTAGAGGGACATGTAGGTGATATGAAGTTTGTAGTTAATTGCTGCTGTTAATCATGTAAGACCTTTATAAATATTCATGAGGCGTAGGGATCTGAGAGGATGGCGTCCCTAGGTGGCGCCAAAGGAAAGCGTTGGGATTTGGGAATTTACTGAGTTATTCAGTCAGGCCCCAAATCTCAAACGGAGAGGACAACACGTAGTTCTGTGAAGTGTGGTGATGGTGTTCTGATAGCACCAGAAATGTAAGTTTATGCATTTCTTCATTTCTGTATTCTGGTAGTGCATATAAGTACTATATACTTTGTGTTTTGCTATGTGTATATGTCCGACATTTGACTATGCTGCACTGTTATTGTTCCATGCTTTGTATTCTTGACCCTTTGGGTTTTCTATAGGTTTTTATTGAGCACTAAGATTTTGAAATTATTTTAGAAGTGAAGTTCGTATTTGGTTGTTTATCTGTATGAATACATGTTGGAAGGAAAGACTTACCTAACTGCAGACTGGAATTCTTGGTTAATAAATGAGCTATTTTAATATCTTTTTCATATTTTTGAGCAATTAGATAAAGATGTAGTCTTCATGCTGTACATGGATGTGTAGATTAAGGACTGATGGGTCTCCTCTCCACGTCTGTGGCCTTGGTTTGGTTCCGTCGGGGTCACCGGTATCGGCGAGTCCATGGGGGCTGTCGTTGGACGGACGTGGTGGCGCCCTCCGGGGGGAGAGCTCACTCACGCCGGCTCCGCGACTAAGCAATTATTGTCGTCAGTAGGGGGCTTAGTAGGTGGTGTCCTGCGTATGTTAGATCAGAACAGGCACCACTGAACACCACCGAAGTGACTTGGCAGCAGTGCAGTGTCTCCTCCGGTGGATTGCCTCTTGACGACTTGACATTGACTGCTCCCTGTGGACTGCCGGTGCCGGGGATGCAGCAGGGCCGACCGGGCTGTGGCTGTGGACGGGTGTTGGAATGAGCGGCGTGTGTGCACTGCCTCTGAGGTGGCGCAGAGGCTGGGACAGCAAAAAAAAAAAAAAAAAAAAGGACTGATGGGTCTGTGCAGGATAAAAAAAATTCAGTTAGGTATTCGGATAATCGTCGGCCAGCATCTTTGGAAATTTAGTAGGCAGATGTGCAGGTTATTTCGCGCTTTGTTGCATAGTGTCGGTTTATTTATAAAATTATGGTTGCAAATGCAAGTTGGCATTTAGAATGCCTTGTCCTAAGTAAAGATGTATCTGTAAAAAAGGCATGTACATCTTCAGTGGAGAGTGCTATAAGTGCACGATTGGATATGTGAATGAAAAAAAAAAACAACAAAGTTAGATTATGTTTTGTGACAATAAAAAATAAATAAATGAGACAAAATACAGAAGTTATGGAGTCCTTATAAGTATGATGTTCACTGTAATTTGTCAGATAATAAGTGAATAAGCAGATAGTACAGTGATGTAGTGGACAGATTATTAGAGGTGTTTCTAGAATTTTTATAACTGAGCAGTTGAGACAGGAGTTGTTAAATGATGGCCAGTAAGGCAATATTGTTGTGTGTTATTGACTTATGGGCTATTGTAAGAGATGATTTTGCAGTGCTTTTTGACTGGAGCCATAAGCCATAACTCTCTCTCTCTCTCTCTCCCTCTCTCTCTGTCTACTGGGTATATTTCTTTTCTCAAAAACATGTTGCCATACTGGCTATATGTATCTGTCTCCCTTATACGCATGATGGAGGTTACTGGCTTGTTGCCTATATTGGCTGTTTGTCTTAAATGTCGACTGAAATTGGCATATTTCTTTGTGATGTTTCATGTTTTTTTCATTTCATGAGTCGAAGTGTTGCGCTTGATTGTGTTCACTGTCGATTCCTTTGACTGGTTGTAATTTAGGGATGCAGTCTGTTATCCCATGTTGCTTAACTATGGAAGCGAAGTGATGAGCAGTTATGATGGAGCATATGGAATGAGATGGAATAATTGTCTTAGGGACATGAATCCCACATAATTGGCCGTTGCTGTTCCGACTTATGGCAGCACAGGGTTGAACCGTGTCTTTGAGGTTAGGTTTACCCTGGTTTCAGAGTGGTCGTTTTGTCACTCGATTAGTTCTTGTTTGGACTGGTTATCACTGTTGATAACCTCTGCACAAATTCAATGCAAGAGACTAAAAGAGCTATAGCAGCTGAACCTATGGGTCTGAATACCATAGTATAGTGCATTCCTGATTATGTGTCTCCTGGATGATATGCTCTGACTTGCAGTAGAATGAGGGATACTTCATCCCTGAGACTGACCTAGCTTCGTAATTTTGCTAAACGATACTTTTATGTCATGTTGAAGAATTTATGCTATGATTCAGATGTATGTGAACTATGCAATGGTGTAAGATGCATTTGTGGTTTACGTTCGTTTGCATTTTCATTTACAGGCCACAGTTGCTAGAGCCCTTCTTTTCTTGTCGCTTTATTTTTAGTTTTACCATCTGTTTCCTTTTTGTTGGGCATTGTCACCAGCCCCTTTATGCACAAAAAGCTGTAGACCAAATTAAAAGAAAGAAAATCTTCACTGGGCCTGGCTCATTTGTCTTTTTTGGATGAACCTAGTCCAACTTTCTCCCGAACCTGATCTCCCCTTGTGCGTTTCTTTACAGTAGGAACAAGGGGAGGTTTACATGTGAATAATTTGTTAAGTGCATTTTATGTATATATATGATAACATAATGTAATTAGAATTGTTTTGTAATGCATGCATGTATCATTATTATCATAATAATTACTATTATTATTATAATCATTATTACTATCATTGTTACTATTACACTTATTATTCTTATTAACTTAATGCCAAGCACCTAAAGCAGCTTTCTGGGTGGTGTACTATAGAAGTGTCCATTATCATCATCATTATTATGAATGCGCACGCACGCACGCACACGCACACACACACACACGTGTGTGCGCGCATACACACACACATACACAGAGATTTACTTACAAACTGGAATGAGTCGGCAGTTCCAGCCCCAGCGTCTGCCGTCTTGTCCCCACCAACTGGAGAAGACAAAATTAAGCAACCTCAGCCACAGTTCCTTCAAAGCTGCACCACTGGGGTATCTTCAGAGTTGGGCCACAACTGTATCTACAAAGCCATATACAACAGTTCTCTCAAAACTGTTCCACAATTATTCTTTCAAAGCCGTTTCACATATGTTCCTTCAAAAGCATGTGGCAACCTGTACCACAGTAGTTCTTTCAAGACTGTACAATTGTTCTGTCAAAGCTGTACCACAACAGATCATTTACAGTTGTGCCACAGTTTTTCTTCAATAGTGTACTATTGTAGCTCCTTGAACATTGTATTTAAAATCTCTAAAACAGAAACTGCAGCTCACAACAGGTTCCTCAACCTTCACCGTGCTTCTGGTATTACACTGCCAGTCTCCAGTCACACTGAAAACCTTTTAACTCTCTGGAATCATTTGAAATATTCAAATAAAATCCTAGACATCTTTCACCAAAAAAAATTCATTCTGTGTCAGCCAATTTGGGTGTATGAGCATCAAGATGGAAAGAAAAGATCAGCTGTGTGACCTTAACTTCACACTTGCCATTATGCAGGTCCTGGAGGACCTATGAATTAACCGTTACGCTGCCAATGTCGCATTTCTGCGACAACATGGCTCACCGCCGACGTCGCCAAAATGCGACCAACTAGGGTTACTTAACTCCCGATACTCTCACTCTCCAAGTTCATGAGATAAAAAGCCAGCAATGACCTGACCTGTACTCACAGCCATTTGCTTAGTCAGAGCGTTGTTCAGTTAAGTGTTTTTATCGATTTTATTCCGATTGTTTTTCCATTCACTGTGACGTCACAACCAAGCACTTCACGTACTCAACCTCACCGTACATTTACCACAGATCAGGTGCTGGAAATATTGAATAGACGGTCAGTTGATCCTGATTCAGACGAAGAAGATCCAGATAGTGACCAGGAAACATTATGGGATAGCAAGAGCTTGAACGAATTACTGCAAAGTGAGGTGTTGGACGCGTGTCAAGTGGTGGGGAACGAGAGATCAGATCAGATGCTGGCTCAGCGCATGTGCCCAGTGTTTTGGCACTGAGCCAACCAGCAGTGACTGATAGCTGAAAGCGTTATGTGAGTGGCTGTGCTAGACAAATAGCTAAGACTAGTAAGAGACAATGAACTTCAAGCACAGCTGGCTTCCAGGTCAAAGTCGAAGGGGGCGTGGCCGACTGACACGTGTCAGAGGTGAGCAGCAGAGATGTGTTTGAGTGGGACTTACGATCAGCTTGAATGGCTCCCCAGGTTCCAGAGACCAACATGCAAGTGAATGACTTTGTTTTCATAAAAAAAATACTGCTTTCAACAGTGAAAGTGATCTGTGTGTGTGTGTGTTCCTTTTTTCTTTCTTTCATGTGTATCAGTTAGGCATAAGAATGTGTGTGTGTGTGTGTGTGTGTGTGTGTGTGTGTGTGTGTGTGTGTGTGTGTGTGTGTGCGCGCGTGTGTGTGTGTTCCCTGCTATTGGGAGTAGCTGGATTTATGGCTGTTTCTTCCATTTTTCTGTTGGATATACCATACTTTCTGGTCTTCATTTGTGAGTGGAGTATTTTTCCTCCCTTGATGACAGTTTGTTGGCATGCTTTCTTCTTTTTCACGTTGAGAAGAAACATAACATTCAATTTTTTGTATTTTGCATTTTTTTTACACTTGAAATTATTAAAACTTTGAAACTGTTGTTGACTAACCATTACTAACATGTTATAATATGTGACCAACTCCCACAAAATGATAGATAAGTCGAATTTTGAACTTATTAAGATAAGTACATCAACAAAAAGACGAGAAAAAGACCTTTCCAATGATATATAAAGAATTTCTATATGTTTAAAACTGAAAAAGTTATGACCCTTCAAAGTGTCCGACTAACACAGTTGCCATTTTAACAAAAATGGCTTTAAAGTTGCCCTTCTTTCTCCATATTTCCCTAGCAACCAAGGTTTAATTTTGCTGTAAACTTATGAAAATGTGGGAAACCATCAAAATAATCAGTACAAACACCTTAATAATTGAATTTTATCCCCAGTCATATATTGGTGTATGCAATGGCTGTTCAGGGCGCTGAAAAATGAAAAATCTGTTTTTTTTTAATTTAATAAATACTTTTGTTTTTAATGTTATCTTTGCACAGATATACTAATCACAGTTGATTGAATTAATATGTATTATCCGCGTGCCCGACCTGCATTAAGAATTTTGTCTTACCGGAAGATACCGGAGTGCTTTTTACGCATGCCTGGCCTGCTTTAAGAATTTTGTCTTACCGGAAAATACTGGAATAATCGCATTCCGCCACAAATTCCCTTATGTCCCATAAGAACTTTTTCTAGTTTTCATTTTGTCCAGCGTTTCAAAAAAAAAAAGTGGGTTCTTGGAGGGAAAAAGGGTAACTCTCTTGCACTGTGCGTTAACACATACCGGACTCACAATTCATGACATCCTATGATAAAAACAGCATAATACTCATAATTAACACAACATACCTTATCGGTAGCAAATGCTTGTGCATTATTCTTTCTTCTTCCTTTTCAGTTGCCTGGGTGGGGGCACACCAAATCTCTCTTATCCTCTCGCACACACACACACACACACACACACATACACACACACACGCGCGTGCGCGCTCACGCACACATGTACACACACACTATATCCCGACATTCAAAACCTGTGCTCCCCTCTCCTCTCCACAAACATGCACACACACATAATATGTTGGCCATCAGCAGCTGGAATGCATTAAATGATCATTTTGATCTGCATGCAGTTACAGGAAAACTGTTCTGCCATTTGTAGATCTGGCAGAGGCTGCCCACTGCAGTTCATACCTGTATCAGGTGCATACGTCGCCGTCAGCAAAGTTTTGGCATTATCGCGACAGCATTATACCTGACAGATCTGCACTTTCTTCAGTTCGTATAACTGGCTCCTCATTTTCTTTTTCATCTTCGATTTCGAGTCCAACAGGCTGAGACTGAGACACGCCGGTCGAAGTCGATGGGGAAATCCCTTCGTCAGCTTTGCTGTCAGTTTCTTCATTGGAATCGAAATCAAAATATTCCTTTTCATTGCTATCGCTGGTGGCGAAATATTCGTTTATAAGGCCACTAATTCCCTGGCCTTCATAATCGAAAATATTTCCTGATTCTGATTAATTTAACAGCGTTACAATACAATGATGATTTTTCAAGTGAAGCGACAACAAAGGCAAAACGCAGAAGATTCCATTGAGCTGTGGCCAGTGAAAGGCAGCGTCTCTGCTGTTGACAGCTTAGTTACTAGGGCCATTTCGGTATTTGATTGCTGATTAGTTGGAAGGCTTTCATTTGTGTACGACTTTGAATGCCTCCTAAAGGCCTTCTGATTGGTTTATTTTAGAAAATCATGCACAGATTCTGAAAATAGACACACTGAGCTTTCGAATGATGTGCGACACGTCAGGGGCTCTGCTAGGGATGTGCACTCGATTATCTGCTGAAAATGAGTAACTTTTCGCATTTGGTGCTGCTTAAAATTGATGACACGGAGTGACAGAAGTTCATTTAATCACATTTCTAGCTTAATTTAGGTAAAATCAGTGAAACATAACATGCTTTAATGCTTTTGCATTGGTGCAAAAATCTCATTTTACCCCAAAATGACCCTCACCACTCTTTGTTGCTCGCAGCAGCGATCAGCCCTGCGCGACTTATCCATCATTTTGGGGGAGGCTGTCACGTATGATCAAAATACAGTGTATCTCCTCCATTTTACAAAAAAATAGCATGAGAATTGGTTGTTTAGTTCCAGAGATATCCGCGTTTCACATATGCTGGTTTTAAATAAGAGGGTTTTGGAAAAAATGGCTTGCGATGGGGATTTGTACAAAACAGAACGTCTGGCGGTGAAAGGGCTAAGTTCTGCCTAATCACTTTTGTCATGAAAGTTTGTTTTGACCTCATTAAGTTCAAATTTATTGTCTATGGTATAAAGTTTAACAAAAAAAATCTTGTGTTGTTTATGATACAGACTGAATCTGTGAAGATCTACCCAAGTGTCTCTGGCAAATATATAATGAAGAATATTACGCTACTCAATGATCTTAGAGAGAGGTATGAAAAGAATGGGCCCAGAACTCCACCTTGGGGGACTGTCACCGACTTGATCAGCGTGGAATTCATACAGACACGCCGACGGCTCTGTATCGATCCGTAGCATCATTCCAAGATGGGGGTGTAGGCTTACCGAGCCATATATGGAAGTTGTTGAGTTCAGGAAGGATGGTAGGGGTGTTGGATACCTGTATGTTCCATTCATACATTGGGTGTGCGTGTGCTACCATGCACAGGCTGGGAAAGGATAAGTGTGGGGTGAGAGGGGGTTAGCCTTCCGTCTCCTGCTTTGTTTTGTGTGGTCGGTGTGGAGTCCAATTTCACATGCAGTCTGTGTGGAGTTCAAACTCAGCAAGGAGTGAGTGCTGAGTCATCAAGCATTAAAGTTTGGTGGGGCCGGGTGTCTAGCACTTCGGTCAAAATCCTGGTGAAGAGCAGTTGGGCTCTTGTTCTGGTGCCAGCGTTTGCGCTGTGGGTCTGACTTCGGTCAATATGGTGAGCCGACCCTCGTGAGCGCTTTTGCTCTTGGTCGAGCAGTTGTCTGCGTCTCGGTGTGCTGCGACCCTGAGGTTCAGGTGCTGGGGTAGCCAGCCGCAGTTGTCGTCGTTTTATGTTGTAGCAGGTATGTGGAGTTAATTAAAGTGTTAGTAGTGTAGTTAAGGGTGGCGTTGTCTTGTGCACATTTCTGTCAACTTGTACAAAGGTGTAAATAATATGAGCTCATGTTTTGAATCAATTTCAAGTTTTCTTAGGGAAAAAGGAAGAGGGAGAAAATGGGGGAAATAAGGACTAAAACGAAGCAAGCCGAGAAAAGTATGTTGATGGTGGGTTTTGACCAGCGGGTTGTGTTGAGAGGTGGAAACAGGGAAAAGGAAAAAGGAAAGAAGGAAATTTGATTATGAAGTTTTGAACGAAAATGTAAATAGCTGTCATTGGTTCGATCCTGGTGTTAGGATTGAGTTGGTACTTATTCGTGTCAGGGGGTTCTTTGGAATCGAGACATGGTATCTGTTGTGGACGTTACAGTATGAGTGAGAATGTGTGTGTGGGAAGGTGTATTATGAAGTAGCTCTTTTGTATACCGTAGTGCAAAGAGGAGTGTAACTTAGTGATATAAACGAAGTGGGATGGTGATAGATGAAACTCACTTATGGAGTTAATAGGCTCTGGGGTGCATACAGAAAAATCCTAGGAAGGGGTGAACTAAGGGGTTACCCTGATCAGTGATGTATGTAGTATGTATATCTACGGTTGGAGGGTAACAGCTATGTCAAGTGCAGGTGAGGGCGCATTCCCACCATCCTGTGGCCTGGTACACCAGGCGGTGCAGGGCCGTTTTTGTCGGGCAGCTGTGGACAGCCAGTTGCTGGTATTCCTGTCCCTGACTGACCGGCGTTCGTGGCAGGTGCCTGCGTTTACCCCACCTGCACTCCCCATCCTGCTGTGCCCCGGACTGTTGTCCCAGTCCTTCCCCTTTCCGATGCTACATCCCTTTTCCTTTTCTCTCCTTCCGGCCGGGTCTTCACAGCCTGGCCATTAATGACGCCGTTGCTGTGGTCGCCGTTGCCACTGTTGCTGTTGCTGCTGGCGCCTTGCTGGTGTCGCCGTTGCTGCAGGTGCCGTTGCCAGTGGTGCCATTGCTGCTGGCGCCATTGCTGGTGTCGCTGTTGCTGCTGGCGCCGTTGCTGGTGTTGCTGTTGGTGCTGTTGCGGGTGTCGCTGTTGCTGCTGGCACCGTTGCTGTTGTTGCCATTGCTGTGTCGCTGTTGCTGTTATCACCGTTGCTGTTGGCGTCGTTGTTGTTGCCGCCACTGCTGATCCCCCGTATCACCGACTCCTCACTCTGATTGCCGCCATTGAGGGGTGTCGTCGCCGCCATGGGTGTGAGTTGTCACTGTGGTTGGTGGCAGTCGTCGCTGTCGCCGTTGTGTTGGCGGTGGCTGTGTGAAGTCCACTGACGTTGTGGGAGCCGGTGTGTCACTGTCATCTATGTCATCCTCGTCTTCGGCAGGCAGATTCGTCTGGTCACCGTCACCATCGCAGTCGTGAGACTTCGACATCATCGTCGTGTGGTCTGTTTTCTTTTTGTGTTGAGTTTTTTTTGTTTTTTTTGGGGTGGCGATAAAACACCTGAAGACATTGGGTTTGGGTGTGCATACATGAAGGATGGATGTTGATTGAAAAGGATGTGACTGACGGGATGAATGTGTGCAGTGAAGTATACGCAAAATGAATATAGTAATATGAAGTTAGTATAGTTTGTTGTTGGTGTTGTTGTTTTCTTTGGGGGGGGGGGGAAGGTTTTGGTCATGAAAAGGATTGACGTGTATTATGCTATGTGTAATATACTGCTGGCCTGAGGAACTCTGCACACTGTAGCTAGGTAAGGGGCAAAATAACTTATTGTGGCTGCCTTGGCCATAGGAACTGTGTGCTTTCATGCTGGGGTCTGCGACATATTCATAGAAGATTCTGCTCATTGATTGTTTTGTTGGGAATAAAATTTTGTTTTGTTGTCAGTTCTTGTGTGGCATGTTGTCTGTTTAGTGGGTTAGTTGTGTGGGGGGAGGGGGGGGGTTCATGTCCGGCTTAGCGTTCTGTGACAATATGGTGGAGATGCGGGGTACCCTTGGGAGTTTGTGTTGGGTAGGTGAAAGGTAGTATAGGCAGGGTCGGAAGGGGGGTGTCTTAGTCCGTGTCCGTGTCGTGTGCTTGATAGTTTGTGGGAGGTTGGAGGGCGTGTATCCCTATACAGGGAGGTAGATACATTAGTGTGCCTGTCTAGCAATATGTTTTCCAGGTGTAGGACAGGGCACTTAATGTGGTAGTAAGTGATGGTACTGTGTGTTTAGATAGTGGTGCTTAGTGTCAGTAAAAAAAAAAAAAAAAACAAATGTTTTGGGACGGATATTTAGTGTGGCATTTGGTCGGTTATCCAGGGTCATGACTAGCTAAGTACCCAGCTTTCCTGACGGTTGGATAGCAGTAGGCAAGTGTTCGCCGGGTTATCCGCTGTTGTTAAGGGGCGTAGAATCTACTGTGAGGTCAGGTGTGGCTGGTTGGAGTTTTGCCCATACCTTTGAGGGGCAGTCCCTCTTTGAAGAGCTGGAGCCAGCGGAGGTGGGCCAGGTTGGTCGGTTGACTTAAGGGTGTTGGATTGTGTTGTGGTGACGGTAGGGTCAGTACATCATGCCTCGTCATACTCGGGCTAACCCTCAATACAAACCAGGGGACGTCATGGCAGCTCAGGAAGTCGGGCAAGAGAAGGGCGCTAGGGGCGCTGTATTGGGAGGGGCTGATGTGGATGTGACTGAGCTATATCGCCAGTTTGGGAGGATAGGTGCAGAAATGGGGCTGGCAGGGGATGCTTTGGCTCGGTTTGTTTCTGACTTGGTCAAGGTTGAACAAGAGAGAGAAGCTACTGAGCAGCAGATGGCTAGGCTGCAGCAGAAAGATGAGGAAGAGAGAATGGCCCGTGAGGAGGAGAGAAGAGCCCGAGAGTTTGAGTTGGACCTGAAGGTTGCGGAGGCAGCTAGGCGAAAGGAGAGGGAGGAGGAAGAGAGGACAGCTCACGAGGATGAGAGAGCCAGACAGAGGCGGTTGGATCAGGAAGAAAGGGAGGCCAGGAAGAGGGAGTTTACCTTGAGAGAGCTTCAGGTCGTAGGCGAGGCAACGTACTGTGAGCGTCTCATCAAGGTTGAAGAGACCAAACACGTTCACCTAGATCCTTTAGGCGATGGAGACAACGTGGATGCGTTTATAGCAAACTTTGAGCGAGTCGCTGAGCTGTGCAAATGGTCCCAGACATCGTGGCCCACACGTCTGATCGCATTACTTCGAGGGAAGGCAAGGGAAGCGGTCCTGCGACTCAGTGCAAAGGAGTTGGGTTCTTATACGGCGGTTAAAGGCGCTCTGTTCAAGCACTTTCGCCTGGACGCCAGGCCTATAGGAGGAAGTTTCGGTCGGTGAGGAAGGATGCTGCTGAGACTTTTGGTCAGCTGCTAGTGAAAATGAGGCGCTGGTTTTCCTTGTGAGGCACAGCAGCAGGGAAGGATGAGAACGATGCGGAGGATGTTAAGGATCTGATCCTACAGGAGCAATTCTTCCAGCTCCTTAATCCAGAGTTCACGGTGGAGGTGAAGCGGACATGTCCTCAGATGGCAGATGAGGTAGCTAGAGAAGCCACTGTGCTGGCCGAAGTCAAACGCATGGGCAGGGAGGCTAAGTCGGATCGGTCCCGAGGAGAGGATCCAGCTGATGGACCCAAGGAAAGTCAAGGAGGGAACCCACTGCCTAGTCCGACACCTGGCCAGTCAAAGAATGGCGGGGAGAGGAATAGGCTGCAAAACCCGAGGTCATTGCTGGTGTGCTACAACTGCAGGAAGCCCGGGCATGTTGCTAGGAGGTGTCCTGAACCCAGTGGGTTACACGCTGTCTGGAGTACAAGGGAGAGCACGGGTCAAGCGGTGCCCACCTTATGTGGCCCTTGTGCTAACCAAGAGTATGACCCTCTGTGTGTGGTTCCTGCCAATGCATTATGCGACACCGGAGCAGGATATACCGTCGCTGCTGAGAGGCTGGTCTTGAGAGATGCCTACACAGGAGAGTCGGTACCGGTGGTATTGGCGTCGTTTAAGTGCCAGAGCTTGTTGCCAGTGGCCGTCGTGGATGTTGTCACCCCATTTATCCAGGGCAGGATAGAGGTATTGGTTATGGTCAGCCCCGTGGAGGTGGTGCTGATAGGGAACTTTGCCAGGAAGGAAGGAGATTCGGGATGGACGAGGGCTCCCGTGTATGCTGACCCCACACTGGTCAGTGCTGTAGTGACCAGGGCCCAGAGGAAGAAGGAACAGCGAGGGGTGCTTCCTCTACCGGTGAAGAAGACTGTGTTGGATGTCACACCAGAGAGGTTGACCCAATTGCAGGACAAGGACGACACGCTCAGTAAGGCGAGAGAGGCTTTCCAGCAGTGCACTGTTTTCCAGACCAAGTATGAACAGGTCCAATACTTCAGGAAGGCTGGGGTGCTGATGAGGAGGTATCAAGGGCCATGGGAAAACGTCACCCAAGTGTGCGTGCCCGTTGAATTATGTGTGTCTGTGGTGGCTCTGGGGCATGACATTCCGATGTCTGGTCACCTGGGAGCAGCAAAGATCGGGTGTTCAGGAACTTTTATTGGCCAGGGGTGTGTGCTGATATCCGTCATTACTGCCAATCTTGTCTGTCATGTCAGAGGACGGTGGACAAGGGGAGAGTCCCGAAAGTTCCTCTGGTTAAGATGCCACTAGCTAAGGAACCATTTGAGAAGGTGGCAATAGACATCATCGGTCCTGTTGTTCCAGCATCCAACAACGGATATCGGTATATATTAGTGATGGTGGACTTCGCAACTCAGTATCCAGAGGCGGTGCCATTGCGTCAAATTTCGGCTGAGGTCGTAGCAGAACAACCTTCAACCTGTGGACAAGGACAGGAATCCCTGAAACTGTACTGACGGACAGGGGGACGCAGTTTACTGGCCAGGTTATGAGTGAAGTGTATCAGCTGTTGTCAGTCAGAGGCCTTCGGACGACACCCTACCATGAGCAGTGCAACGGCTTGGTTGAGTGGTTCAATGGCACCCTCAAGAATATGTTGCGTTGCCTACCTCAGGAAAAGCCTATGGAATGGGACCGGTGGATTCCAGCACTCTTAATTGCTTATTGAGAGGTGCCCCAGGAGAGTACAGGATTCTCACCCTTCGAATTATTGTATGGACGGCGAGTCAGGGGTCCTATAAGAGTGCTCAGGGACATATGGGTTCAACCTGAGTGCCAGGAACTGAGGACGGTTGGTGAATATGTGGTGTCCTTGCGCAGCAGGACTGCAGAATCGTGTGCGATTGCCCAGGAGAACTTGTCGTCGCTGCAGCAAGGTACAAGCGTCAGTTCGACGTTAAGGCCAAACCAAGGGTGTTTAGGCCAGGATCCAGGGTGTTAATCCTTCAGCCTACCAAGAACAACAAGCTTGAGTTAGCCTGGCAGGGACCTTATCCAGTGCTAGAGCGCATGGGAGAGGTAGACTACAGAATTGCTGTGGGGGCAAAGACGAAACTGTACCACGCTAACCTTCTGAAGCAGTTTAGGGAGCGAGATACCCCAGATAATCAGGTGACGGCGTCAGCTGTGGTGATTGAGGAGGGACCTGAAGGGGAGATGGTGACCCCGTTTAGTGGTCAGGATCTTCCCACCATTCTGTTGGTCGCTACAGAGGGACCCAAGGATGTGGTCGTGCTCGCTACCGATCCGGATTTTGCCTCTCAGTTTCGGGGAGTGGTGGAAAAGTTCTGTCAAGTGTTGACAGACGTGCCAGGTTGTACCCCTTTGGAGGCATGTCAGATCAAGTTTAACACTGATACACCTGTAAGGGCAAAGCCGTACCCAGTACCTTTCGCTCAGAGGGAGACCATTCGAGAGGAAGTCAGAGCAATGCTGGAAATGGGGGTTATCAAGCCATCAGTGTCACCTTATTGTCTGCCGATCGTTCTGGTGAAGAAAAAGGACGGGAAAACCTGTTTCTGCGTAGATTTCCGGCACTTGAATAAGGTCATGGAGTTTGATGCAGAGCCGATGCCAGATACTGAGTACTTGTTTGCCAAGTTGGGTGAGAAGCGGATATTCAGCAAGATCGACTTGGCAAAAGGGTATTGGCAGATTCCTATGAGCGAAGACGATCGCCCCAAGACTGCATTCTCTACGCCAGAAGGGCATTTTCAATGGAAAGTAATGCCGTTCAGGCTGTGCACATCTGGTGCTGTTTTCATCAGAATGATGAGGAAGTTGCTGTTGCCATTGGAGTGCCAGGATGTAGACAACTTCATTGACGACATTTTGGTGGCCACTCAAGAGCGGGACCAGCATATCCAGACGCTGATAAAAGTGTTCCAGCGATTACAGGGGTGTTCACTCACAGCCAGACCATCAAAGTGTGAGTTGGGAGGTCACGAGATCGTGTATCTGGGTCACACGATTGGTGAAGGACAGATCAGGCCAGAGGAGGAGAAGATGGAACGTATCAGAGAGGCATCACGGCCCATGACCAAGAAACAGGTGCGGAGTTTCCTGGGTTTAGTGGGGTACAATCGGCAGTTTGTGCCCCAGTTCGCTGATATAGCGAAACCACTGACTGACTTGACCCAGGGAAATAAGCTCAGACATGTGGAGTGGAACGACCAGTGTGAAGGAGGTTTCCAGACACTGAAAGACAAGTTTTGTGAGCCACCTGTTTGCAGCTTGCCAATACCAGGAAGAGAGTTTGTGTTGCAGATGGACGCGTCTGGAACTGGGCTTGGTGCGATGCTTGGACAGCGATACAAGGACAGAGTCCGGCCGGTAGCATGTGCCAGCAGGAAACTGAACCAGGCGGAACTGAACTACCCCACAGTGGAGAAAGAGTGCTTGGCCATGGTGTGGGGTATCCAAAAGTTTCAGTCCTACTTGTATGGGGTGCCGTTTGTGGTACAGACAGACCACTCGCCTCTTCAGTTTTTAGAGAGGATGAAGTCTGCCTGTGGAAGGACCACTAGGTGGGCATTGCTGCTTCAGCCCTTTCAGTTCACAGTGCAGGCAATCCCAGGTCGTGAGAATGTCGCAGCTGATTACTTAAGCTGATATTGAGGGGTTCCAAGTTGTAGTTCTGTGAGTCAGGGTGACTCAGATGCTGAGTGCAATGGAGAGAAGAGTTCATTGGGTATCACACTAGGGTTTCAGCAGGTCGAGCGATGTGAGACCTTTGCAGGGGGGTTAACAGTTCGATCGGTGTAGTCATGATTTTAATAAAAACAAGTTTGTGGTTAAAATCTTTGGCAGGGTGGTATTGTCACCGATCTGATCAGCGTGGAAATTGTACAGACGCGCCAACAGCTCTGTATCGATCCGTAGCATCATTCCAAGATGGGGGTGTAGGCTTACCGGGCCATATATGGAAGTTGTTGAGTTCAGGAAGGATGGTAGGGGTGTTGGATACCTGTACGTTCCATTCATATATTGGGTGTGCGTGTGCTACCATGCACCGGCAGGGAAAGGATAAGTGTGGGGAGAGAGGGGGTTAGCCTTACGTCTCCTGCTTTGTTTCGTGTGGAGTCCTGTTTCACGTGCGGTCTGTGTGGAGTTCAAAACTCAGCAAGGAGTGAGTGCTGAGTCATCAAGCATTAAAGTTTGGTGGGGCCGGGTGGCTTGCACTTCAGTCAAAATCCTGGTGAAGAGCAGTTGGGCTCTCGTTCTGGTGTCAGCGTTTGCGCTGTGGGTCTGACTTCGGTCAATATGGTGAGCCGACCCTCGTGAGCGCTTTTGCTCTTGGTCGAGCAGTTGTCTGTGTCTCGGTGTGCTGCGACCCTGAGGTTCAGGTGCTGGGGTGGCCAGCCGCAGTTGTCGTCGTTTTATGTTGTAGCAAGTATGTGGAGTTAATTAAAGTGTTAGTAGTGTAGTTAAGGGTGGCGTTGTCTTGTGCACATTTCTGTCAACTTGTACAAAGGTGTAAATAATATGAGCTCATGTTTTGAATCAATTTCAAGTTTTCTTAGGGAAAAAGGAAGAGGGAGAAAATGGGGGAAATAAGGACTAAAACGAAGCAAGCCGAGAAAAGTATGTTGATGGTGGGTTTCGATCAGCGGGTTGTGTTGAGAGGTGGAAACAGAGAAAAGGAAAAAGAAAAGAAGGAAATTTGATTATGAAGTTTTGAATGAAAATGTAAATAGTTGTCATTGGTTCAATCCTGGTGTTAGGATTGAGTTGGTACTTATTCGTGTCAAGGGGTTCGTACAGAAATGCTTTCAGGAAGCACAGACAGGGTGTGTTGGCACTGGGTGCTGTAGAGGTTATGATTGTGCCATGTCATGGTAGTTATTGGAAAGGTTAAGTGTTGTGTAGTTGTATGAAGAGGTACTAGTGTCAAGCAGCGCGGTTTTGTATAGTGTGGGTATCCTAATTCAATAATATTGATTTAAAATTGTTCCTACATTGCGGGAGATTTGTGGGAGTGTGCTTATGCCTTGGGTGATTGGCACGGAGGTATAGCTGTCCTGTCCCATTGGTCTTCTTTGGAATCGAGACATGGTATCTGTTGTGGACGTTACAGTATGAGTGAGAATGTGTGTGTGGGAAGGTGTATTATGAAGTAGCTCTTTTGTATACCGTAGTGCAAAGAGGAGTGTAACTTAGTGATATAAACGAAGTGGGATGGTGATAGATGAAACTCACTTATGGAGTTAATAGGCTCTGGGGTGCATAAAGAAAAATCCTAGGAAGGGGTGAACTAAGGGGTTACCTTGATCAGTGATGTATGTAGTTATGTATATCTACGGTTGGAGGGTAACAGCTATGTCAAGTGCAGGTGAGGGCACATTCCCACCATCCTGTGGCCTGGTACACCAGGCGGTGCAGGGCCGTTTTTGTCGGGCAGCTGTGGACAGCCAGTTGCCGGTATTCCTGTCCCTGACTGACCGGCGTTCGTGGCAGGTGCCTGCGTTTACCCCACCTGCACTCCCCATCCTGCTGTGCCCCGGACTGTTGTCCCAGTCCTTCCCCTTTCCGATGCTACATCCCTTTTCCTTTTCTCTCCTTCCGGCCGGGTCTTCACAGCCTGGCCATTAATGTTGCCGTTGCTGTGGTCGCCGTTGCCGTTGTCGCTGTTGCTGCTGGCACCGTTGCTGGTGTCGCTGTTGCTGCTGGTGCTGTTGCCGGTGTTGCCATTGCTGCTGGTGCCACTGCTAGTGTCGCTGTTGCTGCTGGCACCATTGCTGGTGTCGCTGTTGCTGCTGGCGCCGTTGCTGGCGTCGCTGTTGCTGTGTCACCGTTGCTGTTATCGCCGTTGCTGTTGGCGCTGCTGTTGTTGCCGCCGCTGCTGATCCCCCGTATCACCGACTCCTCACTCTTATCGCCGCCATTGAGGGGTGTCGTCACCGCCATGGGTGTGAGTTGTCACTGTGGTTGGTGGCAGTCGTCGCTGTCGCCGTTGTGTTGGCGGTGGCTGTGAAGTCCACTGATGTTGTGGGAGCCGGTGTGTCAGTGTCATCTATGTCATCCTCGTCTTCGGCAGGCAGATTCGTCTGGTCATCGTCACTTCACAGTCGTGAAACTTCGACGTCGTCATCGTGTGGCCCGTTTTCTTTTTGTGTTGGTTTTTTTTTTTTGGGGTGGCGATAAAACACCTGAAGACATTGGGTTTGGGTGTGCATACATGAAGGATGGATGTTGATTGAAAAGGGTATGACTGAAGGGATGAATGTGCGCAATGAAGTATATGCAAAATGAATATAGTAATATGAAGTTAGTATAGTTTGGTTGTTGGTGTTATTGTTGTTGTTTTCTTTTGGGGGGGAAGGTTTTGGTCATGAAAAGGATTGACTTGTATTATGCTATGTGTAATATACTGCTGGCCTGAGGAACTCTGCACACTGTAGCTAGGTAAGGGGCAAAATAACTTATTGTGGCTGCCTTGGCCGTAGGAACTGTGTGCTTTCATGCTGGGGTCTGCGACATATTCATAGAAGATTCTGCTCATTGATTGTTTTGTCGGGAATAAAATTTTGTTTTGTTGTCAGTTCTTGTGTGGCGTGTTGTCTGTTTAGTGGGTTAGTTGTGGGGGGTTTTGTTTTTTTTATGTCCGGCTTAGCGTTCCGTGACAGGGACACCTTATGGCTGGGGAGATAAATCAGACATCTACCATAGAAAGGAACAGACTGAGTTCTGTTGAACACATATGAACAGAAAAACAAGACAGATTTATTATCTGTCTCTGTGAATGCTGGGAAATGAATGGAATACACTGACCAGTTTTGAGATTACCTATCTTGAAGCAACTGAACTGTAATGCCCTCCTCCCTTCTTCAGTCATCAACTCTCCTCCTTTTTTTTCCTTCCTGGCAGAATCAGCTTGTTTCTTAGAACAGACATCTCCAAACATGTAAAAGATCAATGGTCCCAAAGTCCTGGTCAGTGTACTCACAAGAAGTTCCTGCTCTTCTGTACTCTCTGTCTGTGCCAGTGGCGCGAGGTGCTCCATCCTCAAAACCTGTGCAGACATATTTTAAAAAATCAACATTAAAATTCATGAGACCACAACCAAGCCACTTATAGAGATAACATTTCCCCCTCCTGAAACAGAATTATACAAACATCAATTGTGGCAGGACAAAGCAAACATGTCACACTTCCATTTGTTTCATTTCACCCTAAAATATCATGCATGTTTTTCACCAGCTTCATTGGAAGAGACAGTGCTGCATTCTTCTTTTTTTCCTCCACTTTCCCTGATGACGACTTATGATAAGACAAAATGTCAACAGTGTAGAAAACATCTTCCTGTGCATGAAAGCTAGCTTCAGTTGAGCCTTTCTGATATTCCAATGCCAGGAACCTACCCAACCCCTTAAAGGAAGGTCTAGAATCAACTGGCTTGACCAAGGTAAAAGCCAGAATCATTGCTTTTTTATTTTTTTAGAATACTATGCATTCTATGTTTGTAAGTTGGAGCAGTGTCTTAGCATTTTGAGTGCAGCAACTGATCAACACATTCTCTCTCTCTCTCTCTCTCTCTCTCCACACACACACACACACACACACACACACATGTTAACAATACAAGCAGCACAATTTCCCACCTGCCCTACAGAAAAGGGGAAGAGGTATCCAGACCAACACAAATCCAAATAACCAAAACATACAACACAAATCCAAATAACCAAAACATACAACACAAATCCAAATAACCAAAACATACAAGACAAATCCAAATAACCAAAACATACAAGACAAATCCAAATAACCAAAACATACAAGACAAATCCAAAGAACCAAAACATACAAGACAAATCCAAAGAACCAAAACATACAAGACAAATCCAAAGAACCAAAACATACAACACAAATCCAAAGAACCAAAACATACAACACAAATCCAAAAACCAAAACATACAACACAAATCCAAATAACCAAAACATACAACACAAATCCAAATAACCAAAACATACAACACAAATCCAAATAACCAAAACATACAAGACACATGCTGCCTCTGACTAAAGGAAATCTTACATTCTGTTCTTTATTAAAACCACTCCAGACAAACCGGTGTTCCCCACATTTTCATGTATTTGATTTTCTTTCTTTTTTCCCCCAAGAGAAAAGGCTGGGTAATACATGACCTTCAACAGATGTTTTTGTAACTTCACACATGTGCACAAGAATATTCTTCCATGTGTACCTTCCTCTTTGAAATAATTTCAACTGGTAACAAACGGCAACAATTGTGTGGGTCGCTTTCTTATGACACAACACTCACTCAATTCTGATAGTTTTATCATTGTGTGAAAGGGAAACAGTACAAATGCCACCCTAAATATCCTAGACACCAATGGAACCACAAAGCTTAAGACAAATGAGGAGAAAGGGTCAGCTCTACTGAAATGTTTCACAGAACAATGCCATCCAAGAAATTTGGAGGAAAACAGAAATGCGAAGCGCGATAACAAACTGAATGAACAACTTGACATGATACTTGAATGGGACATCATAGGTGATAAAGTAAAATGGCTTCAGACAGAGCACTATCATTACACAGGATTTTCACCACTAGCGTTATTCTGGTAAACATGTGCATAACAAATGGGTATGTGTGTATTCTGTAAACAAACAGGAGATGGCATGCACCACATTATGGGAGAATGTATATATTAAATAAAATATTTTAAAAAATTCTGGGAAGATTTTGCTTTGCTGTAAATGATTGTGGTCACATTTCACATTTCCCAAATCCAAGTTATCAGTGATAATTTACACCATGGGTGCGTTTCTAGATTGAGTGTCAAAGTATAACAAATATCAGCTGTCTGTACCAAGCTTATACTGTAAGTAAAATTCAAGCATGAGTGTCACAGTGTAACAAATCCTATGTAACAACTTACGCTCAAGTCTAATGACTCAAACATGGTTGTCACAGCATAAACAAGCCAAGTTCAGGGCAATAACTCAAACCCTAGTGTCATGATTCAAACATGGTTGCAAGCACAACAAAGCCCACTTTAGGGCAATAACTTACACTCCAAGTGTAATGATTCAAGTGTGAGTGTCAGACTGTAACAAACCCCAGTTTAGTGTAACAATCTACTGTTCAAGGGTAATGCTTGGCAGTTGTGGTACTGCTGCTGAGATGGCAGCAAAGATGGAACAGCAAAAGGAAAGGGAAACGATTTATTTAAAAAGGAAAGTTTCTCCTTGCCTCTTGCCCTTGGTTTCAGACCCTCTCGGGCTGTTCCTCTTCTCAGCGTAGTAGGGATGATTTCTGCAGGCAGATGAAGATACTCCCTCAGGAACTGAATGCCATCATTTGTGAGAAACCAGTAGTAATGTCGCCATGCAAAACCTTCCCGCACAAAGCCTCGTGATTTCAGACTCTGAAAAAACCTCCTTTACCATATTAATTTCACAAAGGTAAATCACCAACTACTGTCTTTAGCTTTTTTTAAAAAATACTGAAACATTCATTCTTTAAATAACTATACGGACCAAAAATATCCCAGTCTCAGATTAATGATTCAAGAAATTCTAAAGGAGAAAAAAATCCTTCAATGCTACAAAGTACAATGACAGAATCTGGCAATTTTAACAATACTATCACATCCAAAGCCTCTCAAGTTTAACCTTAAATACACAACACAGGGTAACTAATTCTGCAAAGTCTACATTCTCCAGCTCTGACTGAAATTAATGTACTATTCAATGGTCTATCAAATCATCATCATTACCATTTCTCTAAACCACCTGAACTGTACTCATTCCAGTATGTCTGGAGTGCACAGCTGGTAACAGATTGAGTCAACTCCATTTCTGATTGACTGTGGCTGAGGCTTGGTGTCAGCAAAGACGGTGTTTGTCCATTGTTGACGGCTGTCCACCCACTTCTTTGTTATGCTTCCTCACCAAGCTACTGGTCTCGCTGTTCCTTTCACAGTAACCTGAAGGAGTGCCTTACACGATCCAGTCTTGCAGCATGCCAATACCATTTCACTTCTCCACCTCATAGTTGCAACTCAGACTGCATATAATATACATCTTCCAGAGAAATTTGCGATTGTAATACAAGGTGTTCGGTTATAAAGATCAGAGCCCTGATATAACTAAAGGCCCCCATCAAATCCACTAACCACAGCAAAAACCACACAGCACTTAAAAACATGTCAAGAAATGGAACCATATCATCCATACTATTCTTGCTGGACTATTCAGCTGGCATGTCTCAGTAAAGGATTGACAATGAACTGCTGGTAGATGACATCAACCTACAGTCGAACCATTCTGAAAAGGATTGACAATGAACTGCTGGTAGATGACATCAACCTACTGGTAGATGACATCAACCTACAGTCGAACCATTCTGAAAAGGATTGACAATGAACTGCTGGTAGATGACGTCAACCTACAGTCCAACCGTTCTGAAACAAAGGGCAGGAAGCAACAAGTCCTTTCTGGCCACTCCCCACGTACAGCGGATTAGTGCTGTGGCCACTCCCCACGTACAGCAGATTAGTGCTGTGGGACATAGCTTGGGAGGTTTCAGGTCTGTCTGTTTGTGGGATTCTTTTTTTTCCCCATCCACTTCCTACCCAGAGCTGAGTGTGCTGTGGGCTTCAATGGAAGACTGGAAACAACACAGACAAGTTTCTTTCACTTACTATCCACTTCCTACCCTGAGCTGAGTGTGCTGTGGGCTTCAGTGAAGACTGAAAACAACACAGACAAGTTTCTTTCACTTACTATCCACTTCCTACCCAGAGCTAAGTGTGCTGTGGGCTTCAGTGGAAGACTGGAAACAACACAGACAAGTTTCTCTCACTTACTATCCACTTCCTACCCAGAGCTGAGTGTGCTGTGGGCTTCAGTGGAAGACTGGAAACAACACAGACAAGTTTCTCTCACTTACTACCCACTTCCTACCCAGAGCTGAGTGTGCTGTGGGTTTCAGTGAAGACTGGAAACAATACAGACAAGTTTCTCTCACTTACTACCCACTTCCTACCCAGAGCTGAGTGTGCTGTGGGCTTCAGTGGAATACTGGAAACAACACAGACAAGTTTCTCTCACTTACTATCCACTTCCTACCCAGAGCTGAGTGTGCTGTGGGCTTCAGTGAAGACTGGAAACAACACAGACAAGTTTCTGTCACTTACTATCCACTTCCTGCCCAGAGCTGAGTGTGCTGTGGGTTTCAGTGAAGACTGGAAACAACACAGACAAGTTTCTCTCACTTACTATCCACTTCCTACCCGAGCTGAGTGTGCTGTGGGCTTCAGTCGAAGACTGGAAACAACACAGACAAGTTTCTTTCACTTACTATCCACTTCCTACCCTGAGCTGAGTGTCCTGTGGGCTTCAGTGGAAGACTGGAAACAACACAGACAAGTTTCTTTCACTTACTATCCACTTCCTACCCAGAGCTGAGTGTGCTGTGGGCTTCAGTGAAGACTGGAAACAACACAGACAAGTTTCTCTCACTTACTATCCACTTCCTACCCAGAGCTGAGTGTGCTGTGGGCTTCAGTGAAGACTGGAAACAACACAGACAAGTTTCTCTCACTTACTATCCACTTCCTACCCAGAGCTGAGTGTGCTGTGGGCTTCAGTGAAGACTGGAAACAACACAGACAAGTTTCTCTCACTTACTATCCACTTCCTACCCAGAGCTGAGTGTGCTGTGGGCTTCAGTGGAAGACTGGAAACAACACAGACAAGTTTCTCTCACTTACTATCCACTTCCTACCCAGAGCTGAGTGAGCTGTGGGCTTCAGTGAAGACTGGAAACAACACAGACAAGTTTCTTTCACTTACTATCCACTTCCTACCCTGAGCTGAGTGTGCTGTGGGTTCAGTGAAGACTGGAAACAACACAGACAAGTTTCTCTCACTTACTATCCACTTCCTACCCAGAGCTGAGTGTGTTGTGGGTTTCAGTGGAAGACTGGAAACAACACAGACAAGTTTCTCTCACTTACTATCCACTTCCTACCCAGAGCTGAGTGTGCTGTGGGCTTCAGTGAAGACTGGAAACAACACAGACAAGTTTCTTTCACTTACTATCCACTTCCTACCCAGAGCTGAGTGTGCTGTGGGCTTCAGTGGAAGACTGGAAACAACACAGACAAGTTTCTCTCACTTACTATCCACTTCCTACCCAGAGCTGAGTGTGCTGTGGGCTTCAGTGAAGACTGGAAACAACACAGACAAGTTTCTCTCACTTACTATCCGCTTCCTACCCAGAGCTGAGTGTGCTGTGGGCTTCAGTGAAGACTGGAAACAACACAGACAAGTTTCTCTCACTTACTACCCACTTCCTACCCAGAGCTGAGTGTGCTGTGGGCTTCAGTGAAGACTGGAAACACAGACAAGTTTCTCTCATTTACCAGACAGATGCGTCTGAAGAGTAGGAGATGGGTGTCAGAGGAAGAGAAGAGCAGAATGTGTGGTGCAAAACCTGAGATGACAACAACGGAGAGTGATTTGTGAATATTCAAATTTTTCATAACATAAAAAATGGATTGCCAGGCAACTGCAACTGCCACTGACATCACAGTGTCTGAATTACAATTTTGTTTACACATATTTGTATTTGTGCCAAGTTTGGTTTCATTCAACAGACTTTGAATGTTTTCTTGACATGCTTTGAAAATAAGACTGCAGTCATTAGATTCTCTTGAGCAGTACAACTAGTACCCACACTCAGTTGGTTGTAGGGGAGCAACAGCATATTTTGTACCCAGTCTGGGGCAAATGGGTGGGGGTAGTCCACCGTAACGACTGAGAACCCCAGCTGGCAATGGAGGGACACTTGGTGTGCCCTTCACTTAAGGTCATCCAGGGGCATACTGGGTATTTGACTGTGTACCTGAACTTATGAACCACAGCACCCAGCGATATTACTCTCATACTGCTCATTCCAGCTCCCCAGTGCACAATCATTCCTGTGCTACTGCAGCCCAGCAGCAGCAGTAGTCCACAGAGAGCAGTCAATATTAAGTCATCAGACGGCACCCCATCAAAGCAGACACTGCACTGCTCCGAGTCACTTTGATGGTCTCTAATGGTGCATTTCATGAAAAAAACAGTGAACACACATTTTGAGCCTAGTAATAATACTTCATAGTAATAATTACTTCATCACCCCTGCCCTTCCCCCCTGCCCAGAGTGTCCCACCATGTCCATCTAACCAGTCCCCATGAAACTGCTGTTAAAAACAAGTTAGACAAAGTCCCCATGAAGCTGCTATTACAGACGGCTTTGACAAAGTCACCACACAAACAAATAAGGAGAACAAAATTAGATCTGTTATGAATCCCAAAATCCATCATGTGTCCATGTCCATCCTTAGATGCATCCAATAATGTTATGTATATATGGTGGTGAGACCCGCCAAGAAAACAGTGGTTCCCACCGAATTGAGACACAAAGACTTGGGGCTTGATGCCAGTTGTGAGAGAGATCTTCCCCATCCTTAGATGTTCCACTGTAGAATAATATATTCAGTCGTATTTCAGGAGTTTTGTGTTGAATGTCAGTGGTATAGAGTAATATCAGTTACCTATAAACATGACAAGGTCACCACACCAGTATTGAATGAAGGGTCAAAGAGTCTGAGACTTCCTTTTTTCAATAATGACAAATGACAATGAGGATGACACTACTGAGTACCATTCTGGTCAGAGGCAACATGAAAAGACTGCACTCTATGCTTTCTGTTATAGTGTATCCTGGTATCAACCGGGCCCAACACATACAAATACACCTGCAACGTTGATCAGGAAATCTAGGCTCTCTGGGACACATGAATTAAGTGGATGGAATTCTACTGCTTGGTTTCAATCTTCCCATTAGAGACCATAGCACAGTCCACAGGAATGCAGCCATCTTCAAGCATGCTGGTTTAGCCACTTGCAGGTCATCGCTTGTTGACCCCAGTGATCAGAACACTCTGGCTCCAACCTGCCCCCTTCACATGCAGCACAAACTCCATCTTCCAATGTCCCCCTTCCCCTTGCCAACTGACAATCCAGTGTACTTCACTAGTCATTTCAATCAATATAGATGAATATGCTTAAGATCAAGACGGGTATAAAGAAGAAACAGATGTAAATGAAAACATTTATAGATGACAGGACGTATCAGCAAAATTACTTGAACATATAATATAAAGTAGCATAATGGACCATCTCGACAAATATGACTTCTTAAATAACGCCCAGCATAAGACAGCGAAGGAGTTGTGAGACTCAGCTTATAACAACTCTCAATGATTTTAATAACTGTCTTAACAACAGACAGTAAATAGATGCAATTTTATTAGACTTTTCTAAAGCCTTTGATAAGGTTGACCATGAGGGCCTGGCATTGGCGGTTCTTTGCTAAAATGGTCTAGATCATTCCTCGTTGGGAGAACGCAGAAAGTTATTGTGGAAGGGTTGTCATCCCATTGTAAACCAGTCTTGTCAGGTGTACCACAGGGAACTGTTCTGGGGCCCTTGTTTTTTTTTAAATTTATATAAATGACATAAGTAGAAATCTCTCTCCTGGAACTACTATAAGGCTTTTTGCAGACGACAGCTTAGTATATAGAACAATCCGAAGCAAGAATGATACACGGATTCTACAAGAAGATCTAAACGCTTTACAAGAGTGGGAAAGAACTTGGAAAATGGAATTTCATCCCCAAAAGTGCCAAGTGTTGCGTAAATGTAATAAACGCTCACCAACTAGATCAGAATACTCTATTCACAATGCTATCCTTAAAGAAACTAATGCTGCAAAATATTTAGGCGTGATTATAGATAGTTGTCTCAAATGGAAAGAATATTACAATTTAGTATGTAAGAAAGCAAACAGCATCTTAGCTTTCTTATACAGGAATATCAACGACTGCCCCCAAAAGGTTAAGGACTGCTATAAAACACTGATTAGACCAGTACTGGAATATGGTTGCTCAGTCTGGGATCCTTACAATCTAAAGGACACTGATAACCTTGAAAAGATTCAGAAGAGAGCAGCACGGTTCGTAACAGGGAGCCATATCAGAGAGAAAGGGAATACTAGGAAGAACATGAGGAAATTAGAATGGAAACCCTTAGAAGAGAGAAGAGCTTTTATTAAACTTAATACCTTCTTCAAAGGCAGAGCTAAACTAACTGATATCCCAGTGGAACAACTAATATTGAATAAAAGTAGCACCAGGAGTGGCGGTCAATCTTATGCCATACTTGCATCAAATACTGACAGCCATTTACATTCATTTTATCCTAGTTCTGTAAAGCTGTGGAACTCACTGCCAGGTGCCATCAAGATTGCCACATATGCAGTCTCTTTTAAAAATCAAATTGATACGACAGTCTTGTGATCTGCATATTGACTGATTTTTCTATTTTAACTTCCCCAGATATTTTATGGTTACCTAGGCCTTAACCTGGCCATTGTTTTTAACTTTTTAAATATCATTTGCGACCGCTTGTTGCCAAATTTTGCTCCAGGGGCCAACAGGCTGAGTCGCACTTTCTTTTTTTAACATGCGCGCTGGTGACCTACTCATTTTTGAGTGAACCAGTTTTTTAGAAGAAGAGGACAATAAGCAGAGAGTAGGTGAGGAGACACCAAAGCAGAACAAATAACTGATTGCACAGAATCTGACCAGTCAGAAACTGGCCCGTGGGTTCCAGTAGTCTAAGTCAACAAAGTGCAAAATGACAAAGCTGAACATTTACCTGAACAATTTATTTCTGTGTACTATAAAACAAAATTATCTAGCATAAATGTGTCACTCAGCTTACAGACATCAGGTTAATGACATGCAGGTTGGGAATGCCAGTGTCTCTGTGTTTGGCATCATCTGTTCTGACATTAGCAACCATCACCCCCTCCTTGAACAAATATTCATACACAGTTTTGCGGTGACTCTTTGGGATCAGCATTCTGAAACATAACACGAGACAAAACTGATGGCTTTGAAACATTGCTCACTGAATCACATTAATTCACAGAAATTTAAAAAGTAAACAGTAAAGGTATTTTCAGGATCTCTACAGGCCAAAGGGGTTCTATTTCCTTGTATCTATTCATTCTGTGTGCTGAGATGTTAACATATAATATAAAGAAGGAAACATGGTGTTAAATATATACAAATAGATCACACAAAGTTCAAAAACCTCAATTTCCAGATGATAAAGATTTTTATGTTTGACAGTGATAAGATCTCATATCAAAGACTGGAATCTAAGTCAATCCACAACTTGCAGATGTGGTCTAAAAATAATTCATAAAATAAGCAGAAATTAATGTAACCAACAAATCTCTATGGGGTAGGCGCTTATTTATAGTAGGGTCTAAGAGAATATTAGCACCATTATGAAGAATGGCAGTTCTTAATTATCAAACATGGTCAACACTAGTGATCCCATTCTCAAATCCTTCCCACTTTTAAGTAGCTTGATCAAAAAGCATACACACCTTGAGTCTGGAAGACAAAACACAAATATTTAGAAAATATTCAGAGCCAAATGTATTGGACAGCAATTCGGTACACCAAATACTAAACAACAGCAATGTCTTTGAACATAGCATAAATAAAAATCCCCAACCTAGGGCGATTTTGAATTTATTGTCCCCAGATAGCCTATTTCCATGACTGGATCAGGCAGGTTGTATACTGAAAGCAAAATATGATCTGAAAAGACGGTACTGATGACTGTACAATACAGATAAAACTCATATACAGTTGAAACCGCTTATCACAATGTCTGATGTAACGAATGCTGGATATAACGAAGCAAAAAGGTTTGTCCTAGCAAAAATCCTTCTTTATATGACTAAAAATATGTTGGATGTAATGAAGCCAGATGTAATGAAATGCCGCTTTTAAAGAAATGGTTTTGGGGTCCCCAGTGGGCGATTGTGCCAGTTATAACGAAGCAGCTGCCTATAGCGAATCATGTGTCTGGCCCTGTGTAGAGTTCAAGCCGGATATAATGAAGTGGCTACTTTTGTGTTGTTATATCAGAGGCCTCTAGCAGGAGGACTGGAATACACAAACAGATAACAAACTGTTCCAGATCCCTCCAAACCTAAAAGAGTTCCTCTGATCTACCTCTGGTGGTCTCAAAGAAGATTCAGTTTTATGCCATTTGCACACTGGCCATTCATTTCTAACTCATTTGTATCTTTAAAAGAGTGAAGAAACTCAATGGTGCATTCCATGTCATGTAACACTGACAATGAAACATATCCCTTTAAAGTGCTGGGATCTGTATGATGTGAGACATAAACACTTTACAGCAGACTCCACAAAAACCTTGTTCAGATGTTCCACCTGATGTGATCTTGAATTTCTGAAAGAGATTAACATTTTTCATCTGATATGAGATTTTACATCAGAAAGATTTTTAATTTCTGGACTTGTGAGTTGACTTCACCAAGGTGACAGCCCTGATATCGCCCTTTGCGACCCTGATATGGCCCTTTACGGTCATCTGGGCTAGAAGCAACATTACCTTACCTTACTTTACTTTTGTGTTTGGGAACCATTTCTCGGAAAACGGTTGGTTAGATTGCTGTGATGTATACTGCTTCATACGGTTGCTTGCTATTCTAGGGAGATGGAGGAGTGTCTGCTTATCACATGAAAAGTATAGCTTTTTATGCGTTGCTCTAAATAGAAATCACACATTTACACCTGCTTGACTTGCTGAGTAACCTAAGCTTGTTTCATTTTCTTACACAGCTTCACAAAGGTAGATTGAAAGTATACAACATTTTTTACTGCATGTTTGTTACAGGTAATTCGTAAGCAATAAAATCATAATTTAATGTCCTGTAATGTGAATGCCTGTGATTGTGGAAGCAGAGCAGTCAACTCACGTTGGGTCAAGTTCAGCAACTGTAGACGGAGGAGAGATGCCAGAGGGACGAGGGTGGGGTAAAGGGGAAAGCGGGTGTCAGGGTGTCAGGCTTTGATTTAATAGACCATTTCATCATGGCGTCTGCACATCGCATTGGTCTGTTGCTATAGTGAAAAATTGAAATATTCAAGAAATCGAAAGAAAGCCAGCAAAACAGAAGAAGACAATAGTGGAAAAACATCAAATTGTGCCATTCACACTGACTTCCAAAGAGAACTGTTAAAGTCAGTATTTTGGAGGCGAAGACACCGCAGCATGCCAGAATTTATTTTTGGGTACCTATCAGAGAAAATCAAACCAGAAATTCGGGAGAACTGCTGCACATACCTGTACATAGGTGCCTTTGTGTAATCATGTAAACTGCTGTGTTACGAAGATGAAAAACAAAATTATTATCCTTTTGAGATCTTTCTCTTCCCTGTTGATGGTTGAGGTTTATTTTCTTGTCCAGCTATGGCAAAAATCACCCTTATCAGTTCTGTCAAACAATCTGATATCCGAAGGATTTTTTTCCATCCAGTGTGACAACAAATGTCCTTTTGTGTTCTTTTGCGTTGTTTAACAGAATGTGAGAATTTGAGCATTTTTTACCGTCCGGTGTGCCAACAATCATCTTCATCTGTTGTTTAACAGAATGTGAAAATTTTAGGGATTTTTTTCCCATCCAGTATGGCAACAATCATTCTTATCTGTTCTATAACAGAATGTGAGAATTTGATAAATTTCTTTTTTCTTTTTTTGTCCAACTGTGGCAACAATCACTCTTTTCTGTTTCATAAAAAGTGACAATCTGAGTTTTTGTTGTTGTTTCTTTTCGTCCAGTGTGACAACAATCATCTTTTTCTGTTGTTTCATAGAATGTGAACATTTACATATCAGACATTATAACTGTCATTCGATTATCTGTATGTGATTGACCAAATGTATACTGCTAATGATAGAGAACTCTTGATTGTACACAATAAGACATAATAACACATCTGTGACTTTCACTGCAATGATTGACAAAAGTAAAAAAAATCATCATTTTCTTTTCATGAACTTATTCAGACACTATTTTTGTATTGTGATGTCTTGTCAAGCTGTGACAAGCACACAAAAAAATGCTCTCCACCATGGCAGAGTATGTGTATTTCAAGATCAATTACTCAAGTGTTTATTTCCATATTAGTGAATACTCCAATGACCTAACAGCATGAAATAGTAAACAAACAGTGCAGAAATCCCCGTTTCCCCATCCCACCTTCAAATTGTGGAGCTGTATAATTTCTTTTGACAATCTATTCATCTGAAGTCTTAAGAATAAAACAGAAAATTTTGTTAGCCTGTTTAACGTATCAGTTTTTAAGCCTTCAAATTGCAATATAGGCCTATGTGATCTATTTACATTAATTTACAGATGTTTTGGAAACAATTTTTTGAGCATTTTTACTGAAGTACATGATAGCCTCGGAAACGAGCTTGATTACTACTCTTGTATGCGGGCGTGCACGTGTGTATGTGTGTGTGTGTGTGTGGGGGGGGGGTGGGTTGGGGGGGGGTGCATACATGTATAGAGTGAGAGAGAGAAAGAGAGGGATAGAAATATGTCATGCCAGATATAACAATGCAACAAGATGAAAATGCATTATAACCAGCGCGCCGGTTGTAATGAAAGCCGGATATAACAAAGCAATTTTGAATGTCCCTGGCGATTGATTACAAACGTCTTCGACTGTATTTAATCGACTTAATGGGCCAAACTGGAAGCAGAGTCAATATAATAACATCTCATGATCAAATTAAAAAGTTTTGGAGAGAATTTTAAGACATATATCCATCACAACTATGAACAGTATCACAGAAAATGATTTCTCTTCATGAAATGAACTGATGACTGATGCTGTTAAAGGATGAGCAGTGAAATTTTCAATGTAACAGTCATTCTGTGGTCTTTGCAGGGGGGAGGGGGGGCTCCAGAGAGGCGGAAATGCTCAATACCATGCGAGTGGAATGAACAGGGCAGTAGAGGACTGAAGTGTATGGATGCATGTGTGACTGTGCGTGGCTGGGAGACTCAGTGTGTGTGTGTGTGTGTGTGTGTGTGTGTGCACATATGTGGTGTGTGTGTGTGTGTGTGTGTGTGTGTGTGTGTGTGTTGTGTGCATCTGCGTGTATGCACATGCATGTGGTGTGCACGTGTGTGTGTGTGTGTGTGTGTGTGTGTGTGTATGTGTGTGTGTGTGTGTGTGTGTGTGTGTGAGTGCGAGTGTGTATGTGTGTGAGACAGTGTGTCTATGTGTATGTGTCTATATGACACTCTGTGTGTGTGTGTGTGTGTGTGTGTGTGTGTGTGTGTGTGTGTGTGTTCAGTTCAGTGGTTTATTTAATGTGTTATCGCCAGATGATATTAGACACTTGTTTAAAAAAAAAAAAACCCTTCACACTCAGCTTATCTAGTACTTTCAAACCCACGTCTGATATATGCATATTTACATAAGTGAAATACCGTAGTGGTACATTAAGTTGTTGATCTTTATAAACATTTTGCAACCTGTGACTGCGAAATAACCATGGCAATTTCAGCAACATATGAACCATATAAGACAGTACTGACATTATCAAAGTTATTCATCTAAATACCTTTCTCCTGATAAAGCGAGGTCAACACTAAGCATCCAAACAAAAGATGACGCTCAGAAACGTTTTCACAAGTAATACCATGAGAATGTTTAGTGTTCCAAGTATTGAGCCTTAATTTATGAATTAATCTAACAATGTGCCATGGGCATGAAGACAAAGCAGCCATTTTTTGACCAAAATTCTGTTTATGTATATACTTTTCCATAATTTGGATTAATTCACAAGAGGACAAATCTAAGGGATTTTCAGATAAATTTTCAGCATTTGTATTTGCTCCTTCTTTTGCAAGACTGTCTGCTATTTCATTCCACTTTATAACACAGTGAGATGGGACCCAACAAAAATCAATTCTCTTATACCTTTAAGTTTATGAAACAATGCAGTAAATGTTTTATTTCAAAAAGAAAATCTTTTCTAGCTTTGCAGTCCCAAGGCTCTAGTGACTGTAAAACAGATTTGGAATCATTACACAGTAAGATTTTATAAAAAGCAATTGGTGTATCATATATGTACATCAAAGCCTTCAGTACTGCATATAATTCTGAGGTATAAATTGAAAACCCCTTTCCTAAATGATATGATTTCCTGACATTTAAAGTTGGTATTATAAAGCCAGCACCACTGTAAGAGGATTCCATTACCGACCCATCTGTAAACACTTTTAAATGATTTGGATAGCTGTTTTCTAAATGTTCACAAACTTCAGTTATTAAAATATTTACATTATCACTTTTTTTTAACATAGAGTATTTATAATCAAAAGGAAGTATTTAGGTACTCCCAAGGAGGCATTGGAGGTAGCGCAGGAAATTCTGGTATAGCAGTAATATCAATATTACAATGTGACATAAAGTCAGATGTGTAGTTTCTAATTGGTTGGATATATATGTTTTTAGAACTCTTAGGAAAATCTATACTGAAATCCATCAGTATTTCTTCAGGAACTGAATTTTCAACAGAAAGACTTCTGGCAATATATTTGGACACATCCAATATTCGCTTCTCATTTAGTGGTAATATATCTGTTTCTTTATAACATCTATAAGTGTTCGTATGAACTGGAACTCCCAGAGCTAATTTCATGACCTTACTATCCAAGCTTTCCAATCTCTTTAAAAGAGAAGTAGGTACAGAGAAATACACTTCCTGCCCATATGTCAATTTCGATTGGACTATAAAGAGATGTATAGATATAAAAGGGTATGACAGTCCTGACCCCATGGTTGACAACATATAATTTTAAGAACATTTAATCTTTTTCTTGTTTTATCAATCAAATTTTCAATATGCGTTTTCCAGTTCAGCTTAGGAGTTAAAAATACCCCCAGGAATTTTAACTTTTTGTTCATATTCTAGAATCTGACCATCTAGCAAAAGCGAGGGTAGCATCTTTGGGTTCTCACCATTGTTAAACAACATAAGACATGTTTTTTTCTCCAGATAGTTCTAATCCGTTGTTCTTTATATATATAGATAATTCATCCAATTCCTTTTGGTACAACTTCTGTACAAAGTTTACTGTTCTTTTATTGGAATGCTTCCTTGATGTACAGTTAATCCACATAGTAGTATCATCTGCATATTAAACTACATGCGTGGCTTTTGACATAGATTTGGGAAGATCATGGATTAGGATTGTGAACAACATGGGAGCAATAACTGATCCCCAAGGAATACCCATATCTACATTCCTAAAGGCTGAATAAGTTCTTCCAATCCGTGTACATATGCTTCTTTCTGTTAGGAAGCGTTTACTGTAAAACATTCTCCCAGAAATACCAACATTTTTAAATTTGAAATGTAGCCTCGCGTGCCATACACAGTCACAGGCTTTTTTTTTTTGTGTGTGTACATCTGTATGTCATTGTATGCATGTATGTATCAATGCGAACAAGTGTATACCCATATGCAAGTATGCATGCATGGGTCTGTGTGAACATGTGAGTGTGTGTTTATGTCATTGTATGTATGTATGTATGTATGTATGAATGCAAACAAGTGTATACCCATATGCAAGTATGCATGCATGTGTGTGTGTGAACATGTGAGTGTGAGTGTGTGTGTGTGTGTGTGTGTGTGTGTGTGTGTGTGTGTGTGTGAAATGAATAAATATACATGTGCATGTGTATTTGCTATTATGTGTATGAAAAATTTAGCAATACATGGAGTGTTGCTCTCCTAAACCAAGGCAGTTTTTATATGACTTACATTTAGTTTGTACTGTTTCTCTCTCCCCAACTCATGCATGTGTCTAACTGAACTATCTGCTTTTTTTCCACAATGATTTTGTTGCCCCGACTGTAAAAGCAGGAGTACAAACACTGCGAACCATCGTGAAAACCATGTTCATGCAAGACAAGCCATATCAGACACAGAAAAGTTACAATTCTTATAATCACCCACTCGATGAACTGCACATGTTGCAAATTATGTAGAAAGTGTGTGTTGGTCCGTTATCTAGCGTTGTGTTGCATACTGTGCAGCAGATGAAGCACTGGTCTATTATCCAACAATGTATTGCACAGTAGGTGAAGGTTGGGATGTAATCTAGCGTTGTGTTGCATACTGTGCAGCAGATGAAGCACTGGTCTATTATCTAACAATGTATTGCACAGTAGGTGAAGGTTGGGATGTTATCTAGCGTTGTGTTGCATACTGTGCAGCAGATGAAGCCTTGGTCTATTATCTAACAATGTATTGCACAGTAGGTGAAGGTTGGGATGTTATCTAGCAATGTCTTGCATATTATGCAGTGGGTGAAGCACTTGTCTGTTATCTGGTGATGTTGCATATTGTGTAGCAGATGAAATGCTGATCTGTTATCAGGTGATGTGTTGCATATTGTGCAGATGAAATGTTGATCTGTTATCAGATGATGTGTTGCATATTGTGCAGTAGATGAAGTGCTGATCTATTATCAGGTGATGTGTTGCATATTGTGCAGCAGATGAAATGTTGATCTGTTATCAGGTGATGTGTTGCATGTTGTGTAGGAAAGTGAGGTGTTGAACTGTTATCAGGTGATGTGCTGCATGTTGTGTAGGAAAGTGAGATACTGATTGATCTGTTATCAGGTGATGTGTTGCATATTGTGCAGTAGATGAAATGTTGATCTGTGATCAGGTGATGTGTTGCATATTGTGCAGTTGATGAAGTGCTGATCTGTTATCAGGTGATGTGTTGCATATTGTGCAGTAGATGAAGTGTTGATCTGTTATCAGGTGATGCGTGTTGCATCTTGTGCAGTAGATGAAGTGTTGATCTGTTATCAGGTGACGTGTGTTGAATATTGTGCAGTAGATGAAGTGCTGATCTGTTATCAGGTGATGTGTTGCATATTGTGCAGTAGATGAAGTGTTGATCTGTTATCAGGTGATGCATGTTGCATCTTGTGCAGTAGATAAAGTGTTGATCTGTTATCAGGTGACGTGTGTTGAATATTGTGCAGTAGATGAAGTGTTGATCTATTATCAGGTGATGTGTTGCATATTGTGCAGTAGATGAAGTGCTGATCTGTTATCAGGTGATGTGTTGCATATTGTGCAGTAGATGAAGTGTTGATCTGTTATCAGGTGATCTGTTGCACATTGTGAAGTAGGTCAAGTATTGGTCTGTTATCTGGTGATGTGTACCATATTGTACAAAAGAATAGGTGTTTTTTATCTGGTGATGTGGTGCTTATTGTGTGGAAGGGATGGGGGGGGGGGGGGGGGGGGGGGGGGGGGGTTGTGGGGGGGGGGGGGGGGGGGGGAAAAAGGGGTGGTCTGTTTATCTACTGATGTGTTCATACTGTGTGCAAAATAAGTGTTGTTTTATCTATGATGGTTGCATATTGTTGGAAAGTGCATGCTGATCTATATCTGCATATTGTGTGAAAACGAGGTTTTGATGTGTTATCTGATGAATGTTCCATTTTGTGTGAAAAGTGAGATGTTGGCATTGTCATGTGCACATGTTATGTTGATTGTAATGTGCACCTGTTGTTTTGTGTATAACTATTGGTTTTGAGATAGCAGGTTGACTGGCCTTGTGGTTTTAAGCGAAAAGTGTCATGTGAATGCACATCGCTATTCTGCTGGCTGTGGCCTGTGTGAGTACTGGTTAGGCGCACTGCGTGCGCTATTGAATTTACCTTTAGGATTTGATAATCATTTGCTCCATGCCAGCCGGAGAAGTCGGAGGACCTGATGGTTTGCTTGGACTGAGGCCAGAGCGAGGCTGCGTCGCGTTAGAGGTATTTAAGTATCCATGTTTAATTAGGGAGAAATGAAATATATGAGCAAAAGTAAGGAAGACGTTTGTATTTAAAGAAAATAAAATAATAAGAACAAGTGTGGTTAAAGTTGTAACAATTCTTTTATTAAAGAATGGGAAAAGAAAAGTAACATTCAAAACAAAAGCTTATGCATAAGGGAAAGATAACTGTTTTACATCTTCATGTTGAGGTGAGTTCCCCTTTAGTCATTATGGAAACTGTACGTGGTTCCAAGTGTGTTGACAGATTGGCTGTATCACACGGGCCACGGACCTAGGGCCTTGGGGTGGTCCCAGAGGTGCCGGACCAAGTCCCCAGCACAGGTCAGGTAGCGGGCCATTTCTCCATAATGAGCCCCAGAGGAAGGAGAGTTTGTATAAGGTGACGCCCTATTCAGCCCGGAGATGGCTGTCCCCTGTGTGCCTTCCCCAAGGTTAAGAGGGTGACCAGAGAGCGGAATTTATATTATCTTCCTATAAAGAAACCTAGAATATGGAAGCAGTGTATCTACTTTCCTGTAAAGGAATTTTGAATGTGGAAACATTTGGGTGAGAAATATTTAAAGGCGTGGCCGAATGGAACTGATGTTCCAATATTTCCTTAAAGGAGAGTGGTAATTGATTAGACACGAGTGGGGAAGGATACCCCAGAACTTCTGTCCTAGAGACAGTGACGCTCTTTGTATTTTGGGCTGGATAGTGAATGATTTTCATGTGTCTCCTGCTGATGCGAAGGAAGGATGTCGATGCATTCCCCCCTGATGTTTACGAATGATGCGATACATGTCCCCCTTTTGGTGGTGATTGATACTAATTCATCCCCATTACATTTAAAAATTCCTTGATTGTAGGGGAAGCAGTTGTTTCTTTTTCCTCCTTCGTGGAGTGGAGGTATAAATGAAATGATTTAAGTGTTCGTGTTTGATTAATAATATTTGTACTCCTGTAGAAGGAGGGGAAACAAACCTTTCTTGTGTTGTGTTTATTATTTGGTGCTCCTTGGGTGAGAGGAGTGATTGCATGTACGTGCGGAGTGTACTTTGGGCAGATGTGCATGTGTGTGTACGACCCCTGGAGTATGACAGGCATGTTATTTGCAATGTGTTGCATATTTTGTGCAAAATGAGATGTTGGTCTGTTATCTGGTGACGTGTTGCATAATGTGTAGAAAGTGGGGTGATCTTTTGCATAGTGGGTGTTGATCTGTGTTATCTTGTGATGTGTTGCTCTGTATGTGGAAAGTGGGATGTTGGTCTGTTATCTGGTGATGTGTTGTATTCTATGTGGAAAGTTAGTGTTGGTCTGTTGTCTGGTGATGTGGTGTATTTTATGTTGAAAGTGGGGTGTTGGTCTGTTATCTGGTGATGTGTTGTATTTTATGTAGAAAGTGGGGTGTTGGTCTGTTGTCTGGTGATGTGTTGTATTTTATGTAGAAAGTGGGTTGATGGTCTGTTGTCTGGTGATGTGTTGCATTTTATGTAGTGTAACGAAACGCTTGACAAACCCATCCGATCGGTGCCACTCAAACCCTAAACCGCAAGAATAGATTTCAAATCTATGCCCACTCTCCCCTCTCAAACTCCCCCCCCCCCCTCTTAGAACGGTGTGAGCCACCCGACTTACACTATCTGTTACAAGAGAAAATTACGTCATGCCGCGCTCGGCGTCGTTCTTAATCGGCCTACCTCCCTTCCACTCTCAACCCTCCTTCACTCCCACATGGAGCAACTGACACCGCAGAAAAATTTACATTGCATTGTAACAATTGCCCGTTTCAAAACCCCCCCCCCCCCCCTTCTCGGCACTATCTTCACCCCCCCCCCCTCCTCTCCCGTGACACGAAGGCATGTTGGCGATCTCCCCCCCCCCCCCCCCCATCCCCCCCCCACCTGGGCCGCATGTGGCCTTAGTTGACACAAAGAGTAACTGGCAAACCTCCCTCCTTCTCCAACCCCCCCCCCCCCCCCCCTTCATATTCACTGTCCGTGTGCCGCGGACTTCTGGTAAATGATGTCACTGTGTTTTCCCCGTGATGGTCTAAATTAGCATTTTGTCTATACAGACGCATAAATTAACCGACCGCCAATCTCAGTGAGCCGGCGCCGATTAAGTTCAAACAATTTCCACGGCGAATGGTGGCAAGAATAGATCCCTCCCCCTCTCACCCCGGTGTTTGACTGACACCTTGTCAGCCAGATCAGAAACCTGATTTGGCAGTTTAGAATACATATACCAGACACATAGTTTCGCAACTTCACTGACCCCTCAAGACTGCCTGTAGATCAGAACAGTGAAAGACGAAGGGACGACCAGAGAGAAGGCCTGGTAACCTACGTCTTGATCTCAAGTCATTCACTGATTCATTCCAGGAAAAGTGAGCTGGAACTATGTTTTACATTTTCGAATCTATGTATTGATTTTATGTATGCCATAGGGGGTTAATATTGTAAATTTGTACAAACACTTGGTGACATTTATCAAACTGATGAATGATTATTCTGTGTAGTAGTTTGCTTGCCATCATATGGCCAAAGCTCTCTCCCCATGGTTATGATTCTTTGTTAACAATCTGACCACTATTCTTTGTGTTCACCCTGACTTTTACCAGTATGCAATTCTATCTGTTAAGACGATAATTCAATGATAAATTTTGATTTAAAAAAAAAAAAAAACAGTATGCCTGTGCTAGGTTAAAAACTGCTAAGCTGATTTATAAATACGGGTGATTGTTGGAATGATTTGTAGTGTAGGACTTTAAGTCTATACCACATGTGTACTTGGACTAAGTGTAGCCCAAGTCAATGTGATTTAATTCATAAGAAACTTGGAAGAGTTGTCTGACTGAAACTGGGTAGCATTGTATTACTGTCTCCTACCCTTTTGTAAGCTTAACTCAGCCTTTAAACAAAAGTGGAGATTGATAGTTATAGTAGAAACTCTACCATAGAGAAAACTTTGCTGGCTGAGTCTCACACCTCTTCTGAAAGATAAATGGGTAAATGTGTGAACTCGACAAACCAGCCATCAGCTTCTCACCTACAGACCAAGTTCTCTTTATCGCAGAACTGGGATCCTGGTCACGCTACACATTGTGGCTAAACCATACTCTGGGGCTACCCCAGAAACCGGGGGAATACCAGACACCATGGCTACACTTTAAACCGGGGTGACACCAGACAACCAATCTACACTGGAGGGGCAGTCACCAGCCACAGGAGAGATCAACTACCCTCTCCGATATAAGTTAAGCTATTAATTCCCCTGGACTCAAACCCATCAGACCCTTACCCTCACTTTATGATGAAACAGTGAGAACCTGTCTATGAGTACCACTTTGGCTACTGCACTGGGTGTATGCAAGCGAAGTGGATGTATAATAAAAAAAATATGCATTCAGACTTAACTTGTGTCAGTTCTTTGTTGTTCAATCAAATGTTGAATGTTTGAACTTCTCACTTCAATTCTGTCTCTCGGAGCTAACTTCTCTCTTCAATTCTGTCTCTCGGAGCTACAAGTACAGGCCTAAGGAAAATTATCTCAGAGCCACTCTTAAGTATTTTAACAAGACCCGGAACAAATAAAAATTTCTTTCGATGACTAGTACCGGAAAGTTGCTCCTTCCACCACAAGTAAGAGAGAGGGTGTAGGTGAAATGTTAAGATAATTCTCATCGAGAAATTATTCCAAGTCCTTCCCCTAGAGGACCCACCTACCACTCATCCATATCCCTCGTCACATGTAGAAAGTGGGGTGTTGGTCTGTTATCTGGTGGTATGTTGTATTTTATGTAGAAAGTCGGGTGTTGGTCTGTTATCTGGTGATATGTTGTATTTTACATGGAAAGTGAGGTGTTGGTCTGTTATCTGGTGATATGTTGTATTTTACATGGAAAGTGAGGTGTTGGTCTGTTATCTGGTGATATGTTGTATTTTACATGGAAAGTGAGGTGTTGGTCTTTTATCTGGTGATGTGTTATATCTTATGTGGAACGTAGGGTGTTAGTATCTTTTCTGGTGTTGTATTTTATTTGAAAAGTTGGTGATGGTCTGTTTATAGTGTTATCTAGTGAAGTGTCACATATTGTGTGGAAAATGGGGTGTTGGTCTGTTATCTAGTAATGGGTTGCATATGTGGTAAATTGGGTATTGATCCATATCTGGTGATATATTGCATTATTGTATGGAAAGTTGGGTATTGTTTTTCTATCTGGTGATATATTGCAAATTGTGCAGAAGATGGGGTACTGGTCTATTAATGTGTTGCATACTGAGTACAAAGTCTCTGCCTGTTACCTGGTATTGTGTTCCATATTGTGTGGAAGGAGGGGTGCTGGTCTATTATCTCATGAAGCGCTGCATCTTGTCTACAGACCGAGGTGCTGGTCTGTTTTTTTTTTTGTCGGAAAGATGGTGTGTTGGTCTGAGTTCTGTTGTGTTGCATGTTGCTGTGAAGATAGGGTGGTTTGGTGTTCCTTGGTCATGTGCTACATATTGTTTGGAAGGCAGAGTGTATTGTTAGGAAGATGGAGTGTTGGTCCATTATCTGGGATGATGCATACTGTCAGGAAGATGGCGAGTTGGTCCAGTATCTGATATGTTGCCTATTGTCAGGAAGATGGCAACTTGTTCCATTATCTGGTGATGTGTTGAATATTGTCAGGAAAATAGAGAGTTGGTCCATTATCTGGTGATGCGTTGCATATTGTCTGAAAGATTAAACATTGGTCATTATCTGATGACGAGTTGAATATTGTCAGCAAGATAAGAGTGTTTGTCCATTATCCAATGATCTTTTGCATATTGAAGATGAAGAATTGATCCATTACCTGGTGATGTGTTGCATACTGTCACGTATTGTGTTTAATATATTTGAACAATTGTGTGTTGGTCTGTTGTCTTGTGTTTTTGATGGTACAAAGGTGATGTCCCATCAATATGATGCGATTGCTGTTTCATTGTCTGATCCAGTGTAAGTGCACAAGTTATGAGTAGCAGATGATATAAATTTTGTGTTGGTGTGTGAACATTAGACTTCGAATATGACGGTAAATAGCTGTTAGAATGTTGAATTGTATGGATCTACAGCTATGGGAGTAGGCATCTTTAGCAAAAGACAGCTAGAGCTGCAGGAGAACAGAGCAGTAATACCTTGGACTTGGAGGTGTGGGAACATAGACCTCTGACAATGTAGAGCTGTTAGAACACAGACCTGCAATAATAGCTGAGAGAATACACAGCTGTGGGAATATATATATATATATATATATATATATTTTGTTAAAAAATATTTTAAAAATGAAGTGGTAAAATCTACAAGCTTGTTTCTAGCTTTGCTATCTTCAGGATGAGATAGCAAAGCTAGAAACAAGCTTGTAGATTTTACCACTTCATTTTTAAAATATTTTTTAACAGATGTTGCTCCCCAAGGGGTTGAGCACCTTCAGATTTTTTAAGGACTTTTTTATATTGTTCATATATATATATATATATACATATGCATATATATATATATGATAAACTACAGTGCTGTAGGAATATATAGCTGAAAGAACACACAGCTAAGATAATATATAGCTGAGAACACACTGCTATGGGCATATATAGCTGAGAGAATACAGAACGGTGGGAATTCGTAACAGATGATACAGAGCTGTGGAAATATATAGCAGGGAGAATACAGGGCTGTAGGAATAGACAGCCTAAGGAACATACAGCTGTGGGAATAACATAGCCGAGAAAATACACAACTCTGGGAATACACAGCTGAGCAAGTACAGTGCTGTGGGAATAGAAAGCTGAGAACAGAGAAGAACAAAGATGGTAAAATATGATGGTAGTGTTGTATAAACATAGGTGACATACCATAAGGCTAAAGGAATATCCAGGGACATAAAAAAATCTTTCCATGTCGCTGGAATAACTGACAGAACTGAGCTGCTGAAACTGATGCTGAAAGCTGTAAAAGTGTGATGACAGAACACTGGAGCTTTATGATGGCGGAGTTATTCGAACTCTGAGAGGTGACAGACTACAGGGCTGTGTGACAGAACATAGAGCTGTCAAAACAGAGGTGACAGAACATCGAGCTGTGGAACTGAGGTAACTACGTTGAGCTGTACCAACAGGTGATAGAAGCATTTAGTACAATGGCCGTAACATCGAGTTGTTGAAAGAGTTGAAGAACATAGAGATACTGGGAGTGAGTTGACAGAACACTGAGCAAGCATCGGGCTGGAAAAAAAAGAGCTGTAGCTGTGTACGAACTTGGGACTACTGAACACAGCGTTCTAGAAATATAGATCTGTGGAGACACATAACCGTAGGCCTGGCTGAGTGAACATGCTGTTGGAGCATACGACAGTGGCATTATACAGTTGTGTGGGAAAATAGAAAGCCGGAATAGTAAAAAGGCTAGATTTGAACCAGCTTTCTTCAAATGAAATTCAAGTAAAATTCTAAACGGTTCTTTTGTTGTGAACAACCTTCTTTTAATGTGCTGTTAGGCGCCTCCCAACTCTCCATGCACATCTGGGTCAAGCTTTTCTGTTGTTCGATTGGTTGGTGCACTCTGAAAGGAGGAACTCGTCCAATCACCTACAGCCCTGACACGCAGTTCCCACGAGGGCCGAACTGAACAACACTGACCTTCGCAATCGCTGTACGAACTGCGCGGAGAGGTTTGGAAAAGCAAGCTGACATAGCAATCAACAGACGACATTTCTGTCGAGTGGACACACCGAGGAAAAGTGCTCTGCAAGTAACTAATAATCAGACATCAGGACAGATTCGACGATTCGGAAGAATATCAATGAAGGCCTTACCTGTCCGGCCCGAAGTTTCTTGATACCAAGAACAGATCTAACAGCGCCCTACGTGGCTGAGCTCACCTGCTCCTCGCCGGTTTGGTCAGCCACTCGCTCTACCCAGGATGCGCTTTAGGCTACGGCAAAGCCGAAACCGGCCGAAATCGAGTCACGTGATAAGCTCTGTGTGTGTGTGTGTGTGTGTGTTAGAGAGAGAGAGAGAGTGAGAGAGATTCACGAAGTATGTGTGCGTGTGTGTTGTCTGCTTAGTGCATGTGTGTGTATTGTTATTTGCGCGCGTGTGTGTGACTTCTCACGCGCACGATGCGTGCCTGTGCGCGCGCGTGCGTATCAGTGCATGCACGATAATAATTATGAGAGTGTTTGCGCATCTCAATGCAATATGATAGTGTGTGTATGTGTGTGTTTCATCTGCCGCTTCATTCGAGTTCCTCACTCCATAACTACGACTGTTCACTGACGACTGCATCGAACAAGCCAATAGAGCAATTCACAATAATCTTTTGATGGGTTGATCTGAGCGCCTTGACAAAGTTGGGGGAAAACGTGGGGAATGGAGTTTCATCGCAGAAATGTATTGTGCTATCCCCTCGGCAGATGAAGGAAACCAACCTTTTGTGATTACCAGCTAAGAGATTCACGTTTGAGCGTTCCATCAGCACCAAGTACCTTGGAGTTGACATCATTGACTTCCACTGGAAGACCGATGTGGACCGCTTAGCCAAAAAGGCAAACAGCATGATAGGCTTTCTCAAGAAAAACTTGATGACTGCCAGTGAAAAACCAAGGCTGACGCTTATTTCACCATAGTAAAACTACATCTGGAATATTGCAGTTGAGTATGTAATCCCCACACGGTCGATCAAATTCACCGGATCGAGCTAGTCCAAACAACAGCTAGGGCCTACATAGCAGCCTATGTTACGGCCGACTGCAGAAGTGATAGCAGTGTGACAGCCACGCGATGATGAAACTGCCTGAACTGAGTGAGTGTTGTCATAATTAAGTGACACAAAATTGTTGCCATTTAGTTTCTCTTGCATTTCAGCTACTTTGAGTTGTTCAGTCTTCTGATTCATGTCTGTTTCAATAGCTGGATCAGGGCAAGCTTTTTTGTTTGTTTGTTTGTTTGTTTCTCTCTGCCAGGTTACAACCTTGCGTTTCTCTTTCCAGGCTGTTTCTGTGTCTCTAATCCACCAGAAGGGTTGAACGATTTTTTTAAATTGGTTTTTGTTGTTGTGTTGTTGTTGTTTTTTCATCTGCTACTCCTTAACTTTCCAATGAGATTTCTTCCTTGTTGTCATACTGAAAAGGTGCTTTTGTTTCGTTTGTTTTACTTTTGATATTCTGTAAACTGAATAAGACAGGAAAATGGTCATGATGCAGAAATGCTTCTGCGTTCATGCCTGCAGTGAAGTTTGGTCCAGTGAGTGCAAAGTCAACGACACTGTCAGAGTCATCCTGCCGCCCTATATGTATTGGAGATGATCTTGTCAGTGCGCTTAGAAGTAATACATCCAACATATCTTCCACCCCAATTCCTTGAGGATTGGTACCATGCTGATCCGACAGTTTTGACCGTGCATCAAGACCTCTACACAGTATTACAGAGTCTCCAAATTCAACTTTTATTTCCTCCACAAAGGTCCAAGCCGTTTTTGATGTGTGGGTACATGTATGCATTGATGAGTACAATAAGGCTTTTTTTATTACCATCAAGTCTTTTCAGCCTCACACCATTCGTTCACGTATGCTGCTACACCATTTTTCTAAGTCTGTCCTGGACAGTTTCTTTTTCAAGCTGTTAGTTATCATCATAGTCCTCGTCCATCATGCATTTAAAAGATTATGAAGTCATCCAAAAGTAATGGTGGATGGTACGTCTAGTTTCTTGTAGACACAGAACATCAAAGTCACATGCTGGTTTTTCAATTGTCGAGATCTTCTTTCTGGCACTGCGGCAGTTCCAAGTACAGTAGAATCCGGTTATAAGAAACTCGGTTATAAGAAAACTCGGCTATAAGAAATCAAATGGTTTTCCCCTGCTGAGAGGATTCTTTAACATTACTTAAAATATCTCGGATGTAAGAAACTCGGTTGTAAGAAAACTCGCTTGTAAGAAACAGGTTTAGCTGACCCTGGCGAAACTTTACCAGGGATGTAAGAAAGTCTCGGCTGTCGAAAGATTTTCTCGGTGGGCCTACACATACATACATAAAAAAAAAAAAACCCAACAATTCCACGATGCAGGTCACAGGAATTGGCGGGACAGGATGTGGGCCCTTTGATGTCGCCTAAGCGATGGGATATCCGGATGTAAGCTAGACAAAACGCAGGCGCTTGATTACGAGAGGTGTTTGAACCCCCCCCCCCCCCCCCCCCCCCCCCCCCCCCCCCCCCCGTTTCTCTCTTCACACCGGTGCATGTTCAATGCAAGGCAAGGCTTTGTACAATGTAAAGTGAAGATGGCTGACAAACACAAAACACAAGCAATTTCGCTGAAACGAAAAATTGAAATTTTGGATGCTGTGGAGAGAAACCCGCAAAAGAAAAAGACGTTGATTGCTGAAGAATTTCAGATTCCTCTTGCTACTCTGTGCAACATTGTAAAACAAAGGGACAAATACAAAAACCAGTTCTTGGGCAGTACAACTGACCCGCAGCTACAGCAAAAGAATAGGAAGGCGAAACATGAGGACATTGACAATCAACTTCTGCAATGGTTTGTCCAAGCGAGGTATGTTATGTTACTATCTCCACCCCCTGCCATCTCTCTCTCTCTCTCTCTCTCTCTCCTCTCTCTCTCCTCTCTCCCCTCCCTCCCTCCTCCCCCCTCTCTCTCTCTCTCTCACACACACACTCTTTCTCCCCCCTCTCTCCATCACTTCCTCCCCCCCCCCCCCTCTCTCTCTCTCTCTCTGTCTTTATTTCTCGTGCATGTGCACGTATGTGAGAAGCTTGATAAATAATCAAGGAATCACGTGCTATGTTCGTATTCATTCGTTCATTTCACATTTGACGAGCATCAATATGTAATAGCCTAAACTTATGAGTACCTGTTAACTCCAATTCAGAATATCGATGAGCGCTGTTAAATACTGCTCGTAAATACTTGTGTGGGTGCGCGTGCGCGCTTACACACACACACACACACACACACACACACACACACACACACACACACACTCTTCTCTCTCTCTCTCTCTCTCTCTCTCTCTCTCTCTCAAACTTTCAAGCTTCATGTTCTGTTCCGATGACAAATTATAAAAGCATTTCAAGACGATTCTCTACACAAGGCATGAAATAAATCTTTTGTAGTGTGTGATATGGTATTGTCTCTGATGCAATTCCCGGATACAACATATGGTAACATATTTATATGCATTCTTGTTAAAATTAAGAATATATACATGTACTTGCATATTTGTGAGCACACACACACACACACACCATCATGGATGTCCATCGCAAAGCGACGATGACGTCAGTGGCGCCTTTGGTGAGGCCGCAACCCGAACTCCGATGCGCAGATCCGTCCACACACAGGGCAGGCTACGGCAGCTGCTGGGTTGACTCTTCTGTCCTTCCTGGCCTGACGTTTGGCGTCAAGTTGCTCCTTGCGTCGCTTCTCGAAGGCCTTGACCCCTTTGGTTGTTGCCTGTCTCCAGGCAGTGCGGTTGGCAGCAATTACCTTCCCAGCCAATGACTGATGTTACACGCGCGCAAGGATTGCTTGAGTGAGTCTTTGTAGCGTTTGTCTGGCCTCCCTGTCTTCTTGTGCCATTGGCCAGTTCGGAGCAGAAGAGCTACTTTGGAAGACGGCTGTCTTCCATTCTCATCACGTGGCCTGACCATCTCAACTGTGATTGCATGATCAAGGCCTCGATACGCAGATCAGCACGTCGGAGGACTTCCTGGTTCTTGACACGGTCTTCCCAGTGTATGTCCAGGAGTCTGCGAAAGCAACGGAGATGGAACCGGTCTAGTTTCTGGAAGTGGCGGCGGTAGCATGTCCTGGCATGCCACACACACACACACACACACACACACACACACACACACACACACGTGAAGGATAGTTTACACTGTAACTGATGGTGGGGTTAAAGCTGCCCTTTGAAAAGCATCATTGGACGTTTTGATCAAATTACTTAATCTCTTTTTATTTCTACATGTATGTGTAGGTCAGAACACATCCCAGTCAGTGGCCCTGTCCTCAAAGTCAAAGCAGAGTTGTCAGCAACTCTTGGACTACAAGAATAGAAATGTAGTGATGGTTGGCTACACTATTTGAAGAAAAGACATGATATCGTCTTCAGATCAGTGAGCGGCGAAAGAGGAGCTGTGGACGAAGTCTTTACGGACAAGTGGATGGAGGATGTTCTCAGACCAATGCTGAAGAAAAACTTTGAGCCTAAGGATGTGTTCAATCTCGACGAAACAGCGCTGTTTTGGAGGCTCCTCCCCGACAAAACATTTTCATTCAAGGGAGATCAGTGTCTCGGCGGAAAAAAATCCAAGGACAGAATCACTGTCATGCTTTGTTGTAACATGGACGGTAGTGAAAGATTACCCCTTCTGACAGTTGGCAGGTTCATGAAACCACGGTGTTTCAAGGGAGTGAAAAAGCTGCCAGTGGAGTACCAGGCCAATCGCAAGGCTTGGGTGACTGGGGAAATTTTCCAAACGTGGCTGCTCTCCTTTGACAGAATCACGCAAAGACAGAATCGGAAAGTTCTCCTAGTTCTGGACAATTGTGCGTCACACAAAATTCCCACAGAGTTAAGAGCAACGGACGTCTTATTTCTTCCACCCAGTGCAACTTCCAAGCTGCAGCCATGTGACGCTGGTGTCATACAGAACTTGAAAGTGAAAAACAGAACGAGAAAGGTTCTCAAGCTGGTTGCTCACATCAACACTGGAGGCACAACAAAAGACTAACAGTTCAGCCTCTTGGATGCAGTATGTACCCTGCAGCAGGCACGGGATGAGGTGACCCCAATGACAATCAGCAACTGCTTTCTCAAAGCGGGCTTCAGGCATGACAAAGACACAGAAGCTTGCGCAGAAGAACATGACCATAGTGACCATGAGACACAGGAACCCATTCTGAAGAGACTATCTGAAGAATACAACATTCCACCAGAAGAGTACTTCACTGTTGATGACAGTGTTGCAACAATGGGGTCAGCATCCTGCGCCACGACTGTGCCAGCTGCATCAACATCAAATGCCCCAGAAACGTTCAGCACAGACGCCTCAGATGAAGATGACAACTTTGGAGAACAAGAAAAAAGAGTTTCAAGCAAAACTGCTTTGGAATGTATTACAAAATTACAAACTTACTGTTTGCACTCAGACTGCAATGAAGCAGTCATGAAATCATCTGAAGCGTTCAAATATCATTTGGAAAAAAACATGTAGCAAGTGCTAAAACTCAGACTAGAATCGATGATTTCTTTTTGAAAAGCAGCACACCTGAGAGTAGACATACAAAAGAGGAGACCAGAGCAGAAAGTAGACAGTGGAAAGGGAGGACAAAAGATGAGGAAGAATTGAAGAAAGGGGATGCAGGAGAACAAAATGGAGAAAGCAAAGGACAGACAAGAGGAAGAGACGGGGAAAAGAAAGGGGAGACAAGAGCAGAGGATGGAGGAAAGAATGAAAAACAAAGAGAAGAGGAGACGATGATAGAGAAAAGAACAGGAGACGATGATAGAGAAAAGAACAGGAGACGATGATAGAGAAAAGAAAAGCGGGGAGGTAAGAGCTGAGGATAGAGAAAGAAAAGGGGAAACAGAAAAGAGAGATGGAGGGAGGAAAGGGGGGACAAGAGAAAGGGATGGTGGACAGAATGAAGAGACAAGAGCAGAAGATGGGGAAAAGAATGGGGAGACAAGAGAAGAGTTTAGAAGGGAGAATAGACAGACGAACGAGGAGGATGCATACTTTTCACCATTCTGTCCCCAGCTGTCACTTTCCTTTTAGGAGTCGACCTCCCTCAAGCCCAAGGCTTTCATTCAGTACCCAAAGTGATAATGAATTCCCCTCTACCTAGGTTCTTCCACACATTTACACACATCCCTACAAAATAGCTTAGCAAACAACCACTTCGCACCAAATGGACATCGAAAATTCCCGACGACTTCGGGGGATACTTTCACAAGGTAATTGTCTTATAGAAGCTACGACAACGACGTCTATGGGATTCAACTAGCCTGACAATACATCAACACAGTGCCCTACAGCAATACCTACTGAACAAGCCTAAGACTCCTGTTCTTCAAGGTTAGTTACAAAGCAACTTCAGTTGACTGTGTTTTTAGCGCCCACTTGATGCTCGGAGATCCTAGTGAATAAATTTTCCTCCATTTTGCTATCGGTAAAGTTCGAACTCGAGAGGGATCCTAACTACCGTAGGTGCCATATATCATGTGACAATTAGTTACCTGACCACTTCAACCTCCTTGACACAGTTCGACCATAATCCAAAAAAAAAAAAAAAAAAGGCGCTAGGCGAGGGCGCTACTGCTAATTACCTATTTCACCACTACGGTCCGCATTCTTGTCGTCTAAAGCGGTTATGGCCCTTTGTGAGAGGTTTCGCTCTCTTGACACGGACTCTCATTGTGATTCTTTTCGTCAGCATCGCCAGCATGCACGATCGTCGGGGCATGTGAGCAATGTAAGTTTCAGTTCTACAGATATTATAGGGGAAAACTCGTCAAAGTATAGGTAGTGAATGAGCAGAATTGAAGTTGTTTGATTGTGCGTGTGGATGACATGTACATGTCAATTATGGAATTTTTTTTAAAGTTAAGATTGCATAAAGTTCACGGAATCCTACATCATCTGCAAACATGGAAGTTTGACACCAAAAGATCTCAAACAACCGTTTAGTGGTGTCCACCTTTCCACCATCAATGTGAATCCGAGATGACAGTTCTGACCTTCCTTCAGACAATACCTATGACAGATTATGACTTAAAAGCCATGAATGAACTTACAAATAAAAATTCTCAGTCTGAGACATGTCCCCTGGTACCCTTTCTGCATTGATGAATGCCACTTCCTGCTCAGTTCAAAATTGCAAATGTGATACCCGTTTTTAAATCGGCACTCAATTCTGAGCCATCAAACTACAGACCTCTATTCATTTTGCCAGTACTGTGCATGCCCTTTAAAAACATATTTTCTGCTGTTAATTGACCAGGTTTCAACATGCAAATTAGACTATGGCGTTTCGTAGATGTGACGGTTGTATCAGTCGAGATCAGTCGAGAGTAGAAAAGTCTGTTACGGATTTCTGTTCTCCACCATCGAAAAGTCGCGGGTCGAATGGCCGCCAAAAAGAAAAAAGAAAAAGAAAGAAGCTCTACACATTGTTTGCACACAGCGATTGACTTTTGCTACTTCGAACTGAGCAGGGAAATGGCAGTTATCAATGCCTAAATCATAAATGTAATTGAAAGTTGAACATGTAACAGGTGCTGACTTTTTTTTTTAGAATGTTTTCTACGAATCAAACCAAGTCAGCGATTTCCTGTCTGTATCACACGAACGGTTTTGGGTTTGAGGGTCGTAGAACTATCACACAAACGGTACTAGTGCTCTGATGTGTTTAGAGATGTTACTCGGCAGCGTTTGGGGATGTTGGGGATCTTACTCAGGTAATTGTGGGATGTTCATAAATCAACACTGCAGCTGACTAATGACTAAGACTTCTAAGTACCGTTATCGTTAGAGAGAGAGAGAGAGAGAGAGAGAGAGAGGAGAGAGAGAGAGAGAGAGAGAACCATTCACTCAGAGATACGAGGCTGAAAGTGAGATAGTGTGAGCAAAGATCCGTAGCGCGTACTATCTTTGGTGTGAGGACAGTGTGAGATGTTAGAAATACTCCTTCATACACGTTCAGAAACATACCAGACAGAGGATAGGACGAGGCAGAATGTAATATAACATTCTTTCAATAAACAGGCTCTTAGAATTTACACATGTATTTATTTTGACTTCAAATTATAAAAGACATTCCCAGGAATTCTAACTTTCAACTAAGACCTTCTCTGTCTAGACACAAAAACACAGAAGTCACATACCTTAAGATCATGATCACTGTGGCCACTGGGGGGGGGGGGGGGGGGGGGAATGTGAGGTGAGGGGGGGGGGGGAGGACTAAGAATGTTCGCCCATCGTGCAGTCCACCGTGGGGCCGTTAATTTTACAATCTTCAAGCCTTCCTGACTTGGCATCACCCTTTTGATCAAGGTGACCCCATTAGAACAAGACATCACTGTACTCTAAGACTGGCCATTGAAATCGCCCATGTGAACGGCTGAGTGTGACGCGTGTGTAGCTCATATGTATATCACTCTGTGATAATTGCTCCCGCTTCCCTTAAAAAATGTCCTCATTTTTGCAATAAATGAAGATGACAAGGGTAGGGCTGGACTTTTTCTAAAATAAGGTTGTGACTTCATTATTTCAGTACAGGAATGGCATAAGATCGGGATATTTGGGATCAGGGAATGTTAGACACCTTTTTTTTTTTTTTTTTTTTTTGTTGTTGTTGTTGCTGTCCCAACCTCTGCGCCACCTCAGAGGCAGTGCACCCACGCCGCTCATTCCGACGCCCCGTCCACAGCCACAGCCTGATCGGCCCCGCCGCAGCCCCGGCACCGGCAATCCACAGGGAGCAGTCAATGTCAAGTCGTCAAGAGGCAACCCACCGGAGGAGACACTGCACTGCTGCCGAGTCACTTCGGTGGTGTTCAGTGGCGCCTGTTCTGATCTAACATACGCAGGACACCACCTACTAAGCCCCCTACTGACGACAATAATTGCTTAGTCGCGGAGCCGGCGTGAGTGAGCTCTCCCTCCGGAGGGCGCCACCACGTCCGTCCAACGACAGCCCCCATGGACTCGCCGATACCGGTGACCCCGACGGAACCAAACCAAGGCCACAGACGTGGAGAGGACATCGAAATCGAGGTCACCATAAGAGCAGGGCATGAAGGGTCACAGAACTTGAGACTTTTTTTTTTATGCTGATCGATGAGAATGAGGATGATTAAGATGATGCTACGGATTTCCATTTCGGTCTGAGACTACATGACAGGGCTGTACTCTACGCTTCCTTTCATAATATATCCCGGCGTCAACCAGGCCCGAGAGATACAGGCACCTGCAGTGTTGGTCAGGAAATTTGACAGAAACGCATCCATTAAGTGGATGAAACTCGACTGTGTGGTCCCAGTCTTCCCAACTGAGCCCGCAGCAACTCAACTCTGGGTAGGAGCCGGTCGGGGCAGAAAAACCCACATGACTTCTGATGGGATTCGAACCCACGACCTCCCAGCCGGGAGTCCGCGACGCTAACCACTTCGCCACGGCGGCTGGTATGTTAGACACCTTTAGTCATGCATAAAATTATTTGAACATATTTGTAGCCAGCATTACAATTTGTCACATGTACATGAGTCCATTTTCTCTGGGAAGATAAGCAGTAATATGTTACTGCGTTTCATTTTTCACTTGAAGCAAGAGTCATGTCACATATGGGGAAAGTGTGACAGCACAGCACTTGAGTCACAGTGTGGTCGACATTTTCGTTGCAGATTAGGTACAGTTTCTAGAACAGTTCACACATCATTTAGCGCAACTTATGTGCAGCATTGAGAGGAATGCTTGAATTTTGAGCATCCCAAGCCTATAGTCACTCTGTAAGCAGATATGTGAATCGAACATTGTGGTGCAGAAGTAAGTCGTCGATGGAAGAACGTGCGGCATTATGATGTCACCACACGTCGTCCCTAAAAGGTATGTGGAATATTGTTACTCTCTGCAAGTATGTTTGAAGTTATGTCTTGGTTACTTGAAGGAATTTTTGGAGAAACTGAATCAACGCAAAGTAAAATGTTACAAAGTTTAACAAGAGAGACTTTTTTTTTTTTTAACTGATGTCCCTCAGCTACAAGAATCACTGCATGAATAAACCACTTGGGTTGTACACATCAAGTTCAGCTTATTTTCACAGGATTAAACACAAAGATTTTATGCAAAGTTGAACACTCATTAGAGGCACACAGCAAGTAGAAAAAAAAATGGTCTTCTGTACTCAGAGTAAGAATGTGGCGGACATAGTAAGTGCACTGGCAATAAGGATATACAGTAGAACGTGCTTAGCAAAAGAGAACAGAACCAACACATCGATTTTGACGGCGACGCACTATCAACTGAGGGGCATGCAATAAAAGTGAGGGAGGAAAATTAACAAGTGGCATCATGCGTTACAAGTGCTGGTTTATAGCTTTTAAATGAACAGTTGTAACAGTGATTTTCACTTACTTTCAAACAGAGATGTGATCAGGAGTGCATGATAGAATTCGTAACAAATTGGGAAGTTAGGTAACCTAAATCAGATTAAGACAATTTCCATCATGTCCGTCCCTATGAGAAATATTACACAGCCCAAAGGGACCAAGATCACCTTGACTAAGAGCGCGTGTAGGGTCACTGAACCGAAACAACGCCGCTGGACCTTTCACCAGTTTGGGGCCTAGTGGCCGCACACTGTGGAGGAGGAGTCAACGAGAGAATGTCAATATGTAGGTTCTAACCCACCCATCTTATTTTGCACGAAAACCCCCCTTTTCACAAACAAATCTCATCCATCTCATGCTACTTTTTGCCAAAATTAACACCTTTTTCTACAATCAAACTTAACATCCAAAAACCTCCAAAAATCGAAGTAATCGTTATTTTAAAATGGGGGGGTTTCGTGCAAAATAAAAATGGGTGATTTAGAACCTACATATTGACATTCTCTCCTCTCTTCTGATTCTTGCGCAAACAAGAAGAATGGCTTGCTTAATTTTTTTAATTGGTGTTTATAATCTGGTTTAAAAAATGAAGCCCGGAGTAGTTGCAGAGCTTATTGATATATTCAGAATGTGGGAGTTGGAGGAAAGGAGCTGGGAGGTTGATAGAGAAGAGTTTGAAGAATTAATTGCGGATCTTTTTGAGCGCGTCGATATGCGGGAAAGCGTAAGGAACGCCATCAGTAAACTACCACATTCTTGGCCTTATTCAGTTATAATGTTGTTTGCCATTTTAATTGATCAAATAGCTCCTGAAGATCTTGATCTCACTGCTTCTACTGACCCTGAAGGAGTAACTGTTACCTTTAAACTTGGACAGTTTTTAAGATTAGAAAAAGACTATGAGTAATAAATAACAGCTGAATTTACAATTATTTTTTTATTTAATTTTTAGGTTTAAAAATGACGACCAAACACAGCGAATCTGATCTAATGATTTTAATAGAAAATTGTAATGAACTATTTGACGAAACAATGAAAGTGTTAAACATTGATTTTGGTGAATCTGGGTTTGAGAATGATGTAAACAATTTAATAAAAAAAATCATAGTAAACTATTTGACGAAGCAATCAAAGAGTTAAACATTGGCTGTAGTGATTCAGAAAAAGCTAAAGTATTGGCAGGCGTTCTTGTAAGATTAGGGTGTCTTGAAGTATTGCAACGCTTGGGTGAAGAATAAAAGCGCGTTTACTTACTTTTACTTACATTTATTTTTTTAATTTACGTAAATGTTGTGGGTTAAAAAATAAACCCCACAAGTAAATCCGAGGTTGGAAAACTATATACGTGGGAGGAGATATTTGACAGCAATGAACAATTAAGCAATACGTTTAGTGAAGTAGACATGGACATCATTAACCCCTCAAGCGTTCAGGAAAGCGTAACACATGCCATTTCTAAAATCCCAGAGTCTCTTCAAATTGGCCCGCCAGTAAAAGTGTTGTTGGCCATTCTGATTGATTATATAACCCCCGATGATAAAAACATGCAAGTCTGGGTTTCAACTAAACAGAAAGAAGTAATCAGCTATTACGACTTTAATTCTGAATGGGCTGATTACATGCTTACACAGCTTAACCATGCAAGTGAAGAAGCGAAATTACGCGGCTCCGGCTGGTCTGAAGGAACAGTCATTGAAATCAGATTAAGACAAACAAAGTTCTATCCTATAGTTGGCAATTCTTACCTTCCTCTTCCAAGAGAGTTAGTGTTAAAACGAGCAGTCTTAAACATACAAAATTCTGACAATATGTGTTTTATGTGGTGCGTTTTAGCGCATTTACATCCAACTAATAAACATGCAGACAGAGTCTCCAATTATGAAGCATACAAACATGAGCTGAACTTTAATAACATAAACTTTCCAGTAAGCATAGAAAGTATGTCTCAGTTTGAAGAGCAAAACAAGCCAATAACCGTAAACGTATACACATGGTCTGTAGTAGACAATCTAGTCCCTCTAAGGATTTCTCCCAAAGCTCCTACTTTAGGCGATCCACTTAACAAACATGTCGACTTGATACTGTTTACAGATGGTTCCAAGAGCCATTATGTGTTAATCAGATCAATTAGCAGACTTATGGCTTATACTACAAAGAACCCAGCTAAACAAGAGCTTTGTAGAAGGTGTTTGGTCAGAATCCCAACTATAGAAGCAGCTGCCAGCCATAAGAAACATTGTAAAAGTTTTGTAGACTGTGAAACTAAACTTCTTATGCCCCCACCCGGGTCTAAAGTTAGTTTTAAGAATGTACGCAAGATGCAGATGAGCCCATACGTAGTTTATGCTGACTTTGAATCAATCTTGCCACAGTACTACGGTCCACAACAACTAGAAAAACAAAAAACAACCTTATTATCCCACCATCAGATCTGTTCTTATGCTTTTGTTATTGTTAGATCAGACGGTCAACACACAGCGCCAGAGATTTACAGAGGCCCCAATGCAGCCAGTAGATTTTTAGAGCAGATGAAACAACTTCGTAATCAATTCTCCAATCAACTGAATCTCTCAGACATTAGGATGACTCCCGAAGACCAAAGGCGCTATGAATCATCTACACACTGCTGGATATGCGACTCAGAGCTAACACCTAATAGTAAAGACGCGACAGCAGCGGAAGCAAACCCAACAGTGAGAGACCACGATCACATTACTGGAAAGTTCAGAGGGGCCGCGCACAACAGCTGCAATCTTCAACTTAAGGTTGATCCCAAGACGTGGAAACTGCCAATTTTCTTTCATAACTTACGAGGCTATGATTCTCATTTCATCATGCAAGCAATAACTTCTGAATATAAGAGGGTCAGCTGCATTGCACAGTCTTCAGAAAAGTACATGACCTTTACTATTGACTGTTTATCCTTTTATGACTCTGCCCAACATCTGATGGCAAGTTTGGATAAATTATCAGGATCTCTACAAGACTTCTCAATAACTAAACAATATTTTGACCCATCTTTAGTACGTAAAGGTGTCTATCCTTATGAATACATGAACTCGTGGGAAAGGTTTGATGAAGACTCACTTCCTCCTAAAGGCGCTTTCTTTTCTAGTCTTAGAGGAAAGGACATAACCGACTCTGAATATGAACACGCACAGAAAGCCTGGACAGAATTACACTGTCAAACAATGGGCGACTATCATGATCAATATTTATTGGCTGACGTGTGTTTATTGGCAGACGTCTTTCAGAATTACAGATCTACCTGCATGAAACATTACGGTCTAGATTCATCACATTACATTTCTGCCCCTGGGCTTTCTTGGGACGCATTCTTAAAGTCTACAAACATTGAGATTGACCTAATATCTGATCTGGCTACACTCCAGATGATTGAAGATGGTCTGAGGGGAGGCATTAGCATGGCCTCTCATCCTTACTGCAAAGCCAATAACAAGTATCTAGATGACTATGACCCCACCAAACCATCTAACTATCTAATGTACTTAGACGCCAACAATCTGTATGGGTGGGCCATGAGCCAGGCACTGCCATTAAGAAACTTTAAAATGTTCGTAGGACCTCATGACGTTAATACTGTGTTAGGTATGTTGTCACAGCTTACACCTGATAATCCAGCAGGACTAATCTTAGAAGTAGACTTAGAATATCCTAAAGAATTACACGATCTTCATAATGATTATCCTCTAGCTGCAGAAAGCTTAAAGATGACCCCCACAGAACCGCCTAAGCTTGTGCCCAATCTTCGCCACAAAACTAAGTACGTATGTCATTACAGACTGCTACAGTTTTACCTAAGACACGGACTAAAACTTACCGCCATTCATAGACTAATTGTTTTTGATCAAGAGCCTTTTATGAGACCATATATTATGAAGAATACTCAGCTTAGGACTAAAGCCACTGACGCTTCAGAAAAAGACTTTTTTAAACTAATGAACAACAGTTGTTTTGGCAAAACCATGGAGAACGTACACAATCGTAAAGATGTAAGATTAGTTACAAAAGAACAAAGAGCAATTAAGCTGGTCTCTAAACCTAACTACCAAGACTTTAGAAGATTTAGCGACAGCCTGGTTGGCGTTATGATGAAGAAACAGAATGTGAAGTTGGACAAGCCGGTGTTTATTGGGTTTACTGTGCTAGAGCTGTCAAAATTGTTAATGCTTGAATTTCTGTACGACTACTTTAAACCTCTGTATCCAGATTCTAGAGTCCTTTACACAGACACTGACTCTTTTATTCTGGATGTTCCAACTGAAGACTTTTACAAAGACTTAGAAGCGGAGGTGGCCAAAGGACCTGACGGCTGGTACGACACATGTGACTACCCAAAGGACAGCCCTTTACATTCAACTGTAAACAAGAAAGTGATTGGAAAGATGAAGGATGAACTTAATGGGACGGTTATACAAGAATATGTTGGTTTAAGGTCAAAGATGTATAGCGTTGCTAGCCAGACTTCTGTAATGAAGAAGGCTAAGGGCATAAGTAAAGAAGTTGTCAAAAAAAATATAACTCACGACAACTACAAGCAGGCTCTCTTTGAAGGCAAAGTATTTCATCACACAAATGTTAATCTGCGCTCTACTCTTCATCAAGTAAACACAACTGCTGTTAATAAGAAATCACTAGTCTCTAACAATAACAAGCGAACTTCCGTTAATCCTGAGTTTTCATATGCTGTAGGCCATTGGAGAACTGACTTGAAAGATTAACTTGGCTGACTTAAATTAAGATCTTAACTAGTACTTAGCTAGTACTTAACTAGTACTTAACTAGTACTTTACTTAAGATCTTAACTTGTACTTAACATGACTTGCACTTAACTTGCACTTTACTTACACTTAACTTGTTATAACTGACTTTACTTGTACTTAACCAGTACTTAACTTGTACTTAACAACACATTAAAAAACTAATTCAGTAAAAATAATGGGTTTACAGAAGGAGGTTGTGCTTTTTTTGCAGAGGCTGGTTCTTCTTCTTTTACTGTTTTTGTGGGGATTTGTAACTTTGTTGCTAAGTATGGGGTTAGACACTTGTATGCCAAAAGCCCCCCACCAACAACAATACCCCCCCAGCACATAATAATACATCTTATAGTTTGATTGTGTTGTTGTTGGCGGCGGTGGCGGTGCTGGTGCTGATGTATTACTATCTAATAATTTTTGTTTTGCTGCTTGGTTTGCTTTTTGCAGTCTGTTCCATTCAGCTAGTTTACGACCGGCCTCAACACGCCCAGGACTTTTAGACTTAGTAACACTACTCACTTGTGCCGCACTCAGTTGTGGGACACTCACTTGTGGGACACTCACTTGTGGGGCATTCTGCTCCTGTGGAGTCGCAATCTTCTCCTGCTCGCTCATTTTTTTTAATATGATTAAAATTAATATGATTAAAATTAATATGATTAAAAGTAATTAATCCCATGATGAATGGACATAACAACGTCCCAAATCTATAATACATGTCACATGCAAGAGATTCTAGGGACTTGGTTAAAACCGGATCTTGTGTTAAGTCATATTTTAAATCTTCTTCTGAATCAATCGGCGCTATCTTGCCTATTAACTTAGCATATAAACTAATCATTGTCTGTCCCACCGATCTAACCATTTTTGATCCTAGCTGTGCTTCGTACCTGGCGTAATACTTCTCAACGTCTGATGTAGACAATTGCTGAATCTGTTCGATACTTAGTTCAACGCCTAAATACTGCCTGGTTTTCCCACATGCAGCCAGAGAGTATAATCTTTCTTTATGGCAGAGGTTTGGGTCTGCTGCCTCCTCACACTTTAATAGCTCGTCGCAATCCATTTTTAAACTCTTTTTAAAAACAATAAAAAAAAAAAATAAAGCCTTTTTAAAACCATGAGTTTAACGCTGGTTAATTATGCAGTGCCCATTGTTTGCATTATAGTTTACTCAACCCTAGCAAAATGTTTGTTAAGAATAAAACCGCCCAACATGGGAAAGATAGAAGATTCACCAAAACTAGTTACAACCTTATTTTTAGCTCTAGCAACAAAAGATTATCTGATTAAAAAGCACATAGACAGTCTTTCATATTATGATTATTTTAATTATTTTTTTAGTTAATAAAAAACATGAGCACCGCAAAGATCATCAATACTATTTACCACTCTGCTGTAATCAGCGGTCTTAGTATAGGATATAGCATGTTAGCAAAAAACATGTTTAAAATGAGACCAGCTGATCTAGGAAGGTTGGACATTGAGGATGTTGTTAAGGTTATAGCTGTAATAACGGCGGGGATTGCCTCAAAAGACTTTCTTGTTACACAGGGGATTATCCCAGAAAACATCAATGCATAGAAAGATTAATGCATAGAAAGATTAATGCATAGAAAGATTGATTTATAAAAAAAGATTTATTCTAGAAAAATATTGATTTATAAAAAAGATTCATTCTAGAAAATATTGATTTATAAAAAAGATTCATTCATTTATAAAAAAGATGTCTGGATTAGTTCTGATGGTGGGAGGAGCTATTGTTAATGCATTGGCTTTCTCTGGCAGCAATTATATGTTTAGTAAATTGCGGTCTGATGAAGAGAGAGAACGCCATAACAAGGCAATGGAAGATTTAGCTAAGGCAAGAGACGCTTACGAGAAAAGGAGGATTGCTCACTTAGACTTTATTAATAAAAAGTTAAGAGAACAGGGGCATGCAGAGCATACATTTACAGACGTTGATGAAGCAATGAATGAATATTACTTAGTGACAGGAAAGAAGTTTCTAACATCGTCACCGCCAGAACTGTCTGACTTTTATGAACCATCTGAGGATCAGAAAATGGTAGAAATAGGCTTTATTATAGGTGCTATGGGAGCAATCTTTCTTCTTGCATATTCAATCTAAAAAACATAGTTAAAAATGTAATAAAAAACAGTCCCTTCTTATGGACGATACGAAGTACAAAATATATTATTCTCCTAGAGGGTATTGGAAAGGAAAGGCCGCTATTGATAAACTGAGTAAAGCTGCTAGGGTGTCTGAATCAGAAGCGAAAGACTGGCTTTCAAAACAAGCGATCTGGCAAATATATCTACCTGCCCCAAAAAGAATAATAAGGCCTCGATTTGTTAACTCAGTTCCTAATGACACCCACCAGATGGACTTGTTGTATCTTCCACATGACAAAGTTAGAAGAAAAAAGTTTAAGTATGCTCTTACGGTTGTTGACATGGCTTCAAGATATAAAGATGCTGAGCCTTTAACGGATAAAAGCTCAACTGCTGTGGCTGTGGCTTTACAACAAATATACATGCGAGGTCCATTAAAGTATCCTAGGATGATTCAGGTTGATGATGGAAAAGAGTTTAAAGGAGCTGTAAACCAACTGTTTTTAAGACATCGGGTTACAGTTAAGAGAGGGATTCCAGGCAACCATCGCTCCCAGGCTCTAGTAGAAAACTTTAATAAGAATCTGGCTGAGCGTCTGTTTACCTATCAATATCATAGAGACCTTATGGACAAAACATGCAACACAGAATGGGTTAGGAGATTGCCAGCAGTCTTACGCGCCATGAACAATGAAGAATTTAAAGCAACAGGCCTTAAGCCAGTAAACGCGATCAAATTTTAAAAAATTAGCATTACTGAAGACATCCAAAGTAATCAAAAACTCTTGCCTTTTGGACTAAAAGTAAGATACTTGTATGCTCCTGGAGAAGCAGAGGGCGATGTTAGAATTAGAGCCACAGACCCTATATGGAGCGTAGACGTATATGAAGTTGAAAGAATTATGAAAACAACCCCTCCTGTGTATTATTTAAGAGAAACTCTTTCTTCCAAAAAGCCTGCCCCTAAAAGATCGTTTGTTCGCGAAGAGTTGCAAGTTGTCCCACCAAACACAGTGCCTGTTAGTTAGTTAAAAAAAATAGTATTTATTTTTTTGTTAAACTTATGATTTATTTATTTTAGTTCACATCTTATTTTTTTAGTCTATTTTGGGTTTAACTGATTGTTTGCTTGCTTTTCAATGTTTTGTTTGATTGTCTCAGTGTCTACCTGTTGCGAAGTAAAAGTCTTTCTCCACTCCTTTTGAAGTTCAGTTTTTTGTCGTCTGTAATCCTCACCATCAGCCATAAGGCGCTCAAATTCTTCAGCTGTAATGTTTTCATCCTGCAATGCTTTGCTTATTCTCAGTCTTAATGAACAAAGTTTTGCTGATGCTAGGGCTACAATGGCAGTGTGCTTTTGTAGTTTAGGCGTTAATTTTTTTAAAACAGCACTCACAATCATAGACATAGCACCTAAACCCAAACCAAGGCTCCCTAATGCTAAAGAGGCTGGCGCTCCAGCCCCAGTAGCTAAAAGAGCAACGCTAGACCCAGCACTTACGCTCGCTACAGCTGATGAGCCGGTGATTATATAAGAAAGAGTATTTAAAACTTTAGCATATTTCTTTCTAGTAACCCTATACTTATCCAAGTCACTTTCTATTTCTTCTTGAAGTTCAGTTATTTGCTCTAACCTAAACTTTTGAGCCTGATCATCCATTTTTTTAATTAAGATTAATTTTTTAATTAAGATTAATCTTGTACATATCTTCTTATTAACTCTTCTGGCAGCACTTCATCAACAGAGTAAAACCCAATAAAATCAACATACTTAATGAAAATAAAATCAAGTGCTGTTAGTTTGTCTTTGTCTTTGTCAACCATCACAGTAACTTTGTCAGAAGATACAGAAGTGTTTATTTCATCCCCGTTTTTTGTAATAGCAATAACAAGCCTAAGAGGCCCGTCCAAGTTTTCAGACTTTATTTTTACACCTCTGATTAACACATGTTCTGGCAAACTGGGGTCAGACTTCCTCGGAGTAATAAATAAGCGAAAAAGCATCGTCATTTTTCTAGGCAGTGGTTCTAGCGTTGGGTTAAATTCTAAGCCAACGGTGTCATCCCCCACTTCAGCTAAGGGCAGCTTTCTCCGCAGCATATATTCAGGGCCCTGCTTAGTTATTTCAATCTTCTTTTTCTGTTGTGTTCCTGGGACTAGGCTAATAAGAAGGTGTCCTTCATTCAAAGCTTTTCTAAAATTGTTTTTCTTATCAAAGTATACATAGGGGCTTCGTAGTTCAAACTTTAAATCCCAGTTAATGTCAGGAAGCAACGCCCAAGCATTCTCTCGTTTATGAAGTTTGTATTCGTGTTTGCCAAAATCGTTTGCCCTTAGATTTCTTATCTCTTCCAGGGTAGGATATTGCTGCCGTTTTTTATCTTCAATTTCTATTCGTTTGTAAACGCCATCGTCGGTGTACTCAAATCCATAAACATTTCCTGCCACTCCTATTAGATCAAAGTCAGTTGTGTCTGCTAGATCTTTTAGCTCTACTGAAACGCATTTAGGAGCTAACTCCGCTTTTGATTCTGGCCCTCGAGACATTCTTTTTATTATAAACAATTTATTATAAATAATCTGTAATAAACAATCTATAATAAACAATCTGTTATAAGCAAACGTATTGAACTGGCGGGTCAGTCCGTAAGCATAGTTTAGCGTGCTTAGATTTTTCTAACTGCTCTTTTATTTTTTTTAGTTCATCCCTGTCCCTAATTATATAGTTTTCACTTAAACATTCTTCAAAACTGTCCTTGTCCTTAGTATAGAATAAGATGACTGATTTTAACTGCGATCTAAAGTCTTTTAAGACAGCATTGTATTTCTGAGTTAAAAGCCAAACAGAAACTAATGCGTGTCTTCCGCTAAAGGCCAGCTTAGACAGAGTCCTTCTTTTTTTTTAACAATCTCTTGTTCGGCTGAACAGTCATCAATAATAAACAGCGTTTCAGTTCCCTCAAATAGCCTATAGTAATGTTCTAAACAGTCGCTTAGCTTGTCAGTAGGATCAACTAAAAATATATTCTCGTCTGTCCAAACAAACTGCCTTTCTTTGTAAGACTTGTTGTGCTTAATGGTTGTGCAGAATATAACAATGTACTCGTAATGAAACCTGTAGACTGTTTGTAACAAATCAAGCACGAAGACAGTTTCCCACACCCAGTAATCCCACAAATAAGCGAACAGTGCGGGTCTTTGGGCAAAAAGTTCAAACTATCCATCTGTTTTAATAGGCTATTTCTTTCAGTCTATTTTCTTCAATGTTCAGCTGGGCGTCATAAACCACAAAAACGTGCATTTGTATCTGGCCATTCTCCTCCTTTTCCTTATTAATCTGTATGAGTATGCCATCTGACCCTACCCTTCTTCCACTCCCGTGCAGTCTGTTGTCATACGTGGACCTAAAATCCAGCCATAATCCATATTTGTCTGTTAGATAATCTTCGAGTCTTACATCGTGAAGGTGAAGTTTTTTACACACATGATCGGCTGTGGGGCTTGTCTGTCTGCCTCCAGCAAACAATTTTCTTATTTCATCAAAGTGTTGGTCGGGTAAAAGTCCGGCCGAATACAGCTGAAAAGGCTTGCCATCTACTGTGCAAGACAACTGCTCAATTTTTGGGTTGTAAAACACCTCAGATTCCCTCTTAAAAGGGGTCGGGGGTTTAGTAAATAGCAAGAGAACCCCCTTTAGGGACCTTAAAGAATTGCTTATAGCTATTTCCCAGACAGCGTCTTGCTTGTTTTAATCGCTAGACTGTGGTGTAAAACTCTTTCAAAGTAAACAACCGTCCTACTTTTATACTGGTTTAAGATTATTCTAGCCAGTTCGGGGTTAGTAACGTCAAAATTAAGAGAGATGTTACTGACTGCGTATCTAGCTGTTGGGTCTTCGGACAGAATAACAGACCCGCTGTCATTGAATGTCAGTTCATAAGTAAGTTTGTCTCTTAGTGCGCCTTGGTAATATGGCTGATGGGTTTTTAACAGTTCAAAATCTAGAGGGATGCAAAATCTGTTCTTAAATGCTCGCGCTATTGCCTGGTCTCCCTCGTCTTCCTTTGCATCTGCAGCATTAAGCCTGTGCTTAAGACCGTTTGGGCTCTGGATCCCCTGAAAGATTTTGTCTTTTCTTTCTGTTCTAGGCAGCCACAGATCAGAATAGAGATTAAAAATGTCTGCGCTACTCAGCGAGAAGACTTCTCTACCTTCCAGTTTGATTACCATACTTTTAATGATGGCCCTGCCCAGGTTAGCAACGACAGTAGCATTAGGATCCGCCGACTCAATATCTATTTTGAATAATAGCTTGGCAGTGCCTGGCATTATAACATCGTCAGGCCCGAGGTCACTAAATCTTACTGTTAACATTTCATTGGGCTCAATTGTTGATGGATTATTTACAACACGCACAGTCTGTCTTATGCCTTTTATGCCATGGGGCTCCTTCGCTTTTCTGTATGGATCAAGGTCGCAACCGTATGCGTTCATTTTTTATAAAACAAAAAAATATTAAATATATAAATATGGCTGATGAAGATTTTGACGCGGTTAGTCCTATTGTAGAAGACGAAGATGAAACAGAACCGGGCCGTTCATTGCAAGATGAACTTGAAGAAGCAGAGGCAGAAGCAAGCCAAGGAGCGGGAGCAGGCCAAGGGGCGGGATTAAGCCAAGGGGTAGAATTAAGCCAGGAGGGGGGATTAAGCCAAATACAAATGTTAGATAGAATTGAATCATTGTATAGTCATATGGGGAGAAAGCACTTAAGAAGCAGAAGCACTTAAGGTTTCCAATTTTTCAACAGATGAAAGTAATCATCTGTATGTAAGAACTAGTAAAGGAAGGCTTGTACGGCTTACTACAATACCAGACCCAAACAAGTTTTTAAGCAGGGGCACAATTCTTAGAGATCTCCCTATTGCCGACCAAAGGCAGTTAAACTTTATTGAAGATTTAAGGTCTGAGGCTGTTAGTCTTTTACAAAGCATAGTGCAAGAGTTGCCATCGCAATCTGAAATGCAAAACATCTCTCTTCAAGAATGAAGTCAAAGAGCAGATGAACTAATAGCAGAACTTGAGACGAGTTTTAATGAAGAAACACAGTTAAAAACAATTGCCGATTCTCCATTGCCTAGTCAAAGAGAAGGTGAGCTGAGTCCTGATGAAGAAGCAGCTTTAGAAACAATTGATGATCCTCCATTGTCTGAGCGTGAACTCGGGGTTCTTAAAGCTAGAATCAAGGATCTTGAAGCTGAACTGCGTGACCTCAGGGCTACTAAGTCTGCTTTAACAACCATAAACAAAGAACTAAAAAACAATTTGGCAAAATTTAATGTACTAGAGAGAGAGATAGAAGAAGAAAAAAATAAACTGGCCGATGCAGATGATAACAATTTAGAGCCGGAAGAAAAGGCTCAAATACAGGCGAAAATACAGAATTTAATGTCACTAAGGGCAAACAGGTTAGCAGCGTTGTATATTAACAGAGAAAAAATAGCGTCCCAAACAAGCAGAATCAGAGAAACTATAAACAAAATGCTTCATGAAAATACTACGCTAGCAGAAAGAATACGGATTCTGTTCAGAGAGCAGGGGATTACAATAGTTAGTATATTAACAGCCGTTGGGTTTGCTATCTCTACACTGGTTTATGCATTAACTGGCAGTGCGCCAACAGGGCCAGTAGCGCCTCCAACGCCTCAGCCCGGTAAAAGTTGGATTAGAAAACAACTGCACCATCTGGCAAACCTATTAAAGAAGTTAGCTGTCAAAGCGCTTGATGCTCTGCCTGGCATAATAGGCAGTGTTGTTAGTTGGGTTTTGTCTACCATAGGCGAAGTGGCTGGTTATATGGCTGACCATCTGTGGACGTTAGGAGTGCTGGCTGCCGGTTTAATTTTTAGTGAAATAAAGTATGGCTAATCCAGTAAAAGTTAAAAACACAACAAGGGCAGTCTTTTCGCTAGTGTGTCTGTCGGGGTGAGGTACATCAACAGGTGGTGTTGGACCGCTTTCTGGCTGTGGGCTGCTTATAACTGGTGGGGGGTCGCTTTCAGGGCTAGATACTTTTTTTTAAATGGCTGGTGCGGGCCTTGTGTTTAAGCCTTGATTGTGTCCTAAGTTTTGGTCGTCTCCGGCTATGAGAATTTCATTATTATAATTCTGTATCATGCCAATCTGTAGTCTAAGGTCAGAAGGCAGCATGTACAATCCATGACCCACAACAAAGTCAACCTTTGACCTAGCATGTGAAAGAACGTTTTGGTACCTTTGTATGCTGGAAGGTAAATCAACAGCAGAGTTAATAGCATCTTCTAAATTAGCTAGAAATTGTTTTCTGGCGTCAAAGCCTGTAGATTGATCCACTATGCTAGACTTGGTCTGTGCTTGCGCTCCTAATAGACACCAAACGTACGTCCGTATGGAGTCATTAAGTCTTTGCACTCCTGGCATTGTTAGACCTTTACTTTTATCCAAGATAAATGTTGCCCAAGCATTGGGGTGTTTTTGTTCTATTGATCCCAATCTAACTTGGGAGTTTGGCTTAATAGAGGTGTGGCCGGGCCAGTAGTCAAAATTATATTCTCTACGCTGACCCCACAAATACAATGTGCCCAACCCGTGATTGCGGTCTAACTTTTTTCTAAAGTTATTTGAAGGGTTAATGTTAAATTCGTTGCAGATTCTTTCATATGCATTATTGTCCATTGAGCTGAGAAATGGGATTAAACGCGTTGTCATTGGGGAGGCGTACTTGTAGTTCAGTTAGTATGCGTCTATACTGGTAATAAACATGAAAGTTATATACTGACCTTACTAAGAGATTAGGGTGGTTTAAATGGTTTGTATATGAAACACCGCAGCCAGTGGTTGAGCAGTAAACTGCAAAATTTAACTGATTCTGGTAAAAAACCATGGGGTGAGTTGACCATGCTGATGGCACTCTATCACTCTTTATTGGGGGATTTAAATATCTAGTTAGTGGGTTTACAAGTCTAACTTGGAAGCCATATGATTCATCCACTGCGATGGTTAGGTTACTAAAGTCCAAAGATTTGGGCTCATAAACCCCTCCTACGTCGTAAGTGGCACTTTCATTATATTTAAAAGGTTCCATTTTAAATATTTTTTTAAAAAGGATTTAAAAGGATGTACATTTATATAACCAAGCAAAACCAGCGCGTGTTTTTAAAGTATCCAATTAACAATAGGCGCGGTAATAGTAGGGTTGCTCTTAGAAAAATTGGTTTTAAAGTTAAGTGGTTTAATATATCTGAAGAAGCTCAGAATAACTGGATTAATATTAGTAATGAAGGGGGCAATCAAATAACTCATGAAAAAATACCAGAAGGCTATTACAGCTTTTGTTCTTTAAAAGAAGTATTTAACGAATTAGGCATATTGCTAAAAATTAACGAAGCAAACCTCAGAATTACTATGCATTTTCCACTAGAAGAAGAAAGAAGAGAGTACACTTTTCCTAAAGGTCTTGCTAGAATCTTGGGCTTCCACAGTACTAGCAGATCTTATAAATTTAGTACAAGAGAAAACATCTATCAATTTGAAGGTAATGAACCATGTGATTTTCTCGTTAACCCGATGTTGTATGTCCATTTACGAGAGTTAAAAACAAATACTAATTTATTTGATGGCAATCCATCTACAGTTATAGGAGTACTACCATCAATTAAGGCGGGGTTTTGCGATTATCAGTTAAGCACATTTGGTGAAGACAGCCGGTTTAAAGAATTAGTTGAAGGGCCTATAAATTCAGTGTGTGTAAAAATAACTAACCAAGACGGAAAGCCGGTTGTTTGTTCTGATTTGTTAGTAGTGCTTGAGATAGAAGATTAATCAGAGAGAATGTCAATATGTAGGTTCTAAATCACCCATTTTTATTTTGCACGAAACCCCCCCATTTTAAAATAACGATTACTTCGATTTTTGGAGGTTTTTGGATGTTAAGTTTGATTGTAGAAAAAGGTGTTAATTTTGGCAAAAAGTAGCATGAGATGGATGAGATTTGTTTATGAAAAGGGGGGTTTTCGTGCAAAATAAGATGGGTGGGTTAGAACCTACATATTGACATTCTCTCAACGGCACAACACACTGGGCACGCGCACGGCCTACTGCGTAGTAAGGAAATCGCCCGCGATGGGCTACTTAAATGCCTGACCAGTAGGCCCATTTGTGCACTTTGCTACAACACCGGTCTGAGTGAATTTCTTTTGAGTTTTTTTTTAACCACCAGTTCATAGACAATTATTCGTCCATGCCGATGAACCTATCAACATAGTAGGTTCTGATACAACTGTACGGCCTGATGAGCTCATACACCGAAGGAGTATAGGTAGAGCCAACACACTTGGCTGCGAGGTGAGGACAGGAGGATCGACTCGCGTCTCTACCAACTATCACACGAACGGAATTTGTGTTGTGTATCTTTTAACTGTCACACAAACAGTATCTGTGCTCTGATGTGTTAGGGGATGTTCCTCAGAAGCGTTTGGGGATGTTGGGGATCTTACTCAGGTAATTGTGGGATGTTCATAAATTAACACTGCAGCTGACTAATGACTAAGACTTCTAAGTACCGTTATCGTTAGAGAGAGAGAGAGGGAGAGAGAACTATTCACTCAGAGATACGAGGCTGAAAGTAAGATAGTGTGAAGTTGATAGGACAGTGTGAGATGTTAGAGAAACTCCTTCATACATGTTCAGAAACATACCAAACAGAGAATAGGACGAGGCAGAATTATTCTTTCAATAAACCGGCTCTTAGAATTTACACATGTATTTATTTTGACTACAAATTATAAAAGACATTCCCAGGAATTCAAACTTTCAACTGAGACCACTATCTAGGCTAATAAAAATAGATACACAAAAACACAGAAAGCACATACCTTAACATCATGATCACTGTGGCCAGGCCGAGAGGCCCAGCAATACCTTGACTTGAACCAGAGGATGCCAGGGTGGAGAGCGGAAGTTGATATCTTTAGTTTATATAGCTTTCGCCCAAGTCTGAATTGAATAACTGTGGCTAGGCACTGGACATGATCAAAGTCTGATTTATTAGTGACCAACTGCTCGGGAGGGGGAGGGGCGGAGGGGGGGGGAGAAGGAGGGGTGTGGAAATGTGAGGAGTGGGGGTGAGGGGGGGGGGGGGCGGGAGGTCTAAGAATGTTCGCCCATCGTGCAGTCCACCGTGGGGCCGTTAATTTTACAATCTTCAAGCCTTCCTGACTTAGCATCACGCTTTTGATCAAGGCGATCCCAATTAGACAAGGGGATGGCTCTAGAACAAGGCATCATGTACCCCAAGACTGGCCATTAAAATCGCCCGTGTGAATGGCTGAGTGTGGCGTATGCGTGTGTGTGTGTGTGTGTGTGTGTGTGTGTGTGTGTGTGTGTGTGTGTAGTTCCTATGTATATCACTCTGTGATATCTGCATCAAATGACACAGAGTTAGGTAAACATGACTAGCTGTCACAGGCGGAACAGACGGAGCTGAGTGAATATTCTTAGCTCTGCAAAAGTTTTGTTAGTTTCCTTTTTTTCTTTCTCTCTTTCAGTTCATTTGATTTAGTATTTTTTGTCGTTGACAATATGTTCTGCGATTGTTGTGAAGTGTTTTTTGAGTGGATTTGGTGTTAAACTGGTTATAGGACATGTCTAAGACTGAGAATTTTATTTGTTAAGTTCATTTATATCTTTCGATATAGATTTTGAAGTTTGTTGGGAGAGAGAGAGAGAGAGAGAGAGAGAGAGGAGAGAGAGAGAGAGAGAGAGAGAGAGAATCAACCATCCTGACTGCATCCAGGGAAGTGTGGCTGCAGCAAGCACATTTGGCGAAAGGTTCTTGTTACCCGTTTCAAGACCCACAGGGGTACGAAGAGGGGAGGGGGGGGGGGGGTACTAGGTTCTCTCCCTCTGTGCAAACCGTAGAATTCAGTACCAGTCTTCTTCAGAGAAGTCCCCTAAACGATCAATTGTAGACAACAACAAAAAACACCTAAAAAATATAATCACACACACACACACACACACACACACACACACACACACACACACACACACACACATCAGTGCATCATGGGGAATATCAGTTTTTATCAAGAAGGAACTACGAACTCTAATCAAGTTTCACCCAACGAGTAATTCTGACATTGTTTGGTTAATTCTTTCTTCCACAAATGACGAGCTTGATACTTTCATCGGTTGTATATATATACCACCTGAATCGTCGTCTTATGGACGTGATAATACGGTGCGCATTTGGGAAGAGCTGGAATGACAAACAGAACATTTCTCTACCAAGGGGAAGGTTATATTGTATGGGGATTTTAACGCAAGAACTGGACAATTAATAGATTATATTGACACGGACGGTGAAAACAACTTGTCTGCGTATCCTAATGACAATCCTTACAATGTTATTCACAAACGATGCTCTCAAGACAGCATTACACATAAAAATGGACGAAAATTAGTAGATATTTGTTTGGAAAATAATATGTATATTCTTAATGGTCGCTCACTTGGCGATCTTCAAAGAAATTTTACTTGTTTCAACACAAAAGGAAATAGCGTTGTAGATTACTTCATTGCATCACAAGACCTAATGAAAGATATTATTGCATGCAAAGTTCATAAACTCACTGTATATTCTGATCATTGTCCTATAGAACTGTCAGTTTTAGTTCCTACAGTTGGCAATGCGCATGCTGACAGTGCTCCCTTCCGTAATAACACGTCAAACAGAAATGACACAAAAGTTAACACAACCATTACGTCATTTATTTGGGATGACGAATCTGCAGTAAAGCTGAACATTGCTTTAAATAACCCTATCATGAAGAGTCGTACGGCCTATAGATGAAATAGAGAAACGTATGGAGAAGACACAAGATCATGATACGGAGACATCGGTCTTCATTGACAACATGGTTAATGATCTGACCCAAACAATAAAAGACGCAGCATCTCTATCACTCAAACAAAGACAAATGCGCAAAAGAAAGAGAAAAAACCCGAAACACAAAAAATGGTTCAATGAAAAATGTTTTCTTCTAAGGAAAGAAGTAAGGTCACTTTTAAATGCACTGAACAGACACCCTTTCAATCGATACCTACAGGCAAAGTACTTTTCAACAGTGAAGGCATACAAAAGTATTTTAAGAAAGACAAAAAATATATACAGAGACAAACTTGTCAGAGAAATAAATGAAGCCTTTGAAAAGGATCCAAATCAAGTATGGAGAACACTAAACGAATTAAACATGCAAAACACGAATCAAAATAAAAGGAAGGAAATCCATGAAGACAAATGGATATCTCACTTGGAAAAATTAATTAGCAGGAATATTGATATAACAGAACAGAGAAAAAAACTGATTGAGCAAAAATTGTCTGAAGCAAGAAATGTTATATATAATCCAAACGTTGATGAACCAATTAGTATATCAGAAATCCATAAGACATTTCGAAATTTAAAAAAAAAAAAAAAAAAAGCCACGGGAAAGATCTCAAATGAAATAATCAAAGCCAGTTTGCCTAATATAATTATACCTCTTAAGAATATATTTAACTGGGTACTAAGATATGACCAGTATCCCACTCTGTGGAAACATGGCATTTGTGTGCCCATTTATAAAAGCGGCGATCCTACAAATCCTAACAATTATCGTGGAATTACTTTAAACTGCTGCCTGAGTAATGCTTTCTGTCAAATATTAAACAATAGGATAACTAATTACATAGAAAGCAGAGATTTATTTATAAAAGAACAGGCAGGATTTCGAAAATCCTACAGAACAACAGACCAGATATTCATTTTTAAAAAAGATCATTGACAGTGAAATAAGAAAAAAGAATGGCAGACTATACTGTTGTTTTGTAGACTTTAGGAAAGCATTTGACAGCATATGGCATGACGCTTTACTTCTGAAACTATACAATATAGGTATCAATGGCTATTGTTATCGGGTTATAAAAGATATGTACACAAACGCGATGGTTTGTGGAAAATCAAATAATGGATTTACAAGATCAGTCCCGGTCAAACAAGGACTTCTTCAAGGCAGTTCGCTTAGCCCGACGCTGTTTAATACCTTTATAAATGATATTTCAAACTATATTGATAACAATGATTCTCCTGTTATAAACAAGCTGAAAGAAACACAAATATCGCATTTATTATATGCCGACGACATAGTTGTGTTGTCAAACACAAAATCAGGATTACAAACAAAACTTAATCAACTTCATAATTAGGACCTATTGTACAGAACGGGGCATGAAACTAAATAAAGATAAAGTTGCAAAGCGAGAGGACTGCAGGCGGAAATCTAAACAAATCTTAAATAAATGTTAGCGAACCGCCCAGAGAACGTGGACAAACGAGTCACAAGACGAAACACAACTAGTTTCGACCTCTTAGGTCTTCATCAGGTGAGACATTAACGAATAAAACAATGAAAATTCACTTAGCTTTGATCGCTTCAGATCACTTCGTAGGGTTCAGCGCAAGGAAGAAGGCGTTGAGAACGCCTTCTTCCTTGCGCTGAACCCTACGAAGTGATCTGAAGCGATCAAAGCTAAGTGAATTTTCATTGTTTTATTCGTTAATGTCTCACCTGATGAAGACCTAAGAGGTCGAAACTAGTTGTGTTTCGTCTTGTGACTCGTTTGTCCACGTTCTCTGGGCGGTTCGCTAACATTTATTTAAGATTTAAATAAAGATAAAACAAAAGTTGTCATATTTACTAAAACTGACTCAAAATTTTCAACCGCAGTTACATGTGGAGACGATCTTCTTGAGACAGTAAATGAATACAAGTATTTAGGAATAATTCTTCATAAAAGTGGAGAGTTACACAGAGCACAGGATCATCTAGCAAAACAAGGTAACAAAGCTGTACATTCCTTACTACGTAAAGTAAAGGGAGAACATGTCAATGTATCATCAATAGCAAAACTCTTTGATGCTTTGATTTCACCAGTTATGCTTTATGACGCAGAAGTTTGGTTTCCATTTACAGAAAAGATAGGACAAGCTGAAAAGCAGACTGCAATGTTCGACATTTATCACAAATACTTATTATCCAATAACCCGATCGAGAACGTACATGTAAAATTTTGCAGACATATATTAGGCGTACAGAGAAAAGCAATGAAATTGCTAGTACTAGTTGAACTTGGAAGATTTCCCTTGTGTCAAGAAATAATGAGTCAAGTAGTCATGTTTTGGATCCATACAATGGAATCAAAGGAAGACTCATATCTAAGAGAAGCGTACGAAGATCTTGACCCATCATCTTCATGGAAATCTTCTGTAAAGAAGATCTTAAGTAATATTGGAATGACACATGTATGGAATGACCAAAGTACACTTAACCCTCAACGATTGCGTTATGCAATAGAGAGAAAGGTACAAAGTGAATATATACACTTTTGGGAAAAAGGATAAAATTTTATAATGACATCAGTAATAAATATAGGCTTGAACCGTACCTCATCAAATGCATAAATAAACATTACAGGAAAGAACTTTGTAAATTAAGAATCAGCGCACATGACCTCGCAATAGAAAGAGGTAGATATTCCCATATTAAGCGTGAAGACAGGAAATGTACAACTTGCAATATAATAGAAGACGAGGTACATTTTTTACACTCTTGTAAACGTTACGATAAAATCAGGAATACGTTTAAAAAACGTATCATAAACAAAATGGATATATACGACGCTACCTCATTGAAAATAAGTACTTTGATGTCTAATGATGACCTTGAGGTTGAAATTGCGAAATATGTATATGACTGCTTTACATAATGACTTTTTATGTAAAAAGATCAAATTATTATTTCTTTGGACGATGAGTTGTTTAATCATCGCCATCTTGTGTCCATAAATCCTTTAATGGTGTTTAGTGACAATAAAAAAAAGTTTCAAGTTTCACACACACACACACACACACACACACACACACACACACACACACACACACACACACACACATACCTAGAAACGATGAAATACGGTCTTCCGCGAAGCTTGTAAATTGGTATGCTTACTACAGCAACTCTTTGCACGACTATCTTCAGTAGTTGTGGCAAAAAAACTAGCGACAGAACAACCTATCAAATAGTAATTAACAGCAACAACGTATATATTAATAGTAATTTAACAGTAAGAAACTAACAACTAGTAAGTGAACAGCTACAACCTGTCAAGTAGTAATTTAACAGCAGCAACTATCAACTAGCAAATTTAACAGCAACAACTAGCTATCAACTAGAAACATCATGTAAGGTAATAATTGCCTACTGCCCAGCCGACCGCAAAGGACCATATCAGGGCTGTCACCATGTCGAAGTCAACCCACAAGTCATTCATTCACACAACCGTTTAAAATAGAACTTCTAAAAGCATATCGGAAATTTTGTTAAAAATCCTTCTACCGTAAATCTCAGATAGGATGAAAAACGTTAATCTGTTTCAGAAATTCAAAAATCACTTCAGGTGGAACATTACTGAACAAGGCTTTCATGGAGTCTGCTGTGAAATTTTATGTCTCACATCATAACAAGTCCCAACACTCTAAAAGAATATGTTTCTTTGTGAGTGGTACATGACATGGAATGCACCACGGAGCTTCTTCCCTCTTTAAAAGATATGAATGAGTTAAAAACGAATGGCCAGTGCGCAGCCGGCATAAAACTGTTTCTTCTTTGCGACCACCAAAGGTAGATGAGAGGAACTCTTTTTAGTTTGGACGAATCTGGAAAAGTTTGTTATCTGTCTGTGTATTCGAGTCCTACTGCCAGAGGCTTCTTTATAATCATTAACTTTCGGTTTCAAATCTTAGTAGGGGATAGATATTTTGGACAGTGTCTTCGTTATGGCATTCTTGCCAAACGAGCAGCCATTTCATTTCCTCGAATGCTAGCATGACCGGGAACCCAAGCAAGAACAATGTAACCTTGCGCTTTCAAAGAGGTAAAAAGTTTTTTTTTTTTTTTTTTTTTTAAGTTTAGAAGTTCAGGATGATGGAGGTTACGGTCAGCTATGGCCTTCAAAGCTGCCAGCAAATCAGAAAGACTGAACCATCAGTGAACATTTTCTGAGAGGATGGGAATTTTGTACAGAGATCATCAAACAATGCCTTGTATGCCCGAGAACTGGTGGATTCTTTGTGAAAAGCAGCAAGATCAAAGCGGATTTTTGGTGTGAAAAAGGTCCGTGGAGGCTTATCTGGAAATGTGGAGAAATCAGACCAAGTCTCAGATCAAGACCTGCATTCTGCGCATGAGGCTGCATACGAAGTCCAAACGGAGGAATACAGTTGGGCTTTTTTCCAAAATTACTTTGAAACGGAGGATTTAAAACACAGTCATAAGCAGGGTTTTCCGGTTCAGAGAACAGTAAGATAGTAATTCAAGGATAGTTTCAGTCTGCGGTTGGATAATGAGGGTTCACCTGCCACTGTATACAGGCAGTACACAGGGTGATGCGGAAAGCTCCAAGACAGAGATGAAGCCTTGGTGATGAACAGGATCCAAGAGTTTCAGATAAGAGGGTCTCGCAGAGCCGTACACAACACAACTGCAGTCCAGCTTAGAACGGACCAAAGCTCTGTGGAGGTGCAGCAAAGTTTTCTTATCAGCGCCCCAGTCAGTGTGTGCTACGACCCGCAGAATGTTCAAAGCTGTCTGGCAAGAAGTTTTTAAGTATTTAATGTGACCAAGAAAGTTGAGCTTTTGGTCGGAAATAACTCTTAGAATTTTGGCCACCTTTACATCTGGGAGATTTCCCTATCTGAATTTCAGGATCAGCAAAGAACTGTCGCAAATTATGAAAGTGAATGCACTGTGGCTTAGTAGCAGAAAAAGTACAGCCGTTTTCTTCTGCCCACAGATGTATTTTATCCACACAAAGCTGGAGCCTGCGCAGAACACTTGTGTACAAGCTTCCAGTTGTATAGATAGCAAAATCATCTACAATGAGCAGTCGGAACCCTGTTGAACTGAATTAACAATGTTGATTTTTATGCTAAAGAGGGCAGGAGACAGTATGCTTCCCTGTGAAACACCCAACTCCTGCTCGTGAACATCAGAGAGAGTGGTGCCAAGCCGAACCTGAAATTGTCGTTGTGCAAAAATTCTTTTAATTAAAGTGGAAGATGACCCCCGAAAACCAATATCATGGAGATCATAAAGTATCCAAGATTTCCAGGTGGTATCATAGGCCTTCTCCAAGTCAGAGAAAATAGCTACTGTGCGTTGTTTCTTTAGAAAGGCGTTTCGAAGCGCAGATTCCAGACGCATCAAATGGTCCACTGTAGTTCGATGTTTGCGGAAACCACACTTTTTTCGCCAGAAGGCCGTCGGTTTCGAGTTCCCACATGTCTAGCTTTGACTTTTTGTACTCCCAGTTCTTACAGAACAGGGAGTACTTTACAAAGGGAACGAAGAAATGCTGTTTGTGTGTCTGTCTGTCCGTGGTCAAAATGTGTTCCACTCGCTCCAGACAAAACTTCTGGGCCGATCTTTCTGAAAATTTGTAGGTATGTTCATTATGGGTCACGGATGATGCCCGATGTTTTATTTTACCAGAATAGCCGTTACTAACGGCTATAACGGCCCAAAAAGGTTTTTATTCTTTATGGAATATCTCCTAAAGTACGTGGAGACTTTATCTCAGTGACGGAATACACTATGATGTATGTTTAACTGTGACGTTTCTTTATGACGCGTGTTTAATTGTGACGTTTCTTGACATGTACACGCGTATTCCAGATAAACTGGGAGTACGTTCACATGCTTTGCATCTTGTTTTCCCATTAGTTTGCAGCTGCCTGACAGCAACTAGCCAGTTAACAACAACAATGCATCAACTAATAATTTAACAGCAACAACCTATCAGTACTGAACACTTTTGGAGAGCTACACATTCACGCACACACGAGTACGTATGCACGCTAACACACACACACACACACACACACACACACACACACACACACACGCATGCATGCGCGCACTTGTGTGAGAGACAGAGAGAGGTGGCTGAGGAGAAGAGACGCACGGACAAATCAAAACAAGCAAAAAGTGTATTCATATTGAGTAACACTAAAGGGGTGTATATCTTTTTATTATAATGAGAAAAACAATTGTAAGTTGTACTTTGACTTCAAAATATAGGTGTCTCTCAATTCTATCAGATTATATTCTAATAAATGTCTGCGTTTCCAAAATAAATATAAAAACGAAAAATTATCAAACATAAAAATCGTGTATCAAAAATTGCTTCAATGTGTAAGGAACACAGAAATTATGGGAAGACAGCTCTAGTGTCCTCATCTTCCTGCTCACCATTCCCCCTTTCCTTCCTTCTTACCCTCCTCTATCCTTTCCACCCCCTCCTTCACACACATCCACCTGTCCTCCTCAACCTTTCCCGTTTTAACTGTCATAATACAGTTGTAGATTCCTTTTTCTTATGTAATAAAGTGACCCAAGGTTCATTCTCCCCTCCCCCCTCTCACGCACACACGCTCGCTCTCTCTCTCTCTCTCTCTCTCTCTCTCTCTCTCTCTCTCTCTCTCTTGTGAATAGCTTGAGTATGCATGCATATGCAAACATCAGGTTGCCTGTAGCGCACAGTTTTCAGTCCGAAGAGGAAATTCGGCCTTTGGTAAAGGATGAAAGAAATCCAAATGCTAATCCTCATCGGACGAAACAGACGCATCGTCGACACCCTTCTCATGGCGACTACTCTCTCCCACAAAGATAAGCCTGTCAAAGAAGTTGTCTCCATCTGAGGGGAATGTTCGTGTTCGCTGTCGCCCAGAATTTGACATGCGTAAAGGTCTAAGAACGCAGTGATTTTCTGCAGCCTGTGTGAGCGAGACATCACTGTCTGGCATGTCCTTCGAACTAATGTCGGATAACGCATTATTTTTACATGATTCTTCAGCATTCTTGTCTGGCCTACTGTCTACCGAGTTCACCAAGTCTCCCAACACACCATATGACAGTGCATCCTGTGTAAGCTTTTGCCTTTGTCCCATTCTCTCTTGACATAAGGTTGGTCGACGTCTTTCTCCAGGTTCTGACAGGTCAGATTTTGATCGATCTGAACGAGATGTTGTAGATGTATACAAACTACGCTGACTGGTTACCTTGGAGCCTTCTGCTCCCTTCTTTCTGACCGAGGTCCTTTCTCGAGGGCCATCTGACTTCCATGCGTTTTGGTCAGCTTCTTTTCTCATGTTGTCTGATACGTCTATTTTGCCTATCGACTTCGATTTTGGAAAAGCGTCCGATTTCCGTGATGTTAACATGCAGTCGGCTTCATGATCTTCAGGATGAGATTCTGGAGATGTTTTGACGACTGATGAATGCGGATTAGGCTGATCATCAACGTTTTTTGGGCAGTACTTTCTTTGTCGTCCCTTCGGCCAAGGAGGTTCTAAATCCTTAAACATGCAATCTGCTTCATAACCTTCTGGATGAGATTCCGGAGATGTTTTAAAGACTAATGAGTATGGATTGAGCTGATCATGAATGTTTGTTAAGCAGTACTTTGTTGGTGGTCCCTGTGGCCGAAGATATTCTAGATCATTTGATTTCAGATTTCCTGTACGTCTTGAAGGATTTTTGTCAGCGGATATGTGTTTGTCAGGACCGACAAAAGATCTTAATTCAGGTCTTTGGGGAACATCCGCTGTGATGTACGTTCTGTTATGCTGTTCTCCCGAGTTCTGCCTCTTGGGTCTGTCTTTTGTCCCTGAACTGTGTTCAGTCTCAGAACCAATACACACAACGGTCACTGGCTTCTTTACAGATGATGTACCGAGTACATCCGACCAACAGCTGTCTCTCACTGACGCTGGAAATGTCGCACACTTCTTTAAGGGCGTTGCTTTGTTTAGTTTCTGCTTCAGCTGTTTTTCCGCACTGTGAGTTGTGTTTTCTGTGACTGCAGCGGTGTTGTGTGAAAGACGTGTCGTAGGACAGGTTTTGATGGACCTTACCGAAGACATACTATTACCGGTGGGCTCAGAAACGAGCTTGGCCAGGGCGACACGATCAGCCATTGTCTTGGTTTTTACAGGCGTGGCCGCTTTGTGATGCAAATGTGTTACACAAGCATCAAGGACAGTTCTGTCAGGGAGAATTGTGTCGGAGGCTACACTATCTACTTCTCCACCTTTCTTGGACATTTCTCTTCCTGGACACTGGGAACCGACAGTGTACCAGCAGGGAGCACAGAGAGAGGTGTCAGCGACTTTCACAGCACATTGTCTGTACCCACAGCCATCTCTGCTCACCTTGGACAAGGGTAGCTGGGGAAGCTGAACCCTGTCTCGTTTTTTCCAGACCACTGCCTCCCTTCTTTGGGCAGATGACGTTACCGTGGAAAGGGGTGGCATCACAACAGAAGAAAGCTTGTCCAGCTTCAGATGAGTTCGGTATGGACTGTAGCCGGCCATCCCTTTGGGGTTTCGTGGAGGCGTGGTACTTGCACTTTGGTTCATGTTTTTGACCTCGTCTGTTTTGTCAGTTCGTTTGTCGTTTTCTGTAATGGAAACATATTGTTTCAATTTGTCCCTGACACCGTGCACATCTGTCTTTAAGCGTTTGTGTATTTGTCTTCGTGTGTGTGTGTGTGTGTGTGTGTGTGTGTGTGTGTGTGTGTGTGAAATGTGCCCGCATGCATGTGTGCGCTCTGTGTGTGTGTGTGTGTGTGTGTGTGTGTGTGTGTGTGTGTGTGTGTGTGTTCGAGAGTTCTTACCTATGACTGTGCGCATTTGCGTGAAGAGAATAGCGGAATTTGAAGAAATTCAAGACTCGAGCAAAGCTAAGTAATCTTGCTTACTTAATTTGGAAGAAATTCAAAGCAAAATAAATCAAATTCCACTCATCACGATGTCCAAATATAGTGCAATTATGAACACACACATCTGGGTCGGATCATATCTGGGTCGGTTGAACAGTCGGATTAGTCAGCACAACAAACTGACAGTCAATGAGAATACAGATGAATGTGGAGCATATAAATATAGGGCTTAAGAACTTTGTATTTTTCTCAAAGACTACCGTGAACGAAAGACATGTCCCTAAAAGCTTTCCCTATGAGGACCATTCACGTTTACAAATCTCCCACATGAAAAGAAAGGACAAAAACATACGAATCCTTGTGCTGTTAGCTTCTGGGAAAGAACATCGTAAGTCAAAATTAGCACACACACACACACACACACACACACACACACACACACACACACACACACACACACACGGTTAATCCATCATGCAGCTACAAAGGAAATCTGAAGGACTGCGATGAAAATGTTGCATAACATCTATTTCACAAACATTCTGCCACACAAAATGAATGTATGAGACAACAAATGTTCCACTTTAGTTTGTATGAACGATGTAGATTACACTGAATTCTTTTTTTAAATAAATGTACTTTCGTAAGTATTTTGGGGCGGAACTGGAGCCGTACATTCAAGATCTTATTGGAAGTCAAGCTGAACTCTCACTGTGCTACTATTTGGAGTACAGGTTACATCACTGAGCAGCAAGCAATATAAAAAGTATTGTGAGAAATCATCTAAATCGGTAAGTATTCATAAGCATCGCTAAAGACAAAATGCATGTCCTCAATGCAATTAATATTCAAACAGAATATTGTTACTGCTACTTTTTAAAGGTTCTCTATTCATCCATATATTTGTTTATCTTTATTCATTCATTTCTTATAATTGTGTGAATAAATAGTTATGTTGTTCTGTTTGGTGATCTTAATCTATTCAAGCATCTTCTGCAGTAAGCTGTCTTCTGCCTGTTTGTCAGTATCCGCTCAGACAGAACACCTGCATTGGCCAGTTTCCCTTCCTTTGGAACTCCGTTGACATACTGAGGAAGTCCGTACCGTATGATGCGCATTCGCTAAATTCCATTCTCTTTCATACACAGACATGCACATTTATATACAAATTCAAACACACACACCACACACACACACACACACACACACACACACACACACACACACATGCGCGTAGGCGCGCTCATGCACATGCAGTCCCTTCCACCTGTGTCGTCCACAAATAGGGCATTTTCTTCATTCTTCATTTTGTCAAAGCACTGGCATTGCTAAGATGACTGGGGAATGAGAGGACACAGCAATACCGTCTTGAAACGAAAAGAAATCAAGACGTCAGCAGTCGTAATCAACAAATTCAGACACTAAAGCAACAAACTAACACACAAAACCAAACAAATGTCATCAGCTGCAACAAACAGAACTGAAGACAGAGAGAGAGAGAGAGAGAGAGAGGGTGGGGGCGGGGGTGGAGGGTGTAATCACTCAACTAATAAATCTGTAGACACCAGAGTAACAAAAAAACATACGCACAGGAAAAAAAAAACAGCTGGGGACTGGGTCGACAGTGTCTGTGTAGGTAAGTAGAGGAACACCTGTGTGTGGAAAATATGTACCAGAAAAAAATGTGAACGTAAGCCTCATTAAAAAATGAATTAAAAAAGGAGAATGGACGTTAAAAACACTTATTTCGGAAAAAAAAGTTTTAGAAAATATTAAACTTTACATACTAAACTTATTTCGGAAAGGTTCAGATTTGTTATGGAGAATGTGTTTACAAAATCTATGTTACTCAAGTTTGAGTTCTCTAGCTCGTATTATAACTATGAAAATGCCAATGTTGAAATTTAGTATATAGTAGTATCGACTATACACGTAAGTTACAGTAACAACACAAAATCATTTCATACCTTTTTCATTCATTTGATTTTAATTATGTGTAGCTGGTATTATGTCACTGTTGCAGCCGTCGTTGTTAATGAGCACGCATGCTTGCAAGCTTATGCGTGTGTCCACACATGCATTTTCACTTGGGTCCATGCGTACGCACGTTCCTCTATGTGTGTGTGTGTGTGTGTGTGTGTGTGTGTGTGTGTGTGTGTGTGTGTGTGTGTGTGTGTGCGCGCGCGCGCGCGAGTGTGTTTTCTGAGGATAGAGATGTAAGAAGGGAGGAGGGAAGGGGTTTGGGAGGGAAAGGGGTGCTCTTACCTTTTATTTTTCTACACTTCATTTCTTTCCTCTTTTTTTTTTTTTTTTTAACTGGGACTGTATTTTGCTTCCATTGTACAGTCAACTGTTCTGTAGTCTACATTTTTTCCAGCATTCCTGATCTTATCGATTTCTGTGAATGTTTGATACACCTAAGTGTGCCTTGTGAGTGGATACAGACTTTGTGTTTAGATGTTTTCAGTTATTTAGTGTGTGTGTGTGTGTGTGTGTGTGTGTGTGTGTGTGTGTGTGTGTGTGTGTGTGTGTGTGTGTTAGTTAGTTCTTCAATTTAACGTCTGTTCACTTTAAGTGATATTAGACAAAATAATGCAGAAATGAGTGGATGAGAGAAATGGAAATAGTGTATGCAAGATGCTAGTATCGGCCTACGTACGAGTGTATGTGTGTGTGCGTGCGTGCGTGCGTGCGTGCGTGCGTGCGTGCGTGTGTGTGTGTGTGTGTGTGTGTGTGTGTGTGTGTGTGTGTGTGTGTGTGTGTGTGTGTGTGTGTGCGTGCGTGCGTGCGTGCGTGTGCGACTTTGACAATTGAAATGAAAATACTGTTCTAAATGTAACAATTCAAAAAAAAAAAAAAAAAAAAAAAAAAAAAAACACCACCTGAAATATTTACACAAACGAGCCAACTGGGCTTAACATCAACGAATTTACAAATGTAAAAAAGGCGTGAAGATTCTGGAAAATGCATGGGAATCTTTTTGTCGGAAGTTGGAGAGAGATGAGTTAAAATAGGGACAATTAAAAAGAAAATGCAGAGTATTGAAACTGTCGACTGCTCCACAAGCGCACTGTAAATTTCTGTGGAATTTTGTATGAAGAGCGTTAACTTTAAGCCTATAAAAGAGAGATTCCAGTTTCCGAAATTTGTGTACATGTACATACGTCTTTGTATACAGTTTACGAATCTGAATGGACGAATTAGATGGACGAGTATATTTCTGAGTTCTTGAACAGCAACTCAGTGAAGAATCTTTTGCATGTATTTTAAAGAGTACTGAATCTTTGTACAGGTTATAAGAAGACTCAAAAGAGACTCTTTTTAAGAGTCCATAGGCTTCATGAAGACTCCAAGGTATTTTGATATAGACAGAATTTTCAGCGTTTTTGGATCCCATACGGGCAGTTCTGTCTGCCCATTCATTTCCTACAATCCCACAGTGTGACGGAATCCAGCAAAAGTCCACTGTTATCCCTCTAGATCTAAGGAAATGGATCAGAATTTTTAGTTCGGTGATAATCTCGGCGCGATTGGTAGCAGCAATAGATTCCATTGCTTGAAGGACAGATTTGGAATCAACACAAAAAAGTATTCTAGAAAAATCACGTGGAATGTCAATAATATAATGCAGAGCCATTAGAATTGCTATCAGTTCAGCCGTAAAGACAGAAAACCCCTTTCCAAGATGAAAAGATTTATCTGCTTTCAAAGCAGGAATAACAAAGCCGGAACCAGCATTGCCATTTAATAGGGATCCGTCTGTATAAACTTTTAAGTGATTAGGATAACTATCGTCAATATGTGACTTGGCCATAGCACCTAAGACGTTATTATTAACATTCTTTTGCAAAACAGTGTATTTATAATCGAACTTTGCCGGGATAAGTTCCCAATTAGGAATGGGACTCAGGGGATAACGTGGGGCTATGGTTTTGTGATCAATTTTGGCAGATTTCAACAGGTTTGAGGAGTACGTAAGGATGGTTTTATTTGATCGTATTGTTTTTGCGCGTTTTGGAAAGTCTAAATCAGATCGCATATCAAGTTCATCCTCATTTGAATTCTGAACAGTAGAACATCTTAGAATGTATTTAGCACAAGCTAATTTTCGATAAGCATCCAGGGGCAAAACGCCAGCTTCATGATATGTCCCTAAAATGGAAGCGTAAAGGGGAACTCCCAGGGCTATTCTGTATGCCTTGCAATCTGTGCTTTGTAACTTTTTTAGAAGATACTTAGGAGCTGAAAAATATACTTCCTGTGCATACGAAATCCTTGTCCTGACCAGAGAATTTGATAAATGAATTAAAGTGCACGTATCTTGTCCCCAATTCTGGTAACTCACAACTTTAAGAAGATTAAGAGCTTTCCTTGCTTGAGTTATGATATATTCAATGTGTGTGTTCCATGATAATTTTGAAGTAAGATGTACACCTAAAAACTTTATGCGTGTGTGTGTGTGTGTGTGTGTGTGTGTGTGTGTGTGTGTGGAGGGGGGGGGGGGGAGGGGAGGGTAGAAAGAATCAGCAGGAGAGTGTTTCTGAATGGTGTACGTATCTATCATTTACGAGTGCTTCCATGTGTCTGGTGTTAGTCCGTTTGTTGTTTTCGTTGTCTGGGGGAAAGGGAGGGAAAGAGGGATGAATGTGCTGAGTCCGGGCGGGGCGACTATCCCCAACCCGGCGGGTCCCCGAGTGGCGGATAGGGGGTCGGCCCCAGATATGAGGGTTAGCTGCGATACAAGTCAGGCTTGCCTGGTCGAATAAGCAGTCCCGGACCAACTGGCGATGTTCCTACCAGGACGGGGCGGGGTAACAGGTGGCACTGTTACACCATATCAAATTCCCCATGTGTCCCGTGACGGGTTCATCGTGCGAGTAAGAGGCGCATAAAAAAAAAAAAACTCTAGCCCAGGGGAAGGAAAACCTTGGAGAAACAAACCAGGGTACAGGATGCTCATCAGCCTTGGTCGGCAAGTCGCCTACGAGAGGGAAACTCGGACAAGAAAACCAACGCCGAAGACGGATGTACTGGGCCCTTGGCGCGTAACGGCAGTACAACGCATCTACGTCATGGATGGACAACCTCATAGATTTTCGATATGGTGCTCTACTAGAGGAGTCCCGCCGGGCTAGTACAGTGCCGGGCCCTGTGCCTCAAAAGGACCCACCCAATGAGACTGGTGGTCACCCCGTCCCGGTGAGAGGAGCCAGGCATCGGTGGCGGAGGGAAAATGCTACTGGCCGAAAAACATCTGACCCCGGAGAAACCCCTAGACCACTCAACATTCTCCAGTGGAATGCAGAGGGCGTCTACCACAAAGAGATCCCACTTACTGAGAGAATGTACACAGAAAACATTGATGTGGCCTGTATCCAAGAGACACACCTGAAACCCAACCACAGGTTCAGAGTCAGAGGTTACTAAACCTTCAAGATGGACAGAGAAGGAAGACCGAAAGAAGGAGTGCAGATACTCGTCAAGAACAGTATTCCAGCCTCGGAATTTACAGTGGATACAAATCAAGAAGCTGAAATCCACGGAATCAAGATCACAGTGGACAAGACTGTCATCACCATCTTCAACGTGTACTGCCCACAAGACAAAGAGCTCTCTCTACAGAAAATGGACATACCATCAGAGAACTGCTTAGTAGTAGGTGACTTTAACAGCCACTCAACCTGTTGGGGTTACAGTGAGAATGACCGAAGAGGAGACGAAGTGGAGGACTGACAGATAGAGAGCAACCTGCTTCTGCTGAATGATCCAGAAGACCCACCAACCTTCTTCTCTCGCCGATGGCTCACCACGACCGCCTTTGCCACTGACGACCTTGCCCAAAAAACCAGCAGGAAGGTGCAGAGCCAGTTGGCAGGCAGCGACCACAGACCAGTACTACTGGCCATCAATTTGCAGTACACACCAAGCAATGCCAAGTCCTTTCCCAGATGGAATTACAAGAAGGCAGATTGGGAGATGTTCGCGGGCCTCTCTGACGAGTATTGTAAGACCATCAAAATGGACGATTATAACATCAACAGAGCCACCAAAAGCTTCAATCAAGCCATCCTGAAAGCAGCCTCAGAGGCAATTCCACGTGGCGCTCGCAAGAACTACAGGCCATATTGGACAGAAGAACTGCAGGAGCTTGAAGATGAAGTTCTTTCTTTCTTTCTTTCTGCGTACGCAAGCTGATACTCCTGCGGACACTGCCTGTATAGACAGGCAGTGGAGTTTTGTGTGTATGACCGTTTTTTATCCCGCCATTAAGGCAGCCATACTCCATCTTCGGGGAAGGTGCATGCTATGTGTAACGTGTCATCCATACCAACGGCCAAACTGGCCTTCTCTTCCGAAAGTTGGTGATGGGATTTTACGTGTGTGCAAGATGTTGTGCGTGCGTTCACACCACGGAACCTTGGTTTATAGTCTCATTCGAAGGACTGTATGGGGAATGGAGTCAGAACCAATGTTAACTCCGAGGGAAAAATCCCCCTGTACCGAAATTCGAACCCGTAACCCCAGGATCACGAGTCCGGCGCTTTACCAACTAAGCTATTCTGGCCCCCTGAAGATGAAGTGACAAGGACTAGAGAGGAGGTGGAAAACAACCCAACACAAGAAAACAACATCACTCTCAAAGCCTGCACTGCCATATACAGAAAGGCCTACATCCAAGCTGCAAGAACAAGCTGGATGGAGAAAACAGAAAAGCTGAACCTTGACAGAGATAGGAACAAACTTTGGAAACTGACCAAAGCCATAAACAATGAACAGACAAGGTCAGTGCCTGTCACGCTCCAAAAAGATCAGGAGATTGTGACAGGGAGAGGGGCAGCGAACTGCTTCATAGACAGCTATGAGCAGACCAGCAACATCTCTGTGACAGAGGACAGAAAACAACAAGTCCATGATGAAATGAAGAATCATCAGGACGACCAAGACCAGCCTGATTACATGGACAGGCCTTTCAAACTGAAAGAATTAGAAGAAGCCGCAAAATCTTTACAGGACAAAAAATCTCCAGGTCCTGACAAAGTCACCAACGAGTTACTAAAACACCTCGGCACCAAAGCAAAGACCAAACTCTTTGCTCTCTTCAACAACAGCTGGAAGACGGGGCACGTTCCACAAAGCTGGCGAGAAGCTGACACGGTGCCCATACATAAGAAGGGCAAAGACAGAGTCAGGGCTGACAGCTATCGCCCCATCAGCCTCATCAGCTGCGTGGGCAAGCTCCTAGAGCGTATGATCAATTCGCGGCTAGTTTGGCACCTGGAGAAGAACAACATCATCACTCCAGAGCAGGCAGGCTTCCGCCAACATCATTCCACTGAGGATCAAGTGACCTACATAGCCCAGAAGATCGAGGATGGCTTCCAGGACAAACAGCATACACTGACGGTGTGGACAGACATGGAAAAGGCGTACGACAAAGTCTGGAAGGATGGCCTCCGGAGAAAACTCCAGAAGAGTGGTGTGACTGGCTGTATGTACCAATGGATCTCGCAGTACCTGAAAAATAGGCAGGCCCGAGTCCATGTCAACGGAGCATACTGTCGGAAGAAGACACTGAGAGAAGGAGTCCCTCAAGGAGGTGTCCTCAGCTCTACTCTATTCCTTGTCTTTATCAACGACATCGTCAAAGATATGCCACGCAAAGTCCAAGGAGCCATCTATGCAGACGATCTTGTCCTATGGTGCTCGGAAGAGCACCTCACAACTGCCAACTGCAGGCTACAGCAGGCGCTGAATGTTCTCGAAAGCTGGACAAAACAGTGGCTGGTAACAATTAATGCCAAGAACACCACTTACACTAATTTCAGCCTCTCACCCAAAGAACAGAAGGCCAACCTGAGCATCAATGGACAAACTCTGCTTGCTGAAAATAACCCCACGTACCTGGGAGTCACCTTTGACAAACGCCTGACGTGGAAGAAGCAAGCAGAGAAAACAGAATTAAGAGCAAAAGTACGCCTTGCCCTCATGAAGAAGCTGGCAGGAACAACATGGGGTGCAGACAACACGACCCTCAGGAGACTGTACACTGGTAGAGTCAGGCCAGTGCTGGAGTATGGCATGACTGCATGGGGCACTACAGCCAAATCCAGTTTTGAACGGATCAGCAAGATTCAGAATCAAGCTGCCCGTATCATCACAGGAGCCATGAAGTCTACGCCAATTGAGGAGCTTGAAACCATCACAGAGCTCCAGCCAATTGAGGACCGCAGAGACGCCAAACTCCTGACCCAGGCTGCCAAGTTCAAGAGGCTGCAAGGCCACCCCATGAAAGACAGACCTTCCCAGCCAACGAAAGGACGGCTGAAGAGAGGGAGCTTCGTCAATGACGTCGTCAGAACTGGAGCTGAAAATATATAACTTGCCAAGATATTGTTCTGAACTGACTCAAAGAGCGGATTCGCGTGAATTGTTCGACCTATATATATATATATAGAGAGAGAGAAGTGTGTGTGTGTGTCATCAGCTACAGAGAAGGCAAGTCTGTACTTTTGATAGACACGTTACACGTACTTTTGATAGACATGTTACGAAATTTTGCCTACGAAGTTTACTCACTACCGTCGTCGGACTCGCGTCTGCGTTACGAAATTTTGTTCACGAAGTAAACTCGTTACCGTCGTCGTCGGACCTGCCGCCCGAGGGTCGAGACGTAAACTTGCTACTGACAACTTGTAAGTTTGTTAACAAATCGAGGCACAACTAACTGCCATCACATCGAAGCAAACGCCATTTTGGAGCCAGCGTGCCCACCACCGGGTTGGTCGCAATAGCTGAAACCATTCACCAAACCAAGATGGACACCCCAATTAATGGTCCAACCCAACGAAAGAGAGTCCTCAGCAACAGTTCCCTCTTTTCCCTTGATACTGTCATGACCGACATGGACGATGAAGAACTAAGCCAGGACAGCTGGATAACTGTCCAAAATAAAAGACAGAAAAAAGGGAGCCCACCAGCATCCCCACCAAGGAGCCGGTCGTCAAGTGTCATTGACATTCCATCCGCCAATGACAAAACAAGCACGAACAAAGGCGAAGAGACCGAAGAGACATCACCACCAAGTAAGACCTCGACGTCAAGTGCTAAGAACATTCCTCCGTCCACCAATGACAAAACAAGTATGAGCACAAATGGACGTGGCAAGACACCACCTACTGTGCCCACACAACAAGATGACACAGGCAAAACCACCACCAGTGGCAACAAAGCAACAGTACATACTGCCTCCTACAGACGGCGTAGCAAACCCACGCCAGCACCCAGACCCAGGCCCATCTTCGAGGACCTTCCTGTCATGATTGAGGAAAATGGGCCTACAACAGCCCCGCTCCGGTCCCTAGACTGGAAAATAGCAGACATCTTGAAAGGGCTGGTCGGAACAGTCCGGTCAGTTAAAACCCTCTCACCTAAACGACTGCTGATAGGATGTGTCAGCCAACTACAGCAAGACAGACTGACAAAAATTAGTAAAACAGGACAGACACCTGTACGGTGCTTCGTCCCTATCCCCACGACCATTGGGGTGGTCAGAGGTATACCCCACCACGTGCCAATGGAAATCTTCCTCAAAAAGGTGGAATCGAACCACCCAATCAAGACAGCTGAACGTCTGACATTAAGGGAGGGAACGCCATCAAGGGCAGTGAAGGTTACCTTTATGATGACCCAGCTGCCCGCCCTCATGACCATCAACAAGATGGAATACAGTGTCTCGCCTTACGTCGAAAAGGCAAGAACCTGTTACCGATGCAACAAGCTGGGTCACACCCAGAAAGAATGCTGGGCGAAAGAAAAAGCCTGCCCTGTTTGTGGAAGACCTGGACACAGCCCACAAACGTGCACCGCAACCACGCGCAGATGTATCAGCTGCAGAGGTGAACACTCTGCAAACTACTTCGCCTGCCCAGCACGTAAACAAATGACCTTGGCCAACAGACTCAGGGCAGAAACGTACATGCCGTGTGCCCTGGCCTTCATGGAAGCTAAAGAAATTCTAGCCGCCAAAAAAGAGGAAGCCACAAAAGAGGAACCAAATCTTCCTACAACCCCGTGGAGAACATACTCCGCTACCGACAGCTACGCGGGAAAAGTCATGGGCTCACGTCCAGTGCCCAAACCCAGAAAATCGGTTGTCCAAGCACAAACACACACCGCGCCCTCTCGCCCAACAGATCAACCCACCATCACCGAAGTCATCGCTCGCTTCACTCAGATAGTGGAGGAACTGAAGACTGAAATCTCCAGTCTTAGGGAAGAGAACGCTATGCTGAAGAGAGAACTCCAGCAGAAGACATCTACTGGAGTTCTTTCTTCAGTTAGTGTAAAAGAACCACCCCCTGCGGCTGACCAAGAGGAGCCAGTCCTTACAGCCGGTGAGGGGGAGCCAATCACCACCGAAGAGCAGACCATGGAGGAAGAACAGACCATGGAGGAAGATTCCCTTGACAACAGGACAAGTATCCTCGAACCAAGTGTTCACCAAGTCCCTACAAAAACAACCGATCATGGACATGGACAGGAATGAAACAGGAACTCGGCGCCGACTGTCCATCCTACAATGGAACTGCAGATCCATCATTAGAAAGATCCCTTTCCTCTATGACTATCTGCGGAATCTACCACCTACTGACGAGTTGATGATTCAATCACTCAACACCACAAAGAACAAACTCCCCACCATCGACGGCTTCTACCCGCCAGACGTGGGCCTTGAAGGGTATCGAGTTATGGTGGCGACCTACGTCAGCACCATACTAACATACAGTACCATCCAAGTTTCCACCAACCAAACCAGATGTCGACTAACCACGTGTGCTGTTGCCATACCAACGCACAAGAACCGATCTATCAATCTAGCCAACGTCTACTATCCTGAGGGAAGCAAAACCACAGGAGACGTCACCTGGCTCAACGACCTCGGAACAGACGATAGTAGCTGGGTAGTAGCTGGAGACTTCAATGTCAGTCACCGACTGTGGGACGCTGGGCAAACACGGGAAACCGGAAATCACCTTGCCGACACAGTCACCAACTCCAACCTGGTCCTCCTCAATGATGGGTCCATCACCTGAATTGGCCAAAAGAGACAGAAGAGCAGCGCCATCGACCTGACCATGACGACACCAAACCTCAGCCTAGACGCAGAGTGGACAGTAGGAACGGGCCACCTTCAGTCCGACCACCTGCCTCTACACCTTGTGCTCCAATCTGCCGACCCTACACCCACGGCAACGGACACCAGACCCCAATTTCAGTACCACAGAGCTGACTGGGACCGCTTCGCACAGCTACTTGCTACTGAATGCGACTCCAGCGACCCGAGAGACCTAGACATCAACATCTACCATGACAACATGAGAACCATGATCCTTCGAGCAGCAGATGCTGCCATCCCAAAGAGGGTGCCAGGCACGGATGGACCACACCGGCACTCAGCAGTCTGGTGGAACGAAGAATGCACCAAAGCTACCCGCAAAAAACGACGCATTCTCTGTAAATTCCAGAAAGATCTCTCCGTGGACAATAAATCTGAACTGATCGAAGCCACTGACCAATTCCAAGCCATCGCCGATGAAGCCAAAAGGGAACACTGGGAACGATTCTGCAAAGAAGAAATACGCGAACCCACAGATGGACCCAAAATATGGAAAAAGGTGCGACAGATGAGGAAGCAGAGACGTCGACCAGAGCGTCCCCTCCTCGTGGACGGCCAGCTTACAAAAAATACACAAGAAAAGGCCGAAGCACTCGCCAGCACATTCTCCAAGGCGAGCCAATCGCGCCATCTCCCTACTGAAATGCTCCTACGCAGACGGGAGGCAGAAACCGACTTCACCATACCAGCACCGGACAACTCTGGCGCCATTAACAGCAGCCTAACCCTGGAAGAAGTGAAGATGGCAATCACCAGCCTAGGTTCGGCCAGTAAAGCCACAGGAGAAGATCCCATCTCCTATCACATGATTAAATGGGGAGCCGGAATAGCTCAGTTGGTAGAGCGCCGGACTCGTAATCTTGGTGATCCTGGGGTTGCGGGTTCGAACCTCCGCTGGGGCGTTTCGGTACAGGGGGATTTTTCCCTCGGAGTTAACATTGGTTCTGACTCCATTTCCCATACAGTCCTTCGAATGAGACTATAAACCGAGGTTCCGTGTGTGAACGCACGCATAACATCTTGCACACACGTAAAATCCCATCACCAACTTTCGGAAGAGTAGGCCAGTTTGGCCGTTGGTATGGATGACACGTTACACATAGCATGCACCCTGCGTGAGAAATGGGAAGAATGAAGGAATTAAGGAAAATGAGTGATCGATATTGAACGATACTGACTGGATGACACGGGAAACGACTGAATGAAGCGCCGGCTGGCAGCTCTTCACTCGGCACTACCCAGGTAGGCAGCCCGTTGTGTAAACGAGTGGTGATTGTAAAGCGCTTAGAGCTTGGTCTCTAGCCGAGAATAGGCGCTATATAAGTATTCATTATTATTATTATTATTATTCCCAGAGCCCATGGTGCGAGTACTACACTCCTTCTACCAAGTCTGCTGGGACTCTGGAAACATCCCGAAGGCCTGGAAGACAGCCATTGTGGTAGCGAACCCCAAGAATGGCAAACCAGCCCACCTTCCCTCCAGCTACCGACCTATCGCCTTAATGCCCCAACTCGGAAAAATCTATGAGAGGGTACTGAAGAACAGACTGGAACACCATCTGCAGACACACAATATCCTACCTCTTTGCCAGGCTGGCTTCAGAAAAGGACGCAACTGTATGGAGCACGTTGTCCAACTCCTTGAAGATGCCAAACGCTGGACCCTGCCAAACAAATCCAGAACAACTGTCGCTACCTTCTTTGATATCAAGAAGGCCTTCGACACAGTCTGGCATTCCAAACTTCTCGACAAGATCGGCGCCCTCGGCATTTCAGGCCGGATGTACCAGTTCATTTCAACCTTCCTGGACTCCAGAGAAATGGCAGTGAAAGTGGGACCCTCCATATCCCGGATGCACACCCTAGACATGGGCGTGCCACAGGGCAGTGTGATAGCACCAACCCTCTTCAGTATCATGCTGCATGATATCAAGAAGTCCCTCAGACCAAGACCAAATCAGCCAGCGCCTTCCCTATACGCCGACGATTTGGCCATCTGGTCGAACATGATGGAGACACACAGAATAAGCCAAATGAGACAGTACCAAAAGGACACAGACAACATCCAGTCCTACATGAAAGACAACGGCTTCGAACTGTCGGCTGAGAAGACAGTTCTAATGGCCTTCACAAAATGCAGGAGGAACCTGGATAACTACCACATAAGAGTAGCCGACCAGCTCAAATTTCCCAGCAAGGAAGCCAAGTTCCTGGGCGTGACCATCACTCCCAACTTCACCTGGGAGAAGCACATCAGGGAACTCACCACCAAGGCCACTAGAGCAGTGGGACTCATAAAATCGCTAAAGCAAGAACCCTGGGCTACACCAGAGAGCCTGATCCACCTGACAGGAGCCCTGGTGCGATCAAGACTGACCTATGGCCATGAAGCGTTCTTCACTGCACCAAAAACCTCATGGCAAAAACTCGAACGAGTGGAACTGGCAGCACTCAAGCATGCCTCTGGCGTCAGCCGATTCGCCATCAACGACCTTGTTTACCAGGAAGCAGGATGGCTTCCTCTCAAAGATGAATGTCGCCGCAGAAACGCGAACTTCGAAGCCCGTGTCTCAGCGGTAGGCACCACTGTGAAATCCACCCTCCAGGACAACCCAAGTACACGGTACGCGCCTACAGGCACTCCCTCAAAGAAAGGAAGGCAGACCTCCACAGACAGACATCGCCCTTCAGTGACCAGAACAAAGAAATCTGGGCAAGGGCCAACACCGGACCACATGACGTGGAACCAACTCCTACACATCCCCTACCACCATGGGAACCGAAGAAACCACAAATCATCCATCAATATGGAGGGACCACGCCCAAGGAAGACAACCCACTCTACTTGTCAACACTGGCAAAGAAAAAATCGGAGTAGAATATGACCATCACCTAAAAATCTACACTGATAGCTCAGTGCTAGAAAACGGCGAGGCAGGATGCGCTCTGGTTATCCCAGAACTCAAAACCACCAAGCAGTACCGACTACCCAAAGGGATCAGCATTTTTACTGCCGAACTCTACGCCAGTTTAAAGGCCTGCGCTACCATCAACGACATGCCACGACCTCCCCAAGCCGTGATCATCCTAACGGATTCCAAGTCCTCACTGCAAAGCTTGTCGACAGGGAGGATGAAGAATTGACAGGAGCTCCAAGCCGAAATCCTGTTCCTGGCTCACCAAATTATCTGTAAAGGAACAGACCTTACCCTGATGTGGCTGCCCTCCCATACAGAAATCAAGGGCAACGACATGGCGGACAGTGCCGCCAAAATCGCCACAAGAACTGGCCACCAAGTCAACCTACGACTATCTCTGGCTGAAGTTATCAGCAAAGCCCGACAAGCTGCCTACGACATCAGGAACGACGCTATGAAGGCCCAATGTGCCGAGCGAGGATGGGTGTTCATCCCCATGCAAAGAAAAACTCCACGACTCCGACTTCCCCGAGGACTCCAGCAAATCCTCCGACGGATCAGGACAGGATACCACAGATGTGTTCTCCTGGGCCTGACCTGCCAATGCGGGTCAGAGCCTCTCTCCAACACGCCCTGAGTGACTGCACTGACCTCCCCATTGCCATGACCACCATCCGAGACTACAGACGAACACACCAACTACAGCTGCACGAATTTCCACTGCCGCACCCAACCCTAGGGACTCAACCCATGAGGATGCTCGCCAATGCCCTGACGTCTTCTGGACTCGACAACTGGTTCTAACACACCCCAGAAGAAGACGAAATGAACATCAATAACTACAACGAAAGGAGACAACTTTAACGACTACCACCGTCAAATAACAACAATGACCAACCGCACCACGAAAATCTCTTAAATCCAATGACACCAAAGACTACCGTGAATGAAAGACATGTCCCTAAAAGCTTTCGCTATAAGGACGTAAAACTCAACTATTTTCCCTGTGAAGGGAGCTTCGTACACCAGAGCAGGATCCTAGAACGGCAACATCAAGATATCCTTGACCATGACCCCAAAGTGATACTCCGGTGTCTTGCCGTCCCTCCCTGGAGCGAAGGAACCCCTCCCCTCATCCAGTGCAGCATCCCTGGTGTTGGCCCCAAAGATTCCCAAAGCGGCCCTGAAAGAATGTCCCTCACCCTTGAATACCTCCATACTCAGTTCCCCAAAGAGTCCTTGACTCATGTCTACACCGACGGCTCTGCAGCAGATGCCATTCGAAATGGAGGGGCAGGAGTCTATGTCCAATATCCAGGAGGCAGAGAAGAAAAGATCTGCCTCGCTACCGGCCTGTACTCCACAAATTACAGAGCTGAAGCAGAGGCCCTGAAAACAGCAGCAGCTCACATCGAGGTCAGCCCCTACGCCAGCCACAACGTTGTCTTCCTGACCGACGCCCTGTCCATCTTGCAGGCCCTTCAGTCCAACAGAGATCCAGAGCTCAACGATCTGTCCTCATCTCTCGCCTCCCTCTGCACAAGTCACACAGTCACCCTGCAGTGGATTCCCCCCACTGCAACGTGCTCGGCAATGAGACTGCTGACTCCCTGGCAAAGGAGGGCACTACAAAGGAGCAGATGGACAGATCTACCAGCTACCCCGAATCCAGGACCATCATCAAGGCCAAGCTGCAGAACAAGTGGAAGCAGCAGCATCCACGGCACAAGAGCAGACCCGTACTACCTGCTGACTCGACGAGAGCAGGTAGTCATCTTAATAATAATAATAATAATAATGAATACTTATATAGCGCCTATTCTCAGCTAGAGACCAAGCTCTAAGCGCTTTACATTCCACACTCGTTTACACAACGGGCCGCCTACCTGGGTAGTGCCGACTGAAGAGCTGCCAGCTGGCGCTTCATTCAGTCGTTTCCCGTGTCATCCAGTCAATATCGTTCAATATCGTTCACTCAGTTTCTTTACTTCATTCTTTCCATTTCTTACGCAGGGTGCATGCTGTGTGTAACGTGTCATCCATACCAACGGCCAAACTGGCCTACTCTTCCGAAAGTTGGTGATGGGATTTTACGTGTGTGCAAGATATTATGCGTGCGTTCACACACGGAACCTCGGTTTATAGTCTCATTCGAAGGACTGTATGGGAAATGGAGTCAGAACTAATGTTAACTCCGAGGGAAAAATCCCCCTGTACCGAAACGCCCCGGCGGAGATTCGAACCCGCAACCCCAGGATCACCAAGATTACGAGTCAGGCGCTCTACCAACTGAGCTATTCCGGCTCCGGACAGACCACAACCGCCTGAAACACCACCTATTCTTTAAACTCCGCACCGGCAACACAGAGCAGTGCCCCTGCAGAACAGGCAGCCAGACAACAGAACATCTGCTGCAGTCCTGCCCGCTCCACCAAGCGTTTCGAGAGAAAACCTGGCCCGACCCAATACCAGTGGCCCGGAACCTCTACGGAGGACTGGAGGACCTGCGACGTACTGCCACCTTCATCGAGGAGACGGGGGAATCTACCTGAAGAAATGACGAGCGAGACAACAACAATGTGCTAACTTGTTACAAACGTCGTTTATTTTTCTGTGCTTCTTGTTGCTTGCTTTCTTTCTCTTTTCTTTTCTTTCATTTCTTTTTTTTTTTTCTCTAATGTTTGTATTTTAGCTGACTTTATCCTATGTCTCTCTTCCATCTTTACTCATTTATTTATTCATTTTTGCTTTGGTGTCGATGTGTTTATCACTTGCCATTGTGTACCTATGTCTGAGTTTGTTGTAGCTTAGGTGTGTCATTGCAGTGTTTATCATAGCTTGGTATCCTGTCGTTGTTCATCATTTACCCTTGTTCCGCTTGTTCTGATGTGGAGAGGCCTGGAACTCTTGCCATTTCTGTTGCCGTTTCTTTGTTGCTTCGACACGAAGCCTCTGAGACCTGGTCATTTTGGTTTGTACCTCGCCTGATGACACAGCAGCAGCACATCATCAGAAGCTCTTCTGACGGTGAGCTCATCTCATGTCACACTGTTCGCTAACATAGGAAGACTTACTGATGACACAACAGCACAACGTCAGAAACTTCTCTTACAATGAGCTCATCTTACGTCACACGACTGGCTGACATCGGAAAACTTACGGTTACTATCATTGTTATAACTATTTCTGTTATTACTATGATTGAAATTGTTGTCATTACCGTCATAACTGTAACATCTATTATACTTATTATTATCATTAATAGTATCATTATGCATTTGTATATTCCTCACATTTCAACCTACCATCTTTCCAATTTCCTATGTCATTACTATCATTATTTTATGATACTTATCACTATAGCTATCAATATACTTTTTAGAATCTAACTTCCTACCTTTCCCACGATCTATATCCTTCTTCTCCTCTTTGTTCTTCCTGATTCCTCCCCCCTCCTCTCCTCCTTCCTATTTTCTCTCATTATCATTATTATATATATTGTGATTTTTTATCATCATAACTGTTATTATTATTACTACCAGTACTATTATCATCATAATCATTATCATCATCATTAGTATTAATATCATCATCATCATCCCCACTATTATTGTTGCCACTATAACCATGTTGTTCGACTGTTCTCTAACCCTTCTCCTTTCTCCCCTTCTGCCAGTATAGTTACTTTTATTACTACAACTACTATTATCATATTATTACTAAAACTGGTTGTAATCCTCTCTTTATATTTAAAAAAAATATTTTTATCATCATCTTTCTATTATTATTATTATTAATATCGTTATTATTATCATTATATTTGTTAATATTTTGACCCGCATTGTCTACTTCCCAGCAGCCCCGTTTTCACTCCACACCCATTTTGCACCCTATTTGAAGAGAAAGTGGCTGTCTATTCGTTCCTTCGTTTTCATTGTCTTGAATGTTATTTACCTTGCCTGAAGGAGACCAAAGAGGTAGAAACGCGTCGTGTTTGTCTTGTCATTTGTTTGTTGTTTTATTCGGAGGCATATTAATTCAACTTTTAAGTTTACTACAAAAAGTAATAAAATGATAAAGAAAATCAAAAATGGGACAGAGATTCATACAAACGAACACACACAAAAAAGACAAAAATGGATATGAAAAGAAAGAAGATAGGAAAGAAAGAAGGGGTCAAGAAATAAGGAATGAAAGACAAAGGATGGGAAAAAGGAAGGACAGAAGAAAAGGAATAGAGGAAACGAGCACCGAACAAAGACAATTCAAAGACTGAAAACAAAACAAACAAATTAAGGGGCACTTGACTGAACACCTAACTTTGTTGGATGCCTTGACATTGTGTGGAGACCTGGACTTGATGGGCGGCAGGACGTGAACAGGCGTGAAGCAGCGCTTATGGTCGACAGGACTGGCCCCAGTAGGGGAGCGACACAGGCAGGGAACGATTCCCGCCTGGAAAGGTTCCGACTCTGCAGGGGGGAAGCAGCGGCGATGGGTCTCCACCGTGCGAGCTCGGAGTGCGTCCATGTCAATGTTCTGTTGGGTCTGCTCAAGCTTCTCCAGCTGAAACGTTAAGCAATCAGGTTTACTTCAAAGGAATGACAACTAAGAACAATACAGGCAACTATCCACCATGGTGCAGCGGTTACCACTGTTGGACTATGGGATAGGAGGTCGTGGGTTTGAGTCCCACAGAAGCATATATTTGTGGACTTTATCGGCAAGCTCAGTGGGAAGACTGGAACCACACAGCTAAGCGTCACCCACGTGGTGTCTGTTAAATCTAGAATGTCGCAGTAGCACAGTTTGTCGCAATTGCAACAAAACTTGGCTGTCAAATTGCGACAAAACACCCATCTCCTCACCTCAGAATGTCGCAAATTGCGACAGTCCATGGCGAGACCCAACATGTTTTGATAGGGCAACCAATATTGTCAGGACTATATTGGATCTCTTCTAACTTTTTTCTTTCTTTCGTCTTCTTCATCTCCCTCTATCTCTCTTGTTTCTTCAATTTTTATATATATATATATATATATATATATATATATATATTGTGTGTGTGTGTGTTTCTTCTTTTTATATACATACATACATACATACAACGACAGTGTATGAGCTCGGTTGATGTTTTGAACTTTTACGAGAAAACAACACCATAGGCAAACAGTGTTTGAGTCCCTAACCTTTTCTTGTCATTGATTGGACACTAAAGTACGTGATTGGTGAGATAAGCTCACTGTTTTGTAGGAGGACGGGCGTGTTCCTAATATGTAGGGCAGTCCAGGAGTTGCCGGACGGGGGGAAAGAGCGCTTGGTTTGAGCCGAGTCGTTCGCTTATTTTCAACCTTGGGGATTGTAAAAGTAAAACCTAATGTTCCTTGCGGCCGGCCAGGGAGTGGTCGATTTTTTGTTATAGCGCAGACAGAAGTCTGCTAGGGGTTCTGTTGGTTAGAATTTTGATTCCCTATGAGTAAGTTGCCAGTTGGGGAATAATAAAGACATAAAGAGAAAAAGAAAAATATTAATCAGTAAATGTAAACGATTGATGTGATTTTAAAAAAAAAAAAAAAGAAGAGAAACAAAAATAAACGAAATCATGTAATGAGAAGCATTTCGTGAAAACGCATTTTTTTTTTTAAAGATTAATACCTTTGTGCAGATTTCACTTTGTATCCCCAACTGTAGGTAGGTTGTGCTTTGAATCCCATTCGCAACGAATGAGTAAGTATCTTTTTGTATTGTGTTTAGTGTAGAATGTCTTAAAAAAAAATTAAATAAATAAAAAAAAAATTCAAACTTACGTATTCTCTAGCTAACGTTAGGACTTGGGGTTTCTTTTCAGAAAACCTCAACCCTAGGACTCGAGTTCCTTCCTCCTGGAAACTTAATTCCCGCTGGTGGAATTTTGAAAGAAAGAAACATTTAAGCGGCAACAGTTTAATATTTAAAAAAAAAAAAAGAAGAAACTTGAAAAGATTATCTATATGCTGCTTTTTGGAAGAACGAAAGTGAACTTCCTCAATAGTGTTATGCGGCGACTTTTGTGAATGTTTGTGAATTTGTGAACTTGTAAAATTGTGTTTGTTTTGTTGACAAATTTGGTAAAGGGAACTTTTAAAAAAAAAAGTGAATTCTTGGTTCCCCAATCTCTCCTTTGGATGAATGGAGTAGATGCGCACGTATGGAGTAAACATGCCGTGTGTGTGGTTGAGTGTTGCAAATGCGGCGTGTGACAGTGGTGACCCCGACTTTAAGAACGTAGGATTTTTTGAAACATATGAGGGGAAAAAAACAACTGAAAATCAATTTTGAAATTTTGATATTATATATTTGAATTGCTATACTTGGGGAAATTTTATTTTGAACAAAGATTGGGTTTAGTACCCCTGTTTTGAAATTGAGGAAGGGTTGATTTGATGCCCCTCGGTGGGTAAGAATCCTGATTGTTACCCATTATTTTCCATCAGCATTCATAGTATTTGTAATTTCTTGTATTTATTATTGTGTATTGTTGACTTGTGCCATATTTTTTATGTATTGAAACTGTCCCCGAATCCAGTTTTACGGGAGGAAGATTAGTGGACTACCTGAGGATTTTCTTTCTCGTCTTCCTCTTCCTCACTATTTGGAGATCTTCACCTCTCCTGGTTTTCTCCCTCTGCTTTATTTAAATTTCTCCCTCCTCACTCAACAGTAACCTATCTAATTTACATGTTGACGTATTCGGTATTTTACGTAGGGCTTTTCTGATTAGTGAGTGTTGATGCTCCCTTTGTCTTTAATGTTGTAGAGTTTAGTTTTCAGTTTTTTGGCATAAATTGTTGTTTGTGCGATTTTGACGGCACACAATTTTTGCATAATTAAAAAGAAAAAAAAATCATAGTTTTCCAAATTGTATTAGTGTTTTCTTAAATAACTTTCGAAAATCTTACTTCTGAATTATATTCTTTCAGAACAATTTTTTTTAATTTTGATCTTTTCTCTTTTTCGGACCATACTTCAATAAATCAAACCATTTTCATCTGAGGGTGCATCAGCACAAGCCAATCAGTTGTATCAACTACACTTCTTTTCTGTCCCGTGATATTGTTTTTTCTTTTAAAATATGCCTTTGATTGTCATGTCAAACTCTGCTGCATAACTGTGATACTGAGTTCGTACTAACATTGCAATTTGCCGTTTGTTTTATTATTATCTTACATTTCAAATTCTTTTATTTCACATCTTAATAACCCCTCCCCCCCCCCCCCCTTCTCCGGTTTGGGCGCTGTGGTTTGTTGAAACGCCAGCTACATCTTTATTATTATGGCTGATGTTAAATCAGACTTTGATAATTTTCTGGCACAGGGTCAGAAACAAGGTCTTTCAGGACAAGTGTGAGGAGCGCACCTCTATGGCGAGAGAAGGGGAGGAACAGAAACAAGCTAAAATAGAAAAAAGGAAGGAGGAGGGAGAGGCTAATGCTAAAAAGGAAGATAGAGGCTGCTGAAAGAGCTAAAAAGGAAGAGTTCAAGATTTGCTTGAGCTCCGCCGTATGGAGTGGAACAGAAGCAACTAGAACTTCAACTTAAACAAGCTTCAACTTAAATAAACAGCTACACAACAAACCTCCAATGCAGATAACCTGCGTAACCCTTCAATGAAAACCTATCACATCCAAAACTTTCCCCTTTTGATGAAAATCGAGACGACATATACTCGTTTTTATTTCGTTTCGAAAGTCATGCGTCTCCTTGTGGTTGGCCGCTAAAAAAAAAAGGACATTGCGGCCTCGCTATACAAAGGCAGTGCTCTTGCACAATACCACAAAAGACTACCGTGAAAGAACAACATGTCCCTAAAAGCTTTCGCTATGAGGACGTAAAACTCAACCATTAACACTGTACCACAGACTCGCGGCTCGCGAAGATCTCAAGGCGGAACTCCTCAAGAAATTTCAGTGTACAGACGAAGGATTTCGGGAAAAATTTCGGCCCGTGCGTCTGGAAAAAGGCGAGTCATTTGCGGCATTTTTTAATACGCACCAGCCACCTTTATGATCGCTAGATTGATTTATCTGGCACGAGAAACAAAAATTGATAAGTTACGTGATTTCTTATTTCGTGCACAAATCGTTCACAGTGTCTCAAAACACTTAGCCATTTTCCATAAAGAAAGATCTTTTAACAATGCAGAAGACATGTGCTAACTCGCCGATCAATATCGTGTTGCACTTCCAGAAAAATACTTTTCTTGAGGCCAGCGTTGCTTCACCAGGACAACAATTTTCTCCTGGAAATCATTTCCGTTCTGCCAGGCCAAATTTGACAAGGGGTGGCCAACAGTTTGGTCAAAAGCGTACGCAGGAGCAAACTCATTTTGATCGTGTGACCCCCCCCCCCCCTCCCCCCTCCCTCTTTTATCCCAGTGGAAAGTCATATAACCGATGCTCAGATCATACATTCAGACACTATCGTGGACGTAGTCAGGCATTCGGTCATGGTGGTGCATCTGATGTCACAGATTTTCACTGCTGGCACTGCGGCTGCAAGTTCAACACACGGAATGAGTGTCCCTACCAACAGTCTAGGTTCCCTACCCAGACTAATGTTACTACAGCCAGAACCCCAAAACAGCATACTCAACATGTTTTAGTCTCCGACACTTCTGTGCAAGGATTATTTGTGGAGACTTGTTCAGTAAATGGATTTTATGCTAGGCTGTTGAGAGACACTGGGTGTACTACTGCTGGTGTTCGCAAAGATTTAGTCAGAGATAACCAGTATAGTGGCGGGATCCAAAACTCCTTCTTTCGGGGGCAAAATAGAATCTTTTCCCCTAGAATATATCCATGTCTCATCCCCATATTTCACAGGACAGACTGAAGTCTGTATCATTAATGACCCAGTTACTGACCTTATTCTGGGTAATCTTCCTGGCGTGTCTACTGTGTGTGGTGGTCAATGTGGATCTTTAGTCCCTTGTACTGTTAGTACTAGACTACAGGAAAAGAGAGAAAAGGAAGCGCCCAAACCTCTATATGTCCCAACCATTCCCTAGCTTGACATTACACCGGGAAAACTGGTCCAAGTGCAAAAAGAAGATAGTACACTTTCTCATTTGTTTCCAAAAGTGACGGAAAAATTCACTAATCATTTATTTCCAAAGCAAGATACATTTGTGGAGCAAATTGTGGTTCCCTTATCATTACGTGCTCCTGCAGACTGCTCATGATTCTATGCTTTCAGGTCATTGTGGTGGTAAAGCGTACCCTACGAGTTTTATCTTCTTTCCTTTGGCCTGGTGTGAGAGTACATACGGCCCGTTATTGTCAGTCCTTTGACTCTTCCCCAAAAAACAAATGCTCATGTTTATTCTGTTTTTGATCTCATGTATCTGCTGTGAGTTTTGAGCGCCAGTAGGCTGCTCTTCGCGCTACCTGGTAGGCAGCCCGTTGAGTGAGTGAGGTAGTGTGTTTATTGTAAAGCGCTTAGAGCTTGGTCTGTGACCGAGGATAGGCGCTATATAAATACCCAATATAATAATAATATAGCTGATTTTTGCCAGTGAATTTTGTAACATTTTTCCACCAAGTCTGCTTCATGTGTATCAAATGATCCAATGTCGTGCATGTTAGATGATCAAATGTCATGTGTATCAAATGATCAAATGTCGTGCGTGTCAGATGATTTACCAGTTATACATGCATCTTCAGTGGGTCCTGTACAGGATGGTGGTGTTGATGATATAGTACTACCTACCCTGTCAGTTCAATGTGAAACATCTGAAGATGTGAAAATTAAGGACAATCTCACAACGTCTCAAGTCACTCAGTTACGAAAAGCCTCGGAGGATTTTCAAGATATCCTGACAGATAAGCCGGGCGTTGCTTCGGGTGTTAAACCCCACAGGAATCACTTCTTCTTCTTCTTCTTCCTAAAAGGCTGGTTCACTCAAAAACGAGGTCACCAGCGCGCATGTTAAAAAATAAAATAAAATAAAATAAAGTGCGACTCAGCCTGCTGGCCCCTGAAGCAAGATTTGGCAACAAGGGGTCGCACACGATATTCAAAAAGTTAAAAGCAACGGCCAGGTTCAGGCCCAGGTAACCATAAAATATCTGGGGAAGTTAAAATAGAAAAATCAGTCAATATGCAGATCTCAAGACTGTCGTATCAATTTGATTTTTAAATGAGACTGCATTTGTGGCAATCTTGATGGCACCCGGCAGTGAGTTCCACAGCCGTACAGAACTAGGATAAAATGAATGTAAATGGCTGTCAATATTTGATGCAGGTATGGCATAAGATTGACCGCCACTCCTGGTGCTACTTTTATTCAATACTAGTTGTTCCATTGGGATATCAATTAGTTTAGCTCTGCCTTTGAAGAAGATATTAAGTTTGATAAAAGCTCTTAACTATGGACACTCATGGGCGTGCTAAGCCGTACCCCCTCCCATTTGAAAAAAAAAGAGAAAGACCCTTGTGGTTAGTTGCATGTGTGTCATTGATTTACGTTGTATTGCTGCTCTTCTGTTTGTGTGCTTGCAGATATGGTTTTGCTCTGTGATGTGTTCATGATGCATAACTTTGGTTGTTGTGTTCGTGTTTTTCAATGTTTGATTTCATAGGAAGTGATGAATCGTAAATTTTCTTTGCCTAATGCGATCGCGGTGATGTGTGTGGTGATGTTCATCTCTTGGTCGTGATCTGGTTTACTGTCTCCTGGTATTCCAAATTGGCTATGTCAGCCTGTGATTATTTTCAAGAGATTTTTTATGGCCTTCGGTGCCTGTGATGAAACAGTCCTTGGGGACTGTGTTTGTTTATCTTGAATCACTGTTTTGTTGGTCATGTTTCTTTTTTTTTTTTTTCTTTTTTTTTTTTGAGGAATGAATGGTTCTCCATGAATTGTACACGAAAAAAGCATACATATTATTCATCGTACGTATGATTATTGCACTAATGGTTAATCGTGATACTGGAATGTGTAATCTTTGAATCTTGCCGACATTGTTGGGTCTTGTTTGACTCAAAATTTTCACATAACAGGTATTTGATTTATAGAATTCGAATTAAGCTGGGGGGGGGGGGGGGGGGGGGGGGGGGGGGGTTAATATGTACGTCTTATTGAAATAAACTTTTGTTTCTTTTTTCTGTTTAAACAAAATCTGACTCAATTCTTTATTACCATGGCATGGGGGGGGGGGGGGGGGGGTCATGATAGTGTATAAGCACGGTTGATGTTTTGAACTTTTGACGAGAAATCAACACCATAGGTAAACAATGTTTGAATCCTTAACTTATTCTTGTCATTGATTAGACGATGAGGCACGTGATTGGTGAGAGAAGCTCACTGTTTTATAGGACAGGCGTGTTCCCAATATGTAGGAGTCCAGGAGTTGCCAGACGGGAGGAAAGGGCGCTTGACTTGGGCCAAGTCGTTAGCTGTATTTCAACCTTTGGGTTCACTTTCTATAAATACCGTAGGTAGGATGTGTTTTGAATCCCATTCGCAACGAATGCGTAAGTATCTTTTCGTTCTGTGTTTTGTGTAGAATGTATTTAAAAAATTAATTCAAACTTACAGATTCTCTACGAAACGCTCGGACTTGGGGTTTCTTTTCAGAAAACCGCAGCGTCCAACCCTGGGACTAAAGTTTCTTCCTCCTGGAAACTTAATTCCCGCTGGTGAAACTTTGAAAGAAAGAAACGTTCAAGCAGCAATAGTTAATTATTAAAAAGAAGAAACTTGAAATGTACTATCTATATGCTGCTTTTTGAAAGAAAGAAAGTGAACTGCGTCTATGGTATCATGCAGCTGCTTTCATGAATTTTTGTGGAATGGTGAATTTTTTCTTCTTTTTTTGTTCTTCCTTTTTTCTGTTGTTGACAAATTTAGTGAAGGGAGCAAAAAGAAAAAAGTGAATTCTTGTTGCCCAGTCACTCCTTTGGATGAATGGGGTAGATGTGCGCATATGGAGTAAACATGCTGTATGTGTGACTGAATGTCGCAAATGCGGTGTGTGATATATATATATATATATATATATATATATATATATATTATATATATTATATATAGTCACACCAGCGACGTTAGTGGCGAGACATTCACCATGAGATGTCCTGCAGCACAAGAAACATCGTGTACCTGCTCTACTGCACCAAATGCAAGGGAGCTCAGTACATAGGAGAAACACCCAACTCGCTCAAACAACGCTTCTACTTACATAGGTCCCAGATCCAGAACAATACAGGCACCCACGTCACACATCATTTCAGCATGCACAACCACTCACTTCAAGACATGCGTTGTATGCTAATTGAAAAACAGTACATATATAGACAGTGATGTTCATAGAGATCTCATAGAAAAATTCTGGATTCGTAAACTACAAACAAAGCACCCACAAGGCCTGAACACACACGACTAATTATTAGTTACATGTACTGAGTTCCCATGCATTTGATAGTGACTCAGTTGTTCCCTCTGGTACAACTAACATAATGAAAACCCGAGAAGAAGAAAGAGAGAGAGAGAGAGAGAGAGGGAGAGAGAGAGAGAGATATACTGGTGGGGGTGGGGAGTGACAAAATAATAACAAGAAGATGGTGTGCTACACTTTGCATCACTTGGTGATGACTGCTGTCATGACAAAAGCTTTCTTTTACCATCGATCTAATGATGTCACTCAACTTTTGACGTGATTACACAGTCTGTCGTCCTTGAAAAAGAGCAGCCGCTCGAAATATTGGATTATATTTGTTTACATTGCTTGTTTGCCTTTTTACTTCAGTTCTCTCTCTCTCTCTCTCTCTCTCTCTCTCTCTCTCTCTCTCTCTCTATATATATATTTATATATATATATATATATACATATATATCTAATATATAAATGGCAAATTCTGTCTCTGTGTGTGTGTGTGTGTGTGTGTGTGTGTGTGTGTGTGTGTGTCTGTGTGTCTGTGTACGCTATAGACTCAAAAACGGCTCAATCGATTGTCATGAAATTTGGCAGGTACGTCTGTTGTGACCCGAGGATGGTTTTGGGCTAATCTCTAAAAAAAATAAAACCGTTAAAAACCGTTAAAAAGCTGTTATAACGGTTTCAAAGACATCCTTTTTCCTCTGCTTTTCTTCAAATAGCCGTTGTGACATTGCACAGGTACAGGACTACTTCTCTAAAATTAGAACCGTTATTTGGCAGTTAAAAAACGTTATTTATAACAGTTAAAAACCGTTAAAAACACCAAACCCTATAAAAGAAACTGTTTAAAACCCGATCTTCTTGAAATTTAGCAGGTACGTCTGTTGTGACCCGAGGATGGTTTTGGGCTAATCTCTAAAAAAATAAAACCGTTAAAAACCGTTAAAAAACTGTTATAACGGTTTCAAAGACATCTTTTTCCTCTGCTTTTCATCAAATGGCCGTTCTGACATTGCACAGGTACAGGGCTACTTCTCGAAAATTAGAGCCGTTATTTGGCAGTTAAGAAACGTTATTTATAACAGTTAAAAACCGTTAAAAACACCAAACCCTATAAAAACTGTTTAAAACCCGATCTTCTGAGGCTGGCGGCCACGAGAGTCATCGGATCGCCACCAAACTTGACATAAGCCTACAGGAACATCCAGCGGGTAACATAGGCTCATTAGATAGTCATTATGACCACTCAATTTGACCGTTAAAAACCGTTATTTTCAAAATTTAGGCTGTTCTTGATGAAATTCGGTATACATGTGCAGTTTTAAATGCCGAAAAATGATATACAACTTTTACGAACCGAAATTTGAAATTGACCGTTAAAAAACGTTATTTTATAAATTTAGAGTATTCTTCAAGAAATTCGATATACATGTGCAGTTTTGAACGCTAAACAATGATATACAATTTTCAAGATCCGAAACTTAACATTGACCGTTAAAAACCGTTATTTTCTGAATTTCGAAATTTTCACCCTTCTTGATAACATTCCGTATGCACGTACAGTTTTAAGCGCTGAACAATGTTATGCAAATTTTACGAACCAAAACTTAACATTGACCGTTAAAAACCGTTATTTTCTAAATTTACACCGCTATTGATAAAATTCGGTGTGCGTATGTCCAGTAACGGTAAGGAATTTTGCAACATGGATGGGACAGGGTAGGGAGATGAAAAGGGAGGAATGAGAGGGGCCAGAAAAATGATTGTACAGTGCAAAGCCTGATACAGTATTTTTTCATTGGACACAGATCCGTTGAAATAAACTACTTCTGCACAAAGTCTATTCCTACAAAATTAAGAGCAATCAGAAGAATGGGAATGGGAACAGTGAGTGCAGGCGGAAAATCGAGCAAGAAAAGCATCTCGACGTGCTAGGGAAGATCCAGAGGAAAGGGGCCAGAGGCAGGCGGAAAACAATAGAATGTATAAGAGAGAGAGAGAGAGAGAGAGAGAGAGAGAGAGAGAGAGAGAGAGAGAATGTGTATTTGTATGGGGGGAGGGGGTGGGAAGATGTTGGGGGGGGGGGGGGGGGGGATTGATTGTAAATTAAAACAATTATTACATGTTTGCCGTCACGTGAGTATCGCAAAGAATGTTCATATCCCGGGCAACGCCGGGTGCCCCTGCTAGTATATATATATATATATATATATATATATATATATATGTGTGTGTGTGTGTGTGTGTGTGTGTGTGTGTGTGTGTGTGTGTGTATGTCTACACAAATGTATTTGTTTATGTATATGTACGTATGTTTATATATCTAGGATTTTTTTTTCAAACCGCCTTTTGTTTGTAAGGACCATGCGAGCAGAAATGAAGTCACTCTCCCTGAACATAGCCCCAAAGTCAGTCTCCCTGAACACAGCCCCAGAGTCACTCTCCCTAAATACAGCCCAATAGTCACTCTTCCTGAACAGAACACAACCCCCGAAAGTCACTCTCCCTGAACACGGCTTCAGAATCACTCTCTCTGAACAGTCCTATAGTCACTCTCCCAGAAGACAGCCCCAGAGCCACTGTCCGTGAACACAACCCCAGTCATTCTCCCTGAACACAGCCCCGAAGATCACTCTCCCTGAACACAGCGCTGTAAGTCAATCTCCCTGAACATAGCCCCAGAGTCTCTCTTCCTGAACACAGTCTCCCAGACTAACTGTCCTTGAACACAACCCAAGTCACTCTACCTGAACACAACCCCAGTCACTCTCCCTGAACACAACCCCGAAAGTCACTATCCCTGAACACAGCCACAAAGGCACTTTCACTGAACACAGTCCCAGAGTCACTCTCCCTGAACACAGACTCATAGTCACTCTCCCTCAACACAGCCCCGAAAGTGACTCTCCCTCAACACAACCCCACAGTCACTCTTCCTGAACATAGCCTCAGAGTCACTTCCTGAACACAGCCCCGAAATTCACCATTCCTGAATACAGCCCCAAAGTCGCTCTCCCTGAGCCCAGCCCCAGAGTTGCTGTCCCTAAACACAGCCCCAAAGTCACTCTCCCTAAACATAGCCCCAGCATCACACTCCCTGAACACAACCCCAAAAGTCACTCTCCCTGAACACAGTCCCACAGTCACTCTCTCTGAACACAGCCCCAAAAGTCACTCTCCTTGAACACAGCCCCAGATTCACTCTCCCTGAACACAGCCGCAGAGTCACTCTTCCTGAAAACAGACCCTGAGTCTCTCTTCCTGAACACAGCCCAGAAAGTTACTCTTCCTGAAGCCAACCCCCAGAGTCACTCTCCCTGAACACAACCACATTCACTCTCCCTGAACACAGCCCCGAAAGTCACTCTCCCTGAACACACAGCCCCAGTGTCACTTTCACTGAACACAACCCCAGAGTCACTCTCTCTGAACACAGCCCCGGAGTCACTCTCCCTGAACACAGCCCCGAAAGTCACTCTCCCTGAACACAGCCCCAGAGTCACTCTTCCTGAACACAGCCCCTGAGTCACTCTTCTTGAACACAACCCCTCTAACAGAATTTGTTAGCAGAAGTAAATACACCTTGTTACGTGTTTTGAAGACATCAACCAATCTTGTATGACGATTCTCTAACTGCATCTCTGAGGTTAAAGAAAAACTCTCTCTCTATCTGCGTGTGTGTTGTGTGTGTGTGTGTGTGTGTGTGTGTGTGTGTGTGTGTGTGTGTGTGTGTTTGAGAGAGAGAGAATAACGCAGAATGTATGTGTATATGTATGCATGTACATATGTATGTACGTATTTATGTATGTATGTGTCTTTCTGTCTATCTATCTATCATACAAACACCAGCAAGCCTACCACGAGACTAAGGAAAGAGACAATTTACACAACGTAGACAAGAAAGGTTTTGAAACACTACTCTGGCAATGAAATCACAAAGCAGAATGTTCCACCAAAATGAATCGAACTCTAGCTTCTGGACACTTTAGTGGGCTTAACGTTGACTGAAGCCTCAGGATCACTGTTCCTGAACACAGCCCGGAAAATCACTCCCACGACAACAGCCCCGAAAGTCCCTCTCCCTGAACAAAGCCCTGAAAGTCACTCCCATGAAGACAGCCCCGAAAGTCACTCTCCCTGAACACAACCCCGAAAGTCACTCTCCATGAACAAAACCCCAGAGTCACTTACTCTTCATGAACACAGCCCCCCTCCCCTCCCCCCCCCCCCCCCCCCCCCCTCCCTCCGAGTCACTTTTGCTGAACACAGCCCAGAAAGTCACTGTCCCTGAAGACAGCCCCAGACGTCACTTTCACTGAACACAATCCCAGAGTCAGTCTCCATAAACACAGCCTCACAGTCACTCTCCCTGTACACAGCAACGAAAGTCATTCTCTGGACACAGCCCAAGAGTCACTCTTCCTGAATACAGCCCTTGAGTCACTCTTCTTGAACACAGCTCCTCTAACAATGTTTGTCAGCGGAAGTAAATACACCTTGTTATGTGTTTTGAAGACATCAACCAATCTTGAATGACGATGCTTTGACTGTATCTCTGAGGTTAAAAAAAAAAACAAAAAAAACACTCTCTCCCTATCTGTGTATGTGTGTGTGTGAGGGGGGGGGGGGGGAGAGAATAACGCAGAATGTCTGTTGTTTGCATGTATGTATGACTCCGTCTCTGTATGTAGCATACAAACACCAGCAAGCCAACCACGAGACTGAGAAAAACGACAGTTTACACAACATAGTCAGGAAAGGTTTTAAAACACTAGTCTGGCAATGACTTCATAAAGCAGAATGTTACACCAAGATGAATCGAAATCTTGTTCTTCAGTGGGCTCAACGTTAACTGAAGCCCCAGGGTCACTATCCCTGAACACAGCTCCGAAAGTCACTCGCCATAAGACAGACCCGAAAGTCACTCACCCTGAACACAGCCCCCAAAAGTCACTCCCCTGAAGACAGCCCCAAAAATCACTCTCCCTAAACACAGCCCCGAAAGTCACTCTCCATGAACATAGCCCCTGAGTCACTCTCCCTGAATACAGGCCCATAGTCACTCTCCCTGAACACAGCCACAGAGTCTCTCTTCCTGAAAACAGCCCCCTGTAGTCACTCTTCCTGAAAATAGCCCCCTCCCCTCCCCTCCACCCTCTCCCCGAGTCACTCTCCCTGAAAACAACCCTGTCAGTCTCCCTTAACACAGTCCCAAAAGCCGCTCTCCTTGAACAATCACCCAGAGTCACTTTCACCGAACACAGCCCCAGGGTCACTCTCCCTGAACACAGCCCCGGAGTCACACTACCTGAACACAGCCCCAGAGTCACTCTTCCTGAACACAGCCCAGAGTAACTTTTCATCAACACAGCACCAGAGTCTCTCTCCCTGAACACAGCCCCAGCATCACACTCCCCAAAACATAACCCCAAAAGTCACAATCCCTGAACATAGCCCCAGAGTCACTCTTCCTGAACACAGCCCCAGAGTCACTCTCCCTGAACACAGGCCCAGAGTCTCTCTTCCTGAACATAGCCCCGAAAGTCACTCTTCCTGAACACAGACCCCCCGCCTCAGTGTCCCTGAACACAACCCCAGTCACTCTCACTGAACACAGCCCCAGAGTCGCTCTCCCTGAACACAGCCCCAGAGTCACTCTCCCTGAACACAGCCCACGACTGACTCTCTGTGGTGGAATATCGGACATAATTATAAACGCAGTGCCAAACCAGCGACCTTTAAGAAACTTAAAACGTCATTTTTGTTTACTTTAGCTCCGTAGCACTTATGACGCGTGTGATATTACATCAAGAAAAATAGGCAGAATGACGTAGGAACTACTAGGGAGACAGAGTTTCTTGTCCATTGACTTTGGCAACCAATATAGGCCTAGTGGTCGAGATCTTAGTCTTTCGGAGAGAAAGTGGGTATTTTTTATGTTAACCGAGCTTGTGTTGGCTGGTTTGGGTCCGACGGTGTGACAAACTGTGTCAAGCTGTTTGAATCATTATTTTATTGAGCTGTGTCAAGCTGTTTGAATCATTACTTTACTGAGCTGTGTCAAGCTGTTGGAATCATTATTTTATCGAGCTGTTCCAAGCTGAACTGTGTACTCGGGCTGTGTTGAGTGGAGCAAATTTGCGACAAGCTGAAGCAGCTGTGTTGGACGGTGTTAAGCTGTTCCTTCTTCTTCTTCTTCTTCTTCGTTATCTGCCCGCCTTCATCAAGCTGAAGATTCTGGCATCTACAAAGTTCCAAGCTGAACTGTGGTGTACTCGGGCTGTGTTGAGTGGAGCAAGTTTACGACGAGCTGAAGGAGCTGTGTTGGACTGGACAGGGTCTGCTACTGTGCTGTGAACTATGTTTACAATGTCAGAAGATCATACACGCCAGGGGAGGAGCTGATGTAGAACGCGTAAACTGTTGATGATTACCAACTGTATTATTTTTTTTATTTCTTGGTTTGGTATGGATTGAGGCTGACATGGAGAGCTTCAGTTTCAGAGCCTTCGTTCTTTTCCGGCCAGGTCCAGTAAACTGACCATTGCATCTCTCCATTAGATCTATCTGTTGCTGACCTGCTGTCTATCACTATCAGGATGTGGGTGAACCCCCTGTTGGATATCGGGTTAAGTGGTCCGATGAGGTCCATGGCCACCTTCTTGAAAGGAACACCTGAAACGGGCATACTTTGCAATGGCGCTTTCTTGATGTGCTCTTTGCCCAAGCACCTTCGGCATGGATCGCACGATTTGATGTGTCGTGTCTCCTGACATCATCATCTATTCCTGGCCCGTGACCAGGAAGACTTCACTCGAGGAATGTAATCTGAAGCTACTCACACGGAGAGTGCATCAAAATACTCTACCTATGTCTCAGGAGGAGACAATAAGAAAGGAAGTGGAAGATATGCTGGATATGGGCGTCATCGTGAGAACCGTCTCTCCGTACAATGCGCCAATCGTGCTCGTCAACAAAAAGGACGGTAACGTGAGATTTTGCGTTGACTACAGGAAATTAAACCTAGTGACTGAGTTTGGTGTTGAGCCCATGCCTGATATAGATGCCATCTTTGCCAAACTCAACAAAGCCAAATATTTCAGCAAGATCGACCTTGCGAAAGGATTCTGGTAAATCCCACGCACGCACGCACACAAACACACCCAAACCCAAGAGATGTGATCTGGAAAAACTTTTCTTCACATCTTGATAATCTTTTCACTTCTTCTCATGGACTGTCTTTAGCTGCTTTACTGTTTTGTGTGTGTGTGTGTGTGTGTGTGTGTGTGTGTGTGTGTGTGTGTGTGTGTGTGCTGGTGAGTACAGTGGTGTAGCGGTCGACTGGTTTGGGGGTTCGGATGCTGGGGAATGGGAGTAATTAGGACGTGCAAATACCGTCTGCATAACAATTCCCTATACTTTGTTGATAAATCTTTGCAGCATATCCCATCCTATCCCATCCTCGATTAATTTCTAAGCGTTTATTTTTATATTTAGATTAAGTGCAAATAAATGGTACATGCTTATGATGATTGCAATAGAGTAAGACGGATGCGCAGAGACAGTCAAACAGGCGAACAGACAGATATTAAGTAAGATGGAGACAATGACAAGGACACATGGAAACGAAAAGAGAAAGCGTAAAAGAAGCAGAAGGAAGAAGAACAAAAACAAATATGAAGAAAGGCAATTACAAGAAAAAGAAATACAACTAAAGAAGTCACAAGAAAGAGGAACATGGCTGACAGGAAGGAAAGAGGAACTAAAGGAAGGAAGAGGGCTGAAGGACAAAGACAGAGAGAAGGAGGAGTAGGAGAGAAGAAGAAGAAGAAGAGACAGACAGATAGACAGACAAACAGACTGGCAGACAGACAGGGTGAGGCGGACGTACAGAGAGAGAGAGAGAGAGCGATTGAGAGAGAGAGAAAGAGAGGGGAGGGGAGGAGAGAGATTGACATCAATAGAGACTGAGACGGAAGCACACAGAGGGAGAGAGACAGAGACAGAGAGAGAGTGAAAGAGAGAGAATGATGATGATGATGATGATGATGATGATGACGATGATGATGATGATGATGAAGATGATGATGGTAACACACAGGCAAATGTGTGCTTTTTTCATCTAGTCCTTGCCTCGGAAAGGCACTGAACGTTATAAGCTGACGAAGTCAGATTTAAAGGAAAAAGATTTTTACAGGTAAAAACATGTTCAAAGTAAAACTATAAATTCTATTCAATACTTAAAATGACCAAAGCAAAAAAAAAAAAGAAAAACAAACAAAAAAAACTAAAAAAAACAAAGCGACATCTCTATTCTTTTCTTTCACTATCTTAGAATAATTCAGAGAGAGACAGACAGACAGACAGAGAGCGCACATTGATAAATCAAAACTTCCCTCTTCAAAAGAGTAAAAAAAGCAACAAACATCACACACATGCACGCACGCACGCACGCACGCACGCACGCACGCACACACACACGCACACACACACACACACACACACACACAATTGGGTCTCCTGCTATGTTTTGTCACAATTGTGACAATCCGTGGCGACCATGGAGGGGGTGGGGTGGGGATGAGGGGGATCGCCACATTTTGTCGCAAATTTCAACAAAGCGCGGGAGTGGGACGCTCCACGGTTTCCTAACTTTGCAAGTGCCTGTCTCCATCAAGCCTGGTTCAAGCCGGTCAACATGACAACAGGAAGCGTGGAGGACAGTGCTGTTCTGCAGTCTAAGACTACAATGGAGGGCCCTACAGTCGTCTTCACCGACCGTCATTAAAAATCACCACTTACTACCTTAGTTTATGGCAACTCTCTTCATTATCTTCATCGTTATCAATATCGCTGACTAACTGTCTACGCATATCACGAGAGCTCTTTAAGCAGATACGTGGACCAGAGGAGAACAGACAACCACTGAAGCCGACAGAATGAAGAAGGCAACGTTTCGTGTCTACATTTAGCCACATTGTAGATGGTCACACTGAACATGAGCAAAACTGGCGCCATCGACTTCCCACAGTCCAAGAAGAAAGAATAGTTCATCCTCTGTACGGAATATCTGGAAACTCGGCAAGATGCCCTCATCTGTCTGGGAGTTAAGTTTGACCGGAGGCCGGAATAGCTCAGTGGTAGAGTGCCGGACTCGTAATCTTGGTGATCCTGGGGTTGAGGGTTCGAATCTCCGCCGGGCCGTTTCGGTACAGGGGGATTTTTTCCCTCGGAATTAACATTGGTTCTAACTCCATTTCCAAACAGTCCTTCGAATGAGACTATAAACCGAGGTTCCGTGTGTGAACGTACGCATAACATCTTGCACACACGTAAAATCCCATCACCAACTTTCGGAAGAGAAGGCCAGTTTGGCCGTTAGTATGGATGACACGTTACACACAGCATGCACCCTGCGTAAGAAATGGAAAGAATGTAGGAATTAAGGAAACTGAGTGAACGATATTGAACGATACTGACTGGATGACACGGGAAACGACTGAATGAAGCGCCAGTTGGCAGCTCTTCAGTCGGCGCTACCCAGGTAGGCAGCCCGTTGTGTAAACGAGTGTGGATTGTAAAGCGCTTAGAGCTTGGTCTCTAGCCGAGGATAGGTGCTATATAAGTATTCATAATAATAATGATGATAATAATAACGACAAAAGCTATACTGGCTCCCACACAGTAACAAAACATTAAGCAAATTAGTCAGGAAAACAGCTGTGACTGGGAAACTGGCTGGCAACAAGCAAAGACCTAGCGTTTAACTTGAAGATTTTGACCCACGTTTACATAGGATCCATCCGACCCCACACAGAGTATGCCTCCAATGTCCGTACACATCTTTAGAAATACCCAAAAGATGGAGGAGGGCGAGAAATGGAGGGGGAGAACCTTGTGTATAAAGTACCAGACAGTAACTGAAATATAACTGGAAATGAAATGAATAAAGCGTTGGAGACTGAAGCACTAAACCTACAGTATCTCCCCAAACAGGATGCATCCCAATATAGGCGCTGAGCTCTATGGTCTTGACTAATGTACTGTTTAATACCGTCCATGCACAGTTGAAAAAAATGTCAAGTAGTGTAGTAATGTGTTATCTCTTTCTCTGAGCTCTTCCACTTCCCCCTCACCCATCGTTGCTACGACAGAGAACCTACCTGGGGTCAGACCTTAGTTGGACTGACCCCTGTCCTCCTCCCTTTCCTCGCACACTTCAGCTCCCAGAAAGGATGTTCTGGTCATTCCTTTCGCTCCCACACACACGCTGTATGTTGTGCACTAATTGTGTTTGAAAATCGGACTATTACAATGTAAATACATTATCACATTACTGTTTACGTTGACTTTCTGACATATTGTTCGATGTTATCCTTCTCTTCTCCACCTGTCCTCTCCCCATTCCCCATCCACCCTACTCTCTCTCTCTCTCTCTCTCTCTCTCTCTCTCTCTCTCTCCAGCACACACACACACACACACACACACACACACACACACACACACACACACACATAAAAGGTTGTGATTCAGTCAAGCTTATATTCCTCCCTTCCATCCCCTTCCACCACCACCCCTCTCTCTTTATTGTCCTTCACGTGCTGACTGCTATTCGCTGGTCTTGCTGTGTGCACTTTTGTGACTGTTATTTGTAACGTCTGAATTTTGAACATGTCTGTCGAAAATGAACTTGTCTGTTTTGTACAATGCACTGAATCAGCGGTACATTACACCTTGCTCTGTATGTTCATCCATGTTTCATTCTAGAGGGAAAACCTACATGTGGAGGATGGAAAGGACACAATTCATATCTTCTACACTTGTACTAGACTACAGACACTGGCGACATGTTACACCTCCTACACCTGCATGGCTTTGTCTCACAGAACAAGGCCACATGTAGCATCTCCCACATCTCTGTGGTTCTGACCTACAGAAACCAAGCCACGTGTAGCATCTTCTACACCTGTCTGGTGCTGAACCACAGACACCATGCAACGTGTTCAATCTCTTACACCTGTGTAGTGCTGACCCCCCGACCCACAGACAATGCCACGAGTTAAATTTCTTACACCTGTGAAATGCTGACCCCCGACCCACAAACACCATGCCACGTGTTAAATCTCTTACACCTGTGCAGTTTGGATCAACAGACCTCAACGCACATGTTACATCTCCTACACCTCTGTAGTATAGACCCACAAACTCACATGTTACATCTCCTATACCAGTATGGTACCGACCCACAGACCCCAGGCGACATGTTACATCTCCTACATGTGTATGGTACTGACCTACAGACCCCAGGCGACATGTTACATCTCCTACACATGTATGGTATTGACCACAGACCCTAGGCGACAAGCGCTTACATATAAGTATGGTACTGACCCACAGACCTCAGGCGACACGCTCTTACATATGTATGGTACTGACCACAGACCCCAGGCCACATGTTACATCTCCTACATATGTATGGTACTGACCACAGACCCCAGGCCACATGTTACATCTCCTACACCTATGTGGTACTGACCCACAGGCCACATGTTACATCTCCCACATACTTATGGTACTGACCCACAGACCCCAGGCGACATGTTACATCTCCTACATACTTATGGTACTGACCCACAGACCCCAGGCGACATGTTACATCTCCTACATACTTATGGTACTGACCCACAGACCCCAGGCGACATGTTACATCTCCTACATATGTATGGTACTGACCACAGGCCCCAGGCGACACCTTACATCTCCTACATATGTATGGTACTGACCACAGACACCAGGCGACATTTTACATCTCCTACATGTGTATGGTACTGACCCACAGACCCAGGCGACATGTTACATCTCCTACACCTGTATGATACTGGCCCACAGACCGCAGATCACGTATTACATTTTCTTTTCTACATCTGTGTGGTACTGACCAACAGACCCCACGCCACAGGTTGCATCTCCTACATCTGTGTGATACTGACTCAGAAACCTCCAGCTATGAGTTACATCTCTTACACCTGTGTGGTACTGATCCACAGATCCAAGATCACATGCCGCATCTCTTACAGACTCCTCGTCACCTTTTACATCTCCACAGACCCCACGCCACCAGTTACATCTCTTACACCTATGTGGCACTGACCCATAGACGCCATGCAACATGTTGTATATCCTAGGTCTGTTTGGTGCTGACCCACAGACCCCAGGCCACATGTTCCATTTTCTATACCTGTGTGGAACTGATCAACACAGGCCACATGTTACATCTCCTGCACCTGTGTGATACTGATTAACAGGCGCCAGGCCACGTGTTACATTTCCTTCAGCTGTGTGGCACTGACTTCCAGACATTTGGCCACATGTTACAGTCTTGTGTCACCTTTAATGCCATGAAGCACCAGGCATGCCCCTGTCCATGGGAGCACCAAAGTCGCCCGGGTACACAGAACAAATGATGGTAAAGTTGTTAGGATTGCAATATATATTTTTAGTAACGATGTTCAGCATCGACAGAAAGTAAAATGAAATGTTTACTTTTATGCGCAGCACACAATGAGCCAGAAGCTTTTTTGATGCTATTGTTAATCTGTGATACATATTGTATATGCAAAAGTTCATTTCTGTCCTTTCATCTTGTCATCGTACATGGTAATCCTACACATCAGCCGCCAGTTTGTCCTATGGTAGCCACTGCACTGCGACTCGTGAGAAGCAATGGTTATCAAGTTGTTTTGAAGCAATTTACCCTAATAGACCCTGCACTGTTGCCGAGTCACTTCAGTAATGTTCCACGATGTCTGTTTTGTACTGAAAATGACACATATACACCACGCCTCACACTCTGCCCTCGGATGACAACAGTTGCATGGTCCACAGGGGCAGGTCAAATACTTATGGAGACGGGGCATGATTGTCAAAACTGAGGTCGGGGTGCAGGAATCTAACAGCAGATCATGTAAAAGCAGGATGAGGGGAGACAAGGTGCAGATTTTGTAAAAGCGAAGGGACGGGGAGGAAGGGGTATGGATGCAGATTTTCCACCATAGTCTATAAGATGCAATGGAGGCTTCTCCTTGCATATAACATTTAACCACTACGTTGGAAACCCACCTCCACCCCACTTCGTTTTTAAGTTGGTGGGTCAAGGCGGTCCGAACCCAGGGCCCTGGTCGTGAAGCCAACATGTGGGAGTGTCCTCCTCTGGCTGGTGCCACCCGTTGTTCCAACACCGACCACTTTGACACCAACTGCCAACTGTCATTGAAATGGACAGGACATGGACACTGCGGTCATTTCCACATTACAGCATGAAGGACCACGGATTGGGAGACTTTCTTTTTAAACCAGAATCAACGAGACTGTGTACGATAACAATGGTGCTAAAGAGCATTATTCTGTTTGAAATAATATATTACGCACGCACGCATGTACACACACGCGTGCGCGTGCGCGCACGCACACACACACACACACACACACACACACACACACACACACACACGCCCACAGAGAGAGAGAGAGAGAGAGAGGAATGTCAAATGAATGATAGTCTATTTACGACATACCATGCCCTTCATCATCTGCTTCCTTCGATTCTGCATCCTATCGTTCCACATCTTGTAGACGACCGCTCGACCTCGTCTGGAGCGGATCTTCTTCTGTTTTTATGACAAAAAATGGCGCACCATTGAAAGATGCTCACTTGCAACAATTATTACGAACGGTGTTACATAAGAATGTTTTAAGATAATCATCAACTATGGTAGTAGTTATGCATACTGTCAGTTTATTATAATGTTATACTCACAATTTTCTGGACCACAAAATGTGAGTCTACATGCACAAGATATAGTGAGGTACCGTTTGCTTTTGATGGGTGTGGATTTCATAAATTTCTTGTTTCACATGCATGTGGTTTGTTCTTTTACACAGTGAACCGTAGGCCCCACTTTATATTTTGTACTGCGTCTTAAAAAGGCGTTCTGGTGCTGTAAAATGTGAATTTCTGCAGACAGTTCAACACCGAACACAACAGCATCCTGTTTACGCCAGGTTGATGACAAGAACAATACCTGGTGGAAGAGAAGGAAGAACAGAAAAAGGAGGAGAGGATGAACTTCAGCATGAAGCGACTAGCATTAAAAGGAGCAGTAACAGGGAAGTGAGGAATTGGTAGAAGGTGACGAAATAGTAGCCTTGAAGAATTCATAAAAACGTCGTTAAGGAAGGTGAGGAAGCCAAGTGGAAAATGCTAAACGGTCAATGACAAGAATCAGTTTAAACACTGATGGACGTACTGCAGAATCATTCCTGCAAAACCAGCCACCAGAAGTATTCTTTTTCTCACGCCCTGTCAACAAGTGAAACTGCCTCCCTGCTGAGTCACCACATTCTTCTCAGTGACAGCCTTTTGATCCAGCATCTGAACCCTTCATCACTCATTCCTTCTTTACTCCCCTCCTGCCCCCCGCCCCCCCTCCCCCCCCCCCCTCCACCAGCTCCCATCTTTATTGAGCTTCCCATTGCCTTCTGCAGATCTTTACTCTCGCTTCGGCAAACGTTTTAAACATCATCTCACTGCTTCAGCTCCTTTCGTCTGTGGCTCCCAGTTCTAGGACTCCCTTCTATTTAGTATTAGACATGTCACTCCTGTTGCTTCTATTGCATCTTTTAACTCAAACATTGACACTTATCTTTCCAAACAATGGTTCCAGGTTCAAAAGCTCCGAAGTGTTTTGTAGCTTGTTCCTGTGTCCATTTGTATGATTATGAAGAGGTTTTGTGAATGAGCGGGTGAGAATGTGTCTTGGCAAACACCTAGGTCCATAGGTACAGCGCTCTGTAAACGTCAGTCATCAGTTTTATCATTAGTGTTGACTTTGTTGTTGTTCTTTCCCTGCCCCTCTTTCCTCGCATGGACTTGAAGCTACTCTCCGGGCAGTTGTTTTTTTTTTCAGTGTACCATCACCGGAAGTTCCCACTTTCCTCCTCTTCTTCTTCTTCTCATTATTATTATTATCATTGTCATCATCATCATTATTATTATTATTATTATATCATCATCATTATCATTTTCTCGTCCCTCTTTCCTCGTACGTGCTTGAAGCTACTCTTAGGGGCAGTTTTATTCAGCGTATTATCACCGGGAGTCCCCACTTTCTTATTATAATGTCAGATAATAATAAATATCAAACAGAAGAAGAAGAAGAAGGAGAAAAGGAGGAGGAGGAGGAAGAAGAGGAGGAGGAACGTAAATCACTGTACAGTTGCGGTGAATGCCACGAATATCCGTTGGAAAATGGTGGGTTTAATCCCATCACCATGAAATGTGTGATCCATGACTGTTAAGCAAACTGAAAGATCCAATGGGCACAAGGAGACCACACGATCTGAATTCTCTCATTCAACAGATGCATTTCTGTCTGCTTTTTGGCAGATGCGTTGGTGGCATGCCAAGAAATAAAAAAAAAATGCACACATACATATTCACATATTGGAGTACATCAACAATTCATGGGGTAACTGTGAACTTTTGATGCCCATTGATGTACAGGTGTGGATAGATGGAGTGGTGGTCTTGTGCATAATCCACAGGTACACGTGTTCCTGCGAGGTAGTGGTGTTGGCGGTGGTACAGTGATTGCGTGTTTGAGTGTAAGGGGTGAAGAATGATGGTATGTCAGTTCGTCCATCGATTGCCTGAACTGCTTGTATGAGACAATGTCTTCCTCCCCTCCCCTCTTTTTGCTTTATCTTACCACTATCTTTATGTTGTATGCTTTTTATTTTTACCTGTTTCCTTTGTGTTGTTGTTGCTGTTGTTGCTAGCGTAGGTAGTTTCCTCCAAGTTAGTACTGTTTTCATCATCATTATCATCATCATCACCATCATAACTATGTTTGTTATTATTATTATAATTGTTATGATCTGTAATAAATAATAGTTATGTCATCTTCTGAAAACTCTTTCCCCATAAATACTCAAATGCACACACACACACACACACACCACACACACACACACACACACACACACACACACACACCACGCAATGCATGTACGCCTATATACAAAGGCATATAAGTATACATGAAAGCACATGCATGTACATGCGTGCATGCAGAACCAAGCTCATGCAAACCCATTGATCACATATACTCACTTGCGTATACATGTACATGTGCGCACGCGCGCGCGTGCATGCACACACACACACACACACACACACACACACACACACACACACACACACACACACACACACTGCGTACACTGGCATGGCACACACACTGGCCTACCCATTCGCGCACACTAAAACATGCCCCTGCATACCTACGCAAACACATACAATCATAGCACAGGTGCAGACAATGTCAGGTAGGTATCAAGGGCTAATGCGCATGTCAGACATCTGCCAAGTTCTATCTATGAAACTCTTGTCTTAATTCCCTTCATCTTAGTGCTTAATTGATCTATTCTTCAGCAGCAAATCAATCACACTATGGTCTTGCAGCTTAGCATATGGTGTAGCATAAATGGACTAGTCCTTGATCACATTGAAACTGAAACTGAAAACTGCTGTTAATTTTTAGTGTAACTGCCAGGGCTTTTACCACGTGCTCTACCAACAGAAACAAACCCAGAAATTTACGCATGTACAAAATAATTCATATTACAGTATTCAATCTAATGACAGGTAGGCTCTCTCTCTCTCTCTCTCTCTCTCTCTCTCTCTCTCTCTCTCTCTCTCTCTCTCTTCTCTGTGTGTGCGCGGGCGCGCGGTGTGTGTGTGTGTGTGTGTGTGTGTGTGTGTTGTGTGTGTGTGTGTGTTGTGTGTGTGCGTGCGTGTGTGTGTAGTAGTAGAAGTAGTAGTACGTCAGTTTTACTCTGTCCACGTATGTGATATTAGACGAAGAGAGAGAGAGAGAGAGAGAGTGAGTGAGAGAGAGGGAGAGAGAGAGATGCACAAATGTCTATGACTATGTAAGTGTATGCATCATGTGGTTATCTAAGTGCATATAAATGTCCCTCTAAACATCGCTACAACATACCTGCAAATAATCTTAAAGTGAATGCTTAAATGGACTACAAATTAAAGAAAAAACAACATTGAAGGCAAACTTTAAATCTGAAAAGACATCACACATAGACATGCATGATAATGGTGGTAAATGAACTTGAAGAAGTAAACAGTCAAGCAGCAGATGCTTGCTGGTTATTCTTCGTTCTCCACAAATACATTTTGCTTCGTTTGTATATTTAGTTTTTAAGGCATCAAGTTTTAATTTATAAGATATTGAAATGAAATTTCTGTATTGGTACATATTTTTCACTTGTAAATGAGGAATGCTGTTCACATGTTCATAATCAATTAAATGAGCATTTTTATCAGCCACACCAAGCAACGTATTTTTGTTGCGTTTCCTAAATCAGCACCAGACGGTTTGCTTTAATAATTGATTGGCTTCAGGTAAAGAAAAGGATATATTCAATACCGTGGCGCACTTTTCATTTCTGGCTCTTTGCGCATCTATCAGCTAGATCATTACCCCAAATACCACAATGCGATGGAATCCAACAGAAGGTGACATCAGTTCCTTTACATATCAAAACATGAATAAGATGGCATATTTCATTTACAAGAAAGTTGTTCGAAACGGTATTTGGAAATTCTATGGTTTGCAGAACAGACGTTGAATCCACACAAATAACTATTTTAAATATTGATTGTGGCAAGCCAATTAAATGTGACAACGCCATAATAACAGCTTTCATTTCGGCGACAAATATTGATCTGCCTTTTCCGATGGAAAATATCTTTTCAACCTTTTGTGTTGGTATAACAAAAGCAGAACCGGACTGATTTTTAGACAATACTGAACCATCTGTGTAAACTTTAAGATGTTGAGGATATTTCTCTTGTACATGCATTTTTACAAAATAAGATAACATATTTGGTTGGTCAGTTTTGCTCACATCAGTGTGATCAAGATCAACATGTGCCCTGTTTCTTTCCCAAGCTGGAAATCAAGGCCACCTTCGCTAATGTCTCAGAACTGACTGTTGACTCTTTAAAAAGATTTTCTGTACAAGAACCAATGGTAGAATATGACAAAATAGTCTGAGCTCTCTTTGGATAATGAGATTCAGGTTTTATAGCAATCTCATTTTCGCTCATACCTGTGAGCATTGAACATTTCACTACATATTTGGCAAGTGTTAGCTTTCTATGTCCGTCTAATGGTAAGATATTAATTTTCCTTAAAAGTTCGGTACGTTGAAGCATGGTACGGAAGACTAAGGCATAATTTATAGGCTTTACTATCTATGATTTGCAACTTTTGTAACAGGTGTTTAGGGGCACTGAAGAAAGCCTCTTGTGCATAGCATAGTATTGATTGGATCAGTGATGTGGCTAAATGTTTCAAAGTGTTTATATCCTGATACCAGTTTTGTTTCCTGATAATTTTCGAAAGGTTTAGTGTTTTTCTAGCTTTGTTCAGAAGGTACTGAATATGAAAGTTCCACGTTAATTTAGATGTTAAATATATTCCTAAAAAAAATAACTAAAGGTTTGTAGTTTAAGTGTGACTGCATCCATTTTAAGAGAGGGCGAATCGCTTGTATCGGCGCCATTGTTAAATAACACCATGTATGTTTTCTCACAAAGAAAACATTAGACCATTCTCAAGCATGTGTGTGTGTGTGTGTGTGTGTGTGTGTGAACGCGCACGCGCAACACTAGCACTATAAGGCCAAAGAGGGCAGCGAAGAATGCACCGACCTGATACTCTAGCTCCATAGCAATGTGGTCGTAAGAGGTACGGGTGTTGATGATCCTTGCTAGCATGGCTTTGTTCTCACGGTTGATTTGCTTGATTCGATTTACTCTGGCCTCAAGGTTCAAACTGCAACATATAGGTGTTCACACATCAGACTAGTGTAGCCAAAGAAAGCCTTGTGGATCAGACGGTCACCTAGAAAGCCACAAGATGCACAGTCTCCGGCTCCAGCTGCATGCTGATGCAGGGGAACCATTCCTCTCCAACTGTTTAAATCTCTTTTCTCAACCCCGAAACCATGTTTATGACTGGCAAATGAAACAAACTGCAGCGTTACCGGAACACGACGAAAAAGCTCATTCACCACTTTGGCTTCACAAGGGGAGTATTGCGCATGTTAATGTCTGTACTGTTGTTATTGTTTTGTCGCTGAGGAAGGCATATTGCCGAAAATTTCTTGTCTTGTTTTGTGTCGTGCATTAAAACTGCGTTACTTCACACTTTGTTTTGTGTGCTCTTCCGCTTTTTCGTCATGTTTATGACTGTTTTGACCCAAACTTCCCAAAGATATTTGAAGACCATCCCTGTTCCATTCCACCTTTGGGAACTCGAGTTCCTTCCCATTTGAACATTGCAGACCTCGGAGTCGTGCGTGGTTTGTCCAAATTTCCTGACAACTCACCATGGATCTTCCTCACCTTGGAGATCCGCTTTGAGCTGAACTCATATTGTAAAGACACGACCAGCTCATTGTCGTACAAGTCATTTTCACCGAACTCTGCTCCAAATTTCCATCCTTCAGAAGAAATTTTTTTACCGAAGGCTCCAAATCTGAAGAGGGGTGCCTCTGCTGCGTTTTGCACAACTGGTTTTACACAGCCAAGTTCCATACACATTTCCACTGGCTCCATCAGAGTTATCAGCCTCGGTCATGGCTCTGGAAATGGTATTTAAATCAAAATATAAAGATTTGTTCATTCTGTCGGATACCCTTTCTGCTTTGGAGGCCTTTGCTAGCGATAACCTCAAGTACGCTCATCTGCTGAAATTGTTTGAACTGTCCACCTCTCTGAAATCAGATGTTTCAGTTTCAGTTTCATCAAGGAGGCGTCACTGCGTGCAGACTAGTCTATATACGCTACACCACATCCTCTAAGTTTTGAGACCACACTACGCATGATTTAAAGCTGATGGATATATGAATTAACAACAAAGATGAGACAATTGAAGAAGAGGGTCTCGTGGCTACGACTCGGCGGATGTCTGACCTACGCATTAGCCCAGCGCGCTGGTCAGACCTTGAGTGCCTACCTACCATTTTTTTGTGTGGATGTACACGTGTGTGTATGATGTGTGGGCATGGGCCCATGTGTGTGCGTGGGCGCATGTGTGTGTGTGTGTGTGTGTGTGTGTGTGTGTGTGTGTGTGTGTGTGTGTGTGTATGTGCTCGCGCGCAGGCATGTGTGCGCGTTTGTTTGTGTGTGTGTGTGTATGTGTGTGTGTGTGTGTGTGTGTATGTGTGCAGAAGTGCGTGTGCATATGTGTGTGTGTGTGTGTGTGTGTTTGTGTGTTTGTGTGTGTGTGTGTGTGTGTAATTTGTGGGGGGGGGGGGAGGGGGGGAGCACACGTATCTGCATATAGGCTGTATGTGCACATATCTGTGTGTATGTGTGTGTCTTTGTATGTGGGCGTGTGCGCATGTGCGTGTGTGTGTGTGCATTTGTGCGCTTATGTGTATGCGTGTGTGTGCGCGTGTGTGTAAGTGTGGCCGTGTACATGCACACATGTGTATATGTATGTGGGTAAGAACGAGCGAATGTACGCACACACGTTCGTATGTGCGTGTGTGTGTGTTTGAGTGCGCGCACGCGGGCGCGCGCGCGCGCGCACGTGTGTGTGTGTGTGTGTGTGTGTGTGTGTGTGTGTGTCTGTGTGTGTGTGTGTGTGTGTTGTGACTGCATGCGTGAATGTTCAGAAGATGACTTAGGAACAAGAACAAGACCATCAATTATAGCATACGTACATACACATAACAGTAAGAACAACAACTCCTCCCCCTCAAACGCATCCCATGCACACACACACACACACACACACACACACACACACACACACACACAACACACGCACACACACACACACTCACACACTCTCTCACACACACACTCACACATCAACGCTTCCACACACATGTCTGTGGACTCTCTAATTAACACGCTGGCATTACCCCACTGATGAACACACACACACACACACACACACACACACACACACACACACACACACACACACATACACACACACACATACTCACACACTTGTCTAATATCACTTAAAGTGAACAGACGTTAAATTGAAGAACTAACTAACTAACACTCACACACACTCTCTCCCACACACACTCACACACCAACGTTTGCACACTCATGATGTCCATGGACACTCTAATTAACGTGCTGGCATCACCCCACTGATGAACACACACCAGCGCACACACGTCTACAGTATACGCTGGGGACCCTGAGAGATTCAAAGTCTTATCTCAGTTGACATGTGTTTCATCTTTTGTGTCTGTTACTGGAAAGGCCCAGTATGAGTTTTCCCCAATCTCTAGGAGTCTTCGCAATGTTGGCCTTGAAATTATTCCAATGTTTGTTTGGTTGGTGATGTTCTTGCTCTTCCCTTAAGTCTGGATGTGCGGCCACTTCCTCTCTTGATGTTCAGATCTGAAAGATTGTCTATGGTATAGTGGCTTTGCTCTTGTTTGCTTAATTGATTCTTCAGATTTCTTATCGCATCAGATCGGCCAAGCAGTAATCCAGTTCGTATTGTTGCCTTGCCAGCCAGTGTGTCTGCTCTCTCGTTTCCTTAAACTCCAGCATGTCCAGGGCAGTACATCCATATGAGTCTCTCCAATGGAAGGATGCGCATCAGTTCATTCCAAGCAGGGCTTCCCATTCCACTTTCTGAAGTAGGTTCATGGAGTCAGTCAGTATCATGGCTTGTTGAGTTTGAAACTGGCTTATGGATGTAAGCCAGTGGAGTGCTTGTGTCACTGCTTCTACCTCCATTGTTAGACTTGAAGTTGTTAAACTGTGCGCACCATTGTCTTCCTGAATAGTTCGGCCACTTTGCGTCACTGTGTATCCCCAACCTGACTTACCTTTGGTGACAGAACCGTCAGTGTATCTTAAAATATCATCTTTTGTGCAAAGGTCTTCTACCGGCATCTGAATTTCTGCGTTGGTTTTGCCTTCTGGCCATTCTCGACCATGTCTTCCAAGTTCTGGAGCGATGGCAATTTGGTAGAGGTGCTTCAAGTGGTCGGGATATTTCTCCCATTCTTTGGTTTCTTTGACTTCTGCTAACTGGCACACAAGCTGTATACTGTCTTCTGCCTGTCACATCCATGATTTTCCACGTCCTAGCTGAGTGCCTTTTGTTTCCTTGACCGCCGCATTAAGTTGGTTTTGGGGATTTTCAAGGGCTCTGAAATATGCCTTCACCTGTTCCAGCTTGTGTCTTGTCTGCATTGTCGGAAGGTCGAGCAGGTATCGCATAGTTTGAACTGGTGTGTCCTTTGTGGTTCCCAGGACCAATCTCATTGCTTCATTTTGAATTCTTTCTAATTTGAGAAGGTTGTTGTTGGACAGTGTTGTAAGCCCTAATCCATAATCTATCACACTGAGTACAAGTGCGTGATACAGTCGGTAGAGATGGCGCTGTTCAATGCCTTTAGCTGCCATTGCTTTCATGGCAGATAAGCCTTTTTTGCATTTAAGAACAATATTCTCAACATGCTTTCTAAAGGTTAGCATTCTGTCAAAGCCTACACCCAAATAGCGTAGGTTGTTAGTTGATTCAACTGGTATTCCATTGAAGGAAACTGGTGAGGGTACTTGTCCTGATGTCTTGTTGTTGCGAGTGCAGACTAATGTCTGGGCTTTTGTAGGGTTGATGGACGATCCAGTTTCTTGACACCACTGAGCAATGTTGTTCAACTGTTGCTGAACTGCTTTCGTTCTTTCTTCAGCATTCTTTGATGTTTTGTAGATCAGGCCGTCATCTGCAAATGTCATCACTCGAGCAATTCCGTTTCTGTCGAGGTCTGCTAGGCCTTTTGTGTAGACATTGTACAGAACAGGGGAAAGAGGGGAACCTTGAGGTAATCCCATAGAAAGTTTATGAGGTTCAGAAGTCCAATCTCCAAATCGTAGAATGACGGTTCGCTCCCGAAGTGCTGCTGCTATCCATCGTGTAAGTGTCTTACTGACTCCATAGTCAAGGAGTAGCTCCATGAGAAGTGAGAACTGGACTTTGTTGTAGGCATCTTCCAAATCTATTGCAACAGCTAGTGTTTCTTCCTGTCTTTGGAATCCTTCGTACACTTCATAGGCAAAAGCGGCCGCATTTCCCCATGTACTTTTACCTGTTCTGTAGCCTCCTTGATTTGATGGGAGGATTTGTCGATTTTCAAGATCTCTTGCGAGTTTTCTTGCTATGATTCGTTCCATGAGCTTTCCTGCTATATTTTGCATAGTGAGTATGCGGTAGCCATTTAGCTGATGATGATCTTTTCCTGGCTTTGGTAAAGCTTTCAGGTAGTTGTGTGTCCAGTCTTCTGGGACATAGCCTTTATCAAAACTCTCCTGGTAGAGACTGAAGAGTTTGGCTCTCTCCTCTTCTGAGAGCTGTTTGATAACTGCATACCGTACTTTGTCTGGTCCTGGAGCACTATCCTTAGTGTATCTAGCTATTGCGTCATTCAGTTCAGATTCTGTGATTTCATCATCAATGCCAGTCTGAGCTAGGTGTTGGTTTAACTTGGTAAAATATTTCTTCCTTTCCTCCAGATTTCTTTGATCACTCTGTTCTATGAAACGTTTAAGTAGAGCCGACCCTTTCTCTAAATTTGTCTTCAGTTTTGTGATCCCATCAGCGTCTAAGATATCTGGGGTTGCGTTTGTTTTGTTTTTTCCTTCCATGCGACTATAGAAGTGCCAGAACTGAGTCAGTGTTGTGTCATAATTAAGTGACAGACAAAACTGTTGCCACTTGGTTTGTTTTGCTTCTTCAGCTATATATCAGATGGATATAACATAGTTTTTGCTTGGGTTCTAGCCATGTGGGCATTCGAGGCAACGAGTTGGTTGATCAACTTGCCAAGAGCGCCCACAAGCAGAGTTGAGCAGATTGTCTATCCTTCACAACGATCTGAAACCCAAAGCTCAGGCTTATGTCAAAGACCTCTCGCAAGAGGAATGGAACTCGCAAACGGATAATACACTCTTGCAACATAATCACTTTGCATCAAAGTTACTAGTTGACACATTGTTTCATTCTGATTTTGCTCATCTTACAAAGAAGTTAAAATCTTAACACACACGCACGCACGCACGCACGCGTGCGCGCACACACACACACACACACACACACACACACACACACACACACACACACACACACGTGCGCACACAGGTGTACACATATACAGCCCAGACAGATGAAAACGCGATAAACAACCACAAACTGTCAGCTAAAGTGATATCAGCATGGACAGAAACAAAAACATGAAAGAAAATGCTGCTGTCCATTCAGTAGAAGGCACGTATGGTTGAATGTGTCTTGCTGATAATTCAGTTTGTTTTCCACTAGGCGACAAATACAAGACCTGTACACATGATGGAATATGAACTCTTGTTCCTAATCACTAAACAAAAGACCGAATACCTGAACAATAACATGAGTGATCCGATTCACGTTTTCGTCATGATGATTTCAGATCAGAAGGAGGGATACAGCTCATTAAAATGACCCCTTAAAAGAGGAGGAATGCTTAATGGTCACTCACGTATCAGATAGCATTGGACCTTTGTGGTAGTGGTCTACGCGTGCCGGGCCTTTCATCACTGCCAGAATGTTGCGCAGCAGCATCTTGTTGTCTCTTTCTATTCTTGCCAGTCTCTCTCCCCGCACCTGTCACAATGCAGCTCCCTTCAGCAAACCCCGCCCAAGCAGAAACTAACCCTAACAAATGGTAATCGCACTTAAATAGTATCAAACAGACTTCGATAAACAGGAGAAACGGTCCATCATCAGATGGTAAGAACTTTTTCCTTACGAATTGCTGGTCGTTTATTTTGAACATGGGATCAAGTTTTTACGGCGTCGACATGTTTTCTCTCCAGCAATAGTTAACGGGTACCTGATTCAGTTCGGGGATGGTTAAGGTCAAAAAAGAAAAATGGGTTATTAGTTCCGCAAGACAATACAGACAGATACAGGACAAAAAAGGATTAATTTCGACCTCATTGGTTTTCTTTAGGCAAAAACAAACATTTAGGACGATGAAAACAAAGAACAAGCAACTACTTATCTTCTCATATTCGGCACAAATTGGGTGTTGAACATCATATTCGATGCAACATTGTTGTTGAACATTGTCCTTGCGATGATGTTAAAATAACAAGGGCTGACATGTCCTTGCCATATCAAATAGCATGGGTTGACTTATCCTTGCCATGATGTTAAATAACATGGGTTGACTTGTTCTTGTTATGATGCCAAATAACATGGGTTGACTTGTCCATGCCATGATGTCAAATAACGTGGGTTGACTTGTCCTTGCCATGATGTCAAATAACGGGGGTTGACTTGTCCTTGCCATGATGTCAAATAACGTAGGTTGACTTGTCCTTGCCATGATGTCAAATAACGTAGGTTGACTTGTCCATGCCATGATGTCAAATAACGGGGGTTGACTTGTCCTTGCCATGATGTCAAATAACGTAGGTTGACTTGTCCTTGCCATGATGTCAAATAACGTGGGTTGACTTGTCCTTGCCATGATGTCAAATAACGGGGGTTGACTTGTCCTTGCCATGATGTCAAATAACGTAGGTTGACTTGTCCTTGCCATGATGTCAAATAATGTAGGTTGACTTGTCCATGCCATGATGTCAAATAACGGGGGTTGACTTGTCCTTGCCATGATATCAAATAACGGGGGTTGACTTGTCCTTGCCATGATGTCAAATAACGTAGCTTGACTTGTCCTTGCCATGATGTCAAATAACGTAGGTTGACTTGTCCATGCCATGATGTCAAATAACGGGGGTTGACTTGTCCTTGCCATGATGTCAAATAACGTAGGCTGACTTGTCCTTGCCATGATGTCAAATAACGTGGGTTGACTTGTCCATGCCATGATGTCAAATAACGGGGGTTGACTTGTCCTTGCCATGATGTCAAATAACGTAGGTTGACTTGTCCTTGCCATGATGTCAAATAATGTAGGTTGACTTGTCCATGCCATGATGTCAAATAACGGGGGTTGACTTGTCCTTGCCATGATGTCAAATAATGTAGGTTGACTTGTCCTTGCTATGATGTCAAATAACATAGGTTGACTTGTCCATGCCATGATGTCAAATAACGGGGGTTGACTTGTCCTTGCCATGATGTCAAATAACATAGATCGACTTGTTCTTGCCATGATGTCAAATAACGTAGGTTGATTTGTCCATGCCATGATGTCAAATAACGTAGGCTGACTTGTCCTTGCCATGATGTCAAATAACGTAGCTTGACTTGTCCATGCCATGATGTCAAATAACGGGGGTTGACTTGTCCTTGCCATGATGTCAAATAACATAGATCGACTTGTTCTTGCCATAATATCAAGTAATACGGGCTGACATGTTCTTGCCATGATGTCAAATAGCATGAGTTGACTTGTCCTTACTATGACGTCAAACAGCATGGGTTGACTTGTCCTTGCCATGATGTCAAATAGCATGGGTTGACTTGTCCTTGAAGTGACGTCAAATAGCATGGGTCGACTAGTTCTTGTCATGATGTTATTGAAAATAACAGGTTGACTTGTTTTTACCATGGTGTTAAAACAGCTTGGGTTTACCTAGCCTTATGACGATGTTAGAATAATAATGATAATAATAATAATAATGTATAATACTTATATAGCGCATTTCTTGTTACACAACTCAATGCGCTTACATCCACCATTTGCACTTATTCATCAACACTCGTTTACATGTTTGACATGTCCTTATCGCAAATGTTAGATAATATGGGTTGACTTGTCTTCATCATGATGTTAGATAACATGGATTGACTTGTCTTCATCATGATGTTAGATAACATGGGTTGACTTATTTATCATGATATCAAAATAACATGGGTTGACTTGTCTTCATCATGTTGCTAGGTAACATGGGTTGACTTATTTATCATGATGTTAAAATAACATGGGCTGACTGGTGTTCATCATCATGTTAGATAACATGGGTTGACTTATTCATCATGATGTTAAAATAACATGGGTTGACTTGTCTTTATCATGATGTTAGATAACATGGGCTGACTTATTTATCATGATGTTAGATAACATGGGTTGACTTATTTATCATGATGTTAGATAACATGGGTTGACTTGTCTTTATCATGATATTAAAATAGCATGGGTTGACTTATTTATCCTGATGTTAGATAACATGGGTTGACTTGTCTTCATCACGATGTTAAAATAACATGGGTTGAGTTGTCTTTATCATGATGTTAAAATAACATAGGTTGACTTATTTATCCTGATGTTAGATAACATGGGTTGACTTGTCTTCATCACGATGTTAAAATAACATGGGTTGACTTGTCTTTATCATGATGTTAGATAACATGGGTTGACTTGTCTTTATCATGATGTTAGATAACATAGGTTGACTTGTCTTCATTATGAGGTTAAAAGAGCATGGGTTGAGTTGTCGTTATGATTATGTTAAAATAGAAGAAAAATATACACCCGAAGGTGCGGATAGGACCCCGAGAAGTACTGTCCTAAACCGCCGAACCAACCAGCTGGGAGCAATCCTGCACCACCCTTGGAAGCCTGTGGAAGCCTGCGCTGTGTTCACAAGGATGTAGGCACGCACATGACATTCCATTCACACGTGAAGGGGCAAAGTTG
>CM065733.1:26946023-27023523 GCA_033310375.1 Conus canariensis | reverse complement strand
TAGATATTGGTTTCCGTTGTCGCGACGGCGACTACCTCCCTATGGACAGGCTTCCGAAGAACTTTATTCCTTTCCATTATTTTCCCTTGATGTCTCTTCTCTATATTTACCAACGGGCAGGTACTTATTAACCCCTTCCTGATACACCTGTGTGGTGAAAGGGTTAATCAGATCTAGAGGGAGGATAGGGAGCGCACAGACCTCCGCCAAGGTGGAAGGAATCCTGAAACCCTCTTTGATCCGCATTAGCGCTAAATGGAATGGGTCTGTCCTTGGGCCAATGGCTACACCAGTGGGTCTGTCCTTGGACCAATGGCTACACCAATGGGTCTGTCCTTGGGCTGGTGGGTTGATCCTTGGACCAACGGATTCATCCTTGAGCCAGTGGGTCCGTTCGTTGGTCAAATGGGTCCGTTCATGGCTCAATGGGTTCGTCCTTGGGTCAGTGGGTTCGTCCTTGGATCAATGGATTCGCCTTTGCGCAAACTGGTTCGATCTTAGGCCAGTGGGTTCGTCCTTGGGCCAACGGGTTCATCCGTGGGCCGACGGGTTCGTCCTTGTGCCAGTTGATTCATTCTTGGGTCAACGGGTTTGTCCTGGGGCCAGTGGATTCATCCTTGGGTCAGCAGATTCGTCCTTGGGCCAGTGGATTCATCCTTGGGTCAAAAGGGTCGTCCATGAGCCAATGGGTTCGTTCTTAGACCAATGGTTTCGTCCTTGAGCAATGGGTTCGTCCTTGGACACTGTGTTTGTCCTTGGGAAATGGGTTCGTCCTTTAACCAATTGGTTTGTCCCGGAACCAGTGTGTAAAACCTTGGATCAATGGGTTCGTCCTTGGATCAAAAGGTAAAACCTTGGGCCAATGGTCCTTGAATAAACTGGTCCGTCCTTGGGCAAATGAGTTAAAACTTGGGCCAGTAGGATAAAAATCTGGGCCCATGGGTTAAATTTTGGCCAGTGAGTTCGTCCTTGGGCCAATGGTCCTTGAATAAACTGGTCCGTCCTTGGGCAAATGAGTTAAAACTTGGGCCAGTAGGGTAAAATCTGGGCCCATGGGTTAAATTTTGGCCAGTGAGTTCGTCCTTGGGCCAATGGGTTTGTCCTTGGGTCACATCCCATAATTCCACTAAGTGTCGTTAAAATCGGTACAGTAGTGTGTATGTGTATGTATGTCATGCTGATCATAGACAAACAAATCAACGAAGGAAGGGAAGTGGTTCAAACCTGAGCCTCTTTGGAGGGGGTCCTCTCATGTTAGTGTTATGTAATGGCATCGTGACAGGCTTGCCTTTCAACAACAATCTCTAGGTGAAAGAAACTTGCATTATACATTTTTAAAGTCATATTTTATTTCAAAACTTAAGAACAAAATACAAATAAAGAATACAAAAAGCAAAGCGCATACTTATCGTAGGACAATAACAATAACAACAAAACATACATCATCCTAATCATCATCATCATCGTCATCATCATCATCGATATCAACATCATCACCTTGCTACTACTGTCATTACTAATACCATCATTAGCACTAGCACTACCACCACAACTATTACTACTATTATTACTACTACTACCATTAAAATGATCCCATCCACCACAACTATTACTACTATTATTACTACTACTACCATTAAAATGATCCCATCAGTCACTTAATAAACACCATATGCGTTTGGGGTTGTTTTTTTTTCTTCTTTCTTTCTTTTTTCTTATCTTATCATGGACACATTTAAACACAACAATAACCACAAAGGGTAAACACAAAAACAAAAAATAATTAATTAAATAAAACAAAATGACAGAAACGAGCAAATAAATTAATCAAACAGAGAAAACAAAGCAACTGTCCGTTGTCATATTATTAGAAACCTTGCAAGAAAAAATGCATTAATCCAATGATAAAAAGAATTATGGGAGCCACTGTGTGACAAACATTGTGAGTGACATTTGAAGACATGCAGCATATTTTTCTATTTCATATCTAGCTTTCAAATACACAATGAAAACTTGAAATAATGACATTTTTTCATATTTACATTTGTAAATATAGAATTTGCCATGTAACAGAATTAAGTCAAACGTTTTATTCGATCTAAAATCATTGTCACAACCAAATAGGACAATATTTTCATTCAGCAGTAGATTCACTTTCGCATTTTGTATCAATTTTATTTTGAAATTCTTGCCACATAGTTTGAACATGAGGGCAGTGCCAATATATATATATATATATATATATATATATATATATATATATATATATATATATCGAATGTTTTCTTTATCTCTATTACAAATAGAACATTTCTTCTGAATCTTCAATGCCCATGTTTTTCAAAGCAGTATTGGTTGCCAGTATCCTATTATTAATTCTAACCTGAAACCATCTTAACTTAATGTCAGTTATCTGTCGGATTTTCTGGAAAGTTTTAGCCAAATTAACATCCTTCGATATTCTTTCATTCCATTTATTGCAAAAAGTTGGCTCTAGAGTGTCTTGATTCAGTAAATCGTAATAAAGTGAGGCTCCTCTTGAAACTGAACATATCACGGACATTAATTTACTTAACACACCTTCTCCATAAGATTTTATGTCTACTCCAGTTTCTCTCGAATACTGTTTCACAGTACTACTGTAACCGTTATGTGTTACAAAATCTGTTTTGATGTTATATATATATTAACAAAGGACTGGAAGCAAAACAAAAATAAAATCATTTTTGTCTAAAAGATTCCGTACGCAGAATACACATTTTCTACCCAGTTTATAAGAAAATTATATCTGCCCCCCAATCCTCAAATTCCTATTACAAAACAAAGGCTCTAAACAGAATTCTTCTACAGTTTTGACACCAACAATCTCATCTATTTCTTTATATGCTTTGAATCCATCTCTCCAGAAATTACTCAACTTATCACGCACAGACAAATCAGGACCTAATTTATGAATAATTCCACCTTGTAATATAATGAGAAGAGTATTTTCTTTCATCTATGGTTCTTTGATGAACGTTTACGAATCCAGGTCTGTTTTAATGCATTTATTTGTTTCCATATGTTTGGTATTCCTATCCCCCCCCAATGCTGTACACTTTTTTTTCCAGACGATTTCCGATTAATTTTCTCTCTCTCTCTCTCTCTCTTTTTTTTTTTACCCCATACAAACTTAAATGTGAATTTCTGAATGTAATCAATTATATAATCTGGTGGGTTCAGTGGCAACATCCATAGATGGGTTAGTTTTGATAATACCAGGGATTTAAGTACTGCTATCCTGCCAAGTGGTGCTATCTGCCTTTTTAGCTAAGTCTTGTGCAATGTTTTTATCTCTGCAAATTTTTCTTCAAGATTCATAATTTCAAAGTTTTCTTTAAATCACTGGTAAACCAAATACCCAAAATCTTGAATTTAGGAGGGTTTCATTTTATATTTAAATGTGGCATATACTTAATGGGCGAGTTTCGTTTACCTCCTAACCATACCGCATTCATTTTTTTTCGCATTTAGTAAGAGTCCAGATACTCTTCCAAATTTTTCAAGTTAAGATTAAGATTAAGATTAAAATTATAGTCCCGTCAACAGCAGAGGTTATCTCAGGACTGTCACCACGTTTCAAACTACCACGTATATATGTTAAAAAAGGATTAAGAGCAAAACCTTACCCAACCCATTAAAAAAAGATTAAAAGAACCAATCCTAGGATTAAAAACCAACACATTGAAATCACTAACTGTAATCTGCAAAGATCAATACTGGGTATAGAAAATCTAACAACACCAAATTCACACACGATGAAATAAATTCACTTCTTTTAGGAAGTTAAAAATATTGTCAGGGGGAACATCACGGAAAAGAATCTTCATATTATCTGCAGTGTAATGTTTCCTTCTAATGTCGTATAAATCCCAGCAGTCTAAAAGAATATGTTGGACAGATATCTGACTATCACAGGCAACACAGAAAGGCGGGTCTTCTCCCTTCAATAAAAACGAATGAGTAAAATAGGCATGACCCGTCCTCAATCTACACAATACTGTTTCTCCCTTTCGACCGCCAGCAGCCATGGGAAGATGTTCCTTTAAATCTGGACGTATTTGATGAAGCTTATTGTTTTCTTGGAGGCTCCACTCCTCCTCCCATAAAGAATTGACATACGAAGCTATTTTGCCTTTTAAATCTGAAGACGGTACAAGCAGTTTAGAAGGACGAAGACGAACAGCCTCTTTAGAAAGCCGATCCACCTCTTCGTTGCCTCTGATCCCCACATGACCTGGCACCCAGGCCAACAAAATCTCAAAACCCCTTGAAACTAATGAAGAAAACATGGTAAAAAACTTGATAAGAGCCGGATGTTTTATGTTTCTTGCTCCTGTAGCCTCTAAAGCCGAAAGAGAATCTGTGCAAATAAGGAATTTCCTAGACTGGGACTGCCTGATCAACTCCAAAGCCAAAAGTATTGCAGTAAGTTCCGCAGTGTAAATAGTGCTTTCAGAGGGAATGTGTTTGGACATTTTTTCTCCCGAAGCTGGAACATATGCGGAGGACCCTACACCAACATCGGACTTTGAACCATCAGTAAAAATAACAACATGTTCTTTAAGGTTAGAACACATGTCTAAAAATAATTGTTTATAAATTAAGGAACTCGTGTTCTGTTTACGCTGCACGGTTAAATCAAACCTAATTTCTGGAGACGAAAACGTCCAAGGAGGTTGTTGAGGAAACTTGGAAACGTCAGAGATGACCCCAACATCAATATCCGCCTCCTCCAGAAAAGGAAGGATGCGAATACCGAAAGGGGGAATACTGGATGGACTTCCTTCATATTTCTCTTGGAAATGAGGATTTATAACACAGTCGTAGGCAGGGTTGTTTGGTTCTGAAAAAAGCTGTGTGTAGTAATTCAAAGCTAATTTTACTCTTCTATGAGAGAGGGAACACTCTCCTGCCTCAGCATATAGGCTATGAACAGGTGTAGTACGAAAAGCGCCAAGGCAGAGGCGAAGACCCTGATGGTGAACTGGGTCTAGGACTTTTAGATACGAGGCTCTAGCGGCGCCGTAAATGATGCTGCCGTAGTCCAACTTGGATCAAACTAACGCCCTGTAAAGATGGAGAAGTGTGCGTTTGTCTGCACCCCAATCCGTATGAGCCATTACACGGAGGATATTCATGGCTTTGAGGCACGATGTTTTCAACTTCTGAATATGGGCTTACAATTCAATTTTTGGTCAAAGGTAACACCCAGAAATTTGGCTTCTGTGACAGCAGGAATTTTAGCCTTATCTATGAAAATTTCTGGTGGCGGGAAAAGTTGTCTGAAATTGTGAAAGTGGATGTACTCTGTTTTAACTGATGAAAACTTGAACCCATTTTCGACTGCCCACTGTTGGACTTTATAGACACACAACTGGAGTTGGCGCTGTACACCAGCAAATGTCTTTCCAGATGCATGAAGGGCAAAATCATCAACAAAAAGAGAGCAGTCTGAACCTTGGTTGACAGAGTTTACAATTTCATTTATTTTTATACTAAACAGGGCTGGGGAAAGGATACTACCCTGTGGAACACCCATTTCCTGCTCATGAAATTCTGACAATGTTGTCCCCACACGGACCTGGAAGGACCTGTCTGCCAAAAACTGTTCTATGAACACTGGGAGATTGCCACGGAAACCCATCCGATGGAGGTCTGACAGGATTCCGTACTTCCACGTCGTGTCATAGGCCTTCTCTATGTCGAAAAAAATAGCAACAACATGCTTTTTATCTAAAAAAGAGTTTCGAATAGCGGTTTCCAATCTGATTAAATGGTCCATGGTAGAGTGATGCTTTCTAAAACCACACTGTTCCATGGCTAAAAGCCCATCACTTTCCAATTTCCACATGAGCCTACCATTTACCATTTTTTCCATCACTTTACAAACACAACTTGTTAAGGCTATTGGACGATAGTTGGTTGGGTTTGAATGATCCTTCCCTGGCTTCGGAATGAGAACAATTACGGCCCTTTTCCATGAAGCTGGGAAAGACCCAGACGTCCAAACCTGGTTATAAACTTGAAGCAGAATGTTAAGACCTGAGTCAGGAAGGTGTTTTAAGAGTTGATAATGTATTTCATCAAGACCAGGAGCAGAATCATGACACGCCTGCAAGGCAGACTTCAGTTCATTTAGATTAAAGGGCAAGTTGTAGTCTTCTTGATTGGGTGAGGAAAAGTCAAGCTTCTTTTTTTCTGCTTGCGTTTTGATCTTTAAAAACGCGGTGGATTTTTGACTAGAGGAAGAGTTAGTTTCTATGGTGGAAGCTAGCAAGTTAGCCACAGCTTGTTTGTCAGTGATGAGTGTATCATCAAGTTTTAAATGGTGGATTGAAGGGCAGCTGTTCTTGCCCCTAATTTTCTTAACAACTCTCCAGATTTTTTTCTTGGATATGTTTGATGTGAGGGAAGAGCAGAAATTTCTCCAAGACACTCGTCTACTTCCTCTACAAACAAACCTCGCCTTTGCTTTTTTCCTCTGATAAGATTGAACATTCGGGGCCACAGGATGCTGAAAGACTAAACGTTGGGCGCTCTTGCGAACGTTGCAAGCATTCTTACAATCCTGGTTGAACCATGGTGTACCAGGTAATTGTGGACCTGGTTTTGTGAGTGGGATGGTATCTCTCGCACATGATAACAAAACATTAGTGAAGGACTCCACTGGATCTTCTGATCGGAAGACGATTTCAGCATCTAGCTTATCAGTTATGGCTGAACGAAAGAAATCCCAATTAGCCCTTTTAAAGCAAAAATACTGAGGAAAGGAAACAGATTCCTTCAAAATTGGAGAAAGTATTACAGGGAAATGGTCGCTCCCGTGCATATCATCGTGAACTGACCAATCATAGTCCAGAACCAATGAAGGATCACACACTGACAAATCCAAACACGAAAGAGTACCATTTGAAGAATGCATGTGTGTTGGTGATTTGTTATTTAGACAACACAAGTCCAGTTCATTAAAGATCTCTTCTAGCATGAGACCCCGAGGTGAGGAATATGAGCTACCCCAAAGGGGGGAGTGCCCGTTGAAGTCTCCCAAAATAAAAAAAGGACGTGGAAGCTGATCTATCAGATCAATGACTTGTTGCTTAGATATTGTACCAGAAGGAGGACAATAAATTGAACAGAGAGTTATTGTTTTATTGAAAGTAATCCTGGCCGCAACAGCTTGTAATGGGGTATTTAAGTTAACTTGGCTGAACAACAAAGATCTGTGAATAAGAAGGGAAACACCCCCAGTGACCCCATGGCCAGTATCTGTAGGTAAAGCAGGAAAACCTACTGAACTAAAGCCTGCCAATGAAAAATGTTTTCCTGGTCTCAACAATGTTTCCTGCAGCGCAACAACACCAGGTTTGAAGTCAGAACACAACCGCTGGAGTTCCTCATACTGGGCATTAATGCCTCTTATATTCCACTGAATAAGGGCCATGACAATAAAAAAGAAAAGAAAATTACTCCATCTCATTGTCCTCATCACCTTCTATCTCCAAAGGAGAAAAGCGATTGGAAGAAGGCGATGGAGATACCACCTTCTTGGCTGACGAAGGACGATATTTATTTCCACCCCCAGATGGACGAGGTGGAAGAGGAGGCTTCATCAGAGGTCGACTTCTGGAGTGTTCCCCTGACAAAGAGGCTACCTGTGCAGCCTTCCCAGAGGGTTTGGGATTGGAGGAAGGGGGCTCAGACCCTCGAGGAGTCCGGGGGAGGTGGATATTGAGCCTCCACCCAAGGCACTATTTGGAGTTTGCTTTCTTTTTCCACTTTCTTTCTGTACATGTTGAGGCTCCTGTTGCGTCTGCCGATCATGATGCTGACAGCCGGCCCGAGGTTGAACAGTCTCAGTCTGAACACCAACACTGACCATGCTCCCCTTGGCGACATCAGCATACGACTTGCTGAGGGAGGACTGTCTATTCTGCACAAGTTTCCTTGCCTCAAAGAACGAAATTCGATTCTCTGTGCGTACCTTCTGGATCTCAGACTCGGTGCGCCAGACTGGACAGTCCTTTGAAAAAGCTGGATGGTTGCCTTTACAGTTTATGCAACAGGGCGGACAATCACACGGACCTTCATGCACTTGTTTTGAGCACTTGCCACACGCCTCCTGTTCTGTACACCTGTCCTTAATGTGTCCATACTTTTGGCATTTGAAGCATCGCAAAGGTGAAGGAATGTACATAGAGACGGGAACCCTCAAATATCCGACCTTCACACACACAGGGAGAGTTGTTGTACAGAAAGTTAGAAAAAAGGTATCTGTTGGCACACGGTCTTGGTCTTTTCGTGCTAGAACCCGGTGAACGTGGGTCACACCCTGGGAAGCCAGTTCCTTCTTTATTTCTAACTCTGAAACGCCTCTCAAATCACGGCACCTGATGACGCCCTTGCTTGAATTCAAAGTTTTGTGAGGTGTCACTCTGATTGGCCTGTCAATCAACGTCGTCGACTTGAGAAGCAACTCAGAATGCTTCTGTTTTGCACATTCTATCAAAAAGGAACCGTTTCGTAGCCGTTTCATGGATTTGGGTACGCCGGAGAGTCCTTCTACTCCTCTCGAAATAGCAAAAGGATTCAATCCATTCACCCCACAGAGAGGGCGAGCTTCGTCTACACCCTCCATCACCAACCAACAAGGCCAAAAACCAGATGCCGTCCTTATTTCATCATCAGAGTCTGAATCCAAGTTTGAGTCCGAGGATCAATTTCTTTTTCGTTTTTGTTGGGAGTGAGCCATAGTTTTGAGTTTTTAAAGTTCATCCCTGCCTACCCACCCACCATGGAGTCCAACAAGGGGCCAGGGTCAAGGGGAAAACCAACTCTTGACCCCATCCGGGTTTCAGCAGGGATATACACCAGATAGAACATAACTAACCTATTCCGCCAAGATCATGACACACCGCCGGGGACAGACGGTGAACACTTACAAGGTTCCAAGGCCAGCCAAGAACTACCCAGTTTGACCCAACCTCACGTAGAGGCAGCCGATTGACATACATGGGCCAATGTATGCCACCCGTCTTAGAGGAGGTCCGAGCCAAAGTGATGTGTTGAGAACAGTAGGCTCTCTCAATCACCAGGATCTCATTCCCCCCCACTTACAGGATGCACCGCACGGCAAACACGGTGGGTCTGAAGAAGACCGCAGAGAAAAGGAGAAGTGTTCCAAAGAAGGCTTGTTAAGTAAAGATTGAAGTACAGAGTAAAGAGCCAGGTAGGCAGAAACTAGACGAAACAGAGGCTGCAGTTTCTGTGGGGAAACTTTATGGGGGAAAAAGAGATAGTAAAAGACACAGTAGGCAGAAAAACAGGAAAGATAAGAAAAAAGGGGTGGGCTCAGGTTAGTCGAGAAACACCCCGGCCACGAGAAGGCCGGCCCATGGGGGCAATTTTTCAAGTACCATAATCGATTCTTCGAATGATTTTCGATCGCCCTCTTGTAAAAGTTCAGTATCGTCTGCATACTGCGATATTTTATTCTCAGTATTAGCTATCTTAATTCCTTTTATGTCTTCATTTTGTCTTATCATATTTGCTAAGATTTCAACGCAAATAAGAAAAAGATATGGCGAGATTGGATCCCCTTGTCGACATCCTCTCTCACCAGGGAACCAACCGGCTAGTTTCCCCATTAACAGAAACAGTTGACCTAATATTTGTGTACAATGTTTTTATCCATTGACAGAAAATTGGACCAAAGCCCTGGGCATGTAATACCTCAAACATGAAATCATAGCTTACACTGTCAAACGCTTTTTCAAAGTCTAAACATGGAGGTAGCCCAGGATCGTTTTTATATAATCATATAATCAAGTATGTCATAAATAAGACGAATGTTATCTCCCAAATATCTGTTTGGAATAAAAACCAGTCTGGTCTTCATTGATGATAGAGGAAAGCACACATTTTAATCGGTTGGCTATACATGTAGATCCTGTATTGTACACAGTAGTGAAATTGGTCTCCAGTTTTTTTTTTATTCGGTCTTTGGGCTTGTCACCCTTTGGAATGAATGCGATAATGCCTTCTTTTTGCGTTGAAGATAATTCATTTCTGTTGTATCCATCGTTAAGCGCTCTTACAACATATGGACCAAGCTGCAACCAGAAAAAAATTGAATTCTGTTTTGAATCCATCGCTGCCAGGACTTTTCCTATTGCGCATATGGTTAAGGGCAACACCGGCTTCTTCCAAAATGATTTTGCCCTCCAAGGAAGTAATTTGATTTTCAGTTCATACTAGTCAATCATTTATTAGAGCTGGAATTTCAGAAGATTCGATATCTCTAAACAATTAAGTAGTGGGAGAAAACAAGTGCAGGCTAACGATTCTTCAGTCATTATAGTAATGACTTTACAAAGATTCGATATTTCTTTTAGAATATATTTTTTAATAGAACTTATTAACTTCTTCGGCAATTTCATCACCATCACTTAAAGTGGATCCATTATCCAGTGTAAGTTTCGTAATATTTTTACGAACATAATTTCGCTTTTCAAGTCCACAAAAATAGTTATTTTTTCCCCTTCTGCGACCCATCTCGCCCTTGAATGCAGCAACACACCCTCCATCCTCTTTTCCCGAAGAATACTCAACGCCTGTTTACTACTTTCAAGTTCAAGTCTTTCTTGTTCAGATAATACCACTTTCCTTTCAAGTAAAGAAATATTACTGTCACCAGTGGCCGTGGCGAAGTGGTTAGCGCATCGACGTCGCGGACTCTCGGCTGGGAGGTCGCGGGTTCGATTCCCAGCAGAGTCATGCAGGATTTTTCTGCCTCAACTAGCTCTACCCTGAGTTGAGTTTGCTACGGGCTCAGTTGGGAAGACTTGGACCACACAGTCGAGTTTCATCCACTTAATGGATGCGTCTCTGAGAGTGTTGCCCAAATTTTCTGACCAACACTGTAGGTGTCTGTATCTCTCAGGCCTGGTTGACACCGGGATATATTATGAAAGAAAGCGTAGAGTAGGCCTTACAGCCCTGTCATGCAGTCTAAATCCATGGCATCATCTTTATCATCCTCATTCTCATTGATCAGCGTAAAGAAAAGTCTCAAATTCTGTAGGCCCTTCATGCCCTGCTCTCATGGTGACCTCAGTTTTGATGTCCTCTCCACGTCTGTGGCCTGGGTTAGGTTCCGTCAGGGTCACCGGTATCAGCGAGTCCATGGGGGTTTGTCGTTGGACGGACGTAGTGGCACCCTCCGGAGGGAGAGCTCACTCACGCCGGCTCTGCGACTAAGCAATTATTGTTGTCAGTAGGCGGCTTAGTAGGTGGTGTCCTGCATATGTTGGATCAGAACAGGCGCCACTGAACACCACCGAAGTGACTCGGCAGTAGTGCAGTGTCTTCTCCGGTGAGTTGCCTCTTGACGACTTGACATTGCCGGTGCCAGGGCTGCGGCAGGACTGACCGGGCTGTGGCTGTGGACGGGTGTCGGAATGAGCGGCGTGGGTGCACTACCACTGAGGTAGCACAGAAGTTGGGACAGAAAAAAGAAAAAAAAATTATTTTAAAAAAAAAAAGAAAAAAAAGAAAGAAAAGCCAAGAAATATTACTTTTGAGATGTTTCTGTTTTTCTGTGTCCTTCCGTTTCTTCATCATTGCGTATGATATAGTTTTGCTTCTAATTTTCATAAGTAATGTATGTATAATATATATATATATATATATATATATATATATATATACACTTTTTTTTTTAATTGATCAGAAATAACAAACTGGATTTCTGATTTAGGAATCTGGGCCAACTCAGTGACAATATGGTAAAACTGCATATTCCTCAGTTTGAATCACCCAGCCGGTCTTCTATGTAATTAGTGTTTTTCAATAATGAACTATTGAATTTCCATAATAGATTTCTCTTTATCTCTCTACCTTGTTCTAAAGTTACTCAAATTAAAGAGTGGTCAGATCGATATTCTGATAGGATATCTGCGTCTGTTACATGATTATGATGGAAATTATCCATCAGCTTCAAATCATGCATAGTGTGGTCTCAAAACTTAGCGGATGTGGTGTAGCGTATATGGACGGGTCCGCGCGCAGTGACGCCTCCTTGATGAAACTGAAACTGAAAGTCGGATATAAGAAAGAAATCTAAACGCCTCTGCTGACATGAGTTATTTCTCCTCCAAGTATACCTTCGTGATTCGGAATTTAATTCACGCCAGGTGTCAGTTAAATCTAGGCTGTCCGTCATGTTTTCTATTCACTCTTGTGCTTTAGGATTATTGTTATGTCTATAATTTTAACAGTCCAAAGAGTAATCACGGACCAAATTCCAATCACCTCCGACAATGACATTTTCAGCTCCAACTTCGCTAATGAGTTGTTCCAACTCTACATAAAACTCAGGCTCATCATGGTTGGGCCCGTTAATACTAACAATAAGACATTCTTTATCCATTATTTTAACGCATGCAAAAAATGTAATTACCTGCAGTGTCTTTATAAATCATCCTTAACTGAAAGTCAAAATTATCATTGAACAAAATAGCTACGGCCTGTGAATGTGAATTGTGAGACGCAAAAAAAGCATTTATAACCCCATTCTGCGCGAATATAATTTTCTAATTTTGGTTTGAAATGAGCATCCTGCAATAAATATATTGAGTATGATTTTCCTCTTAAATTATTAAACGCATCTCTTTGCTTTTGTGGGCTGGCTAGACCCTGACAATTCATGGATGCAGTGATTATTTTGCTACTCATATTGACAGCGACATTTAATATGACTTATACCAACTTTTGTACACATTACCATGATGACATATAAAACCGAACCAAAATGAAAACGAAAATCAGAGCAAATCGCGTTCAAGACCATAACAACAGTTGCTCCGCAGAGGTCATTTTTAGCCATATGCAGATCAGAGCTTTTTACATAACCATTAACAACGGCACATTCCAAAAACAGCCTCAAGATATCCAAAACATACATGTTCAAGAAAACTGATGAGTTTTCATCGAAAAGAAAGATGAGTACACAAGACATGCACATACACACATATAGAAACAAGGAATTAAAGTTTCTGGGTAGATCTGTCTCGGGCAGAAAAAGTAACAAACGGGGAAAAAAAGGGAAAAAAAACAAACGTTCCTTCTCGCTTTCCATATTCAGCTGAGCACATGCTCACCCACGCAAGAAGACAAAAGAAAAAAAAAAGTGGGTGTCAACATCATGGGGTTTCCAATTAAAGTATTGCAATAACAAACCGCCAACTGTTAATCCGCACATACTCCCTTAATATTCACACACACACACACACACACACACACACACACACACACACACACACACACGGACTCAGTTGAACACACACACACACACACACACACACACACACACACACACACACACACACACGCCCCCCTTCCCCCCTCCCACTCACACAAGTTCATTTGCCAACAGACACAAAAAAGGATACTCCAAGCTTTCCCATATACCCTATACCGAACACATGTGTTCAGTATAGGGTATTTGGGAAAGTTTGGAGAATCCTGTTTTGGGGATGTTTTCTTGTTTGTTGTGTGTGCTCAGTGCTGTCATGTCTGCTAGGCGATTTGGTATCGTAAGCAGCATTTCTTTGGAGTTATGTTTTCTTGTGGGAGCAAGAGTTAACCTACTTGTTAATTGTTTATTGTTTACTGTTCCCTGCCTCATTTCATATTTACTTTCGTTAAAATTTTTTTAGTCAAATAGCTTCTCAATGTTTCGTTATGAATACCTTGGAATACACATAGCCTAAGTACACATGTGGTGTAGACTTGGGAGTCACACACTGCAGAGCATTCCAACAATCACCAGTTTTCATAAATCAACTTAACAGTTTTCACCTAATACAGGCATACTGTTTTTCTAAACAAAATCTGTCATTCAGTTAACATCTCAACAGACAGAATTGCATACTGGTAAAAGTCAGATTGTACACAAAGAATGGTGGTCAGCTTGTTAACAAAGAATCATAACCACATGGTAATGGCATTTACAACATGGTGGCAAACAAACTATTATAACAGAATACTCATTCATCATTTTGACAAATGTCATCAAGTATTAACCTTTTCGTGATGCGCTGTGCGATAGTGACAGCAACGCTGCTGTACTCCCTGGACGTGCCATGCCTCCGTGACGGCACAACTATAAAAAAAAATAACCTGTTCTGTCCTCTACAGTCTAAGGGATGCAGCTGCCCTAAATATTTAGAGCATGGTTCTAGCCACTGGAAGGGTAAGTTTACATACACTAGCGATGACCTTTGTGACCCCAGAGTAGTCCGAACAATGAGACCAGGCACTGGGAATTTTTGCAAAAGGCACATGTGGAATTTCCTGCCTCGCCAACATATCAGGCAGAAGAAGAATGACATGGGGTGTTAGAACTGGTTCAGCAAAGTGGTTCAGAAGATGAGGAAGGTAAATGTGTACAAGTTTATTGAAAAGAATCTGAGCTTGATTTTTTTGTTCTGTCTATTTAATAGTTTTAAACGTCGTATCATCAGAAGCCAAAACAGAGAAAAGTGTGTACAGTGTGCAATGGTTCCTTTTCCTTTTTTTTAGAAAAAAATTTCACTTGGATTTCACATATTGAATACCTCAGGCTTTCTCTGCATCTATTCAAAGTAAGAGCAAAATTTTATGCCCCTTTTCTTCCTCATTTGCTGTTGTCATACTAATCAAACAAACGTAAACAAGATTGTGTTCGCCTGCATTTTACTTATGTTGTTTCCGGAACTGTAGCGTTGCTATTTTACCCAAAATGTATTTAAGTCTGTGCTCCTTGCAAAGTTCGAGTTTTACCCTTTCCGTTGATATAACAATTGCTCGTTAGATTTATATTAGGGGACATAAAATAAAATTAAAACATGCAAAAATCACGCGTCTGCAACGGTTGTAAGCGTGTATGGTGCACGCGTCCGCAGGGAAGTGACATTGCTCTGCTGCACCCTCGCGAAAATATTAACACAAAGTTACACTGTTAAAACACATGGCATACATACAATCAATGCAAAGATTCGAAATGTAGAAACATGGTTTCAACTTACATTTCTGGGACTTCAGTGCAACTTAGACTCAGAGATTTCGAGACGAGTGAGATCACCATGCACTCTCTCTGGTTTACCCCTGTTGTCTTTCTTGTTACAGTTTTAATCTACAGTTGGTCCTGTGGAATCAGTGAATGTGAAGGCCGGGCTTTTCCCTTTTCATCTGCTAAACTGTCCAGTCTGGTTTCTGTTCCTTTTTGACTGTGTGTCACTCAAGACAATGAAAAGGGAGGGGGGGGGGGGTCTATCATCCCCCACCCCTTACCATGGATTGGACCAGTTGTGAACATGTGAAACTGCGCTTGTGTTGTAGCACCTAAATCAACGTATGATAATTGACAAAGTGCAGTTTACCATACTTGCATCATCCACCGTCTCACAGGCTGTATGCATGACTGTCCACGTGCGTATGGTGAATATGAAAAAAGAAAGGGGGGTGGGGGGGGAGGGCGTGAGGAGAGAGAGAGGGGAGTGAGGAGACGGTTTCTCTGTAGTATGCAGACTACTAGCCGATTGCTGAGGGAGCAGATATGCGAGAGAGAAGGGCAAGGGGGAAAGACAGGCAATAGACTGTGAAATTGACATTACCTTATTCAGTAACACATTTTACTAAGCCGGGTGTGTCACGCTTCACAACCACTGTGGGAGAGTGGGGGGGGGGGGGGGGGGGGGGGGAGGTGAGGGTTCGAGGGTGGGTGGGTGGAGAGACGAGGATGTTGTTACGAAGGGACGTAAACTTTTCACTGTGTCATTGCCGCCTCATCAGGCTGGGTGGGAGTGAGAGGGGAGAGCTGCCATAGATTTGAAATCTGTACTGCCATGTGTGAGACACAGGAGAGAGAAAAGGGAGGATGGGATGGCACATGTGTTTGTATAGTTTATACAAGAGGGTGGTTGGGACTGATCGGGTGGCGTTGTCAAGTGACTCGTCACAATTATTTACTCTTTTCTATTCCCCGACTCATTTAAGATTAGCTATAATCCCGGTCACAGCGATGTTGCCTGTATTTGTTACTATTTGTCCATGTGTTTGTTCAACTATATTCAAGATAAGAAAGAAAGACTGTGCCAGTCTTGAATAAATGTTGATTTGTGTTTGTTTATTTCTCTACTTGTTGCTGCTATGTACACGCCAGGTATAGGATTTATAGGCAAGCTTGAAACACTCTTTTTTGAGGATGTCTCATTGTTTGTTGTGTATACACTTTGTCAGCATTTCTGCTAGTCGATTTGATGTAATAAGCAGCATTTGTTTGAAGTTATGGGCGTGTAATTCATCTGATCATGGGAGAAAGAGTTACCATACATGTTCGTTACTTATTGTTTATTATACCCTGCTTCATTTACGATTTACTTTCATACCAATCCCACCAAGGTTGCCTGTATTTATTACTGTTTGTCCCTGTGTTTGAGTATACTCAAGATCTAAAAGGCTGCGCCGATCTTAAAAAAATGTTAACTTGTGTTTGGTCATTTCTCAAGTTGTTGCTGTTTATAATCAGGTATAGGGAATACAGGCAAACTTTGAATATTCCTTTTTCAGCATGTCTCCATGTTTGTTCTGTGTGCTCAGTGTTGACATAATTAGGCGATTTGGTTATCATAAGCAGCATTCATTTAGAGTTATGGGCGTGTGACTAATTTCATCAAGGGTGGGAGAATTACCCGACTTATTCTTTGTTTACTATGTACTAGTCCCTGATTCATTTAAGATTCGTTTCAGTCACACCAAGGTTCCTGTATTTGTTATTGTTCATCACTGTGTTTGTTCGACTGTATTCAAGTAAATGGGAAAAAAAAAGCTGTGTCAGTCTTGATTAAATATTGATTTGTCGTAGTTCATTTCTCCAGTTGTTGTTGCTGTTTATAGCCTATGTGTCCAGTACAGGGAATATAGGCAGCGTTGGAACTTTGCGATGTTGTTGTTGTTGTTTTCATGTCTGATTGTTCTGTATGCTTTACGTTCGCATTTCTGTTACGCGATTTGGTATCATAAGTAGCATTCGTTTGGAGTAATGGGAGTGTCATAAATTTCATCATGTAACCCTACGTGGTCGTTATTTACTGTTTACTTATTCCCTGCTTCAATGAAGATTTCTTTTCATACTAATCACACCAAGGTTGCCTATATTTGTTGCTATTCGTCCTTGTGTTTGTTCTACTAAATTCAAGATTAAAAAAAGGCTGTACCGATCTTGAATAAATGTTAATTTGTGTTTGTTGATTTCTCCAATTTTTGTTGATTTCTCCAATTTTTGTTGCTGTGTGTATGTGTCAGGTATAGAGTATGCAGGCAAGCTTGGAACATTGTTTTGGGGAGTGGGGTGTCTCCTTGTTTGTTTTGTATGCTCTGTGTTGGTATTTTCTGTTTGGCTGTTTGGTGTAGTAAGCAGCATTCGTTTGGAGTTCTGCACGTGTAATTAATTTCATCATGGGAGAAAGTTACCCTACTTGTTCGTTATTTAGTGTTTATTATTCCCTGCCGCATTGAACATATCTTTTCAAAGCAGTCACATTGAGGATACCTGTACTTGTTTGTCAAAAGTGACAGGGTTCAGGAGAGGGGCCAGGCGGGATCCGCGAATCGCCACACCTCACGGACAAACACAATGAGGCAGAGGTAAACAACTAAGACAACACTTTATTACATACGGACAAGCACCAACAAAAAATCAATCACACTCTGTGGGAAAGGGCCATACAGAAGAATAAAAGAAAGACAGAAGGAAAAGTGGAGGGGAGGAAAATGAAAGTCAGGAAAAAGTGCCTATAGAGGAATCCGAGCTACATACACGGGTAAAAAAAAAAAAAAAAACGCACTCCCAAAAGAAAATATAATCCAAAACAACACCAACCCTTGGGACTCCCCCCCCCCCCCTCCTCTATCTCACCACTCCTCTACACCCAACCTAAAATGCTACCACCCCACTCAATCCAAAGAAGATAAAAGGAGGGACATTCCTAGCATAAAGGATCTACTACACAACACGTACACACAACCAATATCAGAGATAAATGTGTTGAGTTTTCTTAACTCCCAGCACACAGGAGCATGTGGCACATGTTGCATCAGTCACTTCCTTCAAAGGGTAGCGAACCTTGGTCTCAAATCCCGACAATCGGGTTACAGTTACTGTCGTTGCACAAGCACACATACAAGGGCAAGGGGAGACAGGCCACACTCTCTCCAGTAACAAAGGAAGAAAGGTGGCAGAGTGGTTAAGACGTTCGCCTGCCAATCCAACGTGTGAGAAGTGCGTGGGTTCGAGCCCTGCCTTTCTCGCCCTTTCTTTCCCAGTTTGAATGACAAATCGAACTGAACGTCAAGTCCATCGGATGGGGACTATAAGCGAGTCGGACCCGTGTGCCTTCCTGGCCCCCTGCACACGTTAAAGAACCCACGGCAGTTGAAAATCGAAAAGAGCAGGGGGGGTTCCCCGCTGCCCTGGCAAAATTGATGTAGACTGAAGATAACCGCCTGGTATTTCTTACCAAGCCACAAAAATTGTCACTTACTGTTACTGTTGTGTGCCATCGTGTACCGGTGGAAATGGAGGACACGTATAAAACATCGTATGCATCCTATGTGAGAAACTGGAGGAATAAATGAGATAAATGAAAATGAGTGACTGATATTTGAATGGTACGGGAAACGACCGAATGAGCGCCAGTAGGCTGCTCTTTGGCCGGCTCTACCTGGGTAGGCAGCCCGTTGAGTGAGTGAGGTAGTGTGTTTATTGTAAAGCGCTTAGAGCTTGGTCTGTGACCGAGGATAGGCGCTATATAAATACCCAATATAACAATCACAAGACACAACACGAAGGGACTCGCCGTGGGAGCGGAGGACGAGAGTCCTTGCAGCGCCGCAGAAGCCACGCCGACGGAGTTCACGGCCCGGAGATCCGGCGGGAGCCCTCCAGCTGACGGCGATCTCCGTGGCTGGTGAGGCCTCGTGCAGGCACTCAGCAGGGCTCGATCTCGGCCGGGATGGCTTCAGCGTCCCAGCGCTCCCAGGGCAGGAAGGTGCAGAGAAGGTGGAAGACGTAGGAAGGTTGGGAAATGGGCAGGTGACCAAAAGGTGGGACGAAGCACCAGAGATAAAACAAACTCTGCAAGCCAATCATGGTCTGTATTCCGGAATATGGAGCTGTGTGGGGTGTCTTATGTGACTATGCTAGCAGACGTAAGCACTGTCAAACCCCCTTCCTCCTTGTTAACTTGCTCTATTTTTCAGGGAAGAACCCTAATTTGCTATGTGTTAATTGTTCTTTGTTTTGTACTCCCAGTTCTTATAGAACAGGAAGTACTTTAGAATGGGAACGAAGAAATGCTGTCTGTGTCTGTGTGTGTGTCTGTGTGTCCGTCCGTCCGTGGTCAAAATGTGTTCCACTCGCTCCAGACAAAACTACTGGGCCGATCTTTCTGAAAATTTGTAGGTATGTTCATTATGGGCCACGGATGATGCCCGATGTTTTAGTTTACCGCTACAGCCGTTACTAACGGCTGTAACAGTTTTTCTTCCTTATGGAATATCTCAGAAAGTACTTGGCCGATCTTTGTAAAAATGAGCAGGTACGTTCATTATGGGTCACGGATGATGCCCGATGTTTTAGTTTACCCCGTTATAGCCGTTACTAACGGCTGTAATGGCCTGTAACGGTTTTTCTTCTTTATGGAATATTTCAGGAAGTACGTGGCCGATCTTTCTAAAAATTTGTAGGTATGTTCATTATGGGTCACGAATAATGCCCAATGTTTTAGTTTACCGTTATAGCCGTAACGGCTGTAACGGCCTGTAACGGTTTTTCTTCTTTATGGAATATCTCAGAAAATACGTGGCCGATGTTTCTGAACATTTATAGGTATGTTCATTATGGGTCACGAATAATGAACGATGTTTTAGTTTGCCGTTATAGCCGTTACTAGCGGCTGTAACGGCTTGTAACGGTTTTTCTTCTTTATGGCATATCTCAGAAAGTACTTGGCCGATCTTTGTGAAAATTAGCAGGTATGTTCATCATGGGTCACGGATGATGCCCGATGTTTTAGTTTACCCCGTTATAGCCGTTACTAACGGCTGTAACGGCCTGTAACGGTTTTTCTTCCTTATGGAATATTTCAGAAAGTACTCGTCTGATCTTTCTGAAAATTTGTTGGTATGTTCATTATGGGTCACGAATAATGACCGATGTTTTAGTTTACCGTTAGAGCCGTTACTAACTTGGCCGATCTTTGTGAAAATTTGCAGGTATATTCATTATGGGTCACGGATGATGCCCGATGTTTTAGTTTACCCTGTTAAAGCCGTTACTAACGGCTGTAACGGCCTGTAACGGTTTGTCTTCTTCATGGAATATCTCAGAAAGTACTTGGCCGATCTTTGTGAACATTAGCGGGTATGTTCACTATGGCTTACGGATGATGCCCGATGTTTTTGTTTACCATTATAGCCGTTACTAACGGCTATAACGGCTCATAATGGTTTTTCTTCTTTATGGAATATCTCAGATAGTACGTGGTCGGGCTTTCTGAAAATGTGTAGGTATGTCCATTATGGGCGACGGATGATGCCCGACGTTTTAGTTTACCGTTGTAGCCGTTACTGACGGCTGTAACGGCCTATAATGGTTTTTCTTTTTTATGGAATGTCTCAGAAAGTACTAGGTCGATCTTTCTGAAAATTTGTAGGTATGTTCATTATGGGTCACGGATCATGTCCGACGTTTAATTTACCGTTATGGCCTTTACTAAGGGCTATAACGACCCATAACGGTTTTTGCTTTTTTATGGAATATCTCAGAAAGTAAGTGGCCGATCTTTCTGAAAATTTGTAGATATGTTCATTATGGGTCACAGAGATGCCCGATGTTTAAGTTTACCGTTATAGCCGTTACTAATGGCCCATAATGGTTTTCTTCTTGATAGAAAATCTCCGAAAGTTCTTGGCCGATCTTTCTGAAAATTTGTAAGTATGTTCATTATAGGTCACAGATAATGGCCGATGTTTACCAGAATAGCCATTACTAACGGTTACACCAGCCCAATACGGTTTTTCCTCTTTATTGAATATATCACGCGTATTCTGAGAGTACGTTTATATGCTTTGCATCTTGTTTTTTCTTTCTCCTAATAAATTCTACTATTAGCCCAAAACCCCTCCTCTGCTTACAAAGTAAGGGACTGCAATCAATAAAAGGAAACAATTACGGGGAAATGATATCTAAACTCCACCTCTCTAATTCCTCTTTTCCCCTTATTTCCGGAGGAAGGATTACTGGTTGACAAAATCGCTATACACAAAGAAAAACAAATGCGTGAGCATGTGATATCAATATTTGTTTACACAGCTCTGAGGTTAACCAGAAATCACAGAGGGGCTGAAAGCCTACGCCAGTTCCGTGATTCAGCAAATTCTTGTATCGAAACTCACAGCATCTACAATGCACAAAGTTCGCTAATCAACTGTCTCACTAATGATTATCAAAATTTATGCTCATCAGCATAACCATACGACATATACACATCAAAATTGTGCAATAACATAATCCTACCCTGAATCAAACAATTCAACAGGTAATATTCAATACCCTGTCCATGCACACCTCCCTTCCCCCACCCCCACATTTTTACACAGACGAATAGGAACACTACAAGGAGCAGGGCGATGGAGAGTGCTGATGGGGGAACGCGAGCGCCGCCCGAGAATTTAGTGGGTTCCGCACGCGCCTGGATGCACGCCGCGCGCTCACGACCAAGTCTTGACAGAACAAACACGTAGCTGAGATCTATGGCCCCGTAAGCAAGCGCAAATATACTGTACAAAAAACACCTACCATGGGAGAAGATTTTGGCTCGCCTACAGATTTCACACACACACACATCGAACTGCGGGGTATTCACGTAACCGGGCCAACTGTGCGGTCACGTCTCTCAGTCGAAAACGAAAAGGGAAAAAAAAAAACGGGGTCATGCCATTGGTCCCAAGGTCCATTGGTCCCAAGGTCCGTTGGTCCCAAGGTCCATTGGTCCCAAGGTCTGTTGGTCCCAAGGTCCATTGGTCCCAAGGTCCGTTGGTCCCTAGGTCAATAAACCTGTGTACTATACAGTAGTATGTGGCTGTCTTGAAAATACAGGAGAGAGAGAGAGAGAGAGACAGACAGACAGACAGAGGGAGGGGGAGAGAGAGAGAGAGAGAGGGGGGGGAGACAGTTTTTTTTACTGGATCCAATGGACCCTGGGACCAACGAACCTTGGGACCAACGAACCTTGGGACCAATGGACCTTGGGATCAATGACACGCTCGGACCAATGAACCTTGGGACCAACGAACCTTGGGACCACGGACCTTGGGACCAACGAACCTTGGGACCAATGGACCTTCGGACCAATGACACCGCCCCCCCCCCCACTCCCCCCCCCCCCCCCCAAAAAAAAAAAACCTTTACATTGACTATGGCTTGATACCAAGCCGTACTATGATGGAACCAAAACCACTTTGGTCCCCGGAACTCTCAGAATAAACGGACTTACAATTCACAATAACTGGGGTTTTGTAAGAATAACACGCATTTTATATTGATATGAAACTGTACACGCCCAATCATCTGCTAAGGGCTATGACCAGAACCTCAAATTTCCATTTGGGAGCCGGAATAGCTCAGTTGGTAGAGCGCCTGACTCGTAATCTTGGTGATCCTGGGGTTGCGGGTTCGAATCTCCGCCGGGGCGTTTCGGTACAGGGGGATTTTTCCCTCGGAGTTAACATTAGTTCTCACTCCATTTCCCATACAGTCCTTCGAATGAGACTATAAACCGAGGTTCCATGTGTGAACGCACGCATAATATCTTGCACACACGTAAAATCCCATCACCAACTTTCGGAAGAGTAGGCCAGTTTGGCCGTTGGTATGGATGACACGTTACACACAGCATACACCCTGCGTAAGAAATGGAAAGAATGAAGGAAGTAAAGAAACTGAGTGAACGATATTGAACGATATTGACAGGATGACACGGGAAACGACTGAATGAAGCGCCAGCTGGCAGCTCTTCAGTCGGCACTACCCAGGTAGGCAGCCCGTTGTGTAAGCGAGTGTTGATTGTAAAGCGCTTAGAGCTTGGTCTCTAGCCGAGAATAGGCGCTATATAAGTATTCATTATTATTATTATTATTATCATTTTCCACACCTCTGACGAAAAATACACATTCTAAACAAACAACAAACCATACGGAACAATACTATACCAGCAGTTTGTGAGCGGGATGGAGAGGAAGGGCAGGCAGGCCGGCACCAAAACGTACGTCACAACGAAGTGACCATCTTCAGGATCCCCACCGAAGGGGTTCGCCAGACCAGGAATGGTCTAAGAAACTTGTCTAGACTGAGGATCGTGGTCCTCTCAAATCCTTTCCCCATCTGTCTCTCCGACTCCACAAACCAAACCGAAAACCTACAATTGAGCAGTTCACATATGCAGTGAGTAATGCAGGGAAGTTGGGAACTCGCACGGACTGCACGTACAACTGAAAAAAAACAAAAAAAAAACAGACCCTACCAGTGTGGTTGGAAACTTGATTTCACTCAAAAAAAAAACAAACAAAAAAAAAAAACCGACCCAGTTACACACACAAAAAAAAGTGAAGAACATGGAGGGGTGATGAGGGAGGACGGTCCACGGGCGGCTCACATATGCTAATAGAAGAGTATGGAAGAAAGGAAACGCACACACACACACACACACACACACACACACGGAGGAATAAGGGTTGCGAAAAGTACGGTTTCGTACTCCTAAAAGATGGGGCATCCAAAAGGATAGAAGGAAAAAGTTACGATAAACCACAAAAAAGAGACGCTGATCCTTATGAATGAAAAGGAACATGAAGGAGTACGGAAAGTATAGAACGTATCCAAAAGCGACTAGGGAACTATACTGTTCAAAAAAGTTAAGGACCAACATTTCAATGACTTATAAAAAAGAAAATTGGGAAGTGATCAATCTCCAAGTGTAACATGAATTTATTGAATATGTGAAATGTGTGTAAAGACAATGACAAGTCCGAGGAATCAACAAACTGGAATCGAGCGCAGTACAAACACCCCCACCCCCAAATTTGAAAGTCACAGGAGGAGTGTTTGTTCGATGTCATGGTCAATAACGTGTGTGTCCCCCGTTATTGGCAAGGCATTCAAGGCAGCGTTGTCGCATGGAGTTCACCAGTGTGCGCAGAAAGGCCTGGGGGACAGCAGCCCACTCCTGCTGGAGTGACTCAAACAGCTGACCCAGGTTAGCAGGAGGAGGACGACGCTGCTGCAGTCTCCGGCCCAGCTCATCCCAAAGATGTTCGATGGGGTTCAGGTCTGGGCTGTTTGCGGGCCACTGCATTCTGTTGACACCAGCAGCTTGGAGTAACGTGTTTACTGCTCTGGTGCAATGGGGCCATGCATTGTCGTCTTGAAAGACTGCCTGATGTCCAAGCTGTTGAAGGGCTGGCAGCACCAGGGGTTGCAAAATCTGTTTGGTAGCGAACACCATTCAAGTTCACTGCCACATTGTAGAGAACCGTTCTGTAGCGTGTGCTTATGCCGCCCCAAATCATGACGGATTCCCCACCATAGCGATTCCTTTCCAGGACAGCTTCTTCTGCAAAACTCTCCCCATGGCGTCTCCAGACCCTGTTCCGTCTATCGGTGGGATCCAGGCAGAACCGCGACTCGTCTGTAAACATCACGTTAGCCCACTGTTCATGTGTCCATCTCACGTGCTGCGTGCACCATACTCGGCGTGCTGCTCTGTGGGCATCAGTCAAACGAGGTCTTATGGCTGGTCGTCGAGCACGGAGGTTAGCGGCGTGTAGGCGGTTTCGTATGGTCTGAACACTGACAACAGTGTTGGTGGCACCTCTAAGGCGACGTCTGATGTTGTTTGCACTTGCTGTTCTTTCTTGTGTGGCCTGCCTTCCAATGTATCGGTCCTCTCGTGGTGTTGTTATTCTGGGTCGACCAGAGCGTGGTCGTTCTTGCACTCTTCCTGTGTCTTGAAAGCGTTGTCTGAGTCTGATAACAACAGAGTGTGATACCCCAAGTCTCCGTGCCACTTCCCGGACTGCAACTCCTTCTTGGAGCCATCCTATTGCTCTTCCTCGATCCAGCTCGTTCAGTCTTCGACGTGGAGGCATGCTATTGCATTGCATTTTTCGCCAGTACAGTGGCTTTTAAAGACATTTGGTTGAGCATACTTTATGACCTACAGCCTGATTTAGCTCGTGCTTCACATGATTTTGATTCAGCACATGCTCCTCGGATCCCAAACACATCAGAAATTCACCCCAATTTGTTCCAAAAATGACAAGTCGCAAGTCGCGTGTTTTTCAAGGCGCGTGAGAAATGTGCGCCACAAAATTGCAGTTGCCGCATTCACTATCAATTTGTGCGTGTGGTTCAATTTGTTTGGACCACAAAGGCGGTACAATTAAATTTTTGTGAATTTCTAAAAGTTTTTGTGCATTTTCAATGTTGGTCCTTAACTTTTTTTGAACGGTATATAAAACCATTAACAGAAGAGAACTCGAGTTTCCCTACGTTGACCTATCAAGAAAGAGTTCAAAAGCTGAGCCGTCCGTGACATTGTTATTGTTGGTTCCTGTGTTTGTTCGATTATATTCAAGATCAAAAGGCTGTGCCAGTCTTGAATAAATATTATTGCTGTTGTGTACGTATGTCAGGTACAGGCTAGATAGGCAAGCTTAGGACATCCTTTTAGAGAATGTCTCCTCGTTTGTTCTGTGTGTTTTATGTTGGCATTTCTGGTAGGCAATTTGGTGTTGTAAGCAGTATTTCTTTAGAGTTGCGGCCATCTAATTAATGTCATCATGGAAGAAAGAGTTAACTGTTCACTGTTAAGAGTTAAGAGTTGTCCACTGTTTACTGTTCCCTGAATCATCTAAGATTCCCTTTCATGCCAACAACACCGAGGTTACCTGTATCTGTTACTGATGGGCCATGTAGACTGCCAGTCTTGAATAAATGTGAATTTCTGTTTGTTCATTTCTCCAGCTGTTGTTGCTGTGTGAATGTGTCAAGTATGTGTTTTTTGTTGATGTCTTCTCATTTGTTTTATGTGCTTTCTGTTGGTATTTCTCGTAGGCGATTTTGTATTGTAAGCAGCATTCGTTTTGATTTATGGGCGTGTAATTTGATCATCATGGGAGAAAAATTTACCCTACTGGTTCGTTATTTACTGTTCACTATTCCCGACCTCATCTAAAATCTCCTTTCATACCAGTCAAAACGAGGTTACCTGTATTTGTTTCTGTTTATCACCGTGTTTGTTGAACTATATTCAAGATCAGAAAGACTGCTGATCTTGATCGAAGAATGTTAATTTGTCTTTGTTCATTTTTCTAGTTGTTATTTTGTGCATATGTGTCAGGTATAAGGTACATAGGCAAGCTTTGTTGTTGTTGTTGTTGTTGTTGTTATGTCTCCTGATTTGTTCTGTGTGCTCTATAGGCCTATTGACATTTCTGCTAGGCGATTTGGTGTTGTAAGCAGCATTCGTTTGGAGTTAATGGACGTGTAACGAATTTCATTATTCATTATTCCTTGCCTCATTAAAGATATCCTTTCATACCAGTCACAATGTGATTACCTGTATTTGTTACTGTTCATCTGAGCATTTATTCGACTACATTATGTTGTGTGTGTGTGTGTGTGTGTGTGTGTGTGTGTGTGTGTGTGTGTGTGTGTGTGTGTGTGTGTTATGTCTCCTTGTTTGGTCTGTGTGCTCTGTACTGACATTTCTGCTAGGTGATTAGCTTCGTAAACAGCATTCGTTTTCTTCTGTATTCCCTGTTATTAATTTCGTCATGAGAGAAAGAGCTACGCTACTTGTCTGTTATTTACTGTTTATTATTCTCAGCATCATTTAAGATTTCCTTCAAACCAATCACAATGAATTTATCTGTATTTGTTATTGTTCATTCCTGTGTTTGTTCAACTATGTGCCAGTCTTGTTCATTTGTGTTTGTTCATTTATCCAGTGGTTGTTACTGTGTATACGAGTCAGATATAGGCTACATAGGCAAACCTGGAACAAAAAAGAAAAAAAAAAAGATTTTTTGCAAGGATGGGGGGAGGGGGGAAGGAGCGAGAGTAGGGTAGAGATGTCTTTTTGTTTCTTCCCTATCGTGTGTGTTGGCATTTGTGCTAAGTGACTTGGTATCATAAGCAGCATTCCTTTGAAATTATGTGCGTGTAATTAATTACGTCATGGGGGAAAGAGTTCGTGATATACTCTGTGCCTCATTTTACTAATCACACCAAGGTTACCACTGTCTGTCCCTGTGTTTGTTCGTCTATAATAAAGATCAGTATGGCTGTGCCAGTCTTGAATTGTAGTGACGCATGGATTCTGTGCACACAGGCGAGCTCAGCAGAAGTGCATCTTGCGTGAGAAGTGTTCACTGACAGTCAGGTAAACAAGCTGACGAACTCCGGGAGTACGACACGTGGGCTCATTCATACAGGACGGGTCTCTAACTTACAGGTAGTTCAGGACCTACGTCGTGCTGACAGTGACACTAGTGACAGGCCAGTGTTCGGGCCTGCAGTACTACTAGGCCTGGAGACTGAACTGGCATATTGATAGTGACATACTCGACCAGTACCTGGTGCAATTGAAGGGCTTGGGAAGAATCCTGACGAAACTCCCAAGCCAGTGTCTGGACTGACCTGGTAAGGTGGAGTGTGTGTGTGTGTGTGTGTGTGTGTGTGTGTGTGTGACGAGTCATTTGACAAGTCAACACGATCGGTCCCAAACCCCATCTTGTACAAACTGTACAAACCTCAAACAGCAGAATAGATTTAAAATTGTATGTCAATAATGGCCAGTCTCTTCCCCTTCCTCACGCATCTTTCCCCTTCCCCCTCTCTCGCATATCTACTTTGCCTGCCATGGACTAGCACTACAGAGAATTCTCTCCCTCTCACTTGCTCACCTCCCTCCTTCCCTCCCCCCCCCCCCCACCTCCCCCCACCTCCCCCCCCCTCCCCCCCACCTCCCCCCCCCCCTGCCCCCACCCCACGACCCACCTGAGCCTCATGCAGCCTCACTTCACACAAAGACCAGGCTAACCTCCATCCTTCTCTACCATTCCCCCCCCCCCCCCCCCCCCTCTTTAATATTCACCCACTCTGCTCGTGGACAGTCACGCACAGCTGAGTGAGTGATGCAAGTGTGTTTACTCACACTTGCCTAATTACCATTCGTTCTACAGCTACGTGCATGAATTAACACACGTCGATTAAGTTCAGACAACTGTAGTGCCATGGTTTGCGATTGACCAATCACCAATCCAAGGGGGGAATATGACAGACAAGTCTCCTCCCTTTCACCATGGTGAGTGACAGCCTGTCTCAAAGGAAGGATCTAGTATACACAATCTAGCGTTCAAAATAGGGACACTGAGCCTTGCACACTCACTGACTCCACAAGACCAGCTGTAAATCAGAACTAAGTAACAAGACAGATGCCAGGAGAGGAGGCATGGTAATCTCTTCCACTCTTTGACTCAGTCTTGAGTTCTGACACTCCCAGAAATGTAAGTTGAAACTGTTTTACATTTTGAATCTGCATTGATTCTATGTATGACATGTGGTTTGGCGGTGTCACTTCGTGCTAATACTTGGTGACATTTATCAAAATAATGAATGATTATTCTATGGTAGTAGTTTGCTTGCCACCATGTGGTAAAAGCTATCCCCCATGTGGTTAAGATTCTTTATTAACAATCTGACCACTATTCTTCGTGTACAGGCTGACTTTTGCCAGTTTGCAATTCTATCTGTTAAGATGATAACTGAATGATAAACTTTGATTTTAAAAAAAAAGGCAGTATGCCTGTACTAGATGAAAACTGCTAAGTTGATTTATGAATACTGGTGATTGTTGGAATGCTTTGTAGTGTATGACTTTAAGTCTACACCACATGTGTACTTGGGCTATGTGTATTCCAAGTTAATGTAATTTAATTCATAAGAAACATTGAAGAGTTATTTGACTGAAATTGTTTAGCCTTGTATTACTGTATCCTACTCTGTTGTAAACTTCACTTAACCTCTAAACAAAAGTGGAGATTGATAATTATAGTAGAAACTCTACAACAGAGTAATTCTTTGCTGGCTGAATTCTCACACCTCTTCTGAAAGATAGAGGGCAAATGTGTGAACTCGACAAGCCAGACTCTCAGATACTTACCTACAGACCAGGTTCTCTTTATTGCAGACCTGGGGCCGTGGTTATGCTACAGATTGTGGCTAAACCATAACCATGGCTATGCCAGAAACCGGGACTACACCATACATCATGGCTATGCCTTAAACCAGGGCTATGCTACATATTCTGGCCCAGACAGGTTGTGAGGACACGCCACAGCCCAGTACTATGGCAACAGGTCTACACAGCAGGATCAGTCACCAGCCACCAGAGAGATCAACTATCCTCTCCAACTCCAATTAAGTCACAGTATACCAAGTGGACTTCAATTCAAATGCTCCTGAGCTTCCCCTCACTTAATGATGAAACACTGAAAGCAAGTCTGTGATTCCACTTTGGCTACTGCACTTGGTGCACGCAATGTGTAGAAGAGAAGAGTATGCATTCAGAGTAACATTGACTTGTCCATTGTATTCACACTTTAACTATTGCACTTTGTAGTGAGAACAGGTCTATGATTACCACTTTGGCTACTGCACTAGGTGTACGCAAGTGAAGTGGATGTGTAAAAGAGCACGCATTCAGAGTAACATTAACATGTCCGCTGTATTCAAACTTTAGCCTATAGAACAGACATGTATATACTTACCCTTGAGTGAGCAAGTAAAGTTGACGTGTAAAACTGCACTTAACTTGTGTCAGTGCTGTGTTGTTCAATCAGTGTTGAATGTTTGAACTTCTCTCTAATTCTGTCTCATGGAGCTACAAGTACTTTTGAGAGTACGAGCCTCAGGAAACTTATTTCAGAGCCACTATTGAGTATTTTAACAGTCCTGGGAACAAGTAAATTTCTTTCAATGACTAGAACCGGAAAGTTGCTCCTTCCACCACTAGTAAGAGAGAGGGTGGAAGTGACAATTCTCATGGAGAAATTATTCCCAGTCCTTCCCCTAGTGGACCCACCTACCACTCCCACCTCTCGTCACAGTGTGTGTGTGTGTGTGTGTGTGTGTGTGTGTGTGTGTGTGTGTGTGTGAGTGTGTGTGTGTGTGTGTGCCAGTGCTTAAGTAACGAACTTCTCCAAAGTGCAGTGAAAACACTTCCTTGGTGTCAGGTGTGGGATATACCTAGCACTTTTGATTAGTACAACCCAAGCTGTAATTTACCAACAAAAGGAAACAGTAGTTGTTAATAGCGTTGGGTGTTGGTTTTGTTTTACACAGACCAGGTACCAATTGTACTCAACACTAGCACTTTCCAGCCGCTCCATTGATAAAGGGGAAAAGATTTATTTGGTAGACCATAGTGCTGAATATAAACACAGCCTTTGGATTGAGCAGTGCAGATTGTGTGTTTAAGGAAAAAGAAAGGGGAATTTACATTATCCATGCTGATGTACATTCCGTGTGGCAAACCCAGTGACAACCTGCTTGCATCACTGATGTTGAAAAGCAGCAGAGGGGCCATGGGAGACTTTATAGAGCCCAAACAGGGCAATGCATCGGGGGAACAAAAGAAAAAGTACTCTTACCCACATGGAATGAACAGCAGTCCATGGATGATTTTGGGACTTCACTTCATTTGGGGGGCAAGCAAGAGCATACCTCAAGCTGCTGAACCCAGTGATGCCAGTTCCTTGTTCACCAAGCCACCACCAGTTCCAACTCATCCACCAAATTTTGTGGATAACCTGACTGAGTTGGAAGTGGGCTCTCCTAGGTCTGCAGAAAAGTTGGAACCCCATCCCTCCAAAAAGGTGAGAAAGCAATCACTAGGAAGGAGCAAGACTTTCAGACTTGATTACTCATATCAAGGTTGTGGACGGGGATTGCATAGGAGGTCTATGTCGTTGTCAAGACTGGCTTTTAGCAGATAGCATTGTCGCAGATTTGGGTCAGAGTTTCTGTCATGGGTAAACAAGCAAAGTCTGAAATGGTCAAATCCCAAAGCAAGGTCACCTTTTAGGTCACAGGGATGACAACACAGACACCATGATGGGGACTTTAGACCTAAAGATTACAGGCACTTTTCTGTCAACTCAAGTAGGTCTAGGTCTCCAGCACTGACTGACCATAGGTGTTGGGATTTTGCAGGAGAACATGACCGAGATTATAGAGATGGCGAGGAGCGCCTGTACAGTGGCAGATGGCATGACAGACGACGACGGACTCCATCAGGTTTTCCCTCTCAAGAGTAACTTGGAGCAGGCACAAAAGGTCTAGGTCACATAGAAACAGATATGAATGTCATGACCACCATGACTGTGCTGGGAGTGAGTCAAAATTGTATTCTGACTCCTCAGACAGCAGCATTCCCATTCTGGACCAAGAGGGCCCCCAGAAATTACAACAACAACAACAAAAAATTACGGTATGACAGGAACTCAAACTGACTGTCAATCAAGTATAGATTCGACAACAATAGAACAGCCCTAAACTGGTCTGAGAACGAGAGTCAGGATTACCTGGGATGATGTTTGGAAGGAAAGGCCCAAGACTTCTTCATTATAGCCATGGAGATGGGCAGTCAGTGCTCATATCACCAGATAATGCGGAAGTTGGAAGCACGCTTTGGGGCCAGAGAGCTGATTGAAACAGCAAAGCTAAAGTTCCAGCAAGCCAGTCCAAACCCAGGGGAGTCCTATGAGGACTGGGCAGACAGGGTTTCAATACTTGATAATTGATTCGGTGAGCTGCGCTCGAGGCGTTAGGACGTGTCGACCGGAGCTCGTGCACTCGGCTTTAACTGAATGTTCACTGCCGAATTTTCAACTTAGTCGTTCTCTTGCCACCCGAGTTTTTTGTTCCGTTTTTTGAGATTTGTTTGCTCTGCTTTTTTTCCCTTCCTCCTCAGTTTTACTCTGGTTTTGCGTTGTTTGGATTCTCGCGTTTTCTTTCTGAACACTTTAGCTAAGATGTCGGAAAGAGTACTGCCGGTTTTTGTGCGGAATAAGGACATCCCCGATGCAATCAATCAGCACCCTTCAGTGCTCAGTGTGTGTTTAGCTGCGGAAAGGACAAGCGGACAAGGCTCCATTTTAGGGGCTCAAGAAATTCATGGTTTATGGAGAATTTATCCCACAACAGCGGAAGCACGTAACTTACTACGTGTGCAAGGTATGTGTTTGAGAGGCGTGACTCTAAGTGTGTGTGACACTAACCCTTTTCTTCTGCGGGATGGTTCTGGTCTGGAAAAACCAAGCACTAAACTATGGGTTGATGACATACCTATCTCTGTGGCCGATTCCGAGATCGAGCTCGCTCTGTCGAAACTCGGGTGTGAATTGCGCTCCAACATAAAAACTGAACGTGCAAGAGACGCAGATAATAAGCTTACTCGGTTTCTGACTGGGCGGAGGTTCGTATTCATTACGGTACCGGCAAAACCATTAGACAGATCAGTGAAAGTGAATATATTCACAGCACGGTTATTCCACAAAGAACAAAAGCAAGTCAAAACTACCCCCATATGCTCTAACTGCCTTACGTCTGGCCATCATAGATCTGTTTGTCAGAAGGAGGTGGTGTGCCGGGTGTGTAAGAGGCCTGGACACAAAAGAGGGGACAGGGAATGCCAGCTAGCCATTTCCGAGTCTGCTGATGTCCCTTCCTCTTCATAGACAGCCATTGACCCTCCCCCCTCCAAGACAGCCTCTGACCCTCCCCCCTCCAAGACTGCCACTGACCCTCCCCCGTCATCGTTCACTTCGGAGCCAGTCAGCTCGACTCCCATGGCGCCGCCAACAGTCAGCGAAGCCCCGAAGTCTAAGGGTGGGCAGGGCAGGGAGAGAGGGAGGAGAGCGGAGCGTCAGAGCACTCTGGTCGGCTTCAGCAGTGTCAGCGACCATCGCTCTCGTTCGGACAGTAGCAAACGACGTCGCTCAGTGGAAAGAGACAGAGAGCACTACCACAGATCCGCTAGACCAGCGAAGCATTCCAGGACGGCTGAGGGCGTCTCTGATGGCAACCATGAGCTCAGCGACCAGGATGACGTCGCTAGCATATGGGAATGATTTATCTACACTCTGTCTCCCTCATGTTTGACCATTGTTCTGCTTTAAGACTGCCATGATGGCTACATTCAGTATTATGTCATTGAATGTTAATGGACTAAGATGTAATAGTAAAAGAAAAACGCTGTTTAGAAAATTTAAAGAAAATAATTACGATGTCATTTGTTTGCAAGAAACATACGTTACTGAAGCTGTAATAGGTTCATGGAGGAAGGAATGGGGCGGGGATCTGGTGTATGCCGAAGGATCAGCTAGAAGTAAAGGTCAGTTGATCTTGTTTCGTAAACAGTTCCCATACGAATGGGAAGTTGAATACTCGAGCGAACGTTGCATTATAGTAAAGGTGATACGTACTGGGGATGAAATTTATATCTGTAATGTCTATGCTCCAAACGGAACACGCGAAGTAGAAAATTTTTTAAACACCACTGTTAATACTTTGAATAACCTTGATTGTGAAAAACTAGTAGTCTGTGGTGACCTCAATACAGTAATGGATAATGAATTGGATATCATCTCTGGTGAAAAGCACCCCGAGAGTGTTGTTAAAAGCTTTCAGAATTTAGCAGAATCCTGTGATCTATATGATGCCTGGCGACTGTTCAACATCGACGAAAAAGAATTTACCTGGTCTCGTGTGGTGAAAGGCGTCTTTATTGCAAGACGTTTAGACTACATATTACTGAATAAGAATGTTATTGATGCTGTGCTTGAATGTAACATTATCCCCTTTCCCCAATCTGACCATAGGGGTGTATATGTAACTTTGAAGAGTTGTAATGTAGAGCGTGGACCAAGCTACTGGAAAGTTAATAATGCACTATTAAAAGAAAAGCAATACATTGATAAGATCAATAGAGTAATTGAAACCTTTGACTCGGATACAGCCAATGCAAATTTAACACACGATATGAAATGGGAGCTGCTTAAATTAGAACTTAAAAAGGAAACCTTACAATACAGTAAACAAAGAGCAGTAAATAGAAAGAACAAACTCACGAGTCTACAGGCTGATTTACAGCGTTTTGATTCTTTGCTTGCAAAAGATCCGCACAATGTGGAGGCTGTTAAAAAACGTGAACAGCTTAGGCTGCAGTATGATTTATTTGAACAAGAAAAAACACAAAGTGCTCAGGTACGCTCTAGGATGAACTGGATAGAAAAAGGGGACAAAAATACTAAGTTCTTCTTAAACCTCGAAAAATCTAGAGCTAACGATAAACTTATGCCAAAACTAGAACTTGAGAATGGTCAGGTAGTCACCGATCAGTTTCAAATTCTTAATGCCCAGAAAGAGTATTTTAAACAGTTATATAGTCATAAGAATAACAGTGAAACTGTTGAAGAGGAAGTTGAGTCATTTTTAAATGGCTGTGATGTACCTCGCCTGAATGATGAACAGACAGCAAGTTGTGAGGGTAAAATCACTTGTGAAGAACTAGCAAGTGCGTTGAAGAGCATGAAAAACGGTTCTTCTCCAGGGTTAGATGGATTAACCACAGAATTTATGAAGGTATTTTGGGGGAGGTTGAGTACCTATCTGGTGAATGCATTTAATACTTCTTTTGAAAAAGGTGCATTGACTTTTAGCCAATCAACTGCCCTTATTACGCTTATTCATAAAGGGAAAGATCTTTCAAAAAGCAAGCTCTCAAATTGGAGGCCAATTTCTCTTACCAACACGGACTACAAGATGCTAGCCAAGTGCCTTGCACATCGAATTATATAACGTCATCCCACTAATAGTCAATGAGGACCAAGTAGGCTATATTAAAGGCCGTAGTATTGCATATAACCTCAGACTTATTGATGATATAATAGAATACTTGAGAATAAAGAATAAACCAGGGGTATTACTAGCTTTAGATTTTACAAAAGCCTTTGACAGTATTTCCAAGAAATTCATGATAACTGCTTTTAAACGATTCGGCTTCGGGGCTCAGTTTGTCAAGTGGGTAGGTGTTTTAATGGCTAACACCCGAAGTAGAGTTGGATATAATGGCTGGATATCAGAAGATTTTGATGTAAAATGTGGCATCCGACAGGGGTGTCCCTTTTCTCCCCTTGCCTTTGTCATAGCCATAGAATTACTTGCTATTAGACTTCGACATGATAACGGTATAAAAGGTATTTATATTGATGATTTGTCTGGTACTGAACATATTAGAAGAATTGTGAAAACCTTATTGTACGCGGACGACGTGACTTTACTTCTGAAAGACAAAAACGATATAGTAACAGCACTTAAAATATTGGATGCTTTTAAACTATTGTCTGGTCTATCTATTAACAGAACAAAGTCAGAAGCCATGTGGCTTGGGCAGTATAAGGACAACAAAACGGAAGGATTTGGTTTGCGATGGGCTAAAGATATCAAAATTTTAGGTATATACTTTTCCAATCTCTGCCCTGCTTCAGAGATTGAGAAGAACTGGACAGAAAGAATAAGCATAATTAAACGAACTATTTTTGTTTGGAAAAAACGCAATTTAAGTAATTTGGGCAAAATCTGTGTCATAAAAAGCTTTTTAGTATCACAGTTGATATATGTAATGAAAGTAATTTCATTACCAGAAAAAGTCTTATCGGAAATGAACACGCTGTTATTTCGATTTCTGTGGAGAAAGAAACACTGCAATCGAAAAGCTTTTGAAAAAGTGAAAAGACATGTAGTTATAAACGACTTCTCAAAGGGGGGTTTAAATATGACTGATATGAGGGTGTTGCAGCAGTCATTTCAATGTGAATGGCTGGTCAGGTTGTCTGAGGCCTTAGTTGAATGCAAATGGTCCTGGATTCCAAGGGCATACTTTTCAACTTTTGGAAAAGATTTTTCTTTTTTAAATTCAACTGTTGGGATAAAAAAAATTTAAAGGTTTGGAGGACATTCCCTCAACTTTTTGGCGGGAACTACTAAAAACGTGGCTTTTGAATAACAAAATACATACCTCAAAAAACCATCGCATGGAATGCCTTTGGAATAATGGCAATATCACTTACCAGGGTCAAGTGATATATTTCAAGAAGTGGGCAAAAAAAGGTATAACGCATATACACGATATGCTACGAACTAACTTACTCTTAACATTTAGAGAGGTCGAAGAAATCTTAGGGTCTTCCGCTGAACTTTACATGCAGTATATGGTGGTTTATCTGGCTGTATCATCATTTCTAAGGGCCAATCCAGGTTATGTTTTTGATGAACATAAGGAAGAATATGTTAGTTTCAATGACAACTCCCTGAGAACAGCAAAGATGTTTCGCATTCATTTAACTCAAGATCTATACAGTACCCCCTCTTGTGAAAAATTTTGGCACAATAAATTCGGAATCACTTTGGATGAAAATTATTGGAGTTTAGCCATAAAAGCAACCTCCGAAAGCAGACTTAGAGAGTTACATTGGAAGATCCTACATAATATTTATCCGACAAACATACTGCTGTTTAAAATGGGCCTAGCTACTGATAATAAATGTACCTATTGCAAGGGTGAAGTGGATTTTGTTGAGCACTTCTTCTTTGACTGTTATAAAATCAAACCTGTTTGGTCATGTGTAGAAAATACTATTTTGCAGAAGTTTAATGTTCACATGGTGGTGGCCAGAACTGAAGCTTTACTTGGAATGACGGAAAAGAGTGGCTATACGCAAAAAATGATTAGATATATCAATCACCTTATTCTTATAGCTAAGATGTGCGTTGGAAGATTTCGATATGGTACTCCTATTTACATTCAGTTCATGTATGAAAAAGAGCTGGATTTGAGAAAACTCGAAAGTCAATGGTGAAATATGTCATCGTATATGTACCTATCAGAATGTTCAAGTGATAAACTGTTGCCTACAAAAAGGAAAGAAATGATTAAAAAAAGAAAAAAGAAAAAGGAAAAAAAAAAAAAAAGAGAGGGGAAAAAATAGGAGGAGGAGGACCCCGACTGTGGGGGCAGAGGAGGAATAACTGGAGCGCATGCAATATTTACACATTGATTCTGGTTGATTGTTTGATGTGCCCTTTGCCGACTCCTTGTTTCTCCGTGCCCCTATTTGAATAGAAGACAGTAAGATAAGGAAAAGTGGTGGTAGAAAATAAGCGAGAGAGACAGTCAGAGGTGGAGAGAGGGAGATGAGAAGAAGGTGGGAGAGAGGTGAAAAGAGGATGAGAGAGAAGAGGTGATCGAGAGGGAATGGGAGAGAGAGGGGAGATAGTGGGGGTGGGGGGGGGGGGAGGAGGGGGTTGGAGAGGGAGAGAAAATTAACAAATAAACGAAACAGAGAAAATTACCACCCTATCAAAGATGGGGAAAGAGGGGAAAGGAGCGAGGAAGGGAGAGGGTGAGAGAGAGAGAGAGGAAGTGGAGTGTGGGGGAGGGGGGAGTTGGAGCGAAAGAGAGAGAGGTAGGGGAGATGAGGAGGAGGGGGGTGAGGGGAGGGGTGGGAGCGAGAGTCGGGGGGGAGGGGGAGATGGAAAGAGAGAGAGAGGGGGGGAGGGAGGGGAGAGAGAGAGAGAGAGAGAGAGAGAGAGAGAGAGAGAGAGGCAGGAAGGGAGGGGGAGAGGGAAAGGATGAGGGAGAAGAAAAAGTGGTGAAATAGAAATTCAAAATAAGTGATCACTGTGGGAATTGCACGCGCTCTGGTTGGAGCCCCACAAAAACAAAACAAAACAAAACAAAACAAAAAAACTTGATAATTGAGCCTTCAGGGATCTGCCTGAAAAATTATGCACAGGGTGAGGCAATCAGCAAATGTTGTACTGGTGGCCTGGATAAGGAGGCAGGTAAATATGCCTACCTGGAGAGATCCAGAACCATGGAAGAGGCCGTCCATAAAGTGAAATGGTATCAACACGTCTCTCTAGTCATGGATGGAGTGCAGAAGAAAATTCAGGAGCTACAGGTCAGTTATGGACAGCTATATCAAGCAGACTGACCGCTCGTCTGCAGCTTATGGCCAAAGAAAGTGGAAAGTAAGCTCCTAACAGCCCAGATTCCAGTATCAAGTGCTTTTAATGTAAACAGGTTGGGCACCATAAAAAAGACTGCAAGTGGTACAATAAGTGGCTACAGAACCAGTCTAGGAAAGGAGATGAAAGGAAGGAATAGGACCCCAACTCTCCAGTCAAGGCTTCAGTTCCTTTGTCCTCTGGTGATGCTGTAAGGATTATATCCCATGGCAGTATTTCCAATGTGCTTCCTTCAGTACAGTCCAAGGCAGTGGGAGTTAACTGAAATACTCCTCCCCATATGCCTGGTGATATGATGCCAAAAGTGCTCAACCAGTCCCAGGCAGATAGTACTCCCTGCAAGAATTTGAAGGAATCACCTAAAGCAGGGCCTGAGGTGTTCGTATTGCTAGGGTCAGGGCCAGTTCTAAGGTGAAAGCGACCATGAGGGAGAACAGGTCAAAATGCCATGGAAAGGATTTAGGTATGACTGGCAAACCAGGGTATTCGGGAGGACCTCTTGAAAAGTATCAGCCAGGGATACTCAGGACAGTGGGGGTTTTGGGCATTCCAGCCAGTTTGTTGAGGGTCCCAAGACAGGCCTTATAGGATCTAGTAAAACAGACAGGGGATCCTCTGACAAAGGGCAAACAACAGGGAAAAAGCACCCAGGTTCAAGCCCTACTGCTGAGATCCAGGATGTCAGAACTTCTCCCACGCAAACGTCTCTACTTTGCCACAGATCCGGAAAGGCAAGCCAGGTATACATGCCAGAGAACCCCAAAAAGGAGCAGGAAGTGTTGGATTCCTGGGTGTGGGGAGGCAAACAGATATCCAAAAGTTCATGCCTTCATTCACCATCTGTCTGGAATAGCTGATGAAAGGCTTCATCAGAGGTTGTTTTGCCGGGGTGGACACAGGCACTAAGACAGGCAATAGCATGGCTATTTGGGACCATGTGGAAACTGGGATAAGCTGGTGGAGTTCATCAACAGGCAGCACTGCACCAGCTTGGGCAATACAGTCATCACCAACATGCCATAAGGAGCCCATGAAGGCTTTTAGCTAGTATGTGGGAGAACCGGTTCCAGAAACATTTCTCTGAAGTCTGTGCCAGCTGTCATTCACTGAAAGGCACAACTGGTGTTGATGGCTTGTATGAGCCCAGAGAAGCAGAAATGCTGGCAGAAGTACCCAGCACCACTGAACATGGAATCCCCAAAGCTTTCTCCTTGTGACCCAAGTGTCTGAGACGCTGAGAGTGTGCAGGATGAAAACTTGTTCCAAGCTGTGGCTGTTGCCAAGCGACAAGCAGACCCCAAAGCAAAAATGTGGCTGAGGTCAGTTGCTAGAATGTTGCATCCAAGGCCGCTTAGGCAAGACCAGACCAGCCGCTGTGGGTCACCTCGATATTCATCGGCTGACCAACCCAAATTTGGAGTGTGACATGAGTGGGGCTCCCACAATGATGAAACACCTCAGGTTGAGGATTATAAGTCTGTTTCCATCTCATTCCCAAAGATGCCAGGCATGACGGAGGCTGAGGTAAACAGGGAGTCCATTTTCCCCATGCCCCTAAGGGCGCCGGGCATAATGGAATTTGAGATGGATAGGAGGTACATTCCCTCCTCATCCCTAGAGTCGTGCACGGGATCAACCCTAGCTTCCATCCTCTTCCATCACCTGAGTGGTTTCCCTAGGTGGTCGAGCCTGTCACCTGAGCACTCCAAGGGGCTTCCCCAGTCTACAGGACATTTGGATTTTGTCAGATTGCCTGGGGAGTTGACACCAAAGGCCAAGTGTCCTCCCAGGGCTGTGCCCCAAGGGTTAAGCCACAAGGAGCTAGAGCATTTTTCCTGTAAGGAGACGGGTCTGACTTTTAGTTGGTAGAAAGGTATCCAAGACTAGTGACCCGGAGGCAAACCTGACTTCAGTCGGAGCATCTGTGTCTGTATTTATGACTAACCAGACCAGGGCTCAAGCGAGGTGAACAGCTCCCTTCCTCACTGCACCGCCTGGATGAAAAGCTTTCATCCTATAGTCAGGAGGTGTGTAGTGACGCACGGATTCTGTGCACACAGGCGAGCTCAGCGGAAGTGCGCCTCACGTGGGAAGTGTTCACTGACAGTCAGATAAACAAGCCGACGAACTCCGGGAGTAAGACACGTGGGCTTATACAGGACGGGTCTCTAACTTACAGTTAGTTCGGGACCAACGTCATGCTGACAGTGACACTAGTGACAGACCAGTGTTCGGGCCTCAAATTCTTAGGAGACAGTTTTGCCCTAGTACTGCGACAGAACAGCCGTAGACGACGGCAAGGACGACTGTGACAGTACTCCTAGGCCCGGAGACTGAACTGACATAGTGATAGTGACAGACTCGACCAGTACCTGGTGCAATTGAAGGGCCTGGGAAGAATCCTGACAAAACCCCCAAGCCAGTGTCTGGACTGACCAAGTAAGGTTGAATGTGTTTGTAAACGTGCAAGTCCTTCAGCATATAAACGAACCTCTCCACAAATTGTAGGGAAAACACTTCAGAATAAATGCTACACTGTAATGCTGAACAACTGATGTTACACTGTATTTATTCAGTTTTTCCAGTTATTGTTGCTGTTTATATATGTCAGGCTAAGGGTATATAGGGAAGCTTTTTTTTTTTTTTTTTCCCGGGGGGGGGGGGGGGGGGGGGTAGGAGGATGTCTCTGTTTCATGTTGCTCTGTGTTAGCATTTGCGCTTGGTGAATTTGTGTCATGAGCAGCATTCATATGGAGAAATGGGCGTACAATTAATTCAATCATGGGAGAAATAGTTACCTTATTTGTTCGTTATTTTTCTGTTACGATTGCCTGCCTCATTGAAGATATCCGTCACATTTTTTTATTTTTATTTTTTATTTGGACATACTCACGGGGAAAAGGGTGGATTCGAAAGGGGTGGGGAGTGTTGTCGTAATCGATTTATGCGTAGATATATAACCAATCAGAATTCTTACAAAGTTATGTCAACTTCCGGAATCCATGGACGCCTTGTAGGGAGGTTTGTACGGTCCCAGGTTCAAGATCTTACTTGATTAAAGAAAATTCTTTTTCCTCACTAAAATCATTTCGCATTGTTTTAACAGGTCATTGAAAATAAGATTTGTTTACATAGGCATGTCAATAGAATGTTTGGCATATACTCCAACAGCAGCGTTACTAAAAACAAAGCTTTAAAGCCAATTATACAAATTTTAAAACAGGTGTAAAACATCGTTTATTTACAATACTGTACGAAACGCACAAGTGAATTTTCGATAAGCTTTACATCATCAGATACTTCAAACAACAAACAGCACACATGTACAAAATCAGTATCTCTTCAGATGGCAGTCAGCAAGAGAATGTCTGCAATTTGGTATTGTTTAGTCATTTTTGATGTCTGTCTGTAACGTTTAAGAATACGTTTCTGTGTACAAAAAATATACTTTTTTGTTTTAAAGTGTGTATTAATTAAGCGCTACTTTGCTCCTTCTTCTGTTCTGTATTTATGATTTGCCTTTAACATTTCATTTAATAAACAGGCTTAAATTTATTTTCACATTGATTACAACAAAATAAAGTACATTCTAAACAAGAAGCAAACAACAAGGAACACATATCATGTGATACTGTAGGGTAAGGAAAAATAGTACACCCTAAACAATGAGAAAACAACAAGAGGCACATGCAGTGTGATATGTTTAAAGTGTAATTAAAAAAAAATAGAGATCATTAACTTGTCTTACATGTTTATGCTTCCAAAATATGGAAGAACATCTACTCCATTTAATGAATCTCAAGAAGAAATGTGTCATAATATGTATGAGGGTATGTATATCTTCAGAAAAGTTGGAATGAAAAATCTACTTACAGTCCAAGATTAGAGATCATAGTTCATGTCCAGGGGTTTCCTTAGTCACAAAAAGTGGCTTGAATAATGAATGATGCATTTTCCTATAGTTGCTGTTATGACAGTGAGATGATAGTGGGTATTGCACTCTGTATTTATTTATTAATTCTTTGTTCTTTTCCTTTCTCTGTTAACTCTGCGGGGAGTCATTAGAGCATCACATTGAAAAACAGTTCACCAGGTTCCCATAGGTGTCAACCCGGTTTTTTCTCATTTTACAACTTCCCATATTAAAAAGTCGTTTTCCCTTATTCCGAGCCCAAAAACCTTATATATTATGGAAAGCGTAAAAACATAAACAAACATTGCTGTAAATACAATGTAATACTCGGGCAGAACTTCTTGAAACAAATGGCAGTTTATGACAGTTTATGAATATCAATAACACTTACCCATCCAACAGAACCTCCTCTTCCATTCCAGCAGAATGCATCACTAGAGACAGTCTGTACATCAAATCACACACCCTATAGTAAAACACTGACAATGATGCAGAAATAAAACTTTATAAACCCATTGTTTACACACTCTTCCACTTTACCAACATCATGAGTACATCAAAGTCACAAACCAATTTGTTCTATGCATTTTCCACTCCTACCAACATAATTAGTCCATTGAAGTCAGGAGTACATCATTACTTACTGTGATCACCAAAGTTTCTAAATCAGTTTTACCCGTATTGAAACTTGTGTACAGCCGTACAGACCTGAAATCGTAGGTTTCCCGTACAGCAATACGGGAAAACCATATAGGTTGACACCTATGGGTTCCTCCAGTTTTGATGGTTGTATTGTATGCTGAGGTTTAGGTCTCTGTACAGTTTTCCTCAGTCTGTTCTGTAATGTCAGTCCATTGATTTTTCTGTCTCCACTCTGTCTTCATCCTTCAGCATGTCATTGGCATTGTTTTTGCAAGGTCATTACAGTCTTCCTTGAAGGATTTTGAAATGAAGGTCAAAATGACTTATTCTCCTCACAACTAGGGGTCTAATCTGCAAACTGGGTGTCAACTATAAAAAAGGACATTCAGGTATTTTTGCTTTTTTTCTACATTAACTATTCTAATTGATGATTTTATAACCCACCCTGTTTTTTTTTTATGTTGCAAATAATCTTTCAATAATCACACCTGAACAAAAGCATTTATGTGATCTGCCACGCTTTGGTGCACATGAGGCTGATTCATCACTGTCCTTCAACATCGTTTAGTGTGCAAACAACCAACCATTCTTGTTGAACAATTTGTGAGGTCTATCAAAACAGGTTATTGCAGTCATTTGTTTGAACACATTTCACTATGAAAGTGTGTATTCATTATGCTTAGGCAAATAAAGCCCTATTGACCACAGAAACGTGAGAAGACTTAAAACATCGAAAGAGACTATACTGCAGATGCATATCCACACACACACACACACACACACACACACACACACACACACACACACACACACACACACATGCACACAAAGAAGCACACACACACACACACAAAGAAGCGCACACACACACACACACACACACACACACACACACACACACACACACACACACACATGTGCATGACACGAATGCACATGTGCACACACACATACACACACAGACAGGCGATTCTGCATGAAATTTTAAAAAAGTAAACGTAAGCAAATAAAGAAATAAAACAAGGAATAAATATGTAAACTTAACATGGCACTGGCAGCTACACAAGGTTGGAAAAGAAAGTAAATATAAAGAAATATAGAAATGATGGAGTGAAGATTGAGTTTAGAAACTATACACTTAACCTGGCATTGGCAGCTACATACAGTGCAGTTTGCCTGTTTGGCAGTCATGTGATCTGGCATGCTCTGTTCAGGAACGTTTGCCATCCGATTGCATGGAGAATGGGAGTGCATGGCAGGGATGGGGTGGGGAAGGTGCATTATTCCTTCAGATATAGCTCCAACTTTGACATTTGTTAAACAATTTTTTTTCATCTGTTCCAACATTTTCTGAGTTTTATTCATCTGCTGAGCCTAAGTTTGGACAGTAAAATTCTTTATTATGACCTCCAGCACTGTCTCCTCATATACTGGACATGTAGCTAACTGGTAGAATGAGAAAGAAAGAGTGGATTGGGGTTTTCCAATTGGTGGGACAGCAACTGAACTTATTTGCTGAAGCATTTTTTCTTCACAGTTTTAAGCTCCTCCTAGTGTCAATCATCTTTAAAGCATTCCTTGTGATTGTTAGCTTTAATTTCCTTTGGCTTATTTCTAGGACCCCTTTGCTGTTACATAGTTGAATAGTTTGTGAGGACTTTGAGGTATTCATCCAGCAGTAGAAGTGGGTAAATTTTCCTCTTTTGGCTCCATGGTATTGTTAGCGATGTCAGGATGTTTCAGTTTGTCAAGACTGAATTTCAGACAGCTGTTTTTTACTCTCTTGTTTTTCTTCAAATGTACTGTAAAAGTCATCATGACAAGGTTGTGATCACTACCAACATTAGTTCTGTTTTAGCCCTATTAATGTATGACTTGTTCAGTATTTTCAGAAGTATATTGTCTACATAGCTGTGCTGCTGACCACTTTGTGAGTGCCGTGTCCATCGTCAGGATGCTTTATGCTCTCTGAGAATGTTGGCAAAGACCAAGTCATTGTAACTGGCAAATTCTAGCAGGTGTAGTCCCCTATCATCTGTGGGCTCTTTCCAGTAGGAGCCACAGAAATTCTTCCGGTCCTCTTGGGCATAAGTATTAACCTTGGCATTCCAGTTAGCTGAATAATGAAAACGTCTTCCCTGTCAGCCTTTCAGATGACTGGAGCTGAGAGTAGAATTCTTCAATCTGATCGTCATCATAGTCTGTTGGGAGTGCATATTTGCACTTTCATGATGTTAAATGGTTTAGGTCATGATCCTGATGGAAACTGGGTAGGACCCAATAACAAAACTGAACATGCACACACACACACACACTCACACACACACACACACACACACACACACACACACACACACACACACACACACACGCACACACACACACGCACACCTCCCATGTACATATTTGTCTTTTTCTCCTGTGTAATGCAGGACATACCCTTCTTCTGTCTGTAACTCTCAGTGGTTCATTTTAATTAGCTTTGCAGAGGTAGAGAATGTGCCATGGCTATCCATCCATGGGCAGTCCTTTCAATTTTCCAGCTTGCTTGAATGTTTGTCTGTTCCAAGTGATGAATAGGACAATGTTTCTGTGATACTCAAGTAGCATTTAATTATGAAATGGAGAGAGACAGACAGACAGACAGACAGGCAGAGAGAGAGCACAATAGAAAGTTTGCAGTTATTTTGTTTAATACAATGGTTAATAAAACTTAGGAAAATTATGCATAGCATTCCACTACAGTGAACTGATTCAAATATTGTGTGTGCACATGTTTATAATGCATATTTTCAAACAAGGATTGTGAAGACTATCAAAATTATTGATGCTGCAATGTATTAAATCAGGAGCAGAACCATGTAGATCCAGAAAAAAACAAACAAAATACACTTCTCAAACTATTGCACTGATGATTCATATACAGGATTTGTCATCATTTGTATAATCATTAACTAAAGAGATTGTGTGGAAAAAAAGCTTTTGTAACTCTCTGTGTTTGATGAATTAAGCCATTAGTGCTCCAATGATAAAAGTTGATTGAAAAATTAAGAATGATTACATTTCAAACTTTTTTTTTAACAATGTAAACATATATGTTTGTTTGAAAACATTTTTGAAAAATGTTTTAAAACAATAAAAAAGTTTACATGAAATTTTCACGATGTCAGATGCTTTATTTTCTCCCATTTTGATGTTCTCCCCAGGGAAACAACAAGAATAAAAAAGAGATGGCAGAGTGTGTAAAAGTGATTGTGCGATGTCGGCCAATGAACGACAGAGAGTATGGCTTGAACTGCCAGTGCTGCTTGACAATGGACATGGAGAGAGGGAGCTGCACTATTCAGAATGTTGAGGACTCTAAAGCTCCACCCAAGATGTTCACCTTTGATGGAGCCTATTATACAGAGTCCACCACAGAGACGATCTACAATGATATTGCATATCCACTGGTTGAGGTGTGTTTGTGTCCATGTGCTTTCTAATATACTTGTTTGGTGTGTGTGTGTGTGTGTGTGCGCGCGCGCGCGCGTGCACGCACAATTCAGAAACATTCTTTAAATCAGTAAATTGTGACAACCACAAAAAAAAAAAAAATACTAAAGTCATTAGAAAATGGGTTAATAGATCTGAATTGTATCAAAATGATTTGCTGAATATGGACGTTACTGCTTTAAAAGATATGTTAGATGATATTGCTTGCACTGATCTAATCGGCAAACAACTAACAGTTGATATTGATTATGCTTAAAAGACTGTAGGAGTAACACAAAGAAGAATGACAAAATTGGGAAGAATAATACAAATAGTAAGCATTTGAATACAGTTGAGTGCAAGAAATGCTGTGCTGTTTATTGTATGATAAAACAAATAGCAAAATTGCACAGATCTGCCATAAATCACAGGTATTTTGAGAAAATCAGTAAGAGTGATAAGAGTCTTGCGTGAAGCACACCTTACTAATCAGAATAAAGGCCAATCTAATCTCATACACTTGAAGCCAAAAAGTCCCAAAGATTACTGGAAACCAATAAAAGGTCAGCAGTATGAAAACTGTTCAGTTCCTGCTCATGGCTTATTTCAGCATTTTAAAACCTTTAATGAGCAAAATGATATGCTCATGAAGAAACTGGATTTGATCAGTATGAAGCCAAAGATTTTGATGCAGGTGTTGTGAATGATTCTATAATTGAACTTGAAATTGAACATACTGTAAAGAACTTGACAAAGTGAAAAGCTGCAGGAAATGACCAGATATGCAAATTGCAATGCTTGAAATAATCAGACAAGAAATGAGTACATCAAATCAGATAAGAAATGAGTACATCAAAGCTAGTCTACCTGTACTAATATCTTGTCTAATATCACGAATAGTGGATAGACGTTAAATGAAAGACACACACCTGTGCTAAAAGAAGTGCACTGTAAATAATTTAACAAGGTCTTGGATTCAGGATTAGTGCCAACTGAGTGGTCACTGGGTCTAATCCTACCTATATACAAATGTACAGGCAGTAAACATCCATTTTAATTGGAACTCAGTTTTAATGGAGACTCAATTGTCAAGAAGAATCAGAGTGGATATACCAGCAGTCATTTGAACATTGGACTATATGGTGTGTTTTTTTAAGTCTTTGATAGACTTAATTTTAGGCTTCACTTTGCGTTTGACTGCAGAAAAGCTTACAGTTCACTTTGGTGACAGGCTGTGTGGTGTGAACTTTTGAAAGAAGGGGCATAGTGTAAAATACTTAGTGTGTTTCAAAGTATGTACAACCATATACAGTTGTTTGTGTTTGTTAATCATTGCAGATCAGAGTACTCTGGATTCTGAGTACTCTGACAAGGAGAGAATTTGTTTCCTCTTCTGTTTTTGTTGTTTATTAATGATAAAGAGCACTATTTGGTCAACAAAAATTGTTTATGTATAGATTTGGAACTAGATATGGATGACATGAATTTAAAAAATCATGACATCCTGATTATTTTATATATAGATGATCAAACTCAATTGCATTACATGGTTATTGTAAATATAGAAGCTTGAAGTAAGTGGCAGCAAAACTAAACTAATGGTATTCTGCTGCAGAAACGGTTCACATGATATTTTTACCTATGGGAACAAAATGATTGAAGCTGTTAGTTCTGTCAGGTTCCTTTGACTTGAGTTTTCTTAAAATGGAAAGTTTTACAAAGGAAAGAAAAAAAAAATGTGAGGGCAAGCACAAAAGTCAATGTTTGCTTTGATTCAACCTGCCAAGTATCAAGATCTGTTGGTTGGAAATGTTTTATATTGTATGAAACAACAGTACTTCATGTTTTACTCTTTGGTTCTGAAATCTCGGGTTACAAAAGTTGAAATTTATGTTTAAATTGCACAGGGAGCACATGAGTGCTATGTTACATGGGAAAATTGTTTTATTTCCTGTTTCTGTATTGGTTGATAGCTAGATGACATGCTTTTAGTGTACACTGATCTCAAGTAATTCTAAATATCCTTCTAGATTATATTTTGTTTTTACTGCTCTACATCTGAAAAGAAATATATTATTCACCATGGATTGATCGTCTGTATTGTTTTAGTCAGTACTAGTTTTAACTAGATCTGGGAGTCACAAAACTTCTCTTCTGAAGATGTGCTTTGTAGAAATGTGACATTAGCTCTTCAGATTAATTGTAAACATGAGTGGGAAACTGAGTCAGAGCAAAGCAGTGAATGTCATTTGTATATACATTTTAAGAAATGTTACAAACAAGGACAGTATATTATGCAGTTATCAGACATGTTCATTTTCCCATTAATTTGTTTTCAATGTAGTTGCCATAAACTAAGTCAAGTAGACGGAATGGAACTTCCTGTGAATATCACATTTGTAATAATTGTGATATGAGTCCTTTTGGAGATCAGTTCCATTTTATCCTGGAATGCCTGAAATTCTCAGATCTTAGAAAGAAATCTATACTCAAGAAGTATGTCTACCCCAGATCAGCCCTACGGAGGTTGCAACCTTGCCGTGGTCGGAGGGCTTGTGTGGTCCAGTGATCCCCTAGGCTTTGCTGATGAGGGCATCAGTACTGGACTAGATGGTTAGTTCTTGTTAATGCTTCTAGGCCTGTATAGCCAAGTTGCTGACTGGCCTAAGCACTACATGGTAGAATTGATGCCCCTGGTAGGGTCTCCCATGTCAGAAAGGTTAAGGGTGATGGCCCTGACAAATAGTAACCCACCTTTTTCCTATTCTATCTTCTGCCTTTCTTAATGGATCTTTTCTCTCTTTGCCTCCCCTGCAAGTCTTTTTTTCCACGTTCTGTTTTCCCTAATACTTAGGTTGCTGCTATAAGCAATGGGAAAGCCCAAACTACAGCTACCTGGTGATGGGCTGAGTGGCTGATCCCAATTCAGTCGCAAAGGTGCACTGTCTGGTGTTAATGCAGGACGGTGCTAGGTGGACGGACATCATACCATGGTCATCCATTGTCCCTTCCCCAGCACGGCAGCTCTCCTGGGGTGACCATTTATTTCTGCCAGTCTTTAAAAACCTTCATGGCCACAAAAACTAAAACTGGAAAGAGAAGAAAACTGGGTTATGACCCTTCAAGGGACACGGACTCAGACATGGACATGGAAGTCCAGAAGATAATTAGGCATTTAGCCTTCTTGGCTGGTGATTCAGTCAGCGGATGGTGAACAACTGATAACGTAGCTGAGTCCCTTTGCTATTGCAAAGGGGCTGAAAGGTCTTGCAGGCACAGAGCTGAAATCAGTCAAGAGGCTGTGGGATGGTTCCCTGCCTGTGTAGGTTGACTGAAAAGTCCACTCAGACATTTTACTAAAGTCAACAAGTCTTGTGGATTATCCAATCCGAGTGTCCCCTCACAAAACTCTGAACTCTTTAAAGGGTGTCATTTGATGCCGAGAGTTGTTTGGGATATATGAGGGAGAGATGAAGGCTGAATTGGCTGATCAGGGAGTTGTAGAGGTCAGGAGGGCAACTTTCTGTAAAGGTGCAGAGAGAAAACCAACCAATAGTCTGTTCCTCACCTTTCCAAAACTGACTCTTCCAGAGTCCATAAAGGCGGGATACCTGAGAGAGAAAGTAGCCCTGATGTAACCATCCCCACTGAGGTGCTTTAGGTGTCAAAGATTTGGTCACGTCAAGGAGAAATGCCCGGGAGAGGAGGTATGTGCCACCTGTAGCAAAGCTGTTCATGAGGGCGAATGTGAATCCACAAAATCTGTGAACTGTGATGGTGACCATCCATCTTCTTCAAAAGACTGCCATGTTCGGCGAGTAGAAAGCAAAATTTAGTGTGTTAAAACAAACAACAACAAAAAAATTGTGTTCTTTGAAGCTAAACAGTTGGTGCAGGAACAGAAGGGTACCCCACTCCTTTTTTTGACTTTCAGAAGAAAAAAAAACCACTTAAGGCAACTCTGGTGAAAGCCAGTGTACAGACAGACCCATGTGGTCTCGAGCTGCTGAAGTGTCTTCTGGCTTTGGATATATTGCAAGGGAAAACGGCCATTGGTGGGGGCCTTAAACCACCAAAGGATGCAGTTCCAGTGCATCCACTAAGCCTGCAGCTGTGCGGGCTGCTCAGCAAGGAGTTCATCCCAAAATGGCCCCAAAGCAGAGGCTACCTCCCAAGGGAGGTGCCCTGACAGTGGCACCAAACAAAGTGGCGCTGGTGGAGTGTAAAGGAAAGCCTCCACCAGTGCCATAAAAGTCACTGAGTTCTTCCTCTCTGGGGAGGAAGAAATTATCTCTACTACCAGAGAGATTGAAAAAAGCAGAACTCAAACTGCAGAATGTGTTTGAAGCTCTGTATGATGAAGAGGATGTGGATATGGATGAATAGAGTCCTTGTCCAAAATGGAAAATTTTTTCAAAGGAACATCAGGAGACTGTATTCCAATTACGAGGAACTTCAGCTTTTGTGCCATGAAACTCAGCCTGTGCTAGTTTCACTGCAAGAAACTCTCCAGAGGCCTAATAAAACTTCCCAACTTTCTGGTTACAGCTTCCTGGATCAACCCGCACAACCTGCTGAACATGTTACTGGCGGGGTAGCCTTACTCATTCACAACTCTGTTCTCTATAGCCCAGTTGCTCTGCACACTCCACTTCAGACAGTGGCAGCTCGGGTTACTCTCCATGAAGCAATAAGTACAATAAGTATCTGTATCCAAATATCTATGTCACCAAACAGGACCTCATTTCACTTTTGGAGCAAGCTTCTTATACCCTTCCTGCTATTGGGCGATCTGAATGGCCATTTTCCTCTATGGGGAAGTGAGAGATCTTCACCAAGGGGTCTGCTTTTAGAGGAAGTGTTTTCAGAGTTTGATTTGTGTGTCTTAAATGGGAAATCCCCAACTTACTTTCACTCTGCTAATGGCACCACATCTTGTTTGGATCTTTCTGTTTTGTGATCCTTTGTTGTTTCTGGATTTTGTTTGGGAGTTTGATGATGACCTACATGGTAGTGACCACTCTCCTGTGTTGCTTCAGTATACAAATGCAGAAATTGAATCCTTACCAGAACGCCTCAGTTTTAACAAAGCAGGTTTAGACCTCTTTGTCACTAGGTTTCTTAATGATCTGGAAGAGGACAAGATCCTGCTCAGTGAAGATCCGGCAGGAAGTCTTTCAGATTTTATACTGAATTGTGCTAAGTCAACCATTCCTACATCTTCCAAGAAGCCCCTAATGCCCACAGTTCTTTGGCTCAGTTCTGAATGTAAGAAAATTAACAAAGCCTGCAAAAGAGCTCAATGTTGGGTCTCTGGCAGACCACCGGTGTCCAACATCCGAGCACATCAGAAATTGAGAGCAAAATCCAAACACATTTATAAAACTAATAAACGTTTGTCTTTGAAGCAATTTTGCTCTGATCTTACGTCTAAAACGTCAAAGAAATAAGCAGGGAAAATTTTCACGAAAATTAAAGGGAAGAACACTTGCCCTACTGTGAACCATCTCAAGTTTTCTGACTTTTTAATAACAGAGAAAAAAGCTGTTGCCAATCTGCTTGCTTCAACTATTGAAACGAGTTCCTCTTCTTCTAACAGATCAGCCCGTTTTGTCAAAAACAAAGCCCTCAAAGAAAAATCACCCTGCAATTTTGCATTGTATAACATGGAAGCATACAATCTTCCTTTCACTTTAAATGAAATGAAATCCACCTCACTTTCTTGCAGCGATTCCTCTCCTGGTATGGATGAAATCCATTATAAACTTTTGAAACATCTTCCGCAAAAAGGTCTGAATCAAGTGCACAACCATGTGTGGACTTCTGGGTTCTTTCCACCTTCTTGGCGAAAAGCCCTCATCATACCTATTCCCAAACCTGGGAAAGATCTTTCAAATCCATCCAATTACCATCCAATAGCTTTGACCAGCTGTATCTGCAAACTGATGGACAAAATGGTCAGTGCTAGACTCATGGGGAAACTCGAAACCGACAGCCTTCTGTCAAAAGAACAGTGTGGTTTCCACAAACATCAAACTACAGTGGACCATTCGATCCATCTGGAATCTACTCTTCAAAACACCTTTCTAAATGAACAACACACAGTAGCTATTTTCTTTGACTTGGAGAAGGCCTATGATACCACCTGGAAATCTGGGATACTTTATGATCTCCATATCATGGTTTTCAGGGTCATCTTCCACTTTTTATTAAAACATCTTTGGCAGAATGACAGTTTCAGGCTCGGGTTGGCACCACTCTCTCTCTGATGTTCACGAGCAGGAGTTGGGTGTTCCACATGGGAGCATGTTGTCTCCTGCCCTCATTAGCATAAAAATCAACAATATTGTTAATTCAGTTCAACAGGGTTCTGACTGTTCATTGTTTGTAGATGATTTTGCTCTCTTTGCAACTGGAAGCTTGTACCCAAGTGTTCAGCGCAAGCTCCATTTTTGTGAGGACAAAATACATCTGTGGTTAGAAGAAATTGGCTTTACTTTTTCTGCTATTAAGACACAGTGCATTCACTTTCATAATTTTCAACAGTTCTTTGCTGATCCTAAAATCCAAATAGGGAAATCTTCCATTCAGCTGTAAAGGAGGCCAAATTTCTGGGAGTTACCGACCAAAAGCTCAACTTTCTTAGTCACATTAAACACTTACAGACTTCTTGCCAGAAAGCTTTGAACATTCTGCAGGTCTTAGCACACACTGACACTGATAAGAAAACTTTGCTGCACCTTTACAGAGCCTTGGTCTATTCTGAACTGACTATGGTTGTGTTGCATATGGCTCTGCGAGACCCTCTTATCTGAAACTCTTGGATCCTATTCATCATCAAGGGCTTCATCTCTGTCTTCGAGCTTTCCGCACCACCCATGTGTACAGCCTGTATGCAGAAGCAGGTGAACCTTCATTATCCAACCACAGGCTGAAACTGTCCTTGAACTACTATCTGAGACTGTTCTCAGAACCAGAAAACCCTACCTATGACTGTGTTTTTAATCCTCAGTTTCAAAGTACATTTGAAAAAAATCCCAACTGTATTCTTCCGTTTGGACTTCGTATGCAGCCTCATGCGCAGAATGCAGGTCTTGATCTAGGAGTTGTATCTGACTTCTCCAAGTTTCCAGATAAGCCTCCATGGACGTTTTTCACACCAGAAATCCATTTGGATCTTGCTGCTTTTCACAAAGAATCCACCAGTTCTCAGGCATACAAGGAATTGTTTGTTGATCTCTGTACAAAATTCCCATCCTTTCAGAAAATATTTACTGATGGTTCAGAGTCTGAAGATGGAGTGGCTTGTGCAGCCTATTTCCCAAGTGCTCCTTCTCAGATATTATTAGAACATATTCTGTCAGATACTTCTGTTTACTCTCCTGAACTTACAGCTTTGGTTCTAGCACTGAAGATGAAATCTCAATTTGCAAACAAACACTTTCTGATTTTGTCTGATTCAGTGTCAGCTTTGGAGACCATAGCTGGCCGTAACCTCCATTATCCGAACTTTGAACTTTAAAAAAAAAACTTTTTACCTCTTTGAAGGCGGAAAGTCACAACATTGTTCTTGCTTGGGTTCCTGTTCATGTGGGCATCAGGAGAAATGAAATGGCTGATCATCTGGCCAAGAATGCCACAACAAGGAAACTATCTAACATATCTGTCCCCTACTCAGATTTGAAACTGAAAGTTAATGATTATGACAGAGACCTCTGGCTTGAGGACTGGAATGCACCGACGGATAACAAGCTCTTCCAGATCCATCCAAACCTAAAAGAGTTCCTCTCATCTACCTCTTGTGGTCGCAAAGAAGAAATGGTTTAATGCGGGCTGCACACTGGCCATTCGTTTTTAACCCATCCGTATCTTTTAAAGAGTGAAGAAGCTCCATGGTGCATTCCATGTCATGTACCACTCACAATGAAACATTTTTTTTAGAGCGTTGGGACTTTCATGATGTCAGACATAAACATTTTACAGCAGATTCCATGAAAACCTTGTTTAGAGATGTTCCACCGGATGTGATCTTTGAATTTCTTAAAGAGATTAATATTTTTAATCTAATGTAAGATTTTACAGAAGAAAGATTTTTAACAAAGTTTCTGGTGTGTTTTTAGAAGATGTATTTTAAAGAGATGTGTGATTTTTTTTTTTTTTTGATAACTTGTGAGTAGACTTCAATGTGGTGACAGCCCTGATGTGGCCCTTTGCGGTCGGCTGGGCCATAAACAACATTACCTTACCTTACCTTACCTTACCTTACCTTACCTTAACCCAAATCAAAATTTAATCTTTGCACTTTCTTGTCAGTTGGTAAAGTTATCAGCTTGAATTAGCTAAATTTATTCATTTCAATAAGATGACAATTTCTTGTCTGCGGTTTGCTAATTTACTTTTTTAGTTGCAATGCTACAGTTTTTTGACGTTGATGTTTGCTAAGCGTTATTGAACTCATATCCTCCTTGCCTTAATTAGGGTCAAAGAATTAATCAAACTTTAAACTTATTCTTGTGTGGTGTATGTGTGTGTGTGTGTGTGTGTGTGTGTGAACACTTTCTTTCTCAGACCATCATATTGTCCCTTTGGCCTATGAGGTGTGGAAACTGTTGATCACGTTATTTGTATGGAATCTTCATAGATCAAAGAAGTCTCAAATTATTACTTTTGCATTTTCATAATGCTGCCTTATAACCCATTCTTTTTTCTATGTGTGTCAAATCCAGAGAAATTGAAACAGACAATTTAATTTGTATCATCACGAAAGTGTTTTATCTTGCATGTTGGTTTTTCATGTATTGTGTTTGGAATTTGAAGTTTTTTTCCTTATACTATAACAGATTTTAACATTATACTTGCTTTAAAGATGCTTTAGAAATGTGCAGCCTAATACTTCTTTGGTTTGTTTGCTTACAAAAAGACAATAAACATGTTGTTACGTTATTTTGTTTCAGATTTTAAGATCACTTCTGAAAAATTTACTTGTGTGTAATGAATCAAAATTGTAACAGTATAGTAGCACAAGGTAAAGTAGCAGTCTGGTGATGCACACATTGAATGGTGTGAAGTGGCTGACTGGTCCAATCACTATGAACAGGGAGTGACTGAAGGCTACAATGGCACCATATTTGCCTATGGACAGACAGGATGTGGAAAGTCATTTACCATGCAGGGGATTGCAGAACCAACATCACAGAGAGGCATCATTCCCAGGTATATTTTCACAATCATGGGCGTGCAAACATGTATGCACGCACATGTACTTAAAAAATACACATAGAAACACACATACACAAACGCACACACATACTGATACACATACACTCTCTCTCTCTGTCTCTCTCTCACATACACACACACACACATACACAGACACACATATGCAAACATACACTTAAACACATGCACGCGCGCGCGCGCACACACACACACACGTACAGACGCGCGCGCACGCACACACACACACACACACACACACACACACACACACACACACCACACACACATGCGCACACACACACACACACACACACACACACACACACACACACACACACACACACACACACACACACACACACACACACACACACACACACACACACACACATACACACACACATTCTCTCTCTGCCTTTTCAAATCTTCCTCCCTCCACCACTCTCCCCTCCTTTTTTATTGTTAATTTGAATTATTTTACACTCTGTCAGTCTTCCTGTTTGTGGTGTACAGTTTTTTTTAACTGAAAAGAAAGGCCAGGTAGGTCTTCTGAGAGAGAGAAAGTGCCACCTGTATGTGGTCTGTCATATGAATTCAGAGCCTTTGACCACATCTTTGAGACAGTGAGCGTGACTGACAACTGCCAGTTTCTGATCCATGCTTCCTATTTGGAGATCTACAATGAAGACATCCATGATCTACTTGGCAAAGACACCAAGGCAAAACTGGACTTGAAAGAACACCCCGAGAAAGGGGTTTATGTATCTGGTGAGTATTTCTGTTGTTTTGATATGTAACTGCTGAGTGTGTATGTTGTTTCCGTTTTTCCGCTCAGTATGAATCTTATCTCTGTTTGTCAGGTTCGTTGCTACATTGTTTCTGTTTTGCTCTGTAGGTTTACTATTCTCATGTATTTCGTCAGTGTATTTGCTCTCATGTGTTTGCTCAGTATGTTTATTGTTTTCAAGTGTTTGCTCAGGGTGTTTATGGTTTCTTGTGTTTCTTCAGTGTGTTTATTCTGCTCAGTGTGTTTTATTGTTGACATAGTACATTGTCATTTATATGTGCTGTTAGTGTTCACTTTGTTTGGTATGATTTTTTTTTCAGTTCTTTAGTATGTTGGTTTTTTGTGTGTTTTTTTTTATAGAGCTTGATATGTTGGCATAATATTTTGCAGATATTTTTTTAATAGTTGCGACCATCTGCTATTCCTCCCAGTGGCATTATTTTCATGCTATTCATTTAACAGTCTCATAAACCACTGCTCCCAGACTTCTGTCACTGTGCCAAATCTAACACTATAGGAAGCTATGAAAATGAGGATTCTGCTTCTCTTGAGGCTCACAGTCAGTGCTTGGATTTTTTTTTCCATTGTGATTCTCATTGTAGTTTTTGTTGCTTCATCTAGGCTTGTGTCAGCCAACCTGTACTCAATATTCACAAACAAAAAAGAAGAAACAAGTGGTAGACATTTTCACATAAACTTGCTGCTGTGGTTTAGTTGCAGGCTGTTGTTGTGAGACTGTGGGTTCAGTGCCACTAGAGACAAAACTTGTTTATAGGGTTTTCGGCCATGACTGGTTCCTACCCAGAATCATTTTTGTGAGCTCACATGAGAGGACTGATACCAGACTTTTGGGTATTATCAACTGAATGGATGTATGTCTGAGAATGTTGCACCATGTTCATGTTCAACGCACATCTCTTGGGCCTGACTGATGCCAGGATATATGATGAAGGGAAAAGGGTCTGCTAATCATGTAGTTTCAGATCAGGAAGGATCATCTTAGCATTATCTCCACCATTTTCATGTTTATTGATCATTAGGAGGAAGAATCAGTTACATGCTTGGAATGTTCAGGGCTGTCAATGCACCCTGTGCACAGTGTGAGAGACTGCTCACTGATCATGGAAAAAGGCTGGAAGAACCGGGCGACAGGAGCCACGCTGATGAATGCAGACTCCAGTCGCAGCCATTCCATCTTCACCATCTTCATGGAAATGAGCTCCTTTGATGACTCAGGAGAGGAACATATCCGTGCTGGGAAACTCAACTTGGTGGATCTGGCTGGCAGTGAGCGACAGGCCAAAACAGGTAGAGTAAGAGATGTGTCTGTGTGTGTTTTAGTTTCCATATTTTTCTGCTTTCTGTTTTTAATTGGCCATTCTTCTCTGCCTGCTGCTTTGAATGACAGTGAAACATTCCAGCAAAGAGTTTCCATCCTGAGACTTCACCCCTACCCCTCCCTTCCCTCTCCATTATAGACTATTTTTCTGGAATGCTTTTTTCTGTGTTCTAGATTTATCTGCCACCTAAAACTCTGTCTCATTTACAGTGGTAATTATTTCCTAGAAATTAGAGGGTCATACCGGTGTGCGAAACTTGTTTCCAAATTTTCTGGGGATTACAAAAATATTTAAGGGGTCACACTTTATAGCTATTGGAAAATGTATTGAACACACACATGCACACAGACACGCACACATGAGCATGCTCTAACTGGCTGAAACACAAAGAAGAGAATAAGACAGAAATAGATAAGAGAGGAACTAATGATGAAACTCTCCAGATTATGTTGAACATTATTCACTGAATCCAGATTTGTGTTCCATTGTTAGTAAAGATTATCAGTTCAAGTGAATCAGTGTGGGCTCATTCATTATCTAGATATCAACAGTAAGACTTGAAATCTGTGATGTCCTCTTAATCATCAAAGCTGTATTCATCAGAATTTGCATCATGTAAACCATATCTGTCACTGTGTTGGTGTCGAAATATTTGATTCCTTGACCAAATTCCAGTTGCCATACAACAATCATTGGAAGATCGGTGACTAACGAAAGGGGAGCAATGAAAATTCATGGAGCCTCTGATGAAACCATGCAGTTTGACCACTCTTTTACTGTGCGCAACAGTTTGTACATCCATGTAACACAGCCATTTGAATTATCTGAGCCGGTCATGCAGCTAGACGTTTGTTCCATTTGATGGATTATCACCCGCAAGCCACAGTTGAGCTGTCAGTTTAGATTTTGAATAGCTGAATTTTTTATCTTTGCCAGCCTTTCCTGGTTGGTGGAACCATGTGATCTTGGGATCCAATCATATACTGAGTAGTCTATTTTGAAGGCTCTTGTTGGTTTTCAGTAGAGTTCTCAAACAGATGTTGATTCAGAATGTTCTAAAACAACGAGGAAAGTTCAGGATTTCTGGCAGTCACATTAAACAGGGTCCATACCATCCTCAAAGAGCCTTGTAGGCTGTTTAGGATCATACTTATTATGGAGCAACTTGTTATTTTATTTGGCTTGCAACTTAAGACAAAAAGCTATGATGTATTTTAGAAAGTTCAAGGTCGTGTTAACGACGCTCCCAGGAACGTATATAAACGGAACCAACAGTATGGTGTCAGAAGTGGGATCAGATTCATCATAGTTAGAAAATTAGAGGCTGCAGATTTAGATCGTAAACCATGCAAGGACTGAAACCGACTAGATCGTTTTCATTCAAGCCAGAAGAGGGGCCGATGTGGATCCAAGAATTTTGTCGCTATTGCAACGCATCAAAGTTAGCGAGAGAAGATGGAGAAATTCAAAGGGATACCTTACTTTAGGCAATGAGTACAGAATCTGAAAAGGTTTTTCAGACTTGGCAGTTTGGTGGGAGAACTGTTGAAGAAGGAGAAAATGCACATCAACAGAGAGAAACTGATCCAGACTTTGAAACTCTTGTACAGAAATTTGACTCTTATTTCATTGTCAAGAGAAACATAATTCATGAGAGAACAAAGTTCAGGAGTGCAGGCAGGGGCAAAACAAGATGGTAGAAGACTTCTACAGATCTCTGAGATCTCTTGTGCAAGTACTGTGAGTACCAAGACTTAGAAGACCAAGTTAGAGATTGTTTTGTTGTGGGTCTTGTTGACAAGAAGCTGAAAGAGAAATTGAAGCTCATGCATATGCATTAACTTTGACTAAAGTTCTTGAGATCGCAAGACAGCATGAACAAATTAAACAACAGCCGAGGGAGCAGGATACTAAAACTCACAGTGATGAAAAGATGATGCAAAGAGTTGTTACATCAAGAGTAAACATTCTGGTACAGGTCGGGTTAGAGCTTATGCCTGTGGCAGAGGTCATGGACACTCAGTCGCGAACACAGCAGATTGGAAACAAGTGTGATTGTTGCGGTCGTGGACACGCAAAGGAAGTACCTTGCCCTGCAAAAGGCCAGCTATGCCAACTGTGCAAAAAGCGGGGACATTTTAGGATATGTTGTGTAGCAATGTACATGAAGTTATGAAGTTGAGTCAGGCTTATCGAGAAAAAAATGACACTAATTCAGCAGAAGATGAAGTTTTCGAGTTAGATGCAATTGAGACAAAAGTCATCACCAATAACTCTAAAGCATGGCTGATGACACTAAAGATAAAAGGAATTGATGTGAAATTTTAGTGTGGCCTCAGAAGAATGAGGTAAACAAGCTCACCTTGGCCTTCTGCGCATGGCGGAAGTGGGGTAGGCTTCACTTGACTGTCTTATCACTGTCTTATTACTGCATTAGCCACAAAATCTTCGGCCTGGCAGAGCTGACTAACTGCCGTTGAATGCTATGGTCTGACATGGTAAGTATACTAGCCAAACAGGGAGTATAAGAAAAACTCCCCATATTGATTCTGGTGCAGATGTGTCAATCATCAGTGAGAAGAACACATATGAATATTTCAAGAAGAAGTCAAATTAATCAAGCCAAAATCGTCTGATACTTAGCTCTCCTGGAGGTAGTCTTACCACAAGAGGAGAGTTCTGTGCCAAGACTGTATGCAAAAAGAAAACATTCAAGTTTTGAGTGGTCGTGGTGAGAAGTAGAACAGGCAGCAACTTCCTCAGTAGAAACGCAGCTGAAAAAATGGGCCTAGTCACTTGAATTGAAGAAGTTCACAACAACGTGTTTGGTTCAACAGGACTTCTACAAACTGAGCCAGTCACCATTACCATGAAACCAGTTGTGACACCGTACTATGTTAGTACAGCACACCGTGTACCTTTCCCACTGAAGACAAAGGTCAAAACAGAGCTTGAACGGGTGGAAAAGGCAGGGGTCATCAGAAAGGTCACTGAAGCAACTGACTCATGTGCACCAATGGTGCCAGTTGTGAAACCCAGTGGCAGCATATGTACATGCGTAGACTTCAAGAAACTGAATGCAGGTGTCCGAAGACCACATTGCATGTTACCTAACCTGGATGACATTGCACCACAGCTCGGTAGCAAATACTTTAGCGTCATCGATGCCTCCAGTGGTTTTCATCAAATACCACTTTCAGAAGAAAGTTCACTGTTAACAATGCTCATCACTTTCTATGCATACAACACAGTGCCTATGGGAATTTTGCTTGGACCTGGATGTTTCCAGTTGAAGATGAAAGAGGACTTTGGAGGGCTTAGATGGATGTGAAGCAATAATGGATGACACAGTCACATATGGTCGAACAGAAGAAGAACATGATAAGCAACTGAACGCAGTTCTTCAAAGGATTGAAGAAAGAGGATTGAAACTACACAGACAGAAGTGTCATTTCAAACAAACTGAAGTGAAGTTCTTCGGACATATCATCAATTCACAGGTCATCCAAGCTTCACCTGAGAAAGTGAAAGCTGTGACAGAGATGCCAGCGCCAAAAACCATGACAGAGCTGAAAACCATAATGTGGTATGTTTAACTACCTGAGCAAGTTTGTACCGGACATGGCTACAGAAATGAAGCCTGTCATGGATTTACTAAAGAAAAACACAGTTTGGAGTTGGGGGCCAGTGCAACAGAATGCTTTTGAAACTGTAAAGAAGAAATTGTCTTCTACGCCAGCACTTGGATTCTACAGTCTAGAGAGAAGAACCATAGTGAGTGCTGATAGCAGTAGCTATGGACTTGGTGGAGCTCTTATGCAATGGGAAGGAAACACCCTTATTCCAATTGCATATGCTTCAAGAACCTTAACTGATGCAGAACAGAGATATACTCAAATCGAGAAAAAGTGTTTGGCTGCCACATGGGCCTGTGAAAAATTTTCAAAGTATTTGGTTGGACTGAATTCATTTGAACTACAGACTGATCACAAGCCTTTAGTACCTCTGATAAAGAGCAAGGACCTCGACAAAGCACCAGTGCGATGTCAGAGATGACTTATGAGACTCATGCGGTTCAGAGCTGAAGTTGTTCATGTCCCTGGAAAGGAGATAGTGATGGCCAATGCCCTGTCCAGAAATCCAGTGCCTCACTCAAAGGAAGATGAAGACAATGTTAGTTCCTACGTTGGCATGGTCGAGTTAAACTGGCCAGTGTCACAGAGGCTTCTAGATCATCTTCGCACAGGAACAGTGCATGACCCAGAGCTGCAGCAAGTGATTGGCTACATACTGAATGGTTGGCTGTCTCAGTCTCCACCCAACCTCCAGCAGTACCATCAAGCACAAGGAGAGCTGTTTGTAGTCAGTGGACTGGTAGTGTACAATGGTCGCATTGTAGTTCCAAGTAACCAAAGAAAAGAAATCCTTGACCAGCTACATGAGACTCATCAAGGACTGCAGAAATGCCGTCAAAATGCACAGTCTTTAGTTTGGTGACCAGGACTCAGCAGGGACCTCAAGCAGTTCATCAACTCATGTCAGGTGTGCAGGTCCAACAGACCTTCACAGCATCAGGAACCACTCCTCCCTACCCCTTACCAGAACAACCCTGGCAACGCTTGCGTGCTGACCTGTGTTCCTTCAAAGGCAGAGATCATCTAGTAGTTGTGGACCACTACTCACGGTGGCTCGAGTTGCTACCACTGCATTCAACAACTGCAAGCATCATCATCAAGAAGTTTATGCAGCTGTTTGCCACCCATGGCATACCTGATTGTATAGTTACTGACAATGGACCTCAGTTTCAGTGCATTGAGTTCAGGCTGTTTTCAACAAAACAGGACATTCGGCATCAGACAAGCAGTCCAAGATATCCTCAAGCAAATGGAGAAGCCAAGAGTGCCGTTAAAATAGCCAGGAAACTACTCCAGCAGCAGTCACTTGAGTTGGGTTTGCTGAATTACAGATCAACAACACACTCCAGTACAGGTGTGTGTCCAGCGGTCGCTCTCATGGGACGACAACTTCAGACCAAAGTACCCAGGCTGCCAGAACAACTAAAGCCTCAGGGAACCAAGGATGCTGAAATTCGCCTAGTTGACCAAGAGAACAAGAAGCAATACAAGCAAAACTATGACAGAAAGCATGGAGCGCAGTTTTTGTCAAATCTGAATGTTGGAGATTATGTCCTAATGAAGACTGACACACAGAAAACTTGGGATGATTCCGGTACAGTTGTTGCAGCTGATCCAGATAATCGCACTTACCTCATCAACTCACCTGCTGGTGTTGTTTGTAGAAATCGGAAACATCTATAGCAAGTACCTCCATCACTGCTGCATCAAGACAGTTATCTTCCTGAGGCTGAAGAGCCCATCAGCAGCAGCAGACCCAGCTGACACGGATTCACTGTATGTGATACCTCCCCCCTGTCTTCCCAAAGAGGTCACGACTTCAGCTTCACCACCACCATCAAAAACTTTTCAAAGTGTCACGCATATGTACAACACCAGGGGTTCCAGTGGTTACACTGCCAGAAATCACTGTGTTACACTTAGACTAATCACAATTTATCACAGTTATAATTTCATTTTCAGTTCCACATTAACATTAATAACAGTGTAGGAAAACAGTTTAACATTTTCTTGATTTTGACATTTAATCGTTTTAAAAAAAGAAAAGAAAAAGAGGAAATGAAGACTTTATGAAAAAAAAAAGGAGAAAAGTGAAGACTATGTTCATCAGCTCAGTTTGCTTACAAGGCAGCTCAAACTCTATTAAGAACTTTGCTGTGACTGATCAGTCATATTTATATTTCTGTGACTTTAAATGTTAAGCTTTAAAAAAAAAGTAACTGTTAAAAAAAATAAAAAAAGAAAAGAAAGGGAGATGTTTAGGATCATACTTATTATGAAGCAACTTGTTATTTCGTTTGGTTTGCAACTTAAGACAAAAAGCTATGAGGTATTTTAGAAAGTTGAAGGTCGTGGTTAACGGCGCTCCCAGGAACGTAAATAAACGGAACCGACAGTTCATCTGAGCTTGCATGTTGTTATTACAAAACATAGGCCTTGGAATCCTCCTGTCCTCTCCCCCCCCCCCCCCCCCCCATTGCCTCTTGCCCTTCTTCCCCCATTCCATTTTAAGTTATTGAAAGTCCATGAGAACTAGACTTCCTATGGAGGTGCTTCATAAGTCCTTGAAATTTGTTGTGACACTGTCTGGAAATACAAATTTGAAGAAGTAGGAACAAACAGAGACCGTAGTTCACAAAACGGAAGGCAGGGACAATCTAGAAACGTGTCTTGCATGTGTAAATGACTGTGATTTGGTTGCACTGTCATTTATTGCAATTGTATCTGTTTTAGTTAGCTTGTGACAAGTATCAGTATACATGTGTACTATACTGTGCTTTCTGCATGCTGTTTCTCATCATTTTCATTACATTCATAATCTTTTAAAATCAATTTCAGGCTTTGAAACAATATTCTTTTTTTTGCCTTGTTTTTAATTGGTAGGCCTTGTGAACCTCATGAGAGGTAACACTGGCTTCTGTTTATGTGTGTGTGTGTGTGTGTGTGTGTGTGTGTGTGTGTGTGTGTGTGGTTGAATGTGTGAGTGTGTATGTATGTATCAGATATGGGAAGAATGGTATGAAAACAAATTTATGTAGCATATAGATAGATAGATAGGTAGGTAGGTAGAAGATAGATGGATGGATAGACAGATAGATAGAAGATAGACACATGGATTAAAACAAACTGAAAATCTTTTCCTGCAGGGACAAATTTAATCAAATTCAAGTTTTCGCCATAAAGGCTTCTTCCCAAGGAAACCCTAGTGGTGGAAGCTCGAATTTTATTAAATTGGTTCTTGTGGAGAAAGATGTTCAATTTGTTTTCATTTATCATATTGCTAAATACCTTTTGACATCATTGTGTTTTGGTGCAGTGCGGGCTTTACCTCAGAATTTAATCGGTGAAATAAGAGAGAGAGAGAAATGAAATAAGAGAGAGAGAGAGCAAAGAGAGAGAGAGAGAGAGAGAGAGAGAGAGAAAGCAGGAGAGAGAGAGAAACAAAGAGGCAGAGATGATATTAACATCACTCCACATTCTTTGCAGTTAGATTGATGAACCTTTCTGAAATTCATGTGTTTAAAGGAACAAAAAAGAGGATTGTTATGTTTTATGTGATCAGGAGCGACTGGTGATCGACTGAAAGAAGCGACCAAGATCAATTTGTCATTGTCTGCTCTTGGAAACGTAATCTCAGCCCTGGTGGATGGAAAGTCCAAACACATCCCCTACCGTGACTCCAAGCTCACTCGTCTTCTTCAGGTAGTGCATAGGCATACAACACTGTACAGAATTTGTCATCAGGTCTATGAATTTCTGCATATTCAAAGTCTAAGAGCTTGTCTGTGAAACCAGGGGAAAGAAAAAGATATGAAAACTTGAAGGTGACAGAAAGTGTTTCCTATGTGGGTATGTGAGAAGCTGGAATTCCAGCTTTTTATTGTACTAGTTCTGACTGTAGCCTGCTCCACTAAAAAAAAACTAATTTTTCATGGCTACCACAGTCAAGCTCTGAGAGAGGAAAACAAATTGCACACCACTCACACCATTGAATAGACAGAGTTCTTACAAGTTTGTACATCAGTTAAGCACCATGATTACAAGAGCCAAAGTCATTGAAAGTAATCCACCAAGCCAACTTGATGCATTCAAAGTGTTTTCCAAGAGTTTGCTCTCGAACCAACTGAAGAAGCCATCAAGTATGGGATTTTTTAAATGACATCAGCCCTCAGGGTTTAAGATTTGACAGAAAACAGCCACATGAAATAAAAGAGCTAGAAAAACGGCTTCTGGATAGATGGAGGAGGAAAACATCCTCATACAGCTTGAAAGTGTGTTGCCAAAGAAGCCAAGGCAAACAGATGTGCAGTAGGAAAATTGTCTAAGTGTCATCAACCAAATTAAAGAAAAATCTTAATCTCAACAAACCCTCTTTTAAGCTTAGAATCGATGCTTTGGTGTGCATTATTATTGACGAAGATTTTAATCCAGGACTGACCAGTGTATAACCTCCCACACTGAACCCCTCCTCCCCCTTCTGTCTCTCATTACATCCTTAATTCGGCCAAAGACTGTACTGATGATCAGAGGGAGAGAATGCGTGGGTTGGGGATTGAGGGATGTGGCGCAATCCATGCGTTACTAGTGACAGGCCAGATTTTATGAACTGACCTTTATTTTTAGGTCAATGGTCTTCGCAAAGTCAGTTGAGAATGTACACTACGTTGCCATGTCATTTTACATGTTTGCCTTATATAAATGTAAATACTGATGACTTCTGGAACTGAAAAACTGGCCTGTTTCCAGATTTATGAAATTGATTTGGATAAATCAGTTCATTCAGATTATTCTCAATCAATCAATGGCAACAGTATTGCAATGCATTTTTGTAAAAAAAAAAACATGCACTGATCACGAATGCATGCATACACCAACACACACACACACACCCACACACACACACACCACACACACACACGCACACACTAACTACACTACACTACACATACACACACACACACACACACACACACACACACACACACACACACACACACACACACACACACACACACACACACGCGCGCGCGCGCACACACACATACACACACACATACACGTACACACACTGACTGACTGAAACCAATTTATTGTCAGATTAACTCAAGGTTGTACTGATGTACACACACACACACACACACACACACACACCACACACACACACACACACACACACACACACACACACACACACGTGCATACATGTGTACATACAAGCACACACACACACACACACACACACACACACACACACACACACACACACACACACACACACAAAACACACACACACACACAACACGCACATGCATACGTGTGTACTTACAAGCACACACACACGCACACACACACACACACACACACACACACACACACACACAACACACACACACACACTACACACACACACACACACACACACACACACACACACATACACACACAGTACACACACACACAGCACACACACACACACACACACTACACACACACACACACACACACACACACACACACAAATGATCTGAGTTGACTCTCTTTGGAATGAGTTTATTAGGCTAACTGTATTTCTTGCCACTTCCATTCATGAGTGTTCTTATCTTGGCCATGCTCCACCTCCCACTCAAATTCCAGCTCTCTAATTTCACTTCCAGCTATGTTTGTCTCTGACATTGTACAGTGTGTGCAGATGAGTGATAAGGTGTGCATGAACTGAAAATAGTACAGAACAGGAATCGGAGCCGGTGTGTGCGATGTCAGTGTTCATTTTTATTAGTATGTACACTGCATAAACGGTAGGCATTGTTTGTACAATGTATTTGGTGTGATGCTGATAGTCAGCAAAAATCTTTATGACGAGCTTTTGGACCTCATATGCACCTATGCTGTGTGTGTGTGTGTGTGTGTTGTGTGTGTGTGTGTGTGTGTGTGTGTGTGTGTTGTGTGTGTTGAGAGAGAGAAAAAGTTGTAAATATGCTGGGGATTGATACGTGTGCTCACATAATGTTGAAGATGATGAGAGACAAAGGTGCTTGATGCAGTGCTGCTCATGTCCTTTTATAGACTAAAATACTTGATGCTTGATCTGGTGTCATCATTTTATACCATCACCCTTCACTTTCTCTTCTCCATTATCATTATCATTGTTGTCCTTATTGTTCTTATTCTCTTCTCTTTTTTTTGTTTTTCATCATCATCATTATTCCCATCATTGTTGTCATTACGGTCTCAGCCTCCTCTGTTTTACAAAAAATCTAGTGTGTTTCAGAAGGTTAACCCTGAATGTCTGTGCTAGCACAAAGCCCAATCCAGTCTGCAACACAGGAATGTGCTGCAATTTTCACTGGACATTTGAATGATGAACTTTGACAGATCCTGTTCTCTTGGAATGAATGGTAATAGCATACTTGTTTGAGAAGCAGAACTGTGCACGATGTGTGTGAATAACTTCACCCTGATAACTGCCAGCACGAGATTCAATACTGAAAGTGATTTTTCTGCTAAAATGATATGTACAGAATACCTATCTGACTACTGATTGCCTTTTTCCTACCTGGCCTGTGCTTCTCCAGGTACTGTAGAAGAAGAGACATGTAGGTTCCAGTGCACATCCAATTTGTTCAGGACAGCTATAGGCTTGTGTACGTTTGGAAAGTTTGCTTTCAGCTCACAAAACATAGACATTTTACCAGTGGAATAAGAAATTGCTTTTGCTTCCTGGAGAGTCTTGCCACATCGTTCTTGACCCCACCACTTATAAGGCAACAGACAAAGAACTTTTCTTCTATGAAATACCCAACAAAAGAAAAAAAGATGAACAGACGTTTGCACTGTTACAGACAATGCGTTGTCTGCTAAAGAAGCCTCAGTCAGTCTTATAATTATTATATTACTAGCTAATTGAAATAGACTCTTTATTCTGGCTAATCAGAATGCAGTTTGATATTGCACTGTCTGCTACAACAGCCTTAGCATGGTCAACGATGAGAGGAAAATGCTCACACTGAATGTGTGAGTTTTGTTTTCACTGAACTTATTTATTGATCTCATTGAATCTTAAGAAATGCACTTGTCTTTTTGCATTGTGTGCTACAAAAAATGTTGCTTTGCACTGCATTTGTGTGTTTATTTGTTTTTTGTTTTTTTTATCATCACTGCAGTCTGCTTCACTCTTCTGGTCATAATCTTACCTATAATTGCTAACAAATCACGCACAAAAATGACACATTTTGAAGGGATAATTCATATTAATACTTCACCAGAACCTTTAAGTGAGAAATGATGATTTTGTTTGTTTGTTTGTTTGTTTTTGTTTTTTTGTTGTTGTTTTTTTTTTTGGGGGGGGGGGAGGGGGGGGGAGTATTTTGCACCATTCAGCAAGACAGTCAACACACTACATGCTGCAAATTTCATGATCGGAAGTAAACTTCCCAAAGACCTGTTGAAGCGGTTCTGTAAGTTTACAAAAGGCCCAGTGAAGCTTTTAACAAACAGTTGCCTACCTCTCTTTCTAATGTACCTGGCATGTCTTCAAGAACCAGGCTGGCGAGAGCCGTGTATGCTGGCATGCAACATTGATTCCAGATTTGTATGAATAAGGTCCAAAAGTGGGACAAGAAAAATGGGTTTACTTTTTCAAGCATCTAAACTCAGTGTATCCATTTTCACAATTTTCGACAGTACTTTGATGCCCCTGACATTGGGCTGGATAAATACACCATTCCAGCTGTGAAGGAAGCCAGGTTTCTGGGAGTTACCTTTGATCAAAAGGTGAACTTTAAAAAGTCACATCCAACATTTGAAAACTACTTGTCAGAAAGCAATTAATATTCTATGAGTTGTGGTATATACAAATTAGATTACACTGATTAAAAAAAACCTCTTCTCCATTTTTACAGGGCTCTGATCTGCTCCAAACTGGATTGCAGCTGTGTTGCTTACAGTTTTGCCAGACCTTCTTACTTAAAAACTCTGGATCCCATCCACAATCAAGGGCTTCCACTCTGTCTGGGTGCATTGCACACCATCCCAGTATACAGTCCATAATCAAAGGTGGGGAACCGTCCTTCTCCAATCGTTGGCTGAAACTTTCTTTGAACTATTGTTTGAACCACCTCTTTGAAGCCCCAAACCATGCTCATGACTGTGTTTGTAATCTGAAGTTCCTCAAGAAATTTGAAGACACTCACAGTTCCATTCTACCCTTTGGAATTTGCATTCTTTCCCATTTGAACAGTGCAGACATGGATTTTGAAGTCGTGTGTTATTCATCCAGATTTCCTTGTGACTCACCCTGGAGATCCACTTTGATCTGGCCTCATGTCACAAACACTTCACCAGCTCTTTGACATGCTTGATATTTTTTGCCAAACTTGGTTTCAGATTTCCATCTTTTCAAAGAATATTTGCTGATTCAAGTCTAAAGAGGGAATTTCTTCTGCTGTGTATTGTGCTACAACTCCTTTGCAGAGATGTTATAAGCACATTCCCACAGACAGCTCTATTTACACTGCTGAGCTGACAGTGTTGGCCCTCGATCTTCAAATGGCCTCTTAATGAAAACTGAAGACTCCCTCATTCTCTTGGACTCCATTTCTGCTTTGGAAGCCACTGCCACCCCAAATCTCAAGTACCCATGACTGCTGAATTTGTTTGAACTGTACACCTTTCTGAAATCTGATGATTTCAACCTTTTTTTTCAAGGGTTCCTGATTATGTCAGCATTCAAAGCAATGAAGTGGTCATCAACTGGCCAAGAATACCAAAAATAAGGAGTTCAGCAGATTTTCTATACCTCACATGAATCTGAAACCCAGAGCTCTGGCTTAAGTCAAAGACCTTTTGCAAGAGTAATGGAATTCACAGACGGATGGCAAGGTCTTCCAGGTTTGTCCAAATCTGAAAGAGTTTTTGCTTTGTGTCACTGGTGGCCGTAAAGAAAAAACAGTTGTGTGTTGCTTGCACACAGAACTCTCCTTTTACACATGCTAATATCTTTTAAGAGGTGGAGAAGCTCCTTTGTGCATTCCATGTGATGTACTATTCTCTGTAAAGCATGTTCTTGTAAAGTGTTGGGACATGCATAATATCAGACATAAACACTTTGCAGGAGACTCCATGAAGACCTTGTTCAGAGATGTCCCATCTGATGTGATTTTTGATTTCTGAAAGAGATCACCATTTTTAATCTGATATAAGATCGGAAATGAAATGAGGCAGGGAACAGTAAACGATAAACAGTAAACAAGTGGGGTATTTTTTGCTCCCATAAGAAAACCTAACACAGAGTAACTTTTATTCAAGACTGGCACAGCCTTTTAAACTTGAATAAAGTCAGACAAATACATAGACGAACAATCTAATAGTGGGGGAAAAAACAAGCGCAGGCCAACAACTGAACTGTCTTTGTAGTAATGACTTGGCAAAGATTGTGGTTTGGGGGGGGGGGGAGGAGTTTGAAGATGGAGAAACTGGGAACATGAAATTAAGAAAATATGCTACAGATATGAAAACTCTTCACTAGCTGCATAAGGGAACCATCGCAATCCCTTTTGAAGGTAGATCTATTTGTATTGCCTCTCGGAGCAGGCAAGAGGTGGACAAGGGGGTGAAACAGTGGAGTTTGTAGTCTGTTTTGTAATTATAGTTTAATGGTAGATATACTAGTGATGGTAATGATTATGGTGGATTGATAATAGTGCTTAGTGGTGAGGGATAGAAATGATGAAAAAAAAAAAACCTTAATGGGTGGTGATTGTGATCATAGTAGTTATATGTGGGTAGTTGTATGTGGGGTGGGGGTAATGCTAATCATGATTGGAAAGGAATGGAAGTGATCAATGGGTGAGAAGCTATCGTTGCTGGGGGGGGGGGGGGGGGGGAAAAGGGGGGGGGAAGGGGGGGGGGGGGCAATGGGGGAGGGAAAGCTCATATCTCTCTGCCCACACACACATATGTGCAGGGAGTTGGGATGGAAAACTCATACACACAGAATTGTTGGAAAAGTGAACAGCACCGTTGGATGGTGTTCATTGTAGTAGGTGAAATAATGTGTTGGCATTGATATGATCGTGTTGGTTTAGAAGAGAGAGAAATGATCACTGAGAAAAGGGTATTATGTGTTGGGGATGGGGGGGGGGGGGGGGGGGGGGGACAACAACAACAAAAAACACTTCACACAAAAGGGGGAGAAAAACATGTAAACAGTATTGTGGGTGAATGATGATCATAATGAGACTAATTGTGAGAAGTGAAATAGTGTTGGTATTAGGATAATAGTATAATAATACTGGTTAGAAAGGAAATGAATGGGTATGATCAATAGGAAAAGTGTTGACATGCTAATAACAACACACACATACACCCATACATCCACACACATCACACACACAACACACACACACACACACACACACACACACACACACACACACACACACACACACACACACACACACACACGCACACACACAAATTATTTATGACTGATTCATGATGATCATTTGAGATCAACAGTACTATAGGATGATGATCATTGTCATAAGTAAAATGATGTGGTGGCATTAGTATGATAATGCTGGTTGGGGGCAAAAATGGAAGTGATCAATGACTAATGGATAATGATCATTGTCATAAATGAGATCAACAGTACTATAGGGTGATGATCATTAACATAAGTGAAATAATGTGGTGGTATTAGTATAACAATGCCAGTTGGTAGAAAAATGGAAATGATCAATGACCGATGGATGATGATTATTGTCATAAGTGAGATCAACAGTACTGTAGGATGATGATCATTGTCATAAGTGAAATAATGTGATGGCATTAATATGATAATGCCAGTTGAGGGGGAAAAAAAACAAAACAAAACAAAAATCAGTGACTGATGGATGATCATTTGAGATCAAGAGTATTATAGGATGATGATAATAATAAATGTCAGAAGGAACCAATACACATCATGTAAATAAATGTCAGAAGGGGCCAATACACATCATGTAAATAAATGTCAGAAAAGGCCAATACACATGTAAATGAATGTCAAAAGGGCCAGGCAGAACACATATTTCTCTGGTTGGATTGGGAATTTGCCTTTCTGACTCTCTACATGTGAAATTTTGGAGCAGATATGTTCTGGAGCAGGCAGCTCAAAATCTATGACCAACCTTCTCTTTCCATATTTTTTTGGACACGGAAACAGAGTGGAGAACAATCCACTGTTCCATTTGGGGAGAACCTCTAAAACTGTTTTTAATTCTGTCCAGCAGTGAGCAGTGCTCTTGACAGATTCCTTGGTCCACCACACTTGCACACAGCACTCACTCTCTGCTGATTTGCATATTTTGTCACTTTTGTTTGTTTGTGTGTTGGTGTGTTTTTGTTAATGGTAGCTAGAGTTTAACTGACAGTGGTATGATAGCTATCATAGGGAAGAGCAGATATTCAGCTCATAGTATATTTGAATGAACAATTCAATATGTGGCATGACTGTCAATTTTAAAATATGTCTAATTGCAAAGTGAGACGACTGCAGGCAGAAATCTAAACAAATCTTAAATAAATGTTAGCGAACCGCCCAGAGAAATGTGGACAAACGAGTCACAAGACGAAACACAACGCGAATATGATTCAACGCCTTCTTCCTTGCGCTGAACTCTGAAGCGATCTGAAGCGATCAAAGCTAAGTGAATTTTGGTTATTTTATTCGTTTGTGACTCACCTGAAGAAGACCTAAGAGGTCGAAACGCATTGTGTTTTGTCTTGTGACTCATTTGTCCACGTTTCTCTGGGCGGTTCGCTAACATTTATTTAAAATTTGTTTAAAATATGGTCAACAAAATTTCAAATTTATTTACATTTTATTCCATTCTTTTATAGCAGCATCAGGGGAGAAACGTTTTATTTTTACCTTGAAAATAATACAGATCCCCTTTGCAATATGATTTGAAGCACTTCATTGTTAAATGAGTCATGCTGTCTCTTTGCCTGATCAACCTTTTTCCTAGCACAGGAAATTCCAGGTGTGTGTACTGGGAAAAACCAGTAGAATTTCTTTGTATCAGAGCTGATGAGGTCAAACAAGTTCACAACTTGCTAGGACTTTTTCAAAGCTAATATAGACGTTATTTCTCATATACTCTGTCAAAGAAAATGTAGCTGTATTTGATACCCCTGTCTGCAAACATTGTTGGATGCAATAGGAAGGCACATTCTGGTCATCTGCCTGATTATGGTGACAAGACTGCAGGGAAGTGAAAACTTGCTGGCCCATCACATATGTAGAAAGCTCCGTTTGAGAATTTAACTCATGTGAAGTGATGTCTTGCATGAAATCTAAGTGTGTAATGATTTAAAGCACAGACGCAGGATATATGTATAACACAATCAAGGTTATAGAACATGTATTTAGAGCTCCCTCACATAAGTGAACCCTGACACAGATTATCTGCCAGGCTGTTATATCCATGGATATTGCTGCAGGATTCCTTGGGTGGCAATACCAAGACTATGATGGTAGCCTGCCTGTCCCCAGCTGACAACAACTATGAAGAAACGTTGAGTACCCTGCGTTATGCCAACCGGGCCAAGAATATCAAGAACAAGCCCAAGATCAACGAGGACCCGAAGGACGCCCTCCTACGGCAATACCAGGAGGAGATCAAGAAGCTGAAGGCTATGTTGATGGGCCAGATCCCCATCCCTAAAGGTGGCTTTCACTTGGCAGCCAATGGTCTGTAGTCAGGATTGGTTTATTTTTCCAAGTGTTCCAGTGTATCCCTGGTGTGCTTCTGCACTTGATCCTTCTGCACATCTCCCCATAGCTCTTTTCCACTGTACTATGGACGTGACTTCCACTTTGTTCAAGATGTCTGTCAAATCATCTTAGGGTTTTCTTTGATGTGCTTTCACTTGTTTCAGTTTATGGCATCAAAATATGACCCCAGGGTGTTTTTCTATAGGCTTTTCTTAGACCCAGAATGCTCTTATCTGTGATTTTCTGTGACCCATGGTGTTCTCATTTGTGATTTTCATTGACCCACAATGTTCTTATTTGTGATTTTCTTTGAACCAAGGTGTGATTTTGTAACATTTTCTTTAAACCAAATTGGTGCGCTTTTTTGTTACTCCAAAGCTTTTTATGTTCATACTTTTGACCCAGAAAGTTTCTACTTGTGCAGTACTTTGACCTTACCTGTATTTTGCTTTGACCCGGAGTCTTCTTACCTGTACTTTGTTTTGATCCAGGGTGTTCTTGCCTGTATTTTGCTTTGATCCAAGGTGTTTTACCTGCACTTTGCCCTGACCCAAGGTGTTCTTATCTGTGCTTATCTTTGATCAAGGATGTTTTCACCTGTATTTTTCTTTGACCCAGGGTGTTCTGTCCTGTGCTTGATTTTGACCCAGAATGTGTTGGACTGCGCTTTCAGTTTAACCTAGGTCAATTTTACTGTGCTTTTCCATGACCCATGATGTTCTTTACTAGGCATTCCTGTAACTCAGGATGTTCTTTACTGTGCTTTATTGTGGCCCAAGATGTTCTGTGCTGTGCTTTATTGTGGCCCAAGATGTTCTGTGCTGTGCTTTATTGTGGCCCAAGATGTTCTGTGCTGTGCTTTATTGTGGCCCAAGATGTTCTGTGCTGTGCTTTATTGTGGCCCAAGATGTTCTGTGCTGTGCTTTGTTGTGGCCCAAGATGTTCTGTGCTGTGCTTTGTTGTGGCCCAAGATGTTCTGTGCTGTGCTTTGTTGTGGCCCAAGATGTTCTATGCTGTGCTTTGTTGTGACCCAAGATGTTCTGTGCTGTGCTTTATTGTGGCCCAAGATGTTCTGTGCTGTGCTTTGTTGTGGCCCAAGATGTTCTGTGCTGTGCTTTGTTGTGGCCCAAGATGTTCTGTGCTGTGCTTTGTTGTGGCCCAAGATGTTCTGTGCTGTGCTTTGTTGTGGCCCAAGATGTTCTGTACTGTGCTTTGTTGTGACCCAAGATGTTCTGTACTGTGCTTTGTTGTGGCCCAAGATGTTCTGTAATGTGCTTTATTGTGGCCCAAGATGTTCTGTAATGTGCTTTGTTGTGGCCCAAGACGTTCTTTATTACAGTCATGTGACCCAAGATGTTCTTTCTTTAGCATTCCTGTTACAAAAGATGTTCTGTGCTGTTCTTTCTTGTGACCCAAGATGTTCTGTACAGTGCATTCCCATGTTCCAAGATGTTCTTTACTTGCTTCAGTGTGACCCAAAATGTTTTTTTTTTTTCTTTGCATTCATGTGACTGAAGATGCTGTTTATTTTGCTTTCATGTGACCCAAGATGTTCTTTACTTTGCTTTCATGTGACCCAAGATGTTCTTTACTTTGCTTTTGTGTGTCTCAAGATGTTCTTTACTTTGCTTTCGTATGACCCAAGATGTTCTTTAGAGCACTTTTCCTTTTACCCAGGATATTCTTTACTGTGCATTCATCTGACACAGGATGCTCTTCTCCACGCTTTCTTGTGATCCATGATGTACTTAACTGAGCTTTCCTTTGACCCAGGATGTTCTTTACTGTGCATTCATCTGACACAGGATGCTCTTCTCCGCGCTTTCTTGTGATCCGTGATGTGCATAACTGAGCTTTCCTTTGACCCGGGATGTTGTTGATCATATTTTCCTTTGATCCATATGTGTTCTTGAGTCTTTAGTTATCCTTCGGGAAGGGGATGTCTTTTCTTCTTCTTCTTCCTAAAAGACTGGTTCACTCAAAAACGAGTAGGTCACCAACGCGCATGTTAACATGTGGATGGAGAAGGTAGTGGAAGGCCAGACTGTATCTTCCTGCATGAGGACTTGACATCTAGTTACTCCAGCTTTGTATTGATTGCCTTGTAACAGGCAACACTACTATCACTATCATCTACAGGCTTTGAGATGGGGGTGTATCAGGGATGACGATGTATAGGTATGCGTACTTTGTTGACGTCAGTCACTTCTTTGATGGTATAGTCAAGTCAGTTTGAACACTAGACTATCAGTGTGAGGGTCAGGGGTTCCACTTCCATCCCTTGGTGTGCATGGTTGAAGTTTCATGCTGTGAGTTTTTTCTCACTCCCATTGTTAATCTGTAAGCAGACCAACTTGCAGCTGATCCCCTGTCAGTGTACAAACAGATCAGATTGCTGCATTAAACATGGTGTGTTTCATGTGGGGAGGGGGGTGGAGGGTGTGAAACTATGAAACTAGCCACAGTCCAGTAGGATAATCAGGAGGAAATGGCCACTGCCTGGTACTGCCCTCCACTCATGACTTCTCCCCAGCCAAGTGAAATGATGTGACAGAGACTGGGACAGGAACCATGACATGGCCTTCATGACTGAGCACAGTGCTTGTTGTGGTACACCAATCATCTACTGCTCATGGAAGATGGGGTAGATTTGGACAGTCTCAAATGTATTTCCGACTCAGATGCCTCTGGATGTGTTTGTAACATGTCAGTGTCAATGTTGGGCTCGTCTTTTCTTCTAGTTGCCTGGTATGTGTTTATACTACTTTAGTGCACTTATCATTGCCTTATGGAAAGGAAGACCCATTATAGTTTGATTTCATCCATGGGACCTCTGAAAATATTGCATTCTTACACATATTTTTTTCATCTCTGTTTGTAATTGGAGCACCCATTCACAGACAAACCTGCACAAAGGCACACACACACACACACACACACACACACACACACACACACACACACACACACACACACACATACTTGCATTTACAGAAACACACACAGACATACACAGTCACACACTACATACACACACATGCGCACACATACACAGACACATATTCTCACACACACTAGCAGACACAAATCAAGGTCTATGAATCACACCCACACACAAACACAAACACACACACACACACACACACACACACACACACACACACACACACACACACACACACACACACTACGTACACACACACACACACACACACACACACACACACACTCAATCCTTCTATCTATAGACCTATTTCAATACTTCCCCTTTTGTCAAAACCACTTGAAAGACATATTCAAAAACAATTATATTCTCACTTTAAGCATTATGATTTGATTCATGAAAATCAGTCAGGCTTTACAGAAAATCACTCATGCCATACGTCTCTTATACAGCTTACTGATTATTGCCTATCAAATATGAATAATAACAAATT